>JALCCF010000003.1:0-690173 GCA_023212605.1 Moesziomyces parantarcticus | reverse complement strand
CCGCCGAACTTGCCGCCAGCACCACCCTCGGCACCACCACCAAACTTGCCGCCAGCACCACCAGTTGCACCACCGCCGAACTTGCCGCCAGCACCACCCTCGGCACCACCACCAAACTTGCCGCCAGCACCACCAGTTGCACCACCGCCGAACTTGCCACCAGCGCCAGCAGCGCCAGAGCCACCAAAGTGACCACCAGCACCGGCAGCACCAGCGCCGCCAGCGTATCCGCCAGCACCAGCGCCGTCAAAGTGACCAGGGGCCTTGCGTCGGACCATCTTGCCTTCAGCTTGGCCGCTCGCCGCGCCCGAGAAAGCGGCAGCGCAGCTAGCGAGATCAGCATTGAACTTGGCCACGAGCTGTGCAGCCTCCTCCTTCTCGTGTTCCGGCGTGATGCGCAGCAGATGCTCGCCAAGAGCGTTCGTCGCGGTCTTGAATTCCTTGATGCTGGCTTCAGCGCGGCTTTCAACGCCGAGCTTCTTGAACTCGCTCTTGAGCGCGACCATGCGCCTCGTGACTGCGCGCACCTTGAGCTCGGTCTTGGAAAGGTAGGTGAACATCTCCTTGGCGTCGGCATCGGTCGGCTTCTCCTCGAGTTCGCCGACGCTGGTGCTGCAGGCCTTGATCTTGGAAGTCAGATCCTGCGAAGCCTCGCGGATGGCAAGCGCATTAAAGTAGCTGAGGCTCTGGACATGCAGGTGCTGCTGGAGACCGTCGACCGAAGTGTCCATCGCCTTGATCTCGCCCTTGAGCTCGTAAACAGTCGAGGCCGAAGCAAACGCAGCGAAAGCCACGAGCGCAGCGAAGGTAGTGGCCGCGAACTTCATCTTGAGGCTCGAGGAGGATGTTTTGAGATAGTAGATAGAATGTGTGAGAAGTGATTGTTAGAGATGTTCGCGAGAGGTGTCTATGAGAGAGGTGTGAGAGAGATGTATAAGAAGGGTTTGATGGATGCGAACAATCTTTCTGGTGTCGTCGGGACCATGCTATATATCCCGTTTCGTCGAGGTCAGCTTGTTTGGTCCCGTGCAGTGTCATTCTTGGAACATCGCCTCTCGCTCCTTCGTACACTCCATTGCCCAGCTAGCCGGCGCCGAGCGGGAATGAAGCGGCTGCAACCAAGGCGACTGGATCCTCGCTCACGGCGCAAGGTCAGGGGCATTCGAAGAGGTAGGGGCGAGCCATGATCGGCCGGCCACGATCGACATCCAGCGCGATCAGGGTCTCGAATGCGATGCCGCGTACTAGCGGAAAACACCATCACACCATCACACCAGAGCTAGTGCCAAAACGCGGGATCCGAACGTCTGTGTCATTTGGCCGATGGAAGCAGACAGCCGGCTAGACACTCAAGCATGCAGGAGGCGAAGCTGCGGCGGCAAGTCTGGTCGAACCAAGTGCGGCGAAGCGCAGCTCTGATGAGCTCGATGGGGTTGAGCCCAACCATCGGTCTTTCTGGAGGCACGGCCCTCGCGGCTAGACTGCGTTTCCGCCGACGACCGGATCGTCGATACTCGTCGGAACGATCCGTGCCTAGCGCTCATTTAATGAGGACCGTGGCTCAAACCTCCTACAAGCAGCCTTCGCATCGCACTTCATTCATCAGCGCCGTCCTGGGGTCCGAGTGACACTGAATTTCGCTAAACGTACCGCACCTCATCCTTGCCACGAGTAGCCGTGGATTCGTGACGGAAGTCTGGCTCGATCTTGTGTGATCCATCAAATGCTCTGAACAGCTCGGATCCTTTCGGCCATGATCCTCGCGCCCGTCGAGGTGGAGCCAATCGGTGCGACCAATTCCCAAGCATGAGGAAGCCCCTTGTAGACTTGCAGATCCACTTGAACACCCGCCTGGTGCAGTCGCCGAGCGTAGTCGAGATCCTCAAGGAGGAAAATGTCGAGCTGGCCGACATCAATGTACGTATCCGGCAGATTGGAAAGATCTTCGACTCGAGCAGGCACGGCGTATCGAACCAATTGGGCCACTTTGTCTGTTCCCGCCACTCCCTTGCCCAAGAGCGCTGACCAGCCCGTGATGTTGGACTCGTAGGTCCACAAAGCAAACGGAACGATCCTCTCGTCCGGCACGAGGTTGCGATCATCCAGCATGGGGTAGATGAGGATCTGCTTCCGCAGTGGCGGCGAGAGTTGCCTGTCACGGGCCTGAAGCGCCACGCCTGCAGCAATTCCGCCTCCAGCCGAGTCGCCCAAGACACCGAGCCGCTTGTTGTCGATACCCAAGGAGGCGGCGTTGCTGGAGAGCCACTGAAGGGCATCGTACGAATCATTCACAATGCCGTCCAAGTTGTGCTCGGGCGCTCGTCGATAGTCTACAGAGAAAAAGTCGACGGCGCTTGCGTCCGAAAGCGCTCCGATGATGCCCGCATCGACGTAAATTTGCGCGGAGCCCGAGATCATGCCGCCGCCGTGGATGTGGAGCACGGCGGCGCCATTCTCCTTCCTCTGCTTGGGCGACACCTGGATGACGTCGATCTCGGCGCCGTCTCTCGTCTTGATCTTATGCGTCTTGACGGTCACATCGTGCTTGGCTGCCATTTGTCCGGCTTGCTGGAGGACTGCATCGAAGCCTTGGCGCCTAGACTCGACATCGTGGACGGCCGGCTTTGGCTGTTGCGCAAACGCAGCCAAGACGGGTCCCGCCGCTTGCAGGAATTCCGGGTTGAGCTTAAAAGAATGTGAAGACGGCATGAGAGGAGTGCGGGAATGACAAGGAGTGGTGCGTCAGGATGCTGGTGTCGTGGAGAAGCAAAAGTTGGGCTGGCTGACCAGGATCCGTCTCCTGAATGTGGCTCTCAACGTCGTCAGCGTCGGGCCGACATGCTTGGTCCGTGCTCTGACGGCGACCGCTCGCTGAGACCGGGGCATTTTTCTCCTCGCATGAATGAATCTGCACGCAATTGCATTCATTACCTTCCCCGCATTTCATTCAGTGATTGGAACTTCTCCTCAGAACCGCCTCTGCCCCGTCGCAGGATCTAGCACCATGTTCGTGGCCTTGCCTTTGCGCTCGGTATCGGTGCTTGTCTGAGCGGACGTGGATTCCAATTGAAGCGCCTCGACAGCCTCGGCTGCGGTGTATCCGCGCCATCCAAAGTCCTCGACCATGCGGGCCAGCAGCCAGACTAGCTCAACCTTGGTGAGGCACCCGAGCAGGTTCCGTTGAAGATCTCCTGTATCGATGCGACCGCGCAGATCCACGAGCTCGTCGAAGGCGAATGCGGAGGACGACTCGCGGATCTTGGCTTCGGTCTCAGTCGTCGCTCTGAAGTGTTTTTGGATGTCTCGCCGAGTGGACTCGTCCTTGGATGCAGAAGATGTACTCAGCGAGGCGAGAAAGACCAGATCGGTGTGTTGATGGGCTGTCAATCCAAGCTCGCGAGGAGTCTCGGCTGCACAATCCAGGACCACGCTCTGTGCGGCTACTCTCTCGCCATCTCCTCCGTTGGCAGATGGAATGAGCCAGAACTGGTGGAACCGGACAAACTTCGGGGGCGAGCTCTGCTCATGGGTTGCAGATGAAAGCGACTCCAGAGCCCCGCGGTTGTTGTTGCCCATGTCAGTGTACCACATCTTTGCGTTGCGGAAGTCGCCTTCGAGCTTGTGCAGGATAGCGTGAAGCCAGTCGAGATAGCGGCTCCCTCCTTGCGCCTTGCGTACCAGGAAGTGTGCGGAATAGAGGTCTCCCTGCAAAAAAGTCGGGAGGAAGCGGCAGTCCGCTCTTTGGTCAGGCTTTAAGGTTGGGCTTCCGCGACTGAGCGGAATCGGTGCTGCTTACATTGATCAGATGGAGACAAGCCTCGATTGCGGGATGAAAGGCGGCGTCCGCAATCAGACGCTGCAGGTCTGCGTGGTTGGGTCGTTTATGCGGAACAGCTTCCGCAGGCAGACCAGGGATGTCGTGCAAGAGTCGAGGCAACCATTCAGGTGCGGTCTCTCCACTTTGAAGTTGCGAAACTAGCTGCTGCAGACTGCGGTCCATGTCGAATGCAAAATCTGAAGTTGCAACCACTCCTCGAGCCGGTGGTTGACGGCGGGGCGATATCAACAGTGCTCAAACGTAGATGGATGCTCTTTGCGAAGCAGAGGCTGTCGCTGAGGAAAGAGGATCAAGAGGATCAAGAGGATCAAGAGGACCCTGAGTCAGACAGTCTGAATGACGTGCGGCGTGCACCCCCAAGCTTAGCAGTTCACATGTGGAGAAGAAGGTCGCTGACGTGACGCCCAATCTTGTGCTCGCACGTCCAGCCATCCCACAAACAAGCTTCCCCGGTCGAATATGCGCGAAAAGAGATCCTTTCTGGTGACAATGACAATAGAACTATACAGAAAGTGGCACAGAGATACAATGTACGGAGGTCGGATACGCGCGTGCGAGTCCAAGGGAGAGCCGGCCACCTCAAACCTTCTTCTCGCTGCTGCCGGACGACTGGCGGTCGAAAGCGGGAGCAGCTTGAGCGCCGTTCTCCAGAACGTGAATGGTGTTGGTGTTCTCTGCGGCAGTCTCGTCGACGTAGACCTGCTTTTCGACCTCGTAGTTGGACTCGCGAATGCCGAGGATGACGATGAGGGCGAAGGGGTACGAAAGCATCATGAGGCCGAAGACGGCACCGATCTCGTTGATGTAAGGCACCAGGGTAGCGTCCATGGCGAAAGCGACGGCGGCTCCGGCAGACTGCACCGCCTTGTACAGGCCGGCGTATCGGGCGAGCTCGAAGGGGTCGTTGGTGATGGCACCCATGATCCAGTACGCCAGACCCTGGTAGAAGGCATCGCCGATGTCGTAGAGCACAAAGATGGAGATGGGCTCGGAGAAGTCCGAGTCCTTGTAGTTGATCTTCCTGGGCCATTCCGTGGCTCGTGTGATGGGAAGTTGGTACTTGATACCCCAACTGTAGGCGATGATGGTGAAGACGGCGGTGAGCGTGAGGCCGAAGATACCGCGGTTCCTTCGCGACATGGGCAGCTTGTCGAGCAGGAGGCCGAGGATCGTTGCGCCGATGATCTGACCTGCCGATTTGACCACACCATTGACCGAGCGAGCAGACGAGTCAAAGACCTTGAAAGCGATGGAGCCCTGTTGTACGATGATGTACAGCGTCCGATGTCAGCTGGGCTCGAGTCGGGGTTGGCGTTGTTAGCGGATGCACTCACCTGGTATGGGTAGAAGAAGTTGCTTGCAAACATCATGGGGATGAGAAGGAGGATCTCGCGGCGCTTGAGTGTGCTGAAAAGGGCACGGATCTCCTGGCGTGCCGTGTTGGACTTCTCCACCTTGACAAGGGTGCCGTCTAGAGATTCGAAGGTCAGTGAGAGACAAGCTGTCAGCGTTCGGTCTTTCAAAAAGGTGGTGGACTGGGGACTTACCAGTGCGGACGACTCGGTTGGGAGGAAGGAGGGTCCAAGTGAGTGCAACACCGACCATGATGACGGCGAAGAAGGCGATGTAGGTGGTGGTCTTGACGGCATCGAGGCCGCCCTGCTTGAAGTTGATGCCGAGCGCGATGAGGCCACCCATGAGCGAGCCGCTGTTGAAGATGACCCAGAAGATGCTGAAGGAGCGACCCTTTTCGGCTTCGAGAGGGTAGGAAAGCATGATGCAACCCTGTGCCGTCCACAGCAGCGCAGCGCACATGCCCAGCACTGCGCCGGAAAGAACGAGGAACCAGTCCTGAGCTTTCTCCTGGTAGACCCAGAGAGCAGCGAGGTAGAGAGCGTATCCGAGACTGCCGACGAAGAGGGTGATGCGTGGACCAAAGATGTTGTTGAAGGATCCGGACACCAGACCCGTGAGGGCGAAGAGTGCATAGAGGACGGCGTTGGTGATGTTAGAGAGGGTGATGGATTGAGTACCACCAGCACCAAGGTTTGATACGGCGCTGAACATGCCAACGGTAGCAAAGCAGACGAAAGAGACCAGGACGACCTGGCAGAGGGGCGAAGTATATCGCCAGGAGGAGGAAACCTTCATGGTAGGCCACTATCCGAGCGTTTGGTGCGCGATATGAATTTGTTCGGTTGTGGTTCGCGTGAAACGAGTGGGGCAGGGTGATGTGGAGGGAGGGGAGGGTAGCACGGGGGTCGAATGAGATATGGGTCCAAGGAAGGGGGGTAGATATAGTGGCGAAGAGGGAAGGACGAGCATGGTGATGAGGAGGACTTTGGCGAGGGGAGACAGGAACAGACTTGGACGCAGGCGCGTGGCATTGGCTTCGGATGTGCATTTGGCATTTGGCAGATCTACATGAGCAGGGTACAAGGCGGAGAATGCCAGGCAGGGAGGAGCGGTGGCCGTAGGAGCCGAGTTGACCGGTCCGTTTGTGCATCAAGGGAAAGGGAGTGTGATAAGTGGTAACCGAGGTTATCTCTTGTGCATGGACGCGGGTGTCGATGTGGGGATTGCTTAGGCAGGAAATGGCTGTGGACGCTGCAATGCAGGTGGGTTGGAAGTGCGGGGAAGCATGGCGTGGGGGTTCAAGGGGGATACAGCCCAGTGGTACGAGGGATGAGCGAAGGATACGGGTGTGCGGATGCTCGGTGTATTTTTGGACAGCATCGGTGAATGCTGCAAAAAAATACCGCGTCGGCCCGACGTCGGCGAGAGTTGACAGCGCAAATAACGGTGGTCAAGCATCTCGACGGCGCCAAGCCTATCTTGGTGGGCGCGTAACTTGGAATGGAAAGCGTCTCATGACCTCGGCCGGCTTTCTCGCCGCTTTTGATGCTCCGACAAGCGCATCGAGCCTATCGCCACCGGTCAATGTCCGGTTAATGCTCATCATGCTGGGTGCAACTATGCGACGACTGTGCGAGGCGATATCCATTCGAGCGACTCGGCATCGGTGAGAGCATCAAAGATAGGCGGCAATGTCGGTCACAAACAGCGAGCACCGACCAGGCACCAACAGCTGCAACACACATGAGCTCGCTTATCCTGCTGCATGAGGATGCCGAGAGAAGGGGCCGGACCGAGCGGCCGATCTGAGAAGGACATGAAGCTTTGTACCTGCTCGCCCTCGGCAACTAAATGCGAGTTCGCAGCTGGACTCGTCAGGTTGCGGGTCCTGCTGATAACGCGGTGAGGAGACGCTTGAGATAGGCAATTGTGGCGCCACGTCATTTTTTTACTGTGTTACATCGACACATCTGCGACTGCATGAGAAAAAACCGCGACTCTGTTAGGTTGGACTGCCTGCGGGGCGTGCACAAGCCAGCGCGGCTGAGGTGCCTTAGCAGTCAGCACTTCACCTGTACCGCACCTGTACCGCACCGCACGATGAGCTTAAGCCGCAATTTGCAAAAGAAGGTTGGTCGTCATCGTCGTTCCCGCATCCGCACCTGTCGATCCCGCTCGCTTTCGACAAGCTCTCTTCGCTTCGACGTATCCGAGTGACATCCGTCAAAGGGACCAACACGATGGCGCGAACACAACACTTTCCCGTGCAGGCCAAGATCCCCATATACTCGGTGGGCTTCGTCCAAGACAATGTCATCGTCTACTCTGGAGGAGGAGGCGCGGGCCGTTCGGGCGTCACCAATGCCGTCGTAGCCGCACGCATCGACCTGGCATCGCAATCTATCGACAAGCTCGATGAGTGCAAGCTCTCCAGAGACGAAGATGCTCCCATGGCCATGACGATCAACACCGCCAAGTCGCAGCTCGTGTGCGGCATCAACAGCACCGCAGACCAGCTCAAGAGCGGCTCCAACCAGCCCATCCGCATCTTTGACTACGCCATCACGCAAGAGGCTGACGGTGCATCCAGCTCGCAATCAGAGAAGCCATCCACGAGCGCGTCTCATCCCAAAGTGCAGCTGAGCTTTGCGAGCGCATCGTCGTCGCTGCACATCCAGGATCCGGAAGAGTACGTCAAAGTCACGAGCTTCAGCCCCGACGGCCGCATGCTCGCCGTCGCCAGCACCGACGGTCAGGTGGCGCTGCACCGCTATCCGTCGCTCTCGCCCATGTGGAACGACGTGCGCGAGCCGAGCTCGTCAGCCATCGCCGCAGCCGAAGCCAAGGACACCTCGATCTCGCTCGCCTCGCGCGACTTTGACAAGGCCGAGATCTACGATGCCGACTTTTCGCACTCCAACACGCACCTCGTCCTCACCTCGTCGTCCAAACTCGTCGTCTACGCCACCGATCCCTTCCCCGATCCCGAGTCCGATGATGCAGCTTCGACCAACGGCGATGCGGCGTCCGCGCCCGCCGAGGGGTACGCCCAGACGATCCAGACCATCAAGAATCCGGCGCTGGGCGGTGAGGGTCCGTGCTCCTTCCGCGCCGCACGCTTTGGTCGCGGAGAGGCGAGCAAAGAGAAGCTGTTCACCGTCGTCAATGCAGCGCCCGCAGGCGGCAAGGGGCCCAAGGCCAAGATCCGCAAGAGCTTTGTCACGGCGTGGGATGCGGATACGTGGGATCTCATCGAGACGCGTCATGTCTCGGACCGGCCTGTGACGGTGTTCGACGTGTCGCCGGACGGCCGATTCCTGGCGTATGGCTCGTCGGATCTGTCGGTGGGCGTGTTGGATGCAAAGACGTTGCGGCCCGTGCTCAAGATCCTGCACGCGCACGACTTCCCACCCACCTGCCTCAAATTCAACCCGGCCTCCAACCTGCTCGTCTCGGCCAGCGCCGACAACACGCTGCGCGTCATCCCCATCCCCGCCAAGGCGCTGCTCGAGTCCGCAGCGCGCAGCAGCGGCGCACTCGCCTTTATCGCCGAAACGCGCATGGGCTTTTATACCACCATCTTCCTCTCGCTCCTCATCGCCGCCCTCGCGCTCTGGTTCCAGCGCCAGTACCTGCTCAACTGAGCCCGTGCTTCGAGCGTCAGATCCAAGTGCGCTTTTTGTACCATTCAACCTCAAACTTACATGCACGTATCCAGAGGCATGAGCCCCAGATTCGATTGTCTGGCCAAAAATACAGTGTATGGTTGTGAAACATTGTCGGTTAAACGCTGCTGCTGTTGGCAAGCTGGCTGGAAGATCCCGCTTCGTCGGTGTTGGGCGTATCTTTGGCCTTGGCTTTGGCCTTCCTCGCGAGCAGCTTGTCGATGTACTCGGTGGCGAAACTCTTCATCTTTGCCTTCTTCTCGCTCGACAGCTCGGTGAGTGCGGCGCCGTTGGCGGGCGGCCACGACTTGGGATTGCGCATCTCCTTGTCCACGATCACGTTGGTGAGATCCTTGGCGTGACGCTTGAAGCTCTCGCGTTCGAGCGCGTCCTTGTGCTTGGACATTTGGCGCACCACCAGCTCGCCCACCAACTTGCGCAGCCGTCGCTCGTTGCTCGCCGTCACATCGTCCGCCTTGGAGCTCGAAGCCGCATCGGCGCCGTTGGAGCCCCGCGCCGACGAAGAAGACGAAGGCTTGTGCCTCTTGTCTGCGTGGCGAGACGACGACGAGGGCCTCTTGCGCGATGACGAGGAGGCGGCCGAGGAAGTGGGCTTGAGACTGCCGTTGAGCTCCAGCTCGCGTGCTGCTTTGGCCGCGGCTTCGGCCTCCTTGCGAGCGCGCTCTTCCTGCTCGTTGGCTTCGCGAATGATCTCTTCGATCGACTTGGCGACGGGAGGAGCCACGGCCTTTGGCGGCGCCTGTTGCGGCTGTTGCTTTGGCTTCTGCGGTTGCTGCTGAGGCATCTGGAAGCCGTGCTGCTGGAGCGACGAGACAAGCCCGGGCAACGACTTTGCGAGCGACGACGACAGGGCCGAGGTGAGCTGGTCAGGAGTGAGGCCGCTCTGCGCTGACGAGGCGGGGAAGGAGGTCGCCGCAGTGGGCGGATGGCTCAATCCGTTGAGAGCTTTGTTGGATCGTCTGCTGCCGCGCGGGTCGGAGGTCTGCGGAGGAGGAGAGGGAGGCGGCTGCCATGTCGGCCGAGACTCGCGGAGCTCTTGGTCGCCCGAGAGAGCGGAACCAAGCTCGGAGGAGACGGCGTTGGGCGCCTGCGCCTGGTCGAGCTCGAGCGGGTCGTCTAGGAAGTCTTGGAGGCGTCGTCGGTCGATCCAAGAGCTGGCAGTGGCTGCGACCTTGGGCTCGTCTGCGCCTTGCTTGGCCGCATCCTTGCGCGCGATGCGGTAGGTCATGTCGAGCTTCTTCCATGCTTCTAGCAGATGCTCGGCTCGAGACGACACCTCGGCGTCCTCTGCTGGAGGGGCACCGATTCGCAAGGGTGTCGATTCGATTGGATCCTCCTTTGCTTCCGATGGCGCCGACTCCTCCTTGACGTCGGCGGATGCGACCGGTGCGGCATCTGGGTCCGGCTTGGTGGATGGATGCAGTGATGCGGTGGTGGGCTCTACCTTTGTGGCGGCGGAGCTCTTTGGGCGGTATGTCTCGGCGGTGATGCGCACCTGATCTTCGACGCCGCAGTCGATGACCTTGTTGCGAGCGATGAGGGGCCAGCGTGCGAGGACGTTGATGATGAGGAGAACGATGTCGCGGTCGTTCCACCACTGTTCGAGCAGGAATTGCATGAGGATGAATCCGTGAAGCTTGACAAGCGACTTTTGTACATTGACGTCGGTGGTCATCTCCATCCTGCGAAGGAGCTTTTCGAGGATCTCGCGCTTGGGACCGGCTTGACGAGCTGCTGTCATGACGCGGGTGGCCTCGTGTTCTTGGATGGGGCGCATCTGCGGGATAAAGTCGAGGTCGAGTCTCTTTCCGCGCTTGCGTCGCGAACCCTTGGCTTCTGTCTGCTCGACTTCGTCCGAGATGCCGAGGGCGTCGAGGAAGAGGTCGTCCATTCCGCTGAGGTCGGTCTGGGTCTTGCCGCCGAGGGTGCCGACGCAGTTGGGTTCGCCGCAGAAGCATTCCTGGGCGTCGTTGCCATACCTGTCTACGTTGTAGTTGAAGGTGAGTTCCTCGCCCTTTGCGATGTTGCGTTTGGCAAAGATGCCCATGCGGAGGTGTTTGCCGACCTGCCACTTGGAGACGGAGCAGTTGGGATTGCAGCTGTGATTGATGAAGCGACCTTTGCCGCCCTTTTTTGTTGCGTCCAAATACTCGTTTGGCTGGAGCATCATAAAGTAAAAGTGGCGGATGCCCTCGATGCGGTACTGCTGCATGCGTTCTAGGAAGGTGGACTGGTTCATGACCTCGCCGACGTACTCGTAGACGAAGGACTCCTTTGGGATGTCCTGAGCAGCGCGGAGACCGAAGCCCTTCTTTTCGGTCTGGACGATGTCGACGTTGACGTACTGCCTGCGGTGGAAGCGCTGGTTGCGGCAGAGCTTACCCCATCTGCATTTGGAGGAGGAGCATTCGATCTGGGTCATGCGATTGATGCATCCGGACTCGTCTGTGCAGGCGAGGTCGGTGTTTTCTGTGGAAGGGTTGCAGTCGCAAAGCATGTAGTCGTCGAACTTTCCTGGTGGTCTGCCGAGTTTCTTGTCGTGATAGTCGTTGTGGGTGATTTCGTGAAAGGTGGCCATGGCGGCATCCTGGGCAAGGGGAAGGTGGTTGACAAGCTGGGGCTGTGATTGGACTCTCGGTTTGCGTGGTGATGCGGCGTAGGCTGGTGGAGAGTCGGAGGAAGCGGAGGCGGAGGCTTGCGGATCTGGAGAGACGCTGTCTAGTTTTGCGGATGGCGAGGCTTCGGCGAGTGAAGTGGACTGAGGTGGAGGAGAGGGGGAGGGAGTGAATGCGGGTGGGGGTGGTGGATTTGGCGAAGGGGGTGGCAAGGATGCTGCTGCAGAATGGGGTGAGGAGGAGGATTTGAGCTGCTGGGGACGAGAGGCCGAGGAGGAAGGGGCGGGATCGCGCGGGGATGCCGATGCATCCTGGTCGTTGCGAAGCGGCATGTTGGAATCGGATGACATGGTGTCGCGATGATTGGATGGACGGCAGTGATTGCAGAGAGGCCGTCAGAGGAACTGCGCCGTGCGGACCATAATCGAGGGTGCGCAAGAGAATTGTCCAGCGGCGGGGGGTGGGCGGTTGCTAGACGCGAGCGCGCGTGCACTACGAAACCGTGGTCGCAATATGGCAATGCGGATGCGCGCTTGCTGGACGATGCGTTGGTTGATGAAAGATGGAAGATGGACGATGGTGGACAAGCTGCAGTGGCGCGGCCAAGGGTGCACAGAGATGCAGATGAGCATTGCGGCCAACTCGCATTCGCGCGCCGTTCTCTCTTCGCCTCTCTTCCTTCTGGGTGGCCCTCTCGACACCGCACTGTGACAGGGTTCACTTCATTCAATCCGGCTCAATGCTCGTCAACACTTTCTTCCTGCTGCTGAGCCGCGAACGCCACCAACTTGAACTGAGCCTGCGAGTCGGACGCGATTTGTTCGCCCGGCCAGCGAGAAGGAAAAATCCAATTCAAAGTGTTGGGTTGAAGGAGGTGTAACAATTTCTTTCGAAATTCCTCGCTGCCAATTTTGGATGCGTCGCGTAGACTGACTGGAGCCAAAGCCCGGTCAAGGCGACTCGCTCTGCTGCTCTTTCGCATGGAGTCCAGCCGTCTGCCAACGGACGGCGCTCGAGCTGGGCTCTCAGTGAGAGAGGGCGACGTGCGAGCCAACGCGCTCTCTTTCGGGCGGCTTTCGGGGCTCGATCGAGGCAGCCAGCTGCACCGTCCAACGCTGCATTCGCATCAAACGCCCTGTCACACCAGCAGCTCTGCATCATTCATCTCAGCTGCTATCTCATCCTCCATCATCGCTGTTGCGCAGCTCTCGAGGCCGCTGTGAGCTCAACCATCCCCGCCTCGCCTCGCCTCACCTCCATCTGCACCACCACCACCCACAGCGTCAATGTCGATCACCGACGATGTATCACTACTCCCAATCACACCCGCCTCTACAACACCAGCAGCAACAGCAACAGCATAAGTACCAGCAGCAGAACCACCAGCACCAACCTCCGCCACCCACTCACCTCAACCACGCCGCCGCCCACCATCCCCACCCACCGTCTCATCACCAGCTCCACCAATCGCCCTACACGCAGCAACATCAAGCCAATCGAGCCAACATGCAGCCACAGCAACACCAGCAGCCACCTTCGTTTGGCGGCGCTTTACCTCCAAGACCTATGCGCAGCTCCGCCATCCCCATCGTCGCTCCCGCCTCGTCGACGCCCCCGCCTCAGTCCAAACCCAACAACCCATACGACGCTGCCGCTCCCCAAACACCATCCTCCACCACCACACCGCAGCCCGAATCGTCCAAGTCGCCCGTCGGCGCCAACGCCGTCGCAACGGCTCGCAAACCTTGCCGCAACATCGCCATCTACGGCCACTGCAAGTACCAGAACGACGGATGCCCATTCGACCACTCCTCCGCCGCCTCCAACACACAACCCAACCCCAGATCTCCCGCCTTCTCCTCAGCCTCGGCAGCCTCGTCCGCGAACTCTCCCAACAAGTCCAGAGGCGCGCAGTCCAACATGCCCTCCAGCCCACTCAAGGGCGCGCTCAGCGCTCGTAACGTCGCCGCAGCCGTGTTCGTGCCAAAGACAAACGGAAGCTCCTCCCCCTCCATCTCCGCCGCTACCGCCACACCTCCGCCCCGCTCTGCTCTCGACAACGTCACAGCCGATGTGAACGACATGCGCATCGACTCGGCCAACACGCGCGAGTTCACTCCCAATACCTTCCACCACAACGGCCCTTCCACGCCCAACATGTATCACAACTCTTCCTACGATGCGGACTCGAGCGCCTTTGACCCCACCAACTCGGGCTCCACTCCCGCCCTCACGCACGACTCCCACATGGGCACGCCTTCTGCCAACAGCGCACATCAGCCGCGTGCCTACAACCCGTACGAGCACATGAACGAGTTTGGCGACCCGGCTCCTCCCCAGGCACCACCTGGCCTCGGCCTCGCCGGCGGCATGGACTACTACTCGGCTGCCGCCAACGGCGCTGCCAAGATCCGCCAGCCGCTCCACTACCACCTCTACGCTCCGCCGCTCCCGCACGTCTCCAACCTCCACCCGCACCACCTCACCGCCAACGCCTTCTTCCTCAACCCCAACCAGCGCGAGGAGCTCCAGCGCAAACAGGAGGCCATGCTCGCAAGCGTGCCGCCCCCCGAGCTCGGCGGTCCCAACCTGCCCGAGGAGCTGCACGTCTACCACTCGCTCGTCCCGCTCGAGCATCCCGGTCCCGGCGCTCCTTCCTCCATGGGGCTGCCGCCCGGCCTCATCGACCCTCGCATGGGCGCTCCCGGTGCCAATGGTGCTACGGGTGCATCGGGTGATCACAGCAAGGTGTTTGGTTACCGCAGCCACTCGTACAAGGCCACATGCACGCTCGACGGCAAGCGATATGTCCTACGCCGCCTCGAAGGATTCCGCCTGCAGCACGAGGCGGCCATCGGTCTCGTGGAGCGCTGGCGTCGCATCCGTCATCCGAGCATCGTCAGCGTGCGCGAGGCGTTCACCACGCGTGCGTTTGGCGACCAGTCGATCGTGTTCGTGTACGACTACCATCCGCTCGCCACCACGCTCTACGCCGAGCACATGACCATCAAGGCGGCGCAGCCGGATCGACGAACGGGACGCCTGCAGCCCGTGTCGATGCAGGTGCCCGAGCGCACGCTGTGGAGCTACCTATGCCAGCTCACCTCGGCCCTGCGCTCCATCCACTCGAGCAACTTGGCCGCACGCTGCATCGAGGCGAGTAAGGTGCTGCGCACCGCCAAGAATCGCGTCCGCATCAACTGCTGTTCCGTCTTTGACGTCATCGCCTTCAACCCGGACGAGACGGGCTCCGAAGCGCTGCAGGCGCAGCAGCTCGACGACCTCGTGAACTTGGGCGCGCTGATCGTCGGCCTCGGCCTCAACAGCGTCTCGGCAACCAACGACATCGCCTCGAGTCTCGCCATCTTTGGTGGACGCTACTCGGCCGAGCTCAAGAATGTGGTAGCGTGGTTGGTGGGCCAGGCGTCTTCGCCGCACGAGTCTGGTGCGGACGAGGCGACGGCGGAGGTGACACGCAGCGTGGGTGAGCTGGTCAAGGTGCTCGGCACGCACTTCGCCGATGAGATGGATTCGGCGCTCAACTATACGGATCTCATGGAAAACTCGCTGATGAAGGAGCTGGAGAATGGACGACTGGTGCGGCTGCTGTGCAAGTTCGGATTCATCAACGAGCGGCCAGAGTTCGACCACGATCCGCGCTGGGCCGAGACAGGCGATCGGTACGTGATCAAGCTCTTCCGCGATCACGTCTTCCACGCGGTTGACGAGGCAGGCAGGCCCGTAGTGGATCTGAGCCACATCCTCACCAACCTCAACAAGCTCGACGCGGGCACGGACGAGAAAATCATGCTCACCTCGCGCGACGAACACAGCTGTTTGGTCGTCAGCTACCGCGAGATCAAGAATTGCATCGAGGCAGCCTTCCAGGATCTGTCGCGAACTCGCTAGCGCGCGCTCCCCCCTCACAATCAGCTGTATACAATTGTAATGAACACCATCAGACGAGTCGATTTTGAATCCACACATTGGAAACAAGCTCAGAGATCACACGCGCGGTTTCGAGTGGTTCGGATGTGCCGCGAATGCCTGCAGAGAGAGAACGGTGACAGTGACAAATTCCCAAAGCGAAAGTAGAGACGTAGAACAAAGGAGCGAGAGGAGGTGTGACTAGAGCTTGGCCGATCGCGGGTTGGGCGCGATGCTGTTGGCTGCGGGCGGGTAGTTGTGCAGGTACGGTTGGTGTGTCTGTTGGTGGGCCGTCGGCGTATCCGCAAAGTAAGGGTGCGAAATGGGAGGTGGACGCGGCAACGCACTCTCTCCCGTCGGAAGCGCCGGCTGTGCCGATGCAGCAGGCCGACGCATCGCACTCGGACTCGCGAGCGACGTGGGCTTGGGCAGCGAGGCCGAAGGCAGCATCTGCGGCTGCAGGTTCGAATGGTCAAAGTCCAAAAAGTAGTTGATGTCGCGCGCGACCCGCTCCGGATACTGCCAGATGAATCCCGCTCCCGCATCTTCGTACAGGTTCAGCGAAGGTTTCGGCAAGCGGCACATGAGCTCCCAGCTCCGGCTGGCCGGGATGAGCGAGTTGTTGACGCCATTCATCACCAGCACAGGCACATTGATACGCGCCATCGGGTCAAAGTAGCCACCGCCGCGCTGCTGCGGAAGCGTCTCCCAGCTGCGCCACGCCAGTCGCTGGCAGCGCAGCGGTCCCAGCTCGCGCCGGTCTTCCAGCAGGCCGATGAACGGCGCCTCGGACGGCAGCTTGGAGCGATACTGCGCAAACGAGTTGATGCGCTCCCAGTGCTGCTCGAGCGCTACCTGTCCCGCTTCCGAGTCGGTGAAAAAGGTATGCTTGAGCGCTTGCTTGACTTCGTCCGGCTTGGTGCCGTCATTGAGCGAGAGGCGCGACGCGTTCATCAGGTTCCAGTCATCGCGCGGCCAGGGGATGGACATGGAGCTTCGCGAACACTCTTCGTACAGCCGAGCCGAGATCGCAGGGCCCGTCGTGCCCGCAGCGACGATCTTGCGCACACGTGTCGTCGCCGGGGTCGGGTACAGCGCCGTGAGCAGCGCAGCAGCGCCACCCATGGCGAGACCGAGCACGTCGTACTCCTGCACGCCGAGCGAGTCTGCGATGGCGACGGCGTGCTTGGCCCACTTGTAGAACGAGCCCATGTACGGACGCGTATCGCGGTTCGAGATCGAGCGGCCGCAGTGGCATGGGTCGAAGATGATGAGCGGACGCGCCTTGACAAGGTGAGCGAGGAAGAGCGGATCCCACATGTCCATGCCGGCACGGAAGTCGCAGTGGAGCAGCAGCGGCACCTCGGAGCGCATGGAAGGAATGGGCGTGGGCGGTGCCAACGAGGCCGAAGCGGAGGAGGCCTCGGCATCGCACGCGATCATGTGGAAAGCCTCTGGTTCAACATCGAGCCAGCGATACGCGATCTTGGCGCCCGAGCCAATGTAGACAAAATTGGTCGGCGTCGTCTGGACGACCTTGAGGCAGTGGCGCAGGAAAGGGTCTGCGACCTCTGCAAATAGCTCTGCGTTGTTAGCGGGTGACGGCATGGCAGACGATGCACGCACGGCGGTGAAGGGTAGAGATGGTGGTAGAGAGCAAATGAGCAGGATTATCCTCCTCGGACGCTGTGGATGGGCTTGGACAGCTGGAGCCCCAGAACAACGACGCTCGCCGGCAGTGGGCACCCAAGTAAAGCCGACTCGTCGTGCTGGACTTGAGTTGGCCTGGACCGAGAGACCGAGGGTCGCCATGCAGGGTTTTTCCGAAGCTCTATTCTGCCACACGGCTCGTTTGGCTCACAACTGGAAATCAATCAAATCCAGTTCGTGGGCGGGAAGCGCGTGGCGTACAAGACGGCTCGAAGGCCGCCTTGGGTCGGGCGCCTGGAGAGGCGGGCGGCGGGTCAGGGTCCACTCCTCCCCCGGTTGCCCTCTTCTCTCGCTCTCAACCACCATTTTTCCGACAGCTGCAGGTGAGCATTGGCGCGTTTCATGATTTGGCCCGCTGACCGCTTTTAATTCGGCCGGATTTCTCTCTCTTCCGACGGCGCGCCAAGCACCCGATCTTTCTGACGTCGGGGTTCTTGTATCGGGTGCTGGCCAAACCTCCACCACCCTTCTTTCGCATTTTGTCAGCCGTCATCTTCGCACCGACCTCCATCGTCCATCATCTGCACCGAGATTGTCCCAAGGCTGCCCTCATGAGGCCTGGTGCAATCAAGCAGCGCGATGTAGCGCCCGTGCAGACGTTTGCGAAGGCTGCTGCCAAGTGCTCTGCCGAAGTAAGTTGATGTTCTGGCTGAAACAACCCGCCACCGAGTCTCCCGCTCACCTCTTACTTTGCTCTTGCTCTTGTCCAACAGGCGCGCATCTACGGCCAGTGCGTGACGGCAAACTATGAAAACATCGAGCGCAACATGTGTCAAAAAGAGTTCCTCGCTTTCAAGGCGTGCGTTCAGCAAAAGGTACGTTCGCGTGTGACTTTGCTGTGATCCAGTCGGTACCATGCTCACTGACTTGCCACCTAAACGCCTATACTTTTGATTGTTCTCGCGATTCAGCTCGGGCGCAAGTGGTGATCAGCGTTCACATGCGTTAGGAAGCATCAGCATCTTCATCTCGTACTCGTCTAATCAATACAACCCTGCACAGCCGCTCCGTTCTGTGCACTCGATCTGTGTCATCATCGAGGCAATGTGGTTGAGTACGCACATAATGCCATAGACACAAGGTGTTGAAGCAAGTGAGAAGCTCGATCCGCGGCGGAGAAGCATAGCGTGAACCCCATGCACCAGGAAGGGTGATGATGTGACGGCGATGGAAAAACGCCTTTCAGTGTTAGAGTTGAAGCACAAGCGGAAGTGCGTGCCCGACCGTGGACGTGCGAGGGCGTGCGCGAGAAAGCGTGCATGAGCAGTGCTGCAGCAACAGCCTCTGTGCCCGCTGGCGAATAAAGTTGTACTGGGGATAGACCCGTCAGGGTTCGGGGGTGGAACGCGCTGTGGCAAGCTTCCGATCTTCTTGACTTTACGCTGCTCCCTCGTGCTGGACACACTTCTGTCGACCATCTGCCGAGCCCTCTCCAACAATGAGTCGAGGTCTTGTTGGCACCAGCATGGCCGCTTCGGTGCAGCCCGACGGCGATGCCAAGGCCGGCCCTGCGCGTCCACGCCGGACGATGACGCGCTCGCACCTGGCGCAACGCATCGCCCAGGGAGAGACGCTCGTGCTTCACCGCAGGAAGATCTACAAGCTCGACCGCTGGCTGGCCAACCATCCCGGAGGCGAACTCGCCATCCTACACTTTGTCGGGCGCGATGCCACGGACGAGATCGAGGCGTACCATTCCGAACGCACCATCTCGCGCCTCATGTCGCGCTTCGTCATTGCCCATCTCGATGAGGCCGATTGGGACAACTACACACCGCTCGTGCCGCCAGTTCAGCTCGGCTACCGCAAGGGTAAGCTTGATCATCCGCATGCTCAGGTGGGCATGTGGCGCCATCGCAGCACACCTGCCACCTCGGCCGGCTCTTCCGATATCGACGGCTCTTCCGACGAGAGCGCAGACGAGGAGCTCGTGCATGACCTCGTGGTCGGCTCCACTGCGAAGCGTTCGGATGCGGCCGAAAGAAAACGACCTGCCCGCACTGCCTCGACCATTGTGGTGGATCGTCCCAACACCTTTCCGCTTCCTGTGGACCTTCTCGAGCCCCCTCCGAATCCAGATGGCATCGATGCCGAGCGTGAGAAGCGCATCTCCCACGCCTACAGGCGGCTGCATCAGCAGGTCAAGGACGCCGGCCTCTACACGCTGCGTCCGGCTGGCTACGCTCGCGAGATGGCGCGCTACCTCGCTCTCGGTTCCATCGCCTATGCTTTTTGGGCGCGAGGACAGGCGCAGCTGCAAGTCGAGTCGGACTCGGCCGGCAGCTTCTTGCGAGCCTCGACCACATCCTTCGTGCTCTCGAGCTTCTTCCTCGGCCTCTTTTGGCACCAGCTCACATTCTCAGCCCACGACTCTGGCCACAGCGGCATCACGCACTCCTGGCAATGGGACCGCATCATCGGCACCACCATCGCCGACTTTATCGGAGGCCTGAGCATCGGATGGTGGTGCGACAACCACGACGTCCACCACCTCGTCACCAACCACCCCGAGCACGACCCCGACATCCAGCACATGCCCTTCTTTGCCATCTCGCCACAGTTCGTACTCGCGGGACAGACCACCGTCATCAACACTAACAATGCTGCTCTGTCGGCGCAGGAGCAAGCCAAGCCCTCCAGACCGCTCGGACTCTGGTCGTCGTACTATCGCCGCTTGCTCGCATTCGATGCGCCGAGCCGCTTCTTCCTCCAGCATCAGCACAAGCTCTACTACATTGTCATGGCGTTTGGCCGATTCAACCTCTACGCCAACTCGTATGGCTTCTTGGCAGTCAAGGCACGCCGCGACCGTTGGTGGGCGCTCGAGCTTGTCGGCCTGGCCACCTTCTGGACGTGGTACGGATACGGCTTGCTTGGCTCGCTGCCCACTTGGCCCGTCCGCATCGCCTATCTCGTCATCTCGCACGTCGTCACTTCGCCGCTCCACATCCAGATCGTCCTGTCGCACTTTGCACAGTCGTGCGACGATCTGGGTCTGAGCGAGAGCTTCGCCTCGCGCCAGATTCGCACCACCATGGATGTCGACTGTCCCCCGTGGCTCGACTTTGTCCACGGCGGTCTGCACATGCAGGTCTCGCACCACCTCTTCCCGCGCGTACCCCGCCACAACCTGCGCGAGCTACGCGACCGCTTCGTTGTGCCTTTTGCCAAAGAGTGGGGGCTCCAGTACCACGAGTACAGCTTCACAAAGGGCAACGGCCGCGTACTCGCCACGCTCAAAAAGGTCGCTGACCAGGTGCACATCCTCGCCAAGGTCGCAGAGGCATCTGCCAAGGGCGAGCTTCAGCACTAGTGGCACCTCCTCAGCATGCTTTCTAGATATCACATACGCATCTTTGATGAAATCACATGGCATTTTTCATATCGGTCCCGACCCTCGCCGACCCTTGACGCGTGCTTCAAGGGTCCTCTGTGGGCCGAACGAAATCTGAAAGAAGCTTCTCGGCGGAAGCGGAAGCGACAAAAGACGCACCGATCCGCAGTCAAGTGTTGGTTGAACCTCATGTGGAGGCAGGCAAGCTGCAGTTGCATCTTTCTTCCCGTCCATCATCCTGCACGACGTACGCACGCATACCATCATGTCAGACGCTTCACAGACAAACGAATCGCCGAAGGCTGCTCCACTCGGGCTGCCCGCACCAGGAGACGCAACGGCGGATGCTCAGTCCAACGTCATCAAGCTCGATCATCTTGGCCCTATGATCGTCAACTCGGACGGCACCATCTCGCGCATCGCCAACTGGAGCGCCATGTCCCAGATCGAAAAGGACAGATCGCTGCGTCTGCTGGCGAAGCGCAACAATGCCAGGATGGAGACGCTCAAAGCGGATCCCAAGAACGAGGCCCAACAGAGCTGAGCAGTTTCTGAACTCATCCACGCATGCTTCAGCTCGATCAAAGCAAAACGCACGACTCATACGAACGAGCATTGCAGTCGGGCCCGGTTCGACGATGCTCTTTGTCAAGTCTGTATTGTTCGGGGTAATGTGTCAAGTGTGCGGCTGCTTGTCCGCTGGCTTGCGCGCAATGACAATGAAGCACCTCACCAGCCCACCCTCCTGGCTCCAAGCGCGGACGACGTTGCTGAAGGCGCCCAGGCCCTTGCGCATCGCCCAACCGCCACCCCTCCACGCCGCGCCCTCCGTGGCAAATCCGCGAAGGAATCGCGCAAAACCCGGAAACACATCGGCCGTAATGTCGCGCATCGTCACCTGCTCGGGCGCAAACCCGGCTTTGACCAGTTCCGCGTGATAGCCGTCCACGGGCCAGAGGTTGGCTGGCTTTACCGACGCAAGCATACAAGTGAACGTGTGTTTCAAGCGCTCGATCAACGACGGTGCCTCGCGCGGGAAAGGCAGCGACCCCAGCTGCACACCCGCAGCACCATCGCGAGGCGCAGGATACGCAGACAGCAAATCGACAAAGGCCAGCTGTCCGCCCGGGTTGAGGCGTCGAGACGCCAGCCGGATGTACTCTGCGCGATCGCTAAAGTGGAATGCGCAGTCGAGTGCCAGAATGACATCGTACTTTTCGTCACCACCCTCGCCCATTTTGAGCCAGTCCAGGACATCACGCGCCCACACCTTGACCTCGGGCGCGTTCTTGTTCTCCGCCAATTCGTGCTGCAGTCGATCCGCAGCAAATGCGGCTTCGTCGGGGAGACTTGTGACTGCGTGCAGAAGTGTGGGTGTAAACTTTTCGAGCAGAAACAGCGTCGACTCGCCTGCGCCGCACCCGACATCGAGGATCTTGAGCCCCGGGCCGACTCCCGCCGCGGCGTACAGCTGTTCCGCCAGAGTTTGGCATGCGAGCGGAAAGTCCAGCTCGCGGCGCGAGAGCTGCGGCGTCCAAAATCCCATGTTCATCCACGCCGTCGTGGGCGGACGCACGTTGAGTGCCAAGCACGACAGTGTCTGGTACGGCTCGCTGCCGCGCGAGCTCGCCAGCACCCACACGCCCATCGAGACCAACAGCGCCCATGCGAGTGTAGCCGAGTCGAACGCCGAGATGCGTGCGAGCACCAGCTCGCGTGCTGCCCGCGTGGCGACTTCGATGCGCGTTTGGAAGGAGCTACTGCTGTGCTCCGTCACTGATGATGATGCGGCGAAGCGATCAAACACGACTCTGCCACCAACAATCGTGGCGTCAACGTTGGCATTCCGCAGCATGATCGGGCTCATGGCTTGCTCGTCGAGGATGTTGCGATCGAGCACGGTGAAATCAGCGCGCTTGCCGACGCGGATACTGCCCGACGTGTCTTCCTCGAATTGCGCAAATGCGGGGTCCTGCGTGAATCCTCGCACTGCCTCTCGTCGTGTAAGCCGCTCGTGCGGGAACCACCCGCCGGCGCCGTGAGGCGAGTTGCCGGTCTCGTCGAGCCGCGTGATGGCCGAGTAGATGCCGTGCAGCGGATCGGGCAGCTCGACGGGGAAGTCGGAACCGAGCGCCAGACTGGCATTGGCGCGCAGCAGCGACTTCCACGCATACGCACCGTGCGATGCACGCTCGCGACCAATGCGTTGCTCGACGTACCCCATATCCGACGTACAGTGCGTGGGCTGCATCGAAGCAATCACACCCAGCTCGGCGTACCGACCCAAGTCGCTCGGCTTCATCAGCTGTGCGTGCTCGACGCGTGGCCGAAGCTCATCGATGGTTGCATGCGGATGTGCGCGCAGATACGCCTCGTACGCGTCGAGCGTGAGCGTGTTGGCGCGGTCGCCGATGGCGTGCGTGCACACCTGCCAGCCGCGTTCGAGCCAGTGCGCGATGAGCGAAGGAAGCTCGTGCTCCGGAATGAGCAGCAGGCCGCGCTCGCCCGGCTTGTCCGCATAGTCGTCCCACATGGCCGAGCCCCACGAGCCCAGCGCGCCGTCGTTGAACAGCTTGACTGCGCGCAGCGTAAACATGGTCTGGTTGGCGCCGGCGGCAGAGTCGGGGCGGATCTGCTCGACGCGGTGCGCGCAACGCCTTTCACCTGGCGGACAGGCGAGCATCGAGTAGATGCGGAATCGCAGTAGGCCCTGTGCGTCCATGGCGCGGTAAAACGACGCTGCCTTGAGGTCGGTCGCTGCATCGCCTACCGCCGTGATGCCGACGCGCAGGAGTCCTTCGGTTGCCGCATCGAGAAACACCTTGCGCTGCTCGTCCGTCCACTCTGGCACCACCTGGTAGGCAAAGTTCATGGCGTTGTCGATGAGGATCCCGGTGGGGTGTCCATGGTCATCTCTGACGACGAGCCCTCCTTGGACCTGGTCATCTTCGGCCGGGGTGCGAGGAAAGCCCTTGGCGCCGCGCACAACCATGTCGAGGCCCACCTGGCTGAGCCACAGAGCATGGACGTCGACGCGACGCAGAACGACGGGGAAACGACGCAGCAGCGGCGAGCGCGACAGATCGGCAGCCGTGGGGAATGTGGCCGGCGACCATTTGGTCTGGTCCCAGCCGATGCCCTCAATCCACGGCAGCGCCTCTGCCGCATCAGCGGAAGCTGCCGCCTCCTCTGCTAGTGCGAATGCCATGAGATTCGGTTTAGAGCGGACGTAGTCTTCAAGTCGGTGGATCACCTCTTCGACTGACTTGGCACCCACCAGGTTGGCCACCGTGCGTGACCAGCCATAGTCGAGAATATGGCCGTGTGCATCGTGGAACCCGGGGAAGAGCGTCTGGCCTTCGCGCAGCCTTCGCACCTGACACTTTGCGTAATTCTTCAGGACACCGTCTTCCTTGCGGGCGCCAGAGCGGCGACCGAGGCGTGCTGCCTTGTTGCTGTGCGGGCCACGTCTCTGCTGTGGCTTGCCTGATCGAGGCGGACCTGCACTGACTCCTTCGGCACAGAAGCTTTCCAGCACCTCATTTTCAGCGCCAACATGTGTGATGGTGCCCGACTCCACGCCGACGCAATGTGCGAACCCCTCCTGCTCTGCAAACTGCCTCTCGTCGCCTGTGTAGATCGAACCGGAGGGGGCATCGCCAAGATGTAGTCGACCGTGATGCGTCGGTGAGCAGATGACGTAGCGCTCGGGGAGCACTCCAAGCGATGAGCTACTGTGCTTCGTGATGTGCGTGAGCGACGACAGCGACCAAAAGCTCGACAGTAGAACCGCGGCCGCAATGACGACGAGGATGCGCCGGATTCCTCGTCCTGACTTCTTCGCGGAAGCGGCGCTCGGCTGGAGGACGCTGGGCCTCTGTGACTGCGCCTTGCCGTGGTCACGCGCAGAGTCTACGCCCTTTGCCATGGTCACGATGTCCACCGCGCGTATGCAGGCCCGTGCTGTTTCGAATGAGGGTCAAGAGCGAAGTAGTCCAAAGTGTTGGTCTCGTGCGGGGTCCACTAAGCTTTGACGTCGCGCGGCCCGGCGAAAAAGCCGGGGTGCGGAAAAATGAGCAATGTTAGAGCTCTGTCTCCTAGCAATTTGCAAAAGTGGAGGTGATCGAAAACGCGTAACGAAGCGCTGTTGCGTGACGTTCAGACCAACACTTGGTCTGATGGCCATGCGATCTTCCTATCCACAACCCCCATCCCTCTGCCCCGACCCTACAGCGCCTCAGACGCACTTCCCACAACGGTGAAGCAATCAGCAGCGCATCGATCCACGAGATTTCAGCATTGAGCCAGCACCAAACCCGCGCGCCCCTACACCAAAGATGGCGTCTTCGGCAAAGATGGACGTGGACAGCGCCGACGAGTCGTACCTGGAGCAGGCAGCCTCGTCGTCGTCGACACCTGCCTCGCTCAAATCTTTCTACCCCAAGTTTCGCCAGCTGCACGACCGCAAGCTGTGGTACCAGCTCACGTTGACGATCGAAGAGTTTCTTAATCATCCAGATTCGCAAACGCCTCCGATCCAGATCGACCTGTACGACAAGTTTGTGAAGCGCTTCTCGTCCAAGATCAACCAGTTGCAGCTTGCCGCCATCGGAGTCAAGGTGGCGCGGCAGTACCAGGACCCGGCCAAGGCGCTCGAGTTCCTGGAGCAGCTCGCGACCAAGCTCGACTCGCCCGAGTCGCAGGATGCGTACGTGTACGCGCTCATGGAGGCAGCGCACTTTAAGCTGCTGCTCGGCGATGCGGATGGCACCAAGGCCGCCATGGACAAGTGCGGCAAGATTCTCGACGGCTTTGACGCGGTGGAGACGGCGGTGCACGCGAGCTACTACCGCGTTTGCGGCGACTTCTACAAGGCCAAGGCCGAGTACGCCAACTACTACAAGAACTCGTTGCTCTACCTTGCCTGCGTCAATGTGGACGCCGATCTGACCGACGAGGCGCGCGTGCAGCGTGCACACGACCTGAGCATCTCGGCTCTGCTGGGCGACACGATCTACAACTTTGGCGAGCTTCTACTGCATCCGATCCTCACGTCGCTGGGCAAGAGCGAGCAGCATTCGTGGCTGTCGGAGCTGCTGTTTGCCTTCAATGCGGGCGACATTGGTCGATTCGAGGCGCTAACACCGCATCTGCCCAAGGAGCCCATCCTGGCCGAAAACCTGCCGTTCCTGCGCCAGAAGATCTGCCTGATGGCGCTGATCGAGAGCGTGTTCAAGCGGTCCGCCGACGATCGTACGATTGCATTCGCAAGCATTGCAGCCGAGACAAAGCTGCCGGTGGACGAAGTGGAGCATCTGGTGATGAAGGCGCTGAGCCTCAAGCTCATCCGCGGCACGCTCGACCAGGTGGAGCAGCTGGCGCGCATCACGTGGGTGCAGCCTCGCGTCTTGGACCACGGCCAGATCGAGGCGCTCCAGACCCGCCTCAAGTCGTGGTGCACAAAGGTGGAAGAGGTCTCGGAATACGTCAAGAACCAAACACGTACGTTGTGCCCATTTGCGCTATCTGCTGAACCTCACTCATGCTGACACTCCTCTCTCACTTGTGATTGTGTTGAACAGCTGAACTCTTCGTCACGGCATAAATCTGCACCTCGCAATCCCAGAGATCTCGTACATGTCACCAAGCAGACCCTGATTGTGGGTGGTGAGCATTCGGGAAACGGTCAGATGGCGTACCATTGAGCGAAAAGCGAGGACAAGGCGTGCGAATGGCGTGGTAAAGTGTACAGAAGTGAGAGCGGCCGATATGCAGATGGACGGAACAGTGCAAAGAGAGCGAGGTAGGAAGCGAGCGAGTGTCAAAGCGGAGAAGGAGCAAAAGAGAAAGATGTCTAGAGAACGACACATCTGCACGAGCCAGCGTCGTTGTGTAATGCCTCCTTTGTCTTGCTCTTGCTCTGGGAGATGGCGCCGCCCGAGGAAGCGCCAGCGTTGCGGACGAGCATGGCTGCGCGCGTGGCGGCTTCAAAGACGGCGTCGACGCCCTGGTTCTTGAGCGAGCTGCATTCGTGATACGAGCGTGCGCCGATCTGTGCGGCGACCTGCTTGGCGTGGTTGCGGTCGACGTAGTGGCCCTCGACGGGCTTGCCCTTGGCGATGGCGTCCTCGCGCAGATCCTTTTTGCAGCCTACGAGGAGGACGGGGACGGAGGGACCGCATATTTGGCGCACCTCCTCCATCCACTTGACCTGTACGTTTTCGAGCGAGTCGGGCGTGTCGATGGCGAATGCGATGAGGATGACGTGGGCTTGCGAGTAGGAAAGCGGACGGAGGCGTTCGTACTCCTCCTGACCCGCGGTATCCCACAGCGCGAGCTGCACGGGTTTGCCGTCGAGCCTGATTTCGGCGACGTAGTTTTCAAAGATGGTGGGCTCGTACTCCTGCGGAAACTCGCCGATGGCAAAGACGCAGAGCAGACTGGTCTTTCCACATGCACCGTCGCCGACGATGACGAGTTTTCTGCGGATGGGTGCCGGTGACATGCTGACTGATGGATGCGTGCGGATGCAGGCTCTAGCAGCGGAGGAGAGCGTCGGAGCCCAGCCGATGCAGTGCTATTCGGATCTAGCCACTGGGGCGAAAGGGCGGATATCGACAGGCGAGGTCTACGTGCGTATGAACGAGCGCGTTTCAGCCGCTGCTGACCGGCAGAGTGGAGAGCGTGACGCCGCTGTGAAGGGTGGATAGGTGCGGACGTGGCAGGTGGTTCGACGCGAGTCGTGTTGCTTCTACTGATCGAAGTTTCTGGAACGGATGGTGGGTCGTTCTGGTTCGGATCGCTTGCCGACGCCAAGTACGAAGTACCTTCTTATGAGACGGATGAAGGAGGCCAGTTGCGCCAGTCTGGGCCACGAAGAAAGGGGAGCGTTGGTGGTGAATTGCGAAACACCGCGTTTGGAAGATGGTGTCGGACGTGGGTGGTCCTTGGCTGTCGAGACGGGGCGCGATGGCGGCCGTCCATCGAGCGCTTTGTCGCTCCCACGCACCGCAACGCCCACCCGCGGCCCGGGTTGAACGCACGCGCATCTCCACCTGTCACTGTGACACAAAAAAAGAGAGGGAGCGAGAGGGCGCACAATGTTCTCAGTCGGGCGACCGACAATATTGGAATTTCGGCGCGCCGTGCCACTCCCACAGCCACAACCGTGTCTGCATGCTCCGCACGTTTAGCCGCCACACAGCTCTTGTGCCTCTGTAGCGCCAGGAGGAGCCGTCAGGGCTGCGAAATGTCGGAAGGCGGTCCAGCCGGAATGGGCGCGTCATTTCATCATCTTTGCTGCTGGGAGGTGCGAGCGCCAAAGTGCTCTTCGCTGCCATTGAACCAGACATGAGCGGGAGCAAGAGTGCATCTGGCGTTCGGATGGTCCGCTGCCAAAGGCACATGCTTCCTCGTCACTTTGTCTCTCACACGGCACAGCCGCACAGGGAGAGCAGGCGAACCATGCTGCAGCCGTGCATATCCACCTCCAGCAGGGCAGAATCAGCGCCGAGATGAGCGCGGGCTTGTGGAGGCCGAGCCCCTTTTTGCTCGTATTTGATGTGTGAGATTGTCGGGCCACGCATCGCCAGATTTTGGAGGTCTGCCTTCCCGATTGCTGTCGCTCAAACACTGCGAAAATTTCGACGAATTTGGCTTTCTGCAGGACCCTCTCCGTTCGCACTTGAGTGCTTGACCGCTCTCACTGTGGAGGGTCCAAATCCAAATCGACTTTTTTTTTTTCTCCTCCACCGCAAGGCAGGAATTTGTCGGGTCGTGTGGGCTTCTCGGATTCACTTTTTTGTGGGCTCAGCCGCCACACAGACAAAGCCGTTAGCAAAGAGAGCCGAAAGTTGATGATTCTTCTGCCTCCGCCTCCGCCTTCTTCTTGTACGCACACACACACACACACACACACATCCATCTCTATCCTCCATCCTCCTCATCCACCCCTCTCCGGCGTTGATCGCTTCCCCATCGTTCGTCCACGAGCGTCATCCCACTCACGCCTTCGAGCCTTGTACACCGCTCCACCTCGGTGCAGGCGTGGACGCCATCACGGACCCGCACGCAGCTGCACAACCACTCCGCCGCTGGACAACGGAACAAACGATCACTGGGCAATCGCGTCCATCATAGATCATCATGATCGCAAAACAGGCTTCGCTCGCAAGAGCCTCCTCCGTCTCGGCCCTCTCTGCCTCCACCTCCTCCACAAGATGCATGCGCCTCCCGTCCACGAGCGCAACAGCGCGGCCTTGCTGGCTAGCTCGTCGTTCGCCTCTAGCAGCCCAATCCCTAGCATTCAGTACCAAAGGTCCTCGCAGCCAAGCCATCCCAGCAGCACAATCGCACGTCGATCATCAGGATCCCCATGACTCCTCGGCGGCTGCCTCCTCGTCTGCCGCATCGTCAAGCTCCGCCGCTTCTCAAGCTTCTCAAGCATCGCCATCATCCCATCCTTCGGCATCCCCTTCGCGAACCGATCGCCGCTCCAGATTCATGCCCTTTGCATTCGCCACCGGCTCTCCCCTCACCCGCCTGCCTACTCCATTGCCACAGGATGTCGCAGAGCGTTCGGCAATGCTACGAAGGCAACTTCAGCCCAAAACCAAGGCCGGCACTCCCATCCCAACCACTTCGCCTGCGCTCTTCGGCGACTCCGTGGCGGGTCTCTCCTTCGGCGATCTCTCCGGACTCACCATGAGCAGCGCAGACGAGTCCTACTACCCAGCCAACAAGGCCGTAGAGTACGTCAGCATCCTCAAGGCTTGTCTCGGCACCGGTCTCATCAGCCGCGCACACAAGGTCTTCGCCGACCTCCGCACCCAGGCCGCTGCTCGCTCCCGTGAACTCTGGGAGCTCCGCCAGCGCCTCGCCAAGGGCATCGTCGACCAGAACGACCGCCACCAAGACCTCGGCGAGCTCGGCGCCTACCAGTCGCCCATCGAAGTCTGGACGTACAACTCCATGCTCCAGGCTTACTTCCGAAAGGCCTACCAGGCAGAGTCCTTGGACGGTACCGCCGAATGGCTCACCCGCGCCTGGGAGCTCTGGAGGGACATGGAGAACGCCTCCAGAGCCGCCGAGCTCGATCAGCCACCCTCGCCAGACCCGAGCCCGAACCCGGCCACCTACGCCATCATGGCCCGCGGCATCGTTGCTCTTCAGCGCTCCGGTCGATATCCCTCCACGGCACCTGCCCTCGATGACCTTGTCCTCTCCATCAAGCGCGCCGACTACGGCCTCGACAGCATCCTCACCTCGCCAGCCTTCAATCCGCAATCCGCAGAAGACCCAGACGTCACCGGCCCTCTCGGCTCGACCAGCGTCGACCAATCCCGCGAGGGCGAAGTAGACGCCCAGGTCGTCCTCCGCAGCCTCACCACCGTCGCCGACCGCATGGGCGACACGGGCATGCTCAAGGAACTCGAGACCGCCCAGAGCATCCTCGAAGGCCGCAGAGTGCTCTCCGAGGCTCAACAGGGCGCGCAGCCGTCCAACTACGATCCCCTCGCTGACGTTCCGGAGCTGCTGCCTGTCAAGACTACCTCCAAGGCGAGTCGCCTCGGAAACGATCCCGATAACAAGGAGGGTGAGATGCCCTTCAACCTCGCCTCGCTCAAGGGCAACCTTTCCATCGTTCAGGAGGCTCGTCGCACTATCAGCGATCCTTATGAGCGCCAAAAGTGGCTCGAACACAGCGCCGTCGAGGCGGCGCGCAAGCGACTCGAGCACTCTGCCGAGAAGCTCGAAGAGCTAGGTCTGCAAACAACCGGTGCGCTTCAGTCCAAAACTCTCCAGAAATGGATGTGGGACTGGTACAACAAGCTTCAGACTGCGCTCAACGAGGATCTCAATCGACTCGACGCCGACATGAAGAACAACGTGCACGGTGGGAAGGCCATGCTTCCCCTCGAACAGCAGATGCTGCCCTTCCTCCGCCTGCTTCCCGTGTCCAAGCTCGCCCTCATCACCATCCTCGAGCTCATGCGTATGAGCGGAAATGGAGGCGTTTCCGACGGCATGAAGACCGCCCGTGCCTTGCTCCAGGTCGGTCGCGCCGTTGAGACCGAGTACCATTCCGACGTCATCCGCAAGAACCCAAAGATCTTCCAAAACGCCCAAGCTGCGCAGGCAGTGCTCAAGAAGCGCGGCCTCATCGACTTTGCCGCCCGTCGCGAGATCAAAGAGTGGCAAAAGCAGCAGGAGGAGCAGGGTGTCATGTCATCCATCCCTAAGTGGACCCAGATCACCCGCGCGCGTGTCGGAAGCTACTTGGTTCAGACTCTCATGCAGGTAGCCACTGTCAACCGCAAGGCCACCGATCGCGACGGCGTCCTTTGGGAGGAAGACCAGCCTGCCTTCTACTCGACCTACCAGTACCTAGGAGGCAAGAAGCTGGGCGTCATCAAGCTCAACGAGGTCGTCGCAAAGCGTCTCGACAAGGATTCCATCTCCGAGACATTACACCCCCGCCACCTGCCCATGCTCGTGCCACCCAAGCCCTGGACCTCGCACGACTCTGGCGGATACTACTCGGTCCGACAGAGCGCCATGCGCTTCAAGGACAGCGCCGAACAGGGCTCGTATCTCCGCGCTGCTTCCGACAACGGCGACCTCGATACCGTCCTTGCCGCTCTCGACGTCCTCGGAAACACATCCTGGAAGATCAACAAGCCCATCTTTGACGTCATGCTCGAAGTGTGGAACTCGGGCAAGGACATTGCCGACATGCCGCCCGTGGAGATGGAGATGCCCGAGCCCGTAAAGCCGGACAATTACGACCACGACATCAAGGCGCGCTCCGTCTACCTCCAGCGACTCAAACAGTGGAACCAGCAGCGCGCCTCCAACCATTCGCAGCGTTGCGACGTCAACTACAAGCTCGAGATTGCACGCGCATACCTGGGCGAGCGCTTCTACTTCCCACACAACATGGACTTCCGCGGTCGAGCCTACCCCATGCCGCCACACCTCAACCACATCGGCAACGACCTTTGCCGAGGTCTGCTCATGTTTGCAGACAGCAAGCCGCTCGGCAAGGCCGGTCTCCGCTGGTTGAGGATCCACATCTCCAACGTCTTTGGCTACGACAAGGCGAGCTTCGGCGAGCGCGAGCAGTTCGCCATCGACCACGAGGCGGACATCCGCGACAGTGTCGAGCGCCCACTCGATGGCAACCGATGGTGGCTCAAGGCCGACGACCCGTGGCAGTGTCTCGCTGCGTGTATGGAGCTTCGCGCCGCGCTCGACCATCCCGAGGGACCCGAGGCGTACGAGTCCAGCCTCCCCGTCCACCAGGACGGTACCTGCAACGGTCTGCAGCACTACGCTGCGCTCGGCGGTGATCTTGCGGGTGCAAAGCAAGTGAACCTGTCCGGGGGTGATCGTCCCGCCGACGTCTACTCTGGTGTGGCGGATCTGGTGATCAAGGTGCTTGACGAAGAGGCAGCTAAGGGCGACCCCACGGCAAAGATCCTGCAAGGCAAGGTGACGCGAAAGGTCGTCAAGCAGACGGTCATGACCACCGTGTACGGAGTTACGTTTATTGGAGCCAAGAACCAGGTCATGCGTCAGCTGGCAGACCGAGGTGACGTGCCGGCCGAGGACCTCTTCAATGCGGCGAGTTATCTCGCCAAGGTCATCATGTCGTGCATCGGCAACCTGTTCTCGGGCGCACAGAAGATTCAGGATTGGCTGAGTTTCTCGGCCAAGGTGATCGCCAAGTCGATCCCCGGTCAGCGAGTAGAAGAAGCCACGCGCCCCTACACGCCGAATGAGGCTAACCTCAGGCGTGCGGATGTGCGCGGCTTTTCGCGCGATCCTGCCAAGGCCGATCGCATTGCCAAGGAGCAGATGACCTCGGTCATCTGGACCACGGCGCTTGGCCTGCCCGTTGTGCAGCCGTACCGCAAGGCCAAGAAGCGCCAGGTGTCGACGACGATGCAGACCGTGTTCATCAACGACCCGCTGCTGAACGCCGAGGTCTCGCCCGCCAAGCAGGCATCCGCGTTCCCGCCCAACTTCATCCACAGCCTGGACGCGACGCACATGATTCTGACGGCGCTCGAGTGCCATGCCGCCGGTCTCACCTTCGCTTCGGTGCACGACTCGTACTGGACGCACGCTGCGGACATCGACACCATGTCGGACATGATCCGCGAGACGTTTGTGCGTCTGCATTCGCAAGATATCCTCCACCGTCTGCGCGAAGAGTTCCTCCAGCGCTACGAGGGCTACAAGGTACCTGTCGTCTCGCTTCAGGCGGCACAGCGTCAGCGCCCGCGCTCCAAGGCCACTGCAGTCGAGGAGAGCGTCTCGTCCAAGTCGTCGCCGTCGGAAACGGTGCTCGCCATGCCCGCCGACGAGCTGGCCAAGCTCGAGGGCGATGAAGGTGAAGTTATTCTCGGCAAGCCGTCGAAGGAGGCAGCCGGGGAAGATGCCGACGAGGCCGATAGCGCTGATGTCACCGCCACCGAAGAGGCCGACGACGTTGAAGCGGCAAAGGCGGCGCCAGCCAAGAAGACGCGCAGCCGCAAGTCCAAGCAGGAGAAGGACGAGGAGTGGGAGTCGAGGTTCAAGGCCAAGTTTGTCAACCTCGCCGACATCCTGCCTCCCATCCCTGCCAAGGGCTCGTTCGACGTCAACGAGATCAAGCGCTCGCTCTACTTCTTCTCCTGACCAACTCGAGTCATTCGGATTGCATTTTCCCGTAACCATCTCTCCCTCCCAGATAGACTTTTCTAATCTCATTTGTACTCTCTTCAATGCATCAACGCACATCTCCAACCACCTTCTTGTCTGGCATTGCTACGACGTCTGGACTAGGATCGGATGGGGTCATGCTTGGCGAGGTAGGAAGGCTGGTCCCACAGGCTGGCGACGAGTTTGCGTGGACCGGTCCAGGGGGTTCGAGCGTGCTGGACGGCGAGATTGTCAATGACGAGCACGTCGCCCTGTTGCCACTCGACGTGGGCCTGGAGGTCCTCGGTGGTGCGATGCGCTGTCTCGAGCCAGTCGAGAGGGATCATCTCGTCCTCCTCTGCCGAATCGCCGTCGAGAGGGCGCGGGAAGGAAGGTGGTGGGAAGAAGTCGTTCTTCTCGGCTGAAAAATGAGGGGGCTCGAGACAGCCGTGTTCCTTCGAGTAGGCGTAGCGGTTGCCGACGTTATTGAAGTACGCGGGCCGGCCGAGTGTCGGGTGAACGCGAATGCCGGGCACGCGCTGGAATACGTTGATCGATCCATCCTCCAGCCATGTCCACGAAAAGCCACGCTGGTGCCAGGCTCCCAACTTGCCCTCTGCATCGTCTTCGGTGGTTGGCTGACCCCAGCCGCCCTCTCGCGCCAAATCGAGGATGTTGTCTTCGACAAGCTTGCGCTTTTCAGCCTCGGTGAGCTTGGCGAGATCGACCTTGTCCTCCGGCGTGGGCCCGAACGAGTCTGCGTTGTACAGGCTGTTGCCCTGCACCGAATCCTTGACCTTGGCCACGGGGTGGTGAATGACAAACGTCAGGCCGCGCCGGGTGATCTTCTCGATATAGCCGGGCACGCTCGAGTTGAGCCTGTCATACAGCGCGATGCTATTCGCGATGGGTGTCTGACCACCCGAGGTGGGCGCGAAGAGGCAGCAAAAGGCGATGACCGAAGGGTAGTGCGTCGACAGGCCGTACTCGTTGTGCGATCCAATCGACTGATGCGGAGGGCCCTCGTTGGCCGTGGCCACGTTGGCCGCCATCTGATGGCGAATCACCATGAGTCCCTTGTCGACATGCGCATGCCACAGGTTGTGCGCCTGTCCCGGCTCGACGCCCGACTGCGAAGCACCGGCCAAGCTGTGCATGAAGTCGCTGAAGTCGTCCGCACTCCGAATCGGCAGGCCTTTGAAGTGGACCGCGCCGCCGTGCGCATCCATGAGCTCTTGCAGCCTGGAGGGTCGATACTCGCTAGCCGGTGCAGGTGCCAGGGAACGCACCGATTCGACGAGCTCTGCCGTGGTCAGTGGCTCGGCGCTGCCGTTTGTACGAACGGGGCGAACGATGAGTGGGAAGGTGATCTCGCGCTCGTTTGGATCATTCTGAACCAGCTTCAGCCTGCGCTGGTAGGGCTCGGGAGAAGGTACGAAGGCGATGTTGGAGTCGCCTCGCACGAGACCGTCCTGTGGCACCTGCTTTGAAGCCTGCAGAGGTGCGTCTCGCGTGGAAGCACTGACCGCAACTGAAGCCATTTTGGTGAAGCTGCGATGGTGTTGCTCGTCTGGTATCGATCAAAGACAAGCCGGTAAGGGTAACCAGGGTCGCTTTGACTTTAGCCTTCTTCAGCTGAATCAGACCTCAGTCACCGTTCTGGAGGATGGGTTTAGCCAGTGGCTTCGGCACGACCGGATCGGTGGTCGGATGGCCCCTGCATAGTTGAAACGAAGCCATCCCACATTGCCGGTAAGGCGTTGGCGTGCTGCATCGGTTGTCGCCTAGAATGTGGGGTAGCACGCCATCGTTAGGTCTTCGTGGGGGAGCTGTCGAGCTTCGGGCCAACCTGTCAATCAGCGGACGAATCGGATCGGGTTCAAAGGCAGCTGGGAACCCGATCCGATAGACAGGAATCGATACGATGTTAGACCGGAGCTCGCTCGTGCCAAAACAGTGACCAGCAAAGCCGCTTTTTCCCGGCAAGCTTTGCCCGTGTGCCTCCGAAGCATTCGGTCCATTCGGATAGCAGAAGAAGCTACGGCAGAAAGTGATGTCGAGCTTGACGAGAGCATGTCTGTTCGGCCTAAACGGACGGGTGCAGTGTTAGCGCGTTGACCGAGCTCCGTGAATGCCTTGCCTGCCTTGCTCGGAAAGATCCTTCTGGCTTTCCGAATCGAACGACACAGCGACTGGAGGCTCCGCACGCACCCGCAACCGCCCCCGCTCCCACACACACCTCACCCCGCACTGGGCTCATGCGCTCGCTCTCCCCTCTCTTTCACCCGCCAAATCGGAATCGAACGCACCCGGAGCTTCTACCGGATGTTTGTGTGGAGAACACAAGGCGGCGGCCTTGAACGGGCTGGAGCGTGGTAAAGCCAGCCAGCCTTCCCCTGCCTGGCTCCCGGCCTGCAGTGTTCCACACACAGTAGCCTCCTCCTCTAACGTCCGCTGCTCGGCTTCTCGCCCGACACGCTTCACTCGGCCGTTGCTGCTTGAGCCTAGATCTTTGATCGACCAACGCACCGCAGCAGACCCAACAAATCAGCGGTCGGTGATAAGAGCAAGTGCTACCAAAAAAGAAGAAAAAAGTCTCGCCGAAAGAGTCACATTCTGTTGCGCCGAGGCAGGGTCTTGCAGTGTGCGCAGTCGAGGCGCAGCAAGACGCACTGATCTTCAGGTGATAACGCCGTGCAAAGCTCCACATGACCTTGGAATTCAAAAGGTTTCGCGATTTTTTGAAATGGAAATTGGATGTTTCTTCAAGCTGAGCGCTCGGATCAGCTTGATTGGGCAGTGGAGTAAGAGCGATCAGCCCGTGCATTTATTTCCAAGAGCTTCCGCAGGCGCTTGGCTGGCTCGAGAGCGCAGAGGCGAGGGTCATTATTCAGAAGATCGATTGCTCGAGCCAAAGGCAGAGACCTGCGCGAACGGTCACCGCGGCGCAGTCCGGGCCCGTCAGCAGTCATCTTTTGTTGCTCGGCTCGCTCCGCCACTGGCCGTGAGCTGGTGTTGGGCGACGCAGACCCGCACGCTCCTGCAGCCGCAAAGCCCACGCTCAGCTCGTCGTCAAAGATCAAAAGTGACTGTCCGCATCGCCTCTTCTTCCTTCTCCTCCACCATCGAATCTTCTTCGTGTCACACTCCCCCATCCATCATCTCAAAAATGTCCCAGGTCAACATCGGTATCAACGGGTAAGCATCATCTTGGCCCCCCGCTCCTCCTCCGACAGTTGCATTGTCTCTGCGCAAATCTTCTGGGCGCCTGGCTCCATGCCTCGGCCGCCATAGAAGATTCTGTCGACGCGGCATGATTGTCATCGCTCGCGCTCGTTGCTACCCCGAGTGTCGCTGTAGCAACTCGTGCTGGCACCGCAGCACAGCGTCGACACCGAAAGGTGCAATCTTTGGAAGCGGATAGATCTAAATTCTAGTCATTCCAGGATGCTCCTTTTGGGCGCACACAGTTACTGTGCGAGGATCGTGAAGGCAAGGAACGGCAGGAACCGGCACTGACGTTTGGCGAATCTGCTCTCTCTCTCTCTCTCTTTGTAATCGCACAGCTTCGGCCGCATTGGACGTATCGTCTTCCGTAACTCGGTCGTCCACAACAACGCCAACGTTGTTGCCATCAACGACCCCTTCATCGACCTCGAGTACATGGTCTACATGCTCAAGTACGACTCCACCCACGGTGTCTTCAAAGGCGACGTCTCCACCAAGAACGGCAAGCTCATTGTCAACGGCAAGGAGATCGCCGTCTTCGCCGAGAAGGACCCCGCCAGCATCCCCTGGGGCCAGGCCGGCGCCCACTACGTCGTCGAGTCCACCGGTGTCTTCACCACCATCGACAAGGCTTCCGCCCACATCAAGGGTGGCGCCAAGAAGGTCGTCATCTCGGCCCCTTCGGCTGACGCCCCCATGTACGTCTGCGGTGTCAACCTCGACTCGTACGACCCCAAGGCCCAGGTCGTCTCGAACGCCTCGTGCACCACCAACTGCCTGGCTCCCCTCGCCAAGGTCATCCACGACAAGTTCGGCATTGTCGAGGGTCTCATGACCACCGTGCACGCCACCACTGCCACCCAGAAGACCGTCGACGGCCCTTCGGCCAAGGACTGGCGTGGAGGCCGTGCTGCCGCGGCCAACATCATCCCCTCGTCCACCGGTGCCGCCAAGGCCGTCGGCAAGGTCATCCCTTCGCTCAACGGCAAGCTCACCGGCATGGCCTTCCGTGTGCCCACCACCAACGTCTCGGTGGTCGACCTCACCGCCCGCCTCGAGAAGGGCGCCAGCTACGACGAGATCAAGGCCGAGATCAAGCGCGCCTCGGAGAACGAGCTTAAGGGCATCCTCGGCTACACTGAGGACGCCGTCGTGTCGCAGGACTTCATCGGCAACCCTCACTCGTCGATCTTCGACGCCGCTGCCGGTATCTCGCTCAACAACAACTTTGTCAAGCTCGTTTCGTGGTACGACAACGAGTGGGGCTACTCGAACCGATGCCTTGACCTGCTCGTGTTCATGGCCCAGAAGGACAGCGCGTAGGTACGCCCCCTACGTCTCCTCCCCCATCCTCTTCGACCTTGATGATGCGCACATGCTGGGCGTCGCCTCGGCCGTCCGTGCTGGTGTATGATTGAGGCTCGAAGTCTCTCGCGCGAAAGCAATCGAATCACTTTTTTCTCAGTGCTTTTAATCCTGGTTCTGACTCGGCTGCCGCTTTTTTCTTCTTTGCTTGTTGGCTGGACGGATGGTTGTATATGGCTCCAGCGGTACCTCCTCGAGGCTGTAAATGGCGGATTGCGAAATGGCAGCGTTCTGAATTGACATGTGCCTTCGAGCGTTGAGAAGATGTGGGCCGCGGAGACGGATTTTTTGGAGGCTGAGAATGTGAGAACCGGCTAGGAACCGCGGAGCAGGAAAATTGTGCGGAAAGCAGCGTTGGATGTCTGGAGCGACGCGGAAGCCGCGGGAAAGGCGTCTAAGGTAGCACTCGTCGTCTTTGCGGGCGGGCTTTCGTTGGGCCAGGCGATAACTTGAGAGAGAACGAAGGTGCTAGATTCGGACGCCATCGTTGCGCACAGGCTTGCATCTGATGAGGAGGGATGCGCATGATCAAATCAAAGCGAGCGAGCTTCCGCGGCGAGAAAATAGAGCTGCTGTGTCAGGTACAGCTGTCCTGTAGCGAGCGCCAAATTCTCCGATGCGGATGGATGGGATCGTGGTCGAGGGCAGGAGCACGCGTCAGATGCGGCTGCTCTCTGACGTAGATCCCTACCGCGATCCGCGGCAACACATCCGCGCTGCCACGCCCCTGGCCAAGCCGCGGATAGAGCTCGCAACTGCTTACCACACTTCCAGTATCGCAGCGCGACACGGCCTGTCCGTGACGACATGGACGTCCAACACTCGGCTCCCACGGGAAATTTTGCACACTCGGCGCTCCAAATGTGTCATGATTCACTCCCCGAGCTCACAAGCCTAGATCTTGGCACGCCTGCTGGCCTTTGCCGACGCCGCCCGTGGTCGCAGCCGCATCTCGACAGCTCGGCGCCAGCCCTTGCACGCGTCTAGCGACCCCGAAATCCCGCGGATACCGGCTCACATGCACGAAGTGCGCATCAGTGTTCGTCAGCTTAGTTCCACTAGTCACGCCAGAGAAATCCAAGGTGTCAAAGATTGCCAATGCCGTCAGCACCTTCCGCCCATGGAATGTAGCTTATAAGAACCCCGTGCTCGGTAGAGACCCAAAGGTCCTAGTCCCACCTCCATCACTCGCATCTGCCAGGCTCTCCAACCTCCGGAAGCACTGTGACATTCCATCATGGCGCAGACTGATTCCCATCCCACCGATCATCATGACAACGCCCAAGGAACTCGCCGGGCTCCACTGCCGTGGTATCAGGATACATTCTGGGGCATCCTGGTCAACAAACTGACGCACGGCAAGAGGCTTCCTTTCCCCGAGGAGAAGAGCGACTTTGTAGCTCCGGAAAGGCTCCAGCCTGGCTACAGGACACGGCATGCCCAGTCCTCGCCAGCTTCGCCTGCCTCTCCCTCCTCTGCTTCATCCGCATCGTCGTCGTCCTCGGGCGTCTCCGGTCCCACGCGCGTCAACAGCCAAGACGCTAGGGCCACCACCAAGCCCGAAAAGGCAAATGGCGACAACGCAGAGTCCGCACCGGATGATATGAACGACGACTCCCACCCCTACCTCGTTGACTGGGATGGCCCCAACGACCCGGACAATCCGCTCAACTGGACCTCGGGCCGCAAGTTCTTTGTCACCGCACTGCTTTGTCTGCTCACCTTCTCCGTGTACATGGGTTCGGCCATCTACACGCCTGGTGTCGAGCTGGTTGCCAACTACTTTAGCGTCGGCACAGTCACTGCCACGCTCGGCCTCACGCTCTTCGTCTTCGGATATGGACTCGGTCCGATGGTTGGATTGAGCTCGATCTCCGAGATCCCCGCCGTCGGTCGCTCGGCACCCTACCTCGTCACGCTCTTCATCTTTGTCATCCTCCAGATCCCCACGGCGCTGGTCAACAACATCGCCGGCTTCATGATCCTTCGATTCCTCGCCGGATTCTTTGGTTCGCCTCCCCTGGCTACGGGTGGTGCTACGATTGGCGACATGTACGGCCCGCGCGTGCGTCCGCTCGCCATCGGTGTCTGGGGTCTCTCTGCCGTGTGTGGCCCTGTACTCGGTCCGCTCATCGGTGGATTCGCCGCTCAGAGCTTCGGAGAGGAAGGATGGCGCTGGACCATCTGGCCCCTCCTCATGATGTCGGGCTTCAGTCTGGTCGTTCTTATTTTCACCTTGCCAGAGACGAGCGCGACCAACATCCTCGTCCGACGCGCTCAGAGACTGCGAAAAGTCACGGGAAACCCGCACCTCCGCACCAAGGGCGAAATCTTTGCCGCTCATCTTAGCGGCAAGGAGCTCGCTCTCATGACCTTCGTCCGTCCATACGTCCTCTCCTTCACGGAACCCATCGTGCTCGGTATCAACCTCTCGATCGGACTGGTCTACGGCGTTCTCTACTTGTGGTTCGAGGCCTTCCCACTCGTTTTCGTGCAGGTGTACGGCTTCAACCTGGGCGAGCTGGGACTCGCATTCATGGGCATCTTCGTCGGTGCCATCTTCATCTACTGGCCGTTCTTCTTCTGGGTCAAGTACTCCTACCAGCCTATTTTCGACAGGCAGAACGGCAAGGTGGCTCCCGAAAAGTGGCTCGAGCCCGCCATCATCGGAACTTGGGCTATCCCGCTCTGCATCTTCGGCTTCGGCTGGACGGCCACAGCGTCTGTCCATTTTATGGTCCCTATAGTGATCTCGGCCCTCTTTAGCATCGGCACGTTCCTGATCTTCCAGTCAGGTCTTGCATACCTTGGCGACTGCTATCCGGAGTATATTGCCAGTGTGTTTGCGGGCAACGACTTTTTCCGTTCGGCCATCGGCGGAGCTCTGCCGCTCGTGGCACGCGCCATGTTCAACAACCTGCAGAGCAACGGCCCGCGCGCCTTCCCCGTCAGCTGGGGCTGCACACTCATCGGATGCGTCTCCATCCCCATGTGCTTCATCCCCCTCCTGCTCCACAGGTACGGCCCCAAGCTCCGCTCCATGTCCAAGTACGCCGTCGACCCGAGCGGAACCGACCCGTCGGGCGAGTCGGAGAAAAATAAGACCCAAAACAACTAGACCCTTCCTTCTACCTCAATCTAGTGGCCTACGCTCCCTCCTAACGTTCTTCCCCATCGTCTATACCTTAGAACGCTGAACAGCACGAGTCAATCATGTGTACTCATCAGGAAACGGAATCAGCAATTTTTACCCCGCATTTCGTCGAATCTTGCCGCATTTCATAACCCTGCATTTCATTTGAGCCTGCATCGGCTTGCGCGCCCCCAGCAAGCTGTCGTGTGCAGGCAGCGGTTCAATGGAAGCACAAACCGAGGGAGCAACCCTTCACTCGACTTGTCATGCCTCGTGGAGATGCATGCTTCAGTCTCGACATGCACCTGCGACATCATCATTTCGGTCAAAAAGCCCAAGACATAGCCACTGGGGGCCAGTCAACTTGCACGCGAGATTCGCATGCAGTGGCTCATTTGCCAGTGGCACTCGCGCAGACAGGCAAGCCAGACTCGAACACCGCTCAGCAGCACGGGGATTGGATTGCCACGAGGGATGATCATGCGCCACGTCGATTCAGTGCCAGTCGATGTACTCGAGGTCGTACTCCGAGCGCACCTTGCTCAGTCGGTCCCAGTACGACGCGGGCAGGTGGGCAATCATGCGGTTGATGATGGGCGTGCGCTCCAGGAACCAGAAGTACGCGGGCAGGTTGACCTCGGGGCCGACGCCTCCGCGATCGAGGTGCGTCACAATGTTGACGGGCGTATACTTGGACAGCGCCGTGCCAGGACCCGTGTAGACCTTGCGGATGTCGTTCGACAGTTGCACCTCCTGGCCGATGTGAGCAAAGTGCAGCTGGCTCGTGGGACTGATGTGCTTGAGCGCATTGAAGTCGCCCGCATCGGGCATCATCGTCGCAATCGAGTCGCGGCGGCTCGTGACGCGCCACAGCGCCTGCGGATGGTCGAGATCGCGGTTGTGGCACGCCTGGTTGAAGGCCGAGATGCAATCCGGGTCGCCGACAATGGGCGTGCCAAAGGTGTATGCGTCGCGGACGGCCACTTGGTTCTCTCCCTGTTCGTTGAGACCAAAGTCCTTCGGCGAGGCGATCGCGCGCGAGTAGAAGACGCAAGCCAGAGCGGCTCCCAGACTGTGGCCTGTGACATACAAGTTGACGTGGTCCTTACCCGTGGTGGCGCGGATCTGACGAACAATGTCGGCGACAGACTCGCGAATCTGTGAGTACGGGAAGGCGCCGGTCTTCTTGTTGAGAGACTGCGGGAAGAGCTGGTTGTAGAACCCGGCGTGTGCCTTGGTGTATCCGGGCAGCCAGCTACGACCGTCGACGTAGTCAAAGGTCATGTCGATCGCCCACTCCTTGAACTCGACCGGGTTGGTGCCCTTGAATGCCAGGATCAAAAAGTTAAAGTCGGGGTTCCAGAAGGCTCCACACAGCGGCGAAGTGTTGGTGGCCAGCTCGGAAACGCTGGCATAGTTGAGGCCCCACTCCTTGGCCACTTTGATGATCTTGCGATCGGCCGAAGCAAGCTTCTTGTAGGCGTCCTTGCCGGAGTCGGTAAGCGCATCGGTGCCTAGAAGGAGGCTCTTCTTGAGCTTCTTGGCCTTGTGGGCCGACAAGGCAGCTTCGTGGTATGCACCCACATCACGCTCGTAGACCAGAGCCGAGAGCATCATGAGGATCTTGCAGATCTCCAGGTCAAAAGAGCGCTGCGCGTCGGTCGAGGGCTGAGCATAGATTCCGGTGGGGTCGGACATGACCGCAAAGGCTGCATCTCGGATGAGCTTGTTCTGGGGATCGGCGCCAAACTCAAAGATGAGAGGATAGACTGCAAGTGGGAATGGCAAGGAGGCGTCAGCATCAAATATCAAGACTCGCAGAGTAAAGCATCTTTGCACAGGGGCACCTACACATGTTGGCTAGACCAATGTCCTTCTTGTTCGAATATGGTCGCCAGTAGGATTGTACGATGGGGAGCCTCCAGATGGCGCTGAACACGACGGTAGATTGGAGGGTAGAAAAGTATGACAATGTCAGCAAGGCAAAGATGAGGCGAAGAAGACTCGATGATCGAGATGCTTACCTGATCGTGAATCCAATGAGCAGGATGATCGTGGTTCCGAAAGCGAAGACGAGGGTAGTACCGAGGCCGAGTGGGTCGAGCAAGTAGCCAGGCAAGCTGGTGAGCGTGATCCACCAGGTTCGAGGGAACCACACGAAGAGGTAGGTGTAGAGGTCGGACATGGTGGTCGCGAACCAGCCAAGGATGCCGGTACCGCTCTCTGAGATCTTGGCAAGGTCGGCCACCTGCCTCTTACGGAGATGCTCGGTGAGGTCGGCATGCTTGCCGCTGAGCGCAGGACCGAGGAGACGGCGCGTCTCTTCCGTGGCAGCAGGAGCACGCTGCTTGCGCTCCTCGGTAGCTTCGGGCGACATGGTGGCTGACATCCGTGAGAGTTGTGCAAAGGTCGAGTCGGTCACGACGAGACAAGATGGAGGCGGAGGTTGTCCGAAAGGCAGCGACAAGACACTGGGTTTTCTGACGTGCGGAGAAGAGGTGTCTAGGGGTGTCGGAAGGAAGGCCCCTTAAGTAGGTTGAGGAGCCGGGCCGTCGGCGTATCGGGGCCAGGGAGCGCGCAGCAGAGATCGTTGCGTTCGCTGAGGCTGAGTGAGATGAGCAGGACGCCGATAGCGGAAGGCCCGAGAAGGGATGCGCAGGCCACGCTCTCGCTGCGATTGCACGGTTTAGGCGGCTAAGGTCGAAGCAGGGCTGTGACCGTGCTTCGGACGCAGGGCGAAGTGACTGAGAATGGATGAGGAACGGAGGGAAGGAGCGACGGCGGAGAAGGTTGCTTCCGTGCGAACTTTAACGTTTTCACACTTGTTGATTGCGTCGTGCTTTGCCTCTGAGAATCACGGCAACGGAAAGGTCAGCCACAGTGATTCATGCGAACCATCACGCTCTTTCGTGTGAGAACTCAACCACTGACTGCGCTTCGACACCCGCGCCAGAAGCTCACAGGCATTTGATCACGGCCAGTGAGCTTGCGACTGACTTGGCTGCTCGGAGCTTTACAGAGTAGCTTCGACCGTCTCAGGGTCCGGATTGGAAGCAGCTGCTGCTGTTCCTGGGGCTCGACCTCCACGTTCTCACGCCGAGCGGAAAGCGGCAAGCAACCCGCCAGCTGTCAAGGTTTCATGCACGCGCAACCACGGGACACAGGTCGCATGCTTCTGCAGCTAATTTTTCCGCTTCCGCTGCCGCTTCTGCGCACGGTCTCTCTGATTTCTCGCCATGGCTTCCTTCGGGATGACATGCCAACAGACAATCACATCGAGCGTATCTCAGTCAGAATGTGATCACATGTTCCATTGCACCGGGCCCCAAACACCCGCACCTACAAAGGTACGGAACAGGCTCGTGAAAGCTTCCGAAGCAAGGGCTGTCGAGGTGAATTTAGGACTGTTGGTCTCGAAATGTGTTGTGTGACTTTGGATCAGCCCGAGTAACACAGCTGCGGCACCTCGTCAAGGTGACAACTCTGAACTGTGACTGAAGAGAACGTGGCGCTGCTTAGTCGATTCTAGCCAATCTAAGCAAGCTTGGACTTTTCACGCTCCTGCTTCTTGAGCTTGCGTTCCATCTCCAAGAAGGCCCTCATGGTCGGATCGAGGTCGCCGATCACGCGGTCCACCTCGCGCTGGGCGCGCTCACGCAGCTCGTCCTCGGATTCGGCGTTGCCGGCATCGCTGCTGACCGATCCGTCGGAAGACAAGGCAGACGGATAGTCGCCGAGCAGGTCGGTGCGCCACTCGTCGCGCGTCACGGCAGGTGACAGCTGGGTGAGCTGAGTGCGGACAGACGAGAGGCGCGAATGGAAGTCTTCGAGATCTTCTGCATAGATGTCGTAGGCACAGTGCGCGCAGCCTGACATGCAGCACTCCTCGGGGCCAGGCGGAGGGGGCTTGAGCGGGATCACAATGCCCCGAATCGTCGTCGGGCCCATGCTGACTTGAGCTTCAGGCGCTGGTGAAGCCGGTGATGGCGTCACCTCGGCTGGCGTTGCGCTGCGTGCCACATCGATGCTTTCGGGGCTGTCCGCTTCCACTGCGTTGACAGGCGTCTCTTGCATCGAAGGCGAGGCTGTAGGCGCGGCAGCGAGCGACTCGACTCGGTCGCCAATCTCGGAGGAACCTTGCGAGGGAGCAGCAGCTTGATCGGAGAGCACGACTTTGGAGCGTGGGAAGCGGTCCATCAAATTGCGGCCGTGCTTGCGACTCGGCGACACCGAGCTTGAGCTTGGCTCTTCGCGCAGTCTGCGGAAAGCAGTGTGAAATTGCCGCCTCTGCTCGGCAGTGCCGAAGGAAGCCATACCGACTGCGCTACTGCTGGCCGTCTCGCTTCGGAGGAGTTCCGGACCGAACTTGTAGTCGGCTTCCACTTGCTCAAAGAGCTGACGACAGCTGACGTGCGCCTTGAGACGCGCACACAGGAGGAAAGCGCCGCTGAGCTTGCGGTTTAGGCTGTACGTCTCCTGCGGCGGAGGAGTGAGACGCTCACGCAGCATGAGCGGGATCTGCGCCTTGACTCGGTCCGTGATCGTTTGATGCTCGAAAGGATACGGATCCGGAGCGTCGGGGCGGAAGGGTTCTCCAAGCGCGATCATGGACTCGACATGAGCCCGCTCCATGGCGGCACTCTCGTCACCGGTGAGGTAGCCGACCTTTCTCGACCACGTCAAGCACGCATCGTAGTCGCTCGCAATGGCGGCTTGGAGCATCTGCAGCCAGTCGTCCATGAACTCCTTCGAGTACTCGCGCGTGGCACCAAAGTCGATAAGCTGGATCTTGCCCGTGCGCTCGTTGTAGAGGAAGTTGGACCAATTCGGATCGGTCTGCATTAGACGGAAGCGGAAGAGCTCGGAGAGCGAGAGGTTGAGGATGGATTGGGCGATGCGGTCGCGCGTCGCCTGCGGATAGCGCGACGCCATGCTCAGCGGTCGGCCGCGCATCATTTCGGTGGTGAGCACTTTCGACGTGCAAAGGCCGTCGACCACCTTGGGCACCTCGAAGTCTGGCGAGTCGTGCAAGATGGTGCGGAAGCGGCGACCCATCTCGGCCTCGCGCTCGTAGTCGCACTCGTCCTTGAGCTCGCGACCAAGCACGCGCAGTGTGTTCTCGAGGAAGAGGCCCTTTGGCAGCAGTGCCGACGCAGAGACCAGCCAGCGAAGGTACGAGAGATCCGAATCGATCGACTCGAGCACACCGGGGAACTGCACCTTGACAGCCACCTTCTTACCGGCCAGTTCGGCATCCGGGAAGTCGTCACGCAGCACGGCCGAGTGTACCTGTCCGATGGAGGCGCTGGCGAAGGGAATATCGTCGAACTCCTTGAAGTGACGCTCGCGCCAGTCCGCTCCGCCGAGCTCTTGGCTCATGACCTTGTTCATCTGCCAGATGGGCATGTAGTTGGCGCTGTTCTGGACGCGCAGTAGGACCTGCTCGATCTGCGGTGGGAGCAGCTTAGTCTCCTGGATCGAGAGGAACTGCCCGAGCTTGAGTGCGGCTCCGCGCATGGTCGAGAGCTTGTCGACGAGGCGTGCCACATTCTGCTCCGACATGAAGACGCTGCTTGGGGCGGCACCGTCGGCACCTCCGGACGAGGCGCCTCGGAGAAGGGAGCCGGCTGCTCCGAATGCCAGACCCGCTCCGAGACCACCATAATGGAACAAGCGACCGATGCGCGATGACGGGACTTTTGCAGCTCGGAGCGGCACATGCTTCGACTCTTTGACGGCATCATACTCTTCGGCTTCGCTGATTATGTCCGGACGGATAGAGTCCGCACGCGCAGATGGAGGCGCAGTTGGTTGCGGCGGCAAAGGGTGCTTCGGAATCGATGAAGCTGCATTTGCTACCGCTTCGGCTTGCAACGACAATGAGGGCGGGCTCGGCGGGACTTGAGAGACCGTTGAAGGGGCAGGCTTGACTGGAGGTGATCTTGAATTTGAGGCAGCTTGGTCAGACACGGAAGGCTCTATTGAAGGTACTGGGTCTTGGGACCCGATGATTGCTGCTCTTGTCTCGAGCGGGGGAGATTGCTGCACGGAAGATGGAGGCAGGGCTTCTGGCGTGGGTGGGGCATCCATTGGAGAAGTCGGCTTCGCAGCCTCGGCGCGTGTGGGCCATGGTCGAACTGGAGGACGACTTTCAGGACTTGGTTCTGCGGCACCGTCTAGGCTCGAAGAGAATGCCGAATGTTTCGGCGTAGCTGTCTCTGCCGATTTGTCCGCATCCTGACCACCTTGCTTCCCTACCTGCTGCGTAGGCCACGGACGAAGCGGACCACGCGGCGCTGCGGAACGCGATCCTCCCGGGGTTAGGACGACGTCTTTAGCAATATGACAGATGGTCGATGCTATCGCCGCAGCATCTCGGAGCGCAGAGCGACTCATCGTCGGGAGTGCTAGAGACCGCGATGGGTCGTCGTCGTGCTTGAGTGGTAGAGAGAGGGCAGAAGGCTGATATGGCGGTCAGGCTTTCATCAGCAGCTTTGCGCTCAGTAGGGCCAAAACGGCTTCACACCTCCACTTCGGTCGGAAGATCTCGCGAACAAGTCTCCTTCGGCGCTGACCGAAAAGACGAAAAAACAAATTTATAAAAGCGACGAAAAAAAGGTACGAAAACTCGTCCAAAAATTCCAGGCGTCAGGGTCCGAAAAGCAAGACACAGCTTGCAGGTGGTGCCTTGCACAGCTTGCTCGGTTTCGATGCAAGTCGCAGCGTGTTCCCGGCGTTTTAGCGAGCGGTCGGTGACAGTTCGCCGCACACAGCCTCCACCCTGCGAGGTTTTGCTACCCGCCAAGAGATTTCGCCTCTTCTCCCACGACCACACCGTCCCTACCACAGATCTTCGGCCCCTTCGCAACCATATTGCAGTCCCAGGCAAAGCTGCATCGGGTCAGCTCATAGGCGCGCAGCTCTTGGCGCTGACGCACTTGAGCATCTCGCTCTTGGCCGCTTTCACCATGCTCGCTCGCGGCCGAGCGAAGAGCTCCAGCGTCCTCCCAGCTCGCTTTGGCGTGTGGTGCATGTGGCTCCTTCTTTTGGCCTTGTGCTCCGGTCGTACAGCGGCGCAGCAGGTCTCGCCATCTCCGACTGTCTCTGCGTCATCTAGCTCAATACCTCCGCCCTCCAGGTCAAGATCGGCCATCCCAGGCCGAGCAACGTCGGTCCTCAATGCCACCGTCAATGCCGTCGCATTGAACGACTCGGTGGTCGCACGATCGCGCATCGACGTCAATGCGACTGAGGGCGCCTTCTTCAACTTTACGCTGCCCGCCAGCGCCTTCTCTGAAGACGCAAAGACCGTGACCGTATGGACGTCGATTTCACTATGCTCCGGACCCGCCATCCCTCCGTACAACACTTCCAACGCTACCTTGCTCGAAACGCTTGATAGGTCGGCTACGGAGGCGCGCCGCTCGACGCTGGCTTCGATCTATATCTCTGACAATGAGCTGTTCCGACAGCCCGGCCCGGCAAACGCGAGCTCGCTGGATTCTCGTCACATTGGATATGCACAAGGCGGCTGGACCTCGGTAGAGGTCGATGTCCAACAGCGCAATGAAAACAGCTCTGAGACATTATGGATTGGCGTCTGGCCACCCGCAGATACGCGCAACACCACCCAAGGCACGTATCAGTTCCAGATCGTTGCGAGCACACGCGCAAAGATGGAATCGGTCGACTACACACGGCGGCCGCGTCTGGACGACACGGATGCTGCGATTGCGCTCGTCTCTTCGTTCAACTACACCACGTCATCGCCGCCCATGCTCGATGCCATCGTGCTGCCGACGTTTGGAGAGTACTCGCTGCCGGATGCCGACTACTTCAACTCGTCCTTCTGCGCCATAGCAGACGCGTGGGCCGACCTGCTCAACAGCAACCAGCTCATCTCGATCAACAGCAGCGCCACGCGACGTGGCACCGAAGCCAATCTGCTCAATGATACCCGCCTGCAGTTCGAGATCAGCGGCCTCGACTCCGGCACCAACTACACATTCTGGCTCGTAGAGAGCACAAGCGTCAACAACGATACCGCAGCCCAGAGCTTGACCACCACGCTGTTTCCCGCCATCAAGATGCGCACCAAGCGCAGCGACAACTGCAGGCTCGTGTACGACGTGCCCTTCTGTCCCAATGTGGCGTATTCGATCCCGGTCAATCCATCCATCTCGACGTCGGATGCCCTATCTGCCGTCGAAGCGTTTGTCGATCCGCAGTACGGCAACTTCAGCAGCATGATCGACACGTTCCCCTGCGGCGATCCGGACTTTGGCATGTATTCGTACGTGCAGACGTGCGACAAGTGCAAAAAGTCGTATCAGGACTGGCTGTGTGCCGTCGCCATGCCGCGGTGCACGGATGCGCTGCCGGATCCGCAGACGCAGTCGCGCGCCACGCAGGATAGCCGCAACCTCACGGGTGCGCCGACGGGCGTCAACAAGGAGCTGTTGCCGTACATTGTCAATCGCAACGGCAACGGGAGTCTGGCGCTGGCGTCACGTCAGTCTTTCATCGACGAGCAGCTGCGGCCCGGGCTGTATGGAGAGCTGCTGCCGTGCATCTACACGTGCTACTTTGTGGAGCGTACGTGTCCGCCGTTGATCCAGTGGGCGTGTCCCGTGTGGGACATTACGGCGCAGCGTGACTACGGCACGTTTGCCGACAGTGGCTCGGAAGGGATCGGAGCCGGGTTCAATGGCGGCGCAGGCAAGGACGGCATGCGGTGGGGAGGATATCAGCGCTACATTGCGACCGACGCGTTTGGCAATGCGTACTGCAACTCGATGGGCGTCGACTTTTTGCTGCGCGAGTCCAACTCGGCTCGTGCATCGATATCCTGGAGCAGCGGCGGGGGTATCGGCGTGTACGCCGCGTCGCTTGCTGCCTCGTTGCTCGTCGTCCTGTTCCTTTAAGCATTGTTCTCACTTTCAATGGACACTCTAGCATGTATTACTGCTTTCGCGCGTCGGGATGCTTCTGTATGCGATCAGGCTTTCATGATGTCACGCTGTACACAGTCTCAGGCTTGATGGTGCCGGAGAGTGAAAGGGAATGAGAGTGCAAGGTTTGAGCGCGAACGAGACAAGGAGGCTATTGACAGTGAGAGTTGAGGGGGAGAGAGCTTGTGGTGCTTCACCATCGAGTCGCAAAGGTGCGGGGCCGCTGGGAGAACGATGTAGGCCGGGTGTATGGGTACTTTGAGACTGCGGGGCGGTACTTGTTGGCGACGCTAACGTACTGTTGCTTGGTGACGCGCAGATTGAGACCAAGCAGTCTTCTGGAAAAGTCCTTTGTGCGCTGTACCCAGTCGTTGGGACGAAGATGGTTGATGATCTGCTCCTGGACGTTGAATGCCACCGCACGCTTTCGCATTCTTGACCCGGGAAGGTTGTCGGCGATTTTTGTCGATACATCGTCCCACAGACTCCATGCTTGATCCCACGGTCCACTGCGAAAGGGCGGGGCGTGGAAGCCGGCACTAGAGCCTTGCTGTGTTGCGGAATGCACGTGTTGTCTCCGGTCATTGATCGTGCTGGGCAGGTTGGATGTGGCGAGCTTGAAAAGCAGCCACGGCGGCAGTTTCTGTTTTGGCATCGTCGTCGCAGGAGCGGCTATGGCGGCAGCGGCTGTGGCGGCCGAGGGCAGGTTGTAAGTCAGCGGCAAGCAGGCTACATTGCTGAGCAAGACGACCAAAATTACAAGACACAGCCCACGTGCGGTGTACTTGAGGCGAGTCATGGCGCCTTGACACTCCGGCCGCCACGTCGACGTTGAGCAAGGACGATAGGATCGGGTGTACGAGCGGGAAGGATGAGCGCACCTCCAACGGCTCTATATACAGGCGCGGCGTCGATGGTGTTGTTTGCGCATCTCGAAGCCGCGGTGGGAAAATGGCGACAACTGCCTTGCACCTATGCAGGGGGATAATGAGGGATGGCCGACGCGGCAGTTCCTGGCCATCCCACACCCGTCAGCCGCTGGCATATGTCAGGTGGGAGGAGGATACATCAGCCCACCGAGCCCGGAGGTTTGCGTGGCAGCATGCGCGGCTCCCGCAACTTGGCCCCAAAGGTGAAGCACACGCATACATGAAGTCGGCTGAGGCGCAGCCGGGCAAGAGCGGAGGTTGCTCCGTGTGGGCTTTGATCGACGTCGACTATGACGACGCGCACGACCTTCACACGCACGTATCTTCACTGGCCTCACTCACTCGTCGGCAAACACTCCAAACAGAACGCATTGCTTCTTATCCATCCCCCTGGTATGCTGTGCATACAACCATTCATTTGACAGCGTTGAAATCGCTGATGATGGCGAGGACGGCGAGCATCACACTGTGTTTCGTGGCTGCAGGTGGGATCATAGCGAAACGCGGGCTCGAGCTTGGTCAAGCGTGCGTTGAGCAGGCACGCCTTTTCTTCACGCTTCGACGCACCACCGCATTGAGCGCTGAGGCACTGTTGCGAGCTCGTTTTTGACCTGTTATTCATGATTAGAAATCGGCACAAGTGGCTCCAAAGCGCGACTACAAGCTCGAGGGCTTGAAATCGTGCAGCCTGACTAGAAAGCGGTAAAATTCGACTACAAAAGGCCTGGCGAGCCCTTTGAAGAAAAAGGGCCGATCAGCGGCAGCAGCAGGCGGCAGCCGCGGCGCGAGAGAGAGCCAATTTTGGTGAGCCAATTGGGTGTTGCGCACACCAGCGCTCAGTCGAGGGCCGCGCTTTGAGAGAAGCCTTACCGTAGTCAAGCCGTGAGGAAATTCAGGCGTGAGGCGGCGATCTGACCCTCACTCAGACTGGCTGCGCAGGCGCGGGCGGGCAACCCAAAGCCAGCCAAAACCAGCCAAAGCCAAGCGTGCGAGTGAGTGAGTGTGAGTGAGAGAGAGAGAGGGCTCGCCTCGAGACTGGCTCGCCTGAGCAGGTGTGGCTGCTACCGCCGTCAGTTGGAAGCAGAGAGGAGAGAGAGAGAGAGCAGCAGCCACTCAGACGCACCTTTGACGCCGGGCCGGGGTCCATCGAGACTGGCTCGCAATCCACAATTCTCACATTGGCTTTCTCTCCATCCCAATCACCTCCCACCGTATCGTCGACAGCTACTGCTCGTCGATACATTCATCACCTTTCCAGTGTCGATTTTCGCACCTTTGATCGGTTCTCTTTCTTTCAGCCGTCGCTTTCCAGCAGCGTGGCAGTGGCATCGGCATAGGCATTTGGCATTTGGCGCGCAACAGCCATCCTTTCTCTCTCTCTGCTCGTTTGGTGCTGGACAGTATCCTCGGGTCGAGTTGCCGCCGTCGCCATCGCCATCGCTGCCACCAATCTGTCTCGCCGCAGCTCCAGCGCGTCCGATTCCTCGCATCATCGGAGGAGCCGATCTCACGCTTCAGCAGTCGATTCAAGTCGCCCAACGCCAGAGCGTCCGATCAGCTTATGACGCATCGACGATCCGCCATCCAACCAACGCCCGCGTCTGACTCTACCTACGACGCTCTTTCGGCCCTCGTCTAACTGCACATCGCATTAGTCGCTACCTTTCCTCAAGCTGTGTCAATCAGGACATGGCCAAGTCCAAGCTGCCTCGCTCCACCCCAGCGGCGCGCAGCACCGCGCCGCCACCGCCCAAGATCGCTGCCGCCGCCCAGCACCAGCAGCAGCAGCAGCAGCAGCAGCAGCCGCCTACGATGCACACCAACAACGCGCCCGTCGCAGGCGCTTCCACGCCGCCGCGATCCACCTCGCCCGTCTCCCACCACGACATCGACAACGCCGCGCTCAACTCGGCCAAGAAGAAGAAGAAAAAGTCAAAGTCCAAAGCAAAGGATAACGACTTTATCGACGATCACGACTACGACCTTCAGTCCGCCGCCGCCCTTGGTCAGCGTCCTCGCTCTCCCGCTTCCCTCGCTGCGAGGGCGCAGGCGCAGGCGCAGCTCTTGGCCGCCGCCAGCGAGCTCTACCGCAGAATTGAAGGCGATGCCCAGGGCATCCCGGACGATGACACCTACTGGACATCGCTCCCAGCCCACCTCAGAACCTTCATCCGCAACGCTCTGCCCCTTGGCCAGTTCCCCCCAGCTGCTCAGGCCGCCCTCAACGACAATGCCAACGATCCGGCCACCCGTCATGCCTCGACTCAGGCTATGATTGCCGTTGCCCAACAGCTCGCCCAGGCAGCCCACGCATCCCAGCGTCATCTTCAGCAGTATCCTCCGGGAACCCACCCCTACCCGCCACTGCCCTTCGACGCCTCCATCTTTGCCGACCTCGCTCTGCATCCAGACCAGGCGCTGCCGCTCCACCCTCATCCCAACGCCACCAACAACGCGCACCCCAACACCAACGGCTCCTACGCCCAGTACGCATCCAGCCCCAACCCGCCGCCTACCCAGCCCCCCGTCGAGCCGCTCCCGCCTCCCGTTGTGCTCTACGACAACTTTGACGACGACATCGACCGTTACGACGATGACGGCGACGATGGCGCGCAGTACTACGACGACGGCGATCTCGACGACGAAGACGACGTCCTCGATGCCCAAGGCGGCCTTCTTCACGCTCGCGAGCGTGTCTGGATGCAGGACGGTGCCGATCACGTTCGTGGCAACAACGGCATCGCCAATCACCCAGACGCTATGCGCTCCGCCAGTAAAAACAAAAAGAAGAAGAAAAAGAAGAAGGGCAGCGCAGGCGCCACGCAGGGTCACCCCGACGACGACGCCCACGAGATTGAGGTCGAGGTTCCGCCGCCACCCAAGCCCGTGCCCAGCCATCCGCCGCCCACCACAAACGTGCCCTCGGTGGCTCGCAACTCCAACCCGCCGCCTCCAAGCTCTCGAGCAGCAGGAAAGCAGCCCATGACCTTCAATTCGACAGGCAAGGCTCCCGCCAGGCCCGCCAACGGCGTGCCTCCTTCGTCCAACTCGGGCAAGCGCTCCGTCTCCTCGTCCACACACGGACACCCTCCCGCCGCAAATGCGCCCAACAACGCCAAGATCTGGTCCACCAGCTCGGCAGAGGAGCGCGAGCGCATCAAGGAGTTCTGGCTCGGCCTCTCCATGAAGGACCGTCAGAAACTCGTCCAGGTCGAAAAGGAGACCGTGCTCAGAAAGATGAAGGAGCAGCAGAAGTTCCTCTGCAGCTGCGCCGTCTGCGGACGCAAGCGCTCCGCCATCGAGGAAGAACTCGAGGTCCTCTATGACGCCTACTACGACGAGCTCGAGGAGTATGCCAACCACCAGCAGCGCTGGGCCAGCAGCGGTGGCACCATTCCTCCGCCGCCGGGCCCCGGGCCCTTCCCTGGCAGCGTCGCGCTCGACGCCTCGGGCGCCGTCATCGGCGGCGATCCGCTCTCGCGCACACGCGCAGGCCACGGCGGCCGCGACACTCGCCACACGCATACGCATCCGCATCCGCATGGACGCAAGGCGCCACTCCACCCCGAGTCGTCCGACGGCTATGACGACGACGAACTGGACGACGACGCCGAGTACGACGACGAGGACGATGATGCGGACTACGATGACGAGGAGGAGGATGACGACATCGAGCTCGAGAAGGAGCGTGCGCGCGACGAGTATGCCAAGCGCAATGCCGTCGCCTCGACGCGTCGACGCGCCACCAACGACGGCAGCGACGTCTTTGGCCTCGGCAGCAGCCTCACCGTCAAGGGCGGCATACTCACCGTCGCCGACGACATGCTCAAGAACGACGGTCGCAAGTTCCTCGAGATGATGGAACAGCTCGCCGAACGCAGGATGCATCGCGAGGAGCTCACCAACGCCGAGCTTGCGCCTAGCGAGGACGAAGATGACGTTGACGGCCCGGACGACGTCGATGACGAAGACATTGACGATGAGGAGGATGACGAGGAGGACGACATCCTCACCGAGGAACAGCGCATGGAGGAGGGTCGCAAGATGTTCCAGATCTTCGCCGCTCGCATGTTTGAGCAGCGCGTGCTCGCCGCCTACCGCGAGCGCGTCGCGCAGGAGCGTCAACTGCAGCTGCTGCGCGAGCTCGAGGAGGAGGACACCAACGAAAAGGCGCGCGAGGCTCGTCGTGTCAAGGAGTCGCAGAAGAAGAAGGACAAGAAGAAGGCACAGCGCGAAGCCAAGGAGGCCGAAAAGATGCGCAAGGACCAGGAGAAGGCCGCCGCCGAAGCCGAAGTGCGCGCCAAGCAGCAGGCGGAGCGCGATGCCGAGCTCAAGAAGCAGGAGGAGATCCGGCTCAAGAAGGAAGCAGAGCGCAAGGCGCGCGAGGACGAGAAGGCTCGCAAGGACGAGGAGCGCCGACGTCGTCAGGCCGAAGAGCGTGAGCGCGAGCTCGAGCGCGAACGCAAGCGCCGCGAGAAGGAGGAAAAGATCCGTCTCGAGCGCGAGGCCCAGGAGAAGGCCAAACGCGATCGCGAAGAGGCACAGCGCAAGGCCAAGGAGGATCAGCAACGTGCACAGCGCGAAAAGGCCGAAAAGGAGCAGAAGGCCCGAGAGGAGCAGGAGCGCAATTTCGAGGCTTCCAAGAAGGAGAAGGAGGCACGGGCCCAGGCGCAACGCGAAGCCAAGCAGGGTGCTGCAGCTGGCGCGCCGGCTCGCGGAGCATCGGCGGCGCAGGCTGCCCCAAGCTCGCCACCGAGTGCTGTCAAGCCCGGCATGGCCAAGGCGGCTCACGCTTCCGCGCCTGCGACGCCCAACCGTGCCGCCAAGAACAGCTCGGTTCCGGGCTCGCCCGCCGTTGCTCCTGGTCAAGCCTCTGGTCGCAACGCCCGCCCCGTTGCCGGTGCCAAGCTCTCTTCGGCAGCGCCGAGCAGCGGTGCGGCCGTTGCGGCAGCACCTGTCGGGGCTGCCGCTCCTGCTGCGCCATCGGCAGTCGCAACGCCCGCTTCGACTCTGCCAGCCCCACCCCAGGGTCTGCCTCCGCGCCCAATCACTGCTGTGCTCACGCCGTCCGGCACTTCGCAAAGCTCTTCCGTCTCTGTCGCCGCCAATGCCGGACTTCCTCGACCGCCGGTCAATGCCGCCGCTGGCAGCGCAAGCGCCTCGGCTGCGTCGGTCGGCTTTGGCTCCATCGGCCCGAATGCCTCGGCTACTGCTTCAGTGTCTTCAGCCAAGTCGCCTAGCGCCAGCATCTCGCCCACGCTTGCGCAGCCATTCACCCAGTCTCAGGACAAGCAGGGCTCAAAGCCGCTGTTTGGCTCGCCCCAGCCTCCCTTGGGTGCTACATACGCGCAGCAGCCAGGGCTGGAGGGCCTGCGATCGCCCACGCTTCCCAACGGCCTTGCCTCTAGCGGCATGTTTGGCAACGACCACGCCAACATCGGCACGCCTGGCCTTGGTGGCATGACGAGCAACCTTGGTTCGCTCAACCTGAACACGGCACCGCTGTCGTCGTCGAGTCTAAGCATAGGTACCCCGCTTAGCAAGGCGCCCATGCCTGGTATGGAGTCGGCGTCCGGTGGCCTGCCGCACGGCGGTCTTGGCAGCAGTATGCAGAGCCCGACACAGACGCCCTTCTCGCCGATGGGCGGAAGCAGCACGACAGATGCGATGCGCAGCCGCACTGCGTCGTTCGCCGACTCGGATCCGATGTCGGCGTTTGCCGGCATGCGACCGAGCTCGTCGCTCTCGCAGAGGGTACCTGGCTACCGCGCTGGTGGTGCGCCTACGCCGATCGGGCCGATTGGACGCCCCAAGGCGATGGACGCCATTCATGCGCATCCGCATGACGACCACACGGGCGCCATCGGCAACGGACGCTCTTCGAGCAGTGCTAGCGGTTCGGGCGCGACGAGCCCGAGGCTGCCCGAGGGCATCCTGGGCAGTTCGGCGCTCGGCGGCGACGACGACATCATCGACCCCAAGCCGCGCCGAACGAGCCACACGATCCCGATCGGCGGCGGCGCCACGGGTAGCAGCATGGGCTCTGGCGGCTCGTTCTTTGGCGGAATGGGCGGTTCGAGCGGAGTGGCTGGAGGGTTTGGCGTCAGCTCGCCGTCGCCGTGGACGTCGTTCTCTGCAGGCAGCCAGGGGGCGCCTGGTCCTCTGTCGCCCGGATTCAACGCTGGTGCTGCACCTGGTGCGGGCTCGATCGGCTCCAACCTCAGTTCGGCCAACTTTGGTCTGGGCCAGTCGGGCGGTACGCCGGGGCTGGGGTCAAATGCGGCGGGCCTGTCGGGTGGTGCGCAGCCGGATCCGTGGGCGCGCGTGTCGAGCGGCTGGGACCGAGCGCGATATGCGTTCGAGCAGCCGGGCGGCAGCGGCGGTGGTGCGGGAGCCGGCGGCCTCGGCGCGATGCATGCCGGTGCGCCAGGCCACCACGGCCACGTGCTCGGCGGGCACGCTGGCAGCCTGCACCCGATGGCGCTGAACGCGGCGCAGAGCGGCAGTGCAGGCAACGGCAATGGTAACGGCGCCATGCTGAGCCCGTTCAACCTGGGTGCGCCGGGCAGTGGCGGCCGAAACCTGTTTGGCGCGCCGGGCAGCAACGCGATGCACCCGGGCGCCATCGGCTCGGCGCTCTCGCCCACGTCGCCTGGTGCACGCCATATGAGCGGCAGCCACGAGTAGTCGTGCGTCTCTAGGCAGGCAGTGTGTAGTGGTGATGTCAACGTTCTTCAATCAGACAGATTCTCGAGTTGAGTGCGGCGTGCCGTGGATTGTTCTCAGCGAGATGCATTGTAGGGAGTGTGAGACACGGTTGGCGTGGTGTGACGTGTGAGAGGAGGTAGCAAACACTGAGCTCAACGGATGACTTAGTATCACGGGCCGTGCGGTTTTCGGAAGGGTGAGAAGAGGATTGGCATTTGCGTGAGGGGGAGGGTTTTTAAAAGCCGAGTGAGGCACGCAGTTCTTCTTCGAGGCTTGGATCTGTAGCGTCTGGTTGGGGGTCAGGGTTGGACTTGCGAGCCACACTGTCGAGGAAAGTCTTGACTGAGTTTCTTGCTGGGTCGAAAGACAATCCTAGCTGCTGCAATTCGGCTGTGCACTTTGGGCAAGTGCAGGGGCCGAAGCAGTAATCTCGATACAAGACCAACTGTCTCCTACCCAAGCGTGTTGATGGGTCGATATAACTGATGACCAACTCTTCGTCTTTGGCGATGTCGCGCAGAGCGAGGGCGGCGACTTTCATGCTGGCAAGGATGCCACGTTCGGGGACGTGTCGGATCTGAACGTTGGGTGTGCACGAATGGTTGAGGAAGGAATGAACGCTGTAGAGGCCGCCGAATTTTTCCATGTTGACATTCGCGCGTCCAAGCAGTTTGAGGAAGGTGGCGTAGGCGAAGATGTCCTTGATCTGGCCCTTGCGTGTCTTGACGGCGTCGATCAGGTCCGGTTGCACATGGTGTGGGTCGGGATGTGGCAGAGACGTGCGGCTCGAGGCATAGGGATCAAGAGCATTGCAGAGCGCAGTGTAGGCTTGGGAAAGCACATCTTCGAACGAAGCTTTTTCGGTCGCCCATCCCGGATTGCGAGAGCGACGCTCAAGCTCCGACACGGTGGCGAAGGAAGAGAGTCGAGCATGGACGGTCTCGAAATCGCCATACGCTGCAATGAGGTCGTCTTCCTCGCGGCCCTTTTTGGCGTTGGCTGTGCCATTGTTGTGCGGCGTGAGGGTGGAGAGCAATCGGGCGAGCGATCTTGCCACACAGTGCAGACTCTGCCACTTTTGGCTCTGGATCAGCTCGATCAATGATTTGGCAGCTGGGTTGTATCCCGTGCACAGCAGTGTGTGGTGTGTGGCCATGGCGGTGCGCGCACATGCGCTCGTGCAGAACCTGAGCTTACACTTGGGACAGTTCTTGATCGCCAGCTGCACGGGTGCCGACGAGACGGGCAGAAAGCACTGTCCGCACAGCTCGCCATTGCACACCTGGTCCAACGCCTCGGGTGGTGGAGTGGCCACGTACGCTTCTTCCGTAAACAGCAGTTCGCCCTCGGCAAAGTTGCGGTCGGCAACAAGTCCTTTGCCCTTGACAGCGTCAAAGTACTGCGCACGCAGGCCGGAGGGGATGGAAACGCTCGTGTCGATGAACGAGCGCGGCACTCCTGCATCCGTCTTGGACTTTTTCTTCTTCTTTCCGCCCGTTCCTGCCCCTGTCGAAGGTGCAGCTTCACTGCCACCATGTGTCGAAGTGGTTGGGGTGTCGATGAGCGTGTGTTTGGAGAGCACGCTGTGGAAGCGTTTGGCCGAGACGTCGGTCCAGTCGTTTTCGAGCTCGAGCGTGGCGAGCAGACGTGCGAGCTCATCGTCTCGCACCGTCTTCTCCTGCGAGGCGGTGAGCTTCGCTGTGACCGCCTCGACGATCTGTGCTTCCGGAGGCGACACCATCGTGTGTCTGTGCTAGCTCGCCCGGTGCAAAGATGGGTGTGTGGTAGCAAATATGGACGGCATGTGGAGTTAGTTGCAAGAGTGTCGTCCGAGCGCGAAATTTTTCTAGCGAGCTGCTGCATTGACGATTTCTCGCTTCTTCCAAACGTGGCTCCTGCCCGCGGCTTTTTAGAGGCGCTCTTGCCATACCCGCAATTCCCAAGCCTCGCTCCCACGAAGCTTTCTCCCAACCGGGCCATCGCAAAGCTGCTCAGCGCCGCACAGTCGGCAGGAAGACATACACAAACACAGGCCCGCATGTGCAAGAGCCAGACCGGAACGTATTGCTACATGGAATACCAGATGAAAGAGCAAGATCAAGGGCTTTTGGTGGGCGGGATCAAGACTATGACGCGTCCGAGACATTGCATCCGCACGCTCAGTCCCAACCGGCAGCGGCGTCGGCAGCCTTCTTGTGATCGTCGGCGTTGTCACGCGCCTCGTCGGCAGGAGCATCGGCGCTCGCATCGGGCCTGTCATCGTGCGAGGACTGTTCGCGCTCGTCGTCGTTGGCGTGGGTGTTGGCGTCGCCGTTCTCGCGACGCTCGTCACGGTCGGCGTCGTCTTCGCGGCGGGGCGAGGCTCTCGTGCGGTCTTCCGTGTAGTCGACATCGTTGTCGCGGCGCGGTTCGGGCGAGCGCTCGCGGCGGAGCGCCGCTCGTCTGCGCGCACGCTCCTCGGCGGCGCGGTCGGCCTCCTCCTGCTCCTCCTTGCTCAGCGCGGGACGCGGCGGCGGCAGGTCGGCAGGGGGACCACGGTCGTCGCGCGCGTCGCGGCCGCCACGTCCGCCGTACGCGGGCGGCGGAGGAGGCGGGCCGCGCGAAGGACCGTCGAACCTCCAGCTGGCCGAGGGAGCGTTCTTTGCGAATTGGATCGAGATCTGGTGGCGGCCAAACGACATGCCGTGCATGTCGCGGAAGGCGGCGTCGGCATCGCGTGGGTCCTCGTACTCGATGAACGCGTACGGTGTCGCGGTGGCCGACTTGAGCGCGGGGATGTCGCAGCGGATGAGCGGGCCCATGCGTTCGAACTCGTACGCCAGGTCCTTGGCGCGCATGCTGGGCGGGAAGCCAGCGACAAACAGCGTGGTGGGAGGTGCACGCTCGCGACCGCCGCCGCGGCCACCGCCACGCCCACCTCGAGGGCCGCGGTCATCGCGATCGTCGTATCCGCGGTCGTATCCTCTTCCCGACATGTTTGGCGTTGCAATTGGTGGAGAGGGGGTATTCGGCGATGCCTCTGTCCGTGCTATGGATCGTGTGTAACGAGGAAAGGACCCTAGTCGTGAAGCGAAGCTCGCTCGATGAGATGGTGTGGTGGATGGAGGTGGCAAGCGCGGAAGCTGCACAATCCGCACTCCTCTGCTCCGCACCCCTTCTGCCTGTCGCGTTTTGGAAGATTCTCCACAAACCGCGGACGGAGGGCGGCAGGGAGTGCAAATCAGATTCGCTTTTCCGCCTCGAGCAGTCTGACTTTTGAAATAAATGAGACTCGGGCCCACACTGGAGCCAGGAGCGAGGATCTAACGCCTCGAGAAATTCGCTCCACTGCGAAGAGTTTTGCAGAAGCGCAGCTCAAATTTTGCGTGATCGACCATCCGTGCGCGAATGGATGCCAACCTAACATGGATGAATTTTTTCGGACGTTCCGATGCGAAGATCGAGCGCGGCGGCTCTCCCGCAGTCGAGTACACGAGCGCAGCCGCACTCTCCCTCTCCGCCTCTCCACTTGTGTACGAACGCTGCGAGGAGGATAACGAACCTTCCTGCACCACATCCATCTCGTCTCCAACGGCTGGCGTTTCTCAGCTTGATCCTCTTCTTCTTTCGCCCATCCTCACTTGCGACACACAGCCAACGCGGCCCATCCGATCCCATTTTCATCTAGCTCAAGCATCACAGCGCCTGCGCTCCTACCCTTCCGACTCGATCGCCCACCATGGCGGATTCCGACGGTACGTTTTCCGACACACATGCTCTCCGATGACCGCCACCCTAGCCACCCCAGCCATCCCAATGTGATCATCCCATCCCGCTGCACCGGCACCATGCTGCGCGCCATCTTGCTGTGCGCCATCCATCCCAGCCCGGCAGTCAGCTCAGCGCCATCCCCATGATCGACCTCGGCCTTGCCGTCCCTCTTTCCGCCTGATCAGCCTCTCCGCGTCACTTTTCGTTTCGGTCTCTTGCCGCCCTCCCTCCGCTCTCCTGCTTATCCACAGACGACTGACCTGCAACGGCTCGCTCCCTTTGCCGTTCCGACTCAGCAGCACAGCAATGGAATGGCGACGCAGCACGCGACGCTGCCCGCGAGACCGACAACAACACCGCCTGGAACGGCGCTCGCAGCCCTTCGCCCAGAGGCGCTGCCACTCCACCTCGCCGTGAGCGCGAGCGCTCGCGCTCTCCCATGCGCACCGGCGAAGACGACCGTGGCCGGTGAGTTTCTGCCCGACAAAACTTCTTTGCATCCGCATCCCAGTCGCTCACCATCTCATCTCACCCTCGAATACAGCCCCGAGCGCAACAACGGTGACAACAACCCAGGCAACAATCTCCACGTCTCGGGCCTCAGCAAGACCACCACCGAGCGAGACCTCGAGGAGGCGTTCGGCAAGTACGGCGCCGTACGTACCAAAACCTTGCCTCTCTATCCGCGTCCGCCCCGACCACCCGCAGCTGACTCTTTCTCCCTCTTGCAATCTTGCTCATCCATCCCGCTCAACAGATCCAGAAAGCGCAGGTCATGTATGACCCTCACACGCGCGAGCCAAGAGGCTTTGCCTTCGTCACCTTCGAGAAGGCGGAGGATGCAGAGGCCGCCATCACCGCCATGAACGGCTCCGACTTCCAGGGTCGCAAGATCACCGTCGACAAGGCACGTCGCGGCCGCGCTCGCACCCCAACCCCAGGCAGGTACTTTGGCCCGCCCAAAAAGGGCCGCATGGACGGCCCTCCCGGCTACGGCGGCGGCGGATACGGTCGCGGCCCTCCCCGTGGCGGTTACGGCGATGACCGATACGGCGGCATGCCCCCTCGTGGAGGCGGATACCCTCCTGCCTACCCTCCGCGTGACCCTTACGACCGCTACGGCCCTCCTCCCGGCCGCCCCTTCTCGCCACCGCCCATGCGAGGCGACCCGTACGACCGCTACGGTCGCGGCCCGCCCCCCATGCGTGACTACCCTCCGCGCGACCGTGACTACCTTCCGCCTCCCCCGCGCGGTGGTCCGGGCATGGACTACCCGCCCCGCGACTTCCCTCCGCGCGGTCCGCCCGCAGACTACCCTCCGCCCCGCGGCTACCGCGACCACTCGCCCCCGCCTCCGCGCGGTGGCAGGTACGACGACCTGCCTCCTCCCCCGCCCCGCGCTGGCGGGCCTGGAGGCAGGTATCCAGACGCACCACCGCGTCCGCGTTACGACGACGCCGGCCCCCCGCCCCGTCGTTACTAGAAGCTATCCGCCCCCACAACAAAATGCCCATCTCATCTTGTTATAGTACGCTTGCTCACCTCGTTCACAATTGAAACCTCAAGTCTCCCGAATGCCTAGCGTTGCTTTCAGACGTTGCGCGTGGCATCGATTTGTGTGGTCAAACATGCTTTTGCAATTGCGATGTGGTGATGCTCAGAAGCCGAACCGATGCGGTGATGCTCAGAAGAGGAAGTGATGATGGGAGAGGGGTGGGCTAGCGCACGCGGATATGCGCACGCCAGCGCGGCAGCTTGAGCTTGGCCGTGTGGATCCACTCGGCGTCGTTGTGGCCCATCGGTCCCAGTGCCGACTCGACCAGCTCGCGCGCCGCCGTCTGGAACGCCTCGCTCGTCTCGAGACCCTGCCCAGCGCTCGTGACGGCATGCCCGATGTCCGTGGAGCTCGCCACCTTGATGAGCGACAGCAACGCAAACAGCGCCGTCCAGAAGAGCGTCGAATCCAGCGGCTCCGCCAGCAGCAGCCGCAGCACGGACGCCAGACAGCCGTGCAGCGCCACCACCAGCTGCGCAGACGGCGGCGCAAAGTGCACCGACACCACCTTGCAGAATGCCACGATCGACTCGAGGCCCAGCTGCGCCGTCTCGTTCTCGTCCATCTTGATGCACAAGGACAGCGCCTGCACAGCTTTGTCCAGCAGCGACGGCTCGCCTGCGCCAGTGCCGGCGACGGCAGACGCGACGAGGATCATGCGGCCCGAGAACAGCCCAAACACCGCCGACGTCAGCTTGCCCAGTCCCTGTCGCATGCGCGGCACACTCAGCGGCTCGGCGGAAGTAAGCAGGCCAAGCACATGCTCAAAGCCCATCAGGCATACGTCGCTCGTCTTGGTCGGCTGCAGCTCGGCCGCCTGGTCAGATCCGCCGTCGTCCACGCCCGCGCGTGCGGACCCCGAGAGCTCGGCAAGCAGCTCCACGAGCAGGCACAGCCCTTCGTACGGCACGTCGTCGTCCAGCGGCGACCCAGCCTCCGAGGCAAGCAGCAGATGCGTCTTCTTCTTGCCTGCGCGGTTCTCGCCCTGCAGCGCCTGCATCAGCTCCCACACCGCCTGGTTGATGCCCATCACAATGAACGGCTCCGCCCCGAAATCGAGCTCCAGCGACACGCTCAGCGTGTGCAGCACGCGCAGCACCGACACCGCAATCTCGGGCCGCGTGTCGTACACCCGGCATAGCTGCGAGAAGGCGCCAAAGAACTTGGAGATGAAGCCGTACACGATCTCGGCCGAGTTGGGCTGGATCGACGAGGCGAGTCCTTCGAGCATGTCGAGCGACGTCTGCACCGCCGAGATCACGTCGGAGCGCTGCGAGATGGCCGCAAAGTCGGCGCGCGAGAGCAAAGCGCCGAAGCGCGCCTCGATCGAAGCGGTGATCTGCTTAAAGTAGAATTCGGCCGATCGCTCCGTCGTCGCTTCCGGGTGCGTCGCGCCCGAGTAGATGCAGCCAACCACGGATGCGATGAGCGCGCCATGCGTGTTTGCAGGGAGATGGTCGAGACCTGACACGATTCCCGAAACCAGCTGCTCCATCTCGGGAAGCTGGAGAAGGCAGATCATGATTCCACTCGACCTTGTGAAGGCAGACAGCACCTGGGCGAGCTGCAGCAGGACGTCCGAGTCCGTCATCCACAGCTGCAGATTCTCCGATAGACGCTGAAGCAGGAACGTCAGCGTTTGTCGGCCAGCCTGGTCGCCGAAGGCCCTCTGAATGGCGGCATTGGTGGCGAAGCCGGAGCGCTCGTCGATGAGCAGGTACGAGGATGTCCAACGACCTGTGAACCAGAGCAGCGTCTCGGTCACCTGCGGACTCGTGGCTTCGACGGAGGCAGGCCCAAAGGCACTCAAATGTTGCAGCAGCTGCATGCCGAGCTGCATGATCAGAGCCACCGCCGGGTCCTCGGGCTCTGCACTCGCCGCGATCTCCGACGGCACTTCGGGCGTCTCGCCGCGCGCATCGTCTGCAAGCAAGTGTCCTGCGATGAGGACGAGCCAATGCAGCTGCTCCCAGGTTTGGCCCAACTCCACATCAGACAGTGCAGACTGGCGCTGGGACTTTGCGATGAGCTTCTCGCACGGAGGCTGCGCGAGCTGGTGAAGGGCGCGCAGATTGTCGGCGACCGAGGTCCTGGCCAAGTTGGCGATGGTGATGAGCTGGTCCGAGTAAACATCGCGATCCTTTGCGGTCACCTCTTCGACTTCCGACACGTCGTCTTCGCCGTTGACGATCGAGGCTGCCTCCAGACGACCTGTGACGTATGGAGCGAAAACCTGATCGCGAATGCTGCCGTAGACAGCCCTAGCGAAGACTTGAACCTCGGTGTCCTGGGCGTGGGCAGCGTCGTGCTGTCGAAGCGTTGACGTCAGTGTCTGCCAGGATTGCAACAGGATGTCGACAGTGTCTTCGGTGAGCACAGCGAGATCGTCCTCCTCGTCCGAGTCGGTGGGTCTGTGGAATGCGAGACCAAAGATGGCTTTTCCGAGAGTGGCCAGCGACGAGATGAAAGAGAGGCACCCCTGAGCGCCAGCACCGCCTTGATGGAGCGACGCGGCCAAGATCTGGATGGGAACGACCGAGAAGATGATCTGGAAGGCTTGGGCCAGGAAGAGCATGGCGTTGCCGCGCGCAGACAAGAGCTGTGAAGGGGACGCGCACTCCTCTTCGACCAAGGATTGAAGCGTGGCGCAGATGTGCTTGGTGCGGGACACCAACGTGGGCACATGTTGGGGCTTTTGAGCCTGAGGGGTGAAGCTGCAGGTAGATAAGATGCACTGGCGCAGTCGGTGGATGGAGAAAGAGATGTCGCGGCTGGCAACGCCGTTTCTCTGCAGGCGCAGGCCAAAGCGGTAGGCTGTGGCGAGGAGGGAGACCACGTCGTCTGAAAGCAAGACGGGCACAAAGGCGTCTGAGACGCACTGCGGACGCAGCGCCTTTTTGCCCTGAGAGGGGGTTGCGCCGGATTGCTGCTCGTCATCTTCGTCGACACCTGTGGCCAGAACCGAATCGTCCTGCTGGGAGCGCGACTGCTGCTGCCACGCGGCAGACGAGAAGGGGTCGAAGCGCGTGAAGGTCCAGCCTAGGAGCTTCTCGGCAGTGGAGACGGCCTGGAAGAACAGCGGGTGACGCCAGGAACTGGAATCTGCGGGAGAAGCGTCCTCTGAGATCGTGTTGTACAGGAGCTGGAAGACTGCCGTCATGAGTCCGGCCAGGACATGGTTCTGGATGAGCGCTTTGCACTGGCGGTGTTGGAGTAGATTGAGCCCGACAGAAGAGCCGGGCGCTACAGGTTTGGACGCTGAGGCGGCATTCTGAGATCGGTTGCGTTCGGAGCTGGACGAGGAGTCGAAGACGTCGTTGGCACTGGTGAGGATGAATTCATCCACGACGGCACGAACGAGACCGAGACCGGTGACGATGCGAGCAAGAGTGGCGGCCGACTCGGTAGCATCTGCGGGCCACGGCGAAGGCAGCGACAGGAGGCTTGCGAGCTGCGTGTTAAGGAGGCCAACATGAGCATCGATGACGGCATCGAGCGCTGAGTTGGTTCCCGAATGCTGACCAACGTGCTGCGCGAGCTCGAGTCCCAGCAGACGCTTTTCGACAGCGATGGCGGTCTGGAATGCCCGAGAGCGGAGATACTGCGGCCAAGTCGCGGAAGCATCCGAGTGAGAGGAGGTGGAAGGAGCTGCCGAGGATTGCTGGCTGCGAGAGACGCAGAAGTGGAGCAGAAAGTCGCGCAACGAGCTGAGCGAGGCGACGCCTTGGCTGGGCTGATGTGAGCTCAACGACGGAAGCACGGAGAGCACGGCGTTGAGCGACTGAAACAGCACGAGCGGATCCTGCGAGTGCTCCAGAGCAAAGCAGGCATAGTCGAGCGCACCTTCGGACTGACGCAGCGCGAGGAAGGTGGCTTCGCCTTTGGCACGGAGCTGCGGGTCGGGACTGGTGAACTCCGCCGAGGCCTGGTGGATCGAAGCGAGCGCCTCTTGCAAGTGAGGATTCGTCGCGACGAGCGACATGGTGTTAGTCAGTTTGGGAGCCCTCCTCCGCCTTGATGCCGTGCGTGACGATGAGAGGGTGGGTACTGGCGGCGGCAGATCCGATTCCGCACTGGCGTCGCGCGTGAAGATGTGCTCTGACGTGAGGTGGCCGCTTCGACCAGAGCGAGAGGAGGCAGAGACGGACAATCCGATATCTGGCTTCTTATGCCTCTCAACCCGCTGTCCCTCACGTCTTTCGCGGCGGTGGTGATGCGGCCGTCGATGTGACTGATGTTCTAGATTGGCAAGAAGAAAGGGCGAAGCGGGTCGGGTGCAAGCAAAGCGGCTTTCACCTCGGCAAAATCACGCAAATCTCGGATTCTTCTTTGCCCGATTTCCGCGCTTCCCTCTTGGATCGCGACGGACGCGGGCAGCGGCTTTGGCTCAGCGAGCGGCTTTGGCTCAGCAGCCTGAGGATCGAGCCAGAAAGATTTTGTCGTTTCTCCGTGTTTGCGCTGGGCGTTCAAGGCGTTAGTGGATGCAGCTTCCGCCTTGCTTCATCACCATACACAGCGAATCCTCACCTCTTCCTCTTGACTTGCGCATCAAACTCTTCCATCTGCTCGTCGCTCTTTCCGATCGCATCTCGCGGAGAATCCGATAGCTGAGCAAGCGCACTGAGAACGTCGAAACGCCCGCATCGCACAAGTTTTCGCCTCGGCCTCTCCGATTTTACCCACGCTCGCCATTCGCCTCCTCTCGGATCCTTCTTCTTTCGAGTCTCCTGAGACTTTGGCAGCTCTCTGAGACCCTCGGGTGCTTCCGCTCGCCGTCCACATCGCCCGTTCTCGGCTGAGCCGTTGAGCTTCTGAGCCGCTGAGCTGAGCCTTTGAGACGCTCCTCGCCTCTTTGAGCTCGCCTTTCGCTGCTGCCCCGGCATCCGCAGCCAACGCTGCCCATCCTCCATTGAAGCGCGCAACGTCACGATCCCGTCTACGCTTTTGGCTCGGCAACTAGCTCCTCGCTGTCTTGAGTCGTCATGAACCGCCACCATCCCTATGGTGGTTACGATGAGAGACCCGCACGCGGCGGCCGCGGCGGCGGCGCTGCTCCCTCGATGCGCGGACGCCCTCCCCCTCCTGGACCCGGTGGCATGAGCCCGCCACCTTCAGGCTACCCTTCCGCTCAAGACGCTTACGGCCCCACCGCGGCTGGCGCCAGCGACGCTTCCGCATCGGCCTACCAGCCTCAGGGTGCGTATTCGGCCTCGAGTGAGTTTTCTGGTGGCCCGGACAGGCACTACCAGATGCCCATGGGCGGTGGTCCTCAGCGCGGCGGCATGGCTGCACGAGGCGCACCTGCCCCGCGTCCTCCTCCTCCCCATGCGCAGAGCATGAGCCCTGGCCAAGCCTACGGATACACGCCCGCTTCGTTTGACAACGCCCCCTACAACGCCGCAAATGCCTACGACCCCTCCGGCGCAGCTCCATCGTCCTATCCCGCTCCGCCGCCGCCCAACCAGCCGCCCTACGGACAGCCTGTGCCAGGTTTCCAGCAGGACTACAACGGTCCGCCCGGTGGGCCACCTCCACCGCCTGGCTTCGACGGCCCCAACTACGGTGCGCCTCCCATGCATGGTCAATTCCGTCCAGGCCCTCCATCCGGTCCATACGGCCGTCCCCGGCCTCCTATGCCTCCCGCTGGCGGCAACTTCGGCTTCCGCGGCGGTCGTGGCGGCGGTCGTGGTGGTCGCGGTGGCGGTTTCGGTGGCGGAGGTGGCAGAGGAGGCTTCGACGAAGACGAAAAGCCTTGCCGCACGCTCTTTGTTCGCAGCATCCAGTTCGAGATCGATTCCCAGTTCGTCAAGCGCGAGTTCGAAAAGTTCGGCCAGATCAAGACCTTCTTCGACATGGTCAACAAGCGCGGTATCGCTTTCGTCACCTACTACGATCTCCGAGCGGCGCGCGACGCCATGATCGCCATGAAAGGCGCCCCTTTGGGCGGCCGTCCCATCAACATTCACTACTCGCTACCTCGTGAGGAGGACAAGGCGCAGCGATGCGATCGCGACAAGAACCAGGGCACCCTCTTCTCCGTCCTCAAGAACGCAAAGCAGGACCTCACAGACGACGCCGTTCGTCAGGCTTTTGCAGAGTTTGGCGATATCAAGAAAATCCGCGACTATCCTGGCCAGAAGAACAGCCGCTTCGTCGAGTACTTTGACAGCCGTGCTTGCCAGCTTGCACACGACCGTCTCAACGGCCAGTCGTTCCTCGACGGCCAGTGGGACCTCAAATTCGCATGGGATCTCGTCACCGAGGATGATTTCGAGTGGGCTCAGGCTGGGCCGCAAGACGCCCAGCCCAGCTGGAGCCAGGCAGGGCCGCCTCCTCACCAGCCACCTGCGCAGCAGCCCGCTGCTGGTGGCGGCTATCCTGGTGGCGCTGGCCCAGGCGGTCTTGGCCACGGACGCGCTCCCATCCCGCCCACCGGTCCTCCAGTTGACAACGGCTGGGGCAGGCGAGCAGGCTCCGGCTCTGCTCCGCCTCCCGCTGCAGCGCCCGCCCACACTACTGGGTCGCCACCGCCCGCAGGAGATGCTAACCGTCTAGAGCAAGCTCAAAAGGTGCAGCAGCTGCTCGCTTCGCTTGGTGCGGCTGCCAAACCGGCACCAGCTGCGGCCTCGAACCCACCTGCTCCTGCGGCTTCGAGTTCGGGGACGCTAAGCCCACCTCCCGCATCCTCGGCGGCACCAGGCGCTCCAGCCCTGCCTGCCAACATTGCTGCTCTGCTTCAGTCCGCTGCCGGCGCACCCAAGCCCATGCAGCCGCCCAAGCCTCAGTCGCCTCCCGGCGCCGGTGGTTCTGCTGCTGGTCAGGACAACGGACAGCAGTCGATGCAGCAGCTCCTCAGCATGCTCAACCAGAACCGCCCACCTCGCCCATCCTGAACACGTGCCCCCTTCATTTGTACTCGCCTATCCACTCAATTTGTACCGGACGCCCCGATCCCCTCCTTGTACCTACAGCAACCTCATCTCGTCCATTCGGACTGCAGCCGGACGGAATCACACTCGTTTCCACTTTCTCCCAGCTGGATTTTCGCTGCGCTCCTTCGCACGTTGGATTGATGAAATGTTTGATTGTGTTGAAGTAGAAGGAGGTGTGAGACTATATTGTGGTTCGAGCATGTTCGTGTATAGCCAGAGACAGGCATATGATCGAATACAGTAGGTGACGTTGGAGAGGAGGGATACAGCGACGAGTGCTTGACCGAAGGTTGGTTCGTCATTCGAGCGTGGACGAAGACCATCAGGACTAAGCACAGTAGACGACTTTGTCGTTTCCATGGTATTGGCAGTTCTTGTTTCTGTAGACGACGGCGATGTTGTCGGATCCACCATCGCCATAGAACTCGAAGATGTTCTCACCCTTCATCCAGAAGCAGTCCAAACTATATCAAGTACGACAAGAGTCAGCATGCCGAACTCAAAACAAAAATAAAACATAGAAAGCGAACAAGGCACTCACCCAATTCCATGGCCACAGTCAGCCCAACGCAGACCGCCAAAGTGATCGTCAGTCTTGATCGTCTTGCCGCTCCCGTAGGCGCTGTTTGCACCGTGGTAGCAAATGGCAACGTCGGCCTTGGGGGGCGCTTCTTCCAAAGACTGCTGAGCCTCTCTCAGAACGCAGTCGCCTCGGCTTTCCTGTTTTTCCCAACGATGAGCAACTGTTTGTCAGATCATCGTGTCACCATCCGTCAGACAAGTCTCTGTACATACAGCATAAGCCATGCCCAGGAGGGCAAAGACAGGGACGAGCTTGAGGATCTGCATCTTGACTAAGAATATTCGAGAGGAAGGCTTGTATGGTACAAAGATGGAGGTTTCAGAGCGAGTAAGCCTCCAAGACGAACGCTATTTATCCCCATGGGCCATCCCAGCATCTGCTTCTTCGACTCAAGCTTCAAGCCGGAACTTGACGCCGAGGGAATCTCCCAGCCGCGATACGCTCGGCGCCCAGACCTCGCCCACTTCACTCCACCAGCGGAGCTTGATCTTAAGCCCACTTTACTCAAACAACGACTCGTTGGTTGCCATCATTTGCTTGGACCCCTTGTTTCCTTATCAAAACAAAAAGACAGGGTTCGGCCCACGAATCGCAGGAGGGATGGCACCACCCCACCCCTCGCCTCTTCGAATACTCACGATCTCAACTAAGCCGTTGAGACGGACGAGTCAGCACTTCCAACGTGGGTGGAAATGTGTCGACTTTCCGGCTCTCTATCGTCTGTTCGTGGGCATTTGAGGATCATCTCGCGGTGTTCCTCGGGCGCCTTGTGTATCATGCAAGCATTTTTTAAACAGTTAAGGTATCTTGTTTTGGTCCGCGCTGTCGAGCTGTAATTACATGGCCCGCCACTTTGTTCCCTCCGTCCTTGATCTGCGATCGACGCACGGCTTCCCCGTCGAGTCGCGGTCGGAATGAACTTCGTTCGCGATCGTGTCTCGGACCGCGATGTAATCCAGCTCGATGAGAGTGGCAGAGAGATTTGTTGCGAGAAGGCTAGAAAAACACGGAAGAGAGTCTTACTTGAGGATGGATCATGATGATTGCCGCCCGGTCAGCAGGGCAAAGAGCTGTTTGACTTCTGCCACGCGCCGGCTCTCGCTTCAAGCAGGCACCTGCACACGGCAGTCATGATCGGACGATCACTTTCAGTCATGCTCGATGAACGGTCCTCATTGGAACGCCTGAAAAGTGATGTACAAGCACGGAAGTGTGTGGAATCCGCTTTCAGTAGTCGACTTGTTGTTGTGAATATTTGAATGCGAAGGAGTGATGGGCAGGACGTCTCAATCTCGTACACAGCGGGCAACATCACTCTGATTCTCCTGATCAGTACGATCCAGCGACTTGACTTAAGGCCTATCGGTATCGGGCGTCCCAACGCTCGTGGATCTCACGATTGCGAGCAGTGCAGTAAGATGACGTGCAATCCGTATACCGTAAGTCTTGTGATTGACATTGTGGGCTTTGTGCGTGTAAGAGTGCGAAAGGAAAAGATCCTGATGCTTGCATCCTTGATGCAGGCATCCGCACCTACTTCATCAGCCCCTCCAACGCGGCGTCGATGGTGTGGCGGAGCCCTTCATTTGCAGGATGGACCATCCCACCAGGACGTTATGAGGCACACTCCGGCGGTGGGTATCCCTGTGGCCTTTATTAGAGCAACCGTACGATCGAGCCCCCTTCGAATTTCCCCTTCTACTTTCTACAATCTCTTCCTCCGCATCTGCTGCAAGTATGCGGACTCAACTTACGCTCAGCATGACCAAGCTGCTAGCTTTGCTGCTCGTGATCGCGCCGATTCTCCTCGCCGCCCAAGCGAACGCCTCGCAGGCTGGAATGCCTCACCTGCACCCACGAATGGTCAAGTGAGTTCATCCCTCTTCCCTGGCTTTCTGATACCTTTGCGATAAGTTTCTGACGCAAATGTTGGTGTTGTGGATCGTCGAACCGGTAGACACCGAAAGATCGAGGCGAGGAGCCTCATGTCGTGGCTGACCAAGATCTCGGACAAGGCTTCCGACTGGATGTGGGGAAGCGTGCCCAATCCGGTCAAGGACAGCAACAGGATCCCCAAGCCCGTGGTTGGTGGACCGGACGTCATGCCAAAGATGCCCTATCCGTATGCCACGGGCATGATCCCTCGTCTGGCCAGCGAGACACTTGCCGGAAACGGTCTGCCCGGTGGATGGATGTGCGTGCACGTCAGTCCTCCTGCCGAGAAGCACGCTGACGATGACGCGGCGAATGCCGGCACTGGTGCTGGTGCTGGTGCTGGTGCTGGTGCTGGTGCTGGTGCTGGTGCTGGTGCTGGTGCTGGTGCTGGTGCAGGCGCTGGCGCCAGTGCTGGTGTTGGTGCTGGCGGCGCTGGTCTTGGTGCTGGCGGCATTGGTCTTGGTGCTGGCGGCGCTGGCGCTGGTGCAGGTATGGCAATGGGCGGTGCTGGATCTGGCTTCGGCGGGGCTGACGCAGGTGTCGGTTCTGTCTACGGAGGTGCTGGAGCCGGTATGACAGGCACCGGATCCGGATACTACGGCGGTGCTGGTACTGGAGCTGGCTTCGCAGGCTCGCCTGCGTACGGAGGTGCTGGCGCCGGCGCCGGTATGGGCGGTGCTGGTGCTGGTTACGTCGGAACTGGTGCAGGTGTTGGAACTGGTGCAGGCGTTGGATCGGGTACCGGAGCTAGCGCCGGAGCTGGCACCGGCGACGGTGGCATTCCTCCTGGCTACATCCAGTACAACGGTCAGCTGATGACGATCGATCAGTACCAGCAGGCTCTTGGTGGTGCCGGAGCTGGAGGCGGAGCTGGTTCCGGCGCCGGCGCAGGCTATCCCTCTGGTACTATGCAGCGTCGCGACCTGTACCCGTACGACGTCAGCAACATCCTCCTCAACAGCATGATTCACAAGCGCCAGGAGCCTCAGGAGCGCGCCAAGGCGCCGGCCAAGGTGCTCATGTGCATCAACGGTGATCCCGACGTTCCTGCTCTCAAGTTCAACACCATGACCGGCCTTCGCATCCGCGACGGCTCAGCTCAGCAGGACGGAGTGGTCCAGATCTCGAACCTGCCCAACTATCAGATGCCCTGGATGCCCTTCCTCCCCACGGAACACATGTGGGCCGAACAGCAAACGCTCATGCTCGAACAGGAAAAGATCATCGAGACAAACGTGACTACCGATCCCCCTCCGTCGTCCTAAATCCGTCTTAGACATTCTTCCCATGGCACCCTTTCGTGCTTTTCTCAGACACCGTGCCTGAAAAGATCCCTTCACGTCCCGTGGTGACTTTCTTCGTGTCCACTTGCTTCGCCCGTAATGACATAGTGCTCCCATAAACCTTTCTCGTTGCCACCCTGTGCTCTGATGACTCTCCCTGCGAGATAAGATGTTCGCAGAGTGGCGCTGAAAGATGTCAGTAAACGGAGACGCACGTCTTCAAGAGTCACCATCAAATCCCCTGGCCAACCTCGCCCGCCCACTCTTCAGCAGCTAATCGTGGACCTAACACGAATAATCGCGGCGCTCGGACAGCCCGATCCAGCAGAAGTGCGAGAGATTGCGAGTCAGAGGGGCAATTCATTGCGAAATGAAATGAAAAAAGGGTCCAAAAAAGAGGCTTACAAAATTGCGAAAAAAACCATCATCCCGAAAGTCTTGCAAAGACCATAGCACAGCCATTTGGCCTCCAATTGGGGTCAAAATTGGGCGAGAGGGACCCCAACGCTTGGCGGCGCTCGAACATGTTAAAAAAAGCCAAAAAAAAATTGGATTTGTGCTTCAACCCGGAATCGAACCGGGGGCTCACCCGTGTGAAGGGCGTGATTTAACCGTTAATCGATTGAAGCGCTTGTTGTACTGCTATGCTTGTTGGCCTCAGCTGTGAGTATATAACCGTTGAGCATGGAATTACATTTCCTGGCAAGGACATTTCGCAAGGCTCAGGCTGCTAGCACCTGATCAAATGCAAAAGCAACTCTAGCATTAGCATCGGATCGACGCTCTAAGAGAATCCGAACCAGCGATGGTAGGAGCGATCAGCTTTGTCGCAGAAAGGAACAGGGCTCAAAATGTCCCACGTGGATAGTTGGACAGACGCAGACTGATAAACGAAGCGACACGCGGTGGAAAAGTGTAACAACAATATGCTATTCGACCAAAGGTAAAGGCCATCAGTTGATGACGTAAGTCTCTGCGCTGAGTACAGACTGCTGGGAGAAGGTGGTAGGGGCGGTGGTATCGGCGAGGACGACGTCGGCCACCGACACGCTGGAGAGAGTCTTCTCGCAAACAAAATCGACGACGACGGGGAAGAAGACGTCGACGTTCTCTGCGCCCGAGGTGACCGAGAACTCGAGGCTGCCAGACTTGTTGGCTGCCGAAATGGACTCGAGGCTCCACTCGAGGTTGTTGGTGTCCTCGTTGACGGCCCACGAGCCCTCGGGACACTCGACCGAGGGGACACTCCCCTCGGGCAGCGGGATGGCGATGATGACGCTGCGCAGCTCGCCGAGCTGTTCGTTTTCGAGCTCGTACTCGATGCTGACGTCGCAGCCGCCTTCGCCGTTGGGCGATGGCCAGCAGTTGATCGAGAGCGGAAGCGCGGTCTCGTCCTTGGTGACCATGCGCCAGCGGAGGAGGGCGAGCGACTGGTTGACGGGGAAAGGCTTGCGTGCATCGCGCGGTGCGAGGACGCGATCCGAGGCCCACGCCGCCTTGTCCACCTGCGGGTTGGTCTTGAACTGGAGATCGCCGGCGGAGAGCACGAGGTTGCCGTCCTCTGGGGGAGCGAGTTGGAGGCGGATCTTTGCGAGGGTGGGGTCGGTGATCTTGAGGAAGAGGTCGCCCTTGATTTCGAGCGAGTCGAGGCCGCCGTCGCGGTTGCCCGAGATGGAGACGCGCTCCTTGATGGTGGCGTGGACGGCCTCCTGGTGGACGGGATCGAGAAGGTCGAGCGGGTCGACGGCTGCCGGTGCGGGAGCTGCACGACTCGCGGAGGGGTTGGCGGCGGCAGCTGCGAGGGAGGCGGAAGCGGCGTTGGCGGCAGCAGTGAGCTCTTCGTCTGCGGCCGCGGCGGCAGCGGCGAGGTCGCCGCCCATGGCACCGAGGAGGTCAGCGCCCTTTGACTTTTTGCCGAGTTGCATGCCCTTGCCCTTGAAGGGCTTGGCAGCCGGGGTGGAGGTGGACGAGAAGCCGGTCTGGACGGGAGCCTGTGTGGGTGGGGGTTCGAAGCGCTGCTGAACGGAGCCGAAGCCACCGGAGTTGGCGAAGCCGCCCGAGTTGCCGCCCATCTGGCCGCGGCGGGCGGCGTCCCTGCGCTGCATTTCGAGCTGCTTTGCCCTGCGCTTGAGCTCCTCCTTGGCCTCCATCTCCTTGTTGCGCTCGATGATCTCCTGGATCTTCTCCTCGTGCGATTCCATCTCGAGGATGGACCTGACCTGGGTGAGGTTGACGTTCTCGCGGTAACCGAGCGAGACGATCTCGTCGAAGGCGCCGAGGAGCTCGAAGCTGTAACGCAGCACGGAGGATTCGTCGAGGGATCGGCAGATGTCGGAGGTGACGCGGGCAAAGAGGTGGAGGGTGTCGATGTCCTGGAGGATATTTGAGTTCTTGTTGGTGATGAGGATCATGTAGAGGTCTTCGAGGGGTTGGTAGACGAAACGGACGGCGTCTGTCTCCACCGAGGTGTGCTGTGAGCCTGCGGAGATGAGTTTGGGGAAAGAGGCGAGGAGACCCTCAATCCTTGACCTTGGCATGTCGCGGAACTGACGGCTGATGACGGGCTTGCCGCCTCGTGTGGAGACGGAAGCAGCGAGGATGACCATGACGGGCGTCTATGGGCGGTTGCTGGCGAGGCGAAGTGTGTCGTTTGAACGCGCTGCCGGTTGGTGACGTTTGGTCGACGCTGGACGCGAGATGTGCAGCCGATGCAGTTCTTGTTGGTGGAGCAGCAGTCCTCGATGCTGGTGCAGGTGTGAGGGAGCGGCACGGACAGCCAAAGGCGGTAGGTTGTGGGCGAAGGTCACAGACGGAAGGAGCCAAGCAGCGCCGAGGTGATGAGGTGTGGAAAGGACGAGTGACGAGAAGAAAGCTGGCTCAAGCGGCGCGTGGTCGAAGGTGTGTGTCTGTGTGTCACTCTGGTCGGTGCGAGAGAGAGAGAGCGACTGGCTGGCTGGCTGGGCTGGCTGGTCGGCGTGTGCTCGAACGCGAGCCAGCAGCAAGGCTGGCCACGGGATGAGCCCGCCACGCCAGCACGCCCGGAACGCCCAGCACGCCCAACAGCTGGTTCGAGCGCAGCCTAGTTGGCCCCCGAGCTCTGAGCTCCACGTCTGCGTCCAAGCACCGATCCTGGGAGCGCGTCTCTCTCACTCTGCGGCTGGAATTGATCGATCTCGTGGGTTCTTCCTCCCGTGCGGAAGAAGGGGTTTCTCGTGCAATTTCGGTTTTGGATTTTCGACGTTTGTTAGGCGGCGGCGGCAGCTCCCGGGTCTTTGTGCAGTGGGCAGGCCAGGCCAGTCGCGCTTCGATCGGGTTGCCTTGGCTCTCTCACACGCACAAGGCAGCACAGCGCAGTGTCGAGCCGGCCCGAGTCGCGAAATGCGAAATGCGAAATGCGAAATGCGAAATTTGGATTTTTCTCAACAGCGCAGCCTGTCTCTCTGCTGAAGGGCCGATGGCAGCCTCCGGAATGGGTGAGCTAAAGAGGCTCATCATCGTCGCATCACCACGCCAGGCTCTCGTGGACTCGCTTGGCTGGAGCTCGCGCTTCTTCTCGACGCCGCCTGGAAATCGCAGTTGGCTGCTGATCCACTTTGGATTCACATTTCACTCCATCCTCCTCCACTACCACCGTCACCACACCCTATCCATCGTCGTCGCCATGTCCTTCCTCACTGGAGCCATCCGCACCGCTGCCGTCAGCACCTCCGCCCGTGCTGCCCTCCTCGGCCGCGCCGCCCCTGTTGCCCTCTCCCAGCAGGGTAAGTTCTATTTTCTCTTGTCACATGGAGTGTCATGTCTCGAATCCGCGCTTCTGTCTACCGACAATCCCAGCGACCGTAGTCTAGATCGCCGCAGCAACGAACAGCAGCAGTATCACCAGCCAAAGTAGCAGGACGATTCGGACCGTGGCATCGACAGCAGACCCCGTCACAGAGAAGGACGCGTGCGCTCGGACGTTGCCTCGTATCCACCGTAGGATATCAGCATCATCGAGGACTTCCCCTTGCCGACCTGTCCAGATCCTCATCTACAGGCTCATCTAGTGTCTGGACCACTGCAAGGTAGCGATACGCTCCGAGCACACGATCATCGTCACACGCGAGTGTTGTGTAATAACCGCGGATCACGCCTGCAGCCAGAACCTCGTGGAGCTGAGCTGCCGGCGCCCGTGCTCTCGACCCACTCTTCGATCTGCCGCCGTTCTGCTGTCTGCATCGAAATCGTCGCACACGACCACCGATCTCCACGCGCCTCGACCTCCTCTGCTACTTTGGCTGCTGCTACTATCCACGCTGCTGCTGCTGCTGCTCAACCACTACTTTTGCGCCGATCGCGATAGGCCTTGTTCGGCAATCAACAAAGGCAAAGCTTTGCGCTGAATTGACTTGTTGCAGGCATGACGTGATTACGAGACATCAGCATCTCCACATGTGGCCCTGGTGCACAATCAGCATACTGACCTCTCGCCTTCCTTTTGCATTCTATTCCTTTGCCATCCTTGCAGTCCGAGGCTACGCTGCGCACCACGAGGAGGAGTCGTTTGACGCCTTCAACTCGCGCTACGTCGGCTTCTTCGACGCGGTCGAGGACCTTTTCGAGCTGCAGCGCGGTCTGAACAACTGCTTCGCCTACGACCTCGTCCCCTCGCCCGAGGTGATCGAGTCGGCACTGCGCGCCAGCCGCCGCGTCAACGACTACTCGACCGCCGTGCGCATCTTCGAGGGTATCAAGCAGAAGGTCGAGAACCAGAACCAATACAAGCAGTACCTCGAAGCCCTCAAATCCGTGCGCGAGGAACTCGGCATCCAGCTCAAGGAGGAGATGTACTCGGCATAATTACCCGGCCTCACACAGCATCGTAGTGCCGTAAGGCTGTTTTGTGTAAAGCGCATCATACTAGTCGGAGCGCCCAATTTTACATCCATCTCCATCCCGAATCCTCAGACAGGATTGTCAACACAGAAGAATCAGACAGCAGCGTGGGTTGTGTGGGGGCGGCAAAGGTAAAAGGTGCATCTGACCTTGGGAATCCTGCATTTACGGTGATGATTGGGGGGGAGTTGGGAAGGTAGTGAGTGAGAATCGGATGCGAGCCGCAATCAGCGTTTCCAGCTTGAATCCCTGTCTTCTTCATCCTCGCCCTCGCGCTGTGTTGGCTGCTGTTCGGCGTCTGCAGCGGGTGCATCGGTGGCTACAGGCTCCGAGGGAGGGGGTTGGATCCACGAGAGCTTCACTGCTCCTACATCTGCGATCTCGGTGCCGGCACGGATGGCCTGTTCGGCGCTATTGCGTGCCTTGTACACTACCGTCGCGGCTGCAGGGTCGAACGAGTCAAGCTCGCCAAACGCCGCAAAGTGCGCACGCACCTTGTCGACGTCGGCGCCCTCGGGCAGGCTGTCGATCTTGATGCGTGTGGTGCGGTTGTCGATTCGAAGCGATCGGTTGGCCATACCCCCTCCGCGTGCGTATGGTGCATATCCACCACGTCCACGCGGCACATAGCCGCCTCGCCCGCGTCCGCGTCCACTGTACCCATAGCCCTGCGCTGCATCAATGCCCAACGACGCCGCTTCGGCTTTGAGCGACTCGAGCTTCTTCTTGAGCTCGTCCGTAGTCGATCCCGCCGCAGTGCCCTTGGCGTGCAACTCGAGCTCGCGGTCCAGCTGCTCCTTTTCGCGCTTCTCCTTCTCCGCCTTCCAGCTGCCTCCGTCTCCGCCCGCAGCCGGCGCAGCCTCCTTAGGCGCGGCCTGCAGAGCCTCCACAGCCGCCTTGACCGCGTCCGTGGACGCCTTGATCTCGTCGCCAAGCTTCTTGAGCTTGGCCATCGTCTCCTTTTTGTCGTCCGCAGATAGGTCCTTGTTGCCGAAATTGGCAAGCAGGCTCTTCTGCTCGGCCAGCTGTGCGTCCAGCGCTGCCTGCTTCGTCCTCTGGTCCTCGAGCAGCTTCTTGCGCTCTTCCGACATGCCACCTGCAGCTGCACCGGCACCGGGGCCTCCAGTTGGCGGACGAGCGTGGTAGACGTTGGACGACTTGCCGGGCACGAAGCCGCCCCTGTGCGCGCCATGCGACCCGGTTCCGGGCGCTGCTGCAGACTGAGGAGGTCGCGGAGTAGGTGCTGCTCCCGCGGCTTCGTCGAGGCGCTGGAAGTAGACCTTGACGAAGCGGTTGCCAAAGATGACGTCGGGGCTTTCGTGCGCCGCCTTGGCCTCGGATGGCTGTGAGTAGCTGACGAGCGCCTTGGAGCCCGGCTGGTCGATACTGATGTTGGTGATGGTGCCAAACTTCTTAAAGTACTCGTTCACCTTGATGAGGTCGAGACTGTCTGCAGGCACGTTCTCGATAACCAGCGTGGTGTTGGATCGGCGCGACGATTGAAATGTGCCGGGAGGACCGCCGCCACGGCCACGACCGCGTCCACCCATGCCGCCTCCGCGTCCGCCAGGACCGTTGTACGGCCCACCCATAGCAAAGCCGCCCGCTTCGGGACCTTGCGGAGGTTGCCCCATGCGATTTACCAAGTTCTGCGCATCACCGTTCATGCCTGGCGCCGACGACTGAGATGGAGCGCCAGGGGGAATAGGGCCGCCGGGCATGCCTGGAGCCGGACCCATGCTTGGATGCCAGCCTTGCGGAGGCATGCCGTAGGGCGCGCCTGGAAACATCATGGGAGGGCCCTGCATGCCGTTGGAAGGGCCTGGACCTGGACCCATCAGGTGGTACGGCGCAGGCTGCTGGCGAGGATTCGGGCCGCCGGGAAGCACGCCGGACGAGTGCTCGAACTTGCACTTGTCGCCGCGCGGGCAGAATCCCTTATTGTGGTAGTCCCTGCAGAGCTGTTTGCGAGGCTCTCTGCGGCCTGCTTCGCTCGGCGCGCCATTTGCGTCACCGTTGTCGTGTCTTTCCCTTGAGTCGCGCTCGCGGCCACGGGCGCCTGCATCTTCCGAGGCTGCTGTGGAGTCGTGCACGCGTCGAGACTGTCGCGGTGGCGAGCGTGTGGAGGTGTCGGCGTCGTCGTCGGCGCGGCGCTTTCTGGACGAGTCAGCGGCGAGGCTGGATGTGGACGCGGACGCGGCAAGCTGGGCGTGGTTAGAGTCGTCGGCGTGCTGCGCCTGTGCGTGGGGCAGGTACGACTTGTCGGCTAGGGCAGCAAATACTTTGGTGACGAAGGGCTCGGTCTCAGCAGCGAGGAAGTCCTCGAGCTGTTCTGTGAGCATGGATTTGAGCTCTTCCTCGGGGCCCTCGTGCTTGAGAAGCGCGAGCACGTAGTCTGCGAGCACCTCTGGATCCGCATCGCAGATGGGGCCGAGCTCCGAGGTGAGCCACGCCTTGAGGTCGTCGGTGTGGGCTTCGTCAAAGAGCATATCGGAGGCAGCACGTTTATACGCGCAGTGAAGTGGGCTTCGTCTTCGAGGATATACGAGGCCGCGCAGCGAGCGACGAAGTGGGAAGCAGCCTAGGTGTCCGGCCGGAAAGAGCTGGCGAGGATGCTGAAGTCGAACGACGTGTACGATTCGATGGGTTAGGTCTCCTCAGCAGTGCGACAGACAAAGTACGATATTGAATGCTGTCGTTCCTGATACTGGGAGTAGTTCGTGCGGCGTGAGGCGGGGAAGAAGATGGTGGAGCAGGATACAGAGGAAGAAGCTTGGAGAGGCTAAGCTCGACTGCGCGGTCAAATGCGAAGCCCATGCACCAAATTCCGCCGTCGAATGCCATCCGCTCAGGTGCAAGTCGGCCTCCGCACCTTCGCGCTCAGTAGCGTCGCGGCTATGCGATCACAAATTCATACACACGCGCTGTGCTGCCCGAAACTTCTGGCGGCGCGCCTCCACCTTCTGTTAGAGCGCTGCTAGAACCGTGGATCTACATCCGGCCGCCCCGCTTCTGACTTTTGCTGACGGGGATACCGCCATGACAACAGTGACGACGAAGCTACTATGCACCTGCTACACTAGGATCGTGGCGATCATGCTGGACAGATCTCGTTTGGTCCTCCTGAGCGCCATTCTAGCCGTGACGACGTTGCAGAGTGGTGAGAAGAAGAGGTTGCTGCCCACGCGTGTCGTGAGGATCGGTGTATCGCCGATTGGACGCGGATGCCGAAGATCTCAAAAGGATTTCGAGAACTGTTGTTACGCCGTTGGCTTGGTGACAGCTGTTCGAACAAGAAAGCATCACGTGCAACTGTCTTAGTCACGTGTATAACTATATTTCTTCGAGGCAAGGCTCGGTCGAGAAATTCAGCAGGCTGTGCGCCGCGCATTTCGATTCCAGGTGCTGAGAGAGCCGTGTCGAGCCGCGAGCTTGGGTGGCTGGAAATGGGCGGCAGCACAGCGCGGATTGAGCTCGAGCTTTCGACTCGGTTGTCGGCCAGCGCCTCGAGTCCAGCAGTCAAGGCCAGATGGGTGGCAGCCAGCGGCAGTGAGCGAGGTCGCAAAGGCTGCGAAGGTCAGACTGCGGTTGGGCGAGGGTGCGGATGTGAGAGAATGAGGGTGCGGATGTGAGAGAATGCCTGCCCGGAGTACGTTCAACTCAGTGTTGCCGCGCAGTGGAGACCCATTCGAGATCGCTCGTCGCCATCCTTCCTGCTTCACCCTACGACCACCCCTCCCCACCCGTCGACAGAATACGTAAGTTTCGCCAAACATCTTGATCGCATCAGCACAGGCATCATCCACGCACGCTCTCGACATCACCGCCGCATCATCGCTGTCCATCATCACCACGAAATACCACCTGCGAATCAGACCAGCAAACCACCAGCATCTTCTACAGACCGCAATCGTACCAGTATGCATCAGCATCAGCTCGACCTTCTTTACACGTCACCCTCAATGTGCGGTTCGCACTGCAGCCCATTCGACCGCTGGATTGGAGATCGTCGGACGACTTTGCGGAGGGCAGATGTACAACCAGACGAAGGGAGGCATACTGGTGGCATTTAGAGAAGGCCCAACATCTCCGACGTCCTAGGCAACGTTGCATAGCATCTCCGCATGGACTACCCCAGTAGTGCACTGCCGCAGCTGGCAGATGAAGCTTTGTCTGGAATGGAGGCTGGACCATTGTGCCGCCTATTGCGAATGGCCGACATGCTGGCACCAAAGCAGACCAAACTATCAGCGACACGATCGACACTACCGAGGACAGCATCAATTCCATGTCGCTGTTCCGCCATTTCTGCCTGCGTTGATGCGATCGAGTTCCCCGACCATTCGTCACTTATGCGAAGCCGCATACTGACCCACGCCACCACCTTTTGTTGTTGACCACTCACAGTCCTCAAGATGACTCGCCTCACTGAGTACATGGTGATCGGACGCCACCTTCCCACCGAGAAGGAGCCCTCACCCAAGCTCTACCGCATGAGGATCTTCGCCGTCAACAAGTCGGTCGCCGAGTCCCGCTTCTGGTACTTCGTTCGTCAGCTCCGAAAGATGAAGAAGGCCACCGGTGAGATCGTCGCCATCCACGCCGTAAGTATCCTCATCGATCGCACGCGCAAGTGCAACCCAGCATCGAGAAAGAGTGCATTCCACCATGTCGACAGCAGCATGACAAGAGGAGGAAGGAGGAACATTACAGAGAAGGGCTACCACGGCAGCTCCGCTCTAGTAACGCAGGCCGGTTCGCACTAACAGGGCAGCTGTGTACGGATTTGGAAAGGATGTCTGGATAGACTATGATGGCATGATCGACGCAGCCTTTGGTCGGGCTGCGACGGCGGAAGCTGTGGCACACTGGATTGCACCTTTCTCGATGCTGTAGAGCCAAAGGACAGAGCAGGAATGCTGACCTTGTTGCCCTTGCTCCTCCACAGATCAACGAGAAGAAGCCCCTCAAGGTGAAGAACTTCGCCGTGTGGCTGCGATACAACTCGCGCTCGGGCACCCACAACATGTACAAGGAGTTCCGTGCGCTCTCGCGTGCCGAGGCTGCCGAGTCGCTGTACCAGGACATGGCTGCGCGCCACCGTGCCCGCTTCGCCTCGATCCACATTCTCAAGATTGCCGAGATCGAGAAGAACGAGGACGTGAAGCGCCCCTACATCAAGCAGCTCATGGCTCCGGGTCTCAAGTTCCCCCTTCCCCACCGCCGCCCCCGTCACGTTGGCACCTTCGCTGGCCAGCGCCCCAACACCTTCTACTAATCGCATCGTCTCGTCATCCACACCATGCTTCGGATCACACGCTCCTTCGCCGACGCGTCCATGCGATGCGTCGGTGGATGATCCCATCGAAGGCGTACATGCATGTATGCACTTCGCCCCTCCTCCTTCACACTCACTGTGTCCATATCTCCCCAGACTCAGGCTCTGCGGGGTTACAAAATTCCATCACGGCAATCTCATTTGCTTTCGACTTGATCTTTGCACGATTCGGATTGGATGCTGCGGGGGTATATGTGGTGTTACAGGCGGCGTAGACCGCGTTTGGGAGCGGTTGTAGTTGGTGGTTTTGCTCGTGGTGGTGGTGCGAGCGCAACCTTGGTGGGTATTGCTGGATGGATTGTTTCTTGAAAGCAGGGTGGGATTTTAGCAGCGTGGATGGATGTCCACATGGCTGCTGTTTGAACAAATGCAGCCCAGTCCTCTTGCATCAAACTGCTAGCCTGGGGATTGAGAGCGCTGTCCGGATTCGGGTGGATGAGGAGACACTTGATGGCGAGCAGGATGTGCTGGATACCGTGGTTTCGGGTCCAGTCCTTCTGCAGTGTGGAGACGCAGATGTCACCGGCGCTCGATACGTTGGGATGAAAGATGGGCGTGGCGAATCGACAGCGTGGCGGATGCAGGGGGAAGTCGATGCCGTCAAAGTCGAAGGTGATGCGGAAACATCCTCCCTCGTAAGGCGTCGATGGTGCACCTGCAATCCAGCCACTGAACGAAAGGATATCAGCGTCGTTCAGCGAGACACGAATGCCGTCCGGTGGACTCTGTGCAAGTGTCGCCAGCTCGCGTGCTAGCGCCTTGATCACTGTGGGTGAAACCATTGTCGAGTCGAGATGCTGTGCTAATGTCAGAGACAAAATCGCCGCGGTTTGTATCTATGGCAGTGGTGGTGTTGGCTCGCCGAGAACGTAGAAGGGCATCAGCAAGGTGTCGATGGAGCCCGCTCGTAGGAGAAGGTGCCCTGTGCGGACGAATGCCGTCGAGGGCATGCTCAACGTCATCGCGGGAGCGATGTTGAACTTCTAGCCTCAAATTTAGACGTTTTCGCGTGCAGCCGCGACGCAGGGTCGTCGGTTGGACGCGCCCGGTCTTAGATCTACCGATGGTGCCTCGATTCGCCCGATTTCGTATGTGACGAAGGCGAGACCAGCCGCTGGCTGTGCTTGCTGCGGTTCAGGTCGCTTATCTTCTGCCACGGCTACATTGGATGTGCTCTGGCCGATGAACGATGGTGAGCATGCTCGCTTGCGAGACGAGTACGGCCTTGGTATTTTGTGGCCATGTTTTAGGCCCTCATTTCGGCGCGCCATGTGTTTTCCTTGACAGCATGTTGAAGGCACGGCGACTGCTGCACAAGGATATTGCAGGCGATAGAAGGGGCATTCCACGGGCTTGCACTGCCATGCATATGTCCAAGCGCGAGCGTAGTATTGCAGGACGCGCCGCTGCCAAGGCTGTGTTGGGATGCCAGGGTCCAGCAGCACGATCATCTGCAAGTCCGAAGGAGAAGCGATGCGTTGTTGATCTTCCGCGAGGAGCTCCTGGCCAAGCGCCGCGTGGGTCCAAAGAGCTCTCTCCGCGGCTAGCACTCAGTGCCGATCAACGTAACGGCAAGCAGTGCTGGTCGACGGCCATCGAATCCAATCGTCCTGTTGCTCATCATGGCCAAAGTCGAGTTGGATTGGATTGGCAAAGCAGCGTCATTGCAAGGGCATGAATGGCTTCAGTCAGGGTCACAGGCGATCGACCCGATTCGGCGGGGCGGCGGAGTGAGCGGCGGGCATCTCGGAACAGCCGTGCCGGGAGAAAGACGTAGGAGCCGCGGGATCAGACAGCTCCGACTCACCCACACATACAGACGCGGCTCTCGATGACCAAGCACTGGCGAAATTTGCTCCGTAGCTCCGAGTCGTCACTTCCGAGCGCCCTTTTTTCTTTTCTTTTTTTCTTTTCGACACCAAAATCGGACCAGTGCGAATCGCGGAGCATCGGCGCCGGACCGCTGCTGCTACGAGGCTGCTGACTCGCACCGTCTGTGGACCCCTTGGCATTACTTGCTCGCTTGCTCACGCTTCCAGAACGCTATCGTACAGCGGGATGCGGACGAGCAAAGCTGTCTGTTGCTCGCGGACAGACAACAAGAGAGGGCAGGCGGTTGTCGGACTGTGAATATGACGAGGCAGGCGGACGTCGGAAGTTCCGCGGGCCTTTCCAATAACGTCGCGTGTGGGCTTTTGCAGCAACGGAGAAAAAATGACAGCCACGGGGGCAGCCAGCAAGCCTTGCAAGCCTTGCAAGCCTCGTACGTCGTGTGCGGTCGTGCTTGGCCCAATGCAACACGCTCGGACGAACTACAGACCGCCTTCTTGGGCTGTCCGCGGCGGAGATTATTGCACCCTGGCCGCGAGTTCGGTCGAGCCCCGTGTTTTTGCGCATCCGCCTGAGCTCTATGGGAAAGCAGAGTTAAGCAGCGAGCGGGACAGGTCAACCACACACGCAACGTCGATCTCGATGGCACTCCGCGGTGCAGCAAGGAGGGAGACGCCAAAAATGAAAGAAAAAAAGCACACGCTCTAATTTTCACGAGGCCGAATTTCCAGGCCGCTGCCACGGGCCAAGCTTGCCGAGTAGCGTCGGATCGCTGTTGCTCGGCTGCTGTGCCTGCTGCCTGCTGCCAGCTGCCTGCACGGGCTAACTCAGCCGGACGAGCCGCCGCTGATGCTGATGCTGCTGATGCTGCTGCTGTGGAGCGCCTGTTCCGCGTCGCTCACTCCACACGCCAACCTTGGCCGCGACTCTGGCTCGCGACTTTTTGACTCAGGTCGAGGCGAGGCTCGCTTTGGTCGACTCGCCTGAGTCGGGTGGCCCGCGTTCACGCTGCCATGCGTTTGCAATGCTCCTCCGCCCCGGGTCGGATGCACCGAGGCTCGTCATCACCGCGTTCGCATGCCATCGACCCTTGCCCGCTCACCTCCATCTGCGCTTTCTCTTCCTATCGGTACACCTCCTACATCCATCGCCTTTACGCCGTCACGCCGCCACACACGATGCTCCACTAGAGTCGCATCACATACATTCCAACGTTGCGCGCCCTCGTCGCCAACCTTACTCAAAGGCGCATAATCCACACAGAGCTTGCTTATCGCAGCTGGACCACAACACCATCTCCAGCCATCCAGCCTCGCTCAACCGACGCGAGTGCTTCCATCCGCAGCGAGAGCCCGGTGATCAAACGTGTACATTAAATCGCGCTTCGGGGCTTCCCGCCTATACTTTGGTTGCATCGCATAGGGATGCTCGGTCCGTAAAGCACAGCCGATCAAGCTCCGTATCCATCCTTTCGCCTCGCTGGTCCAACTGTCTGAGCACTCTCGGTCGCATACAGCGCCGAAGCATAGGCCTGTGCCATGACCAGCATCTTCTCTAGCTGGGTCGGCTCCAACAAGCTCGCCGTCGATGTCGAACAGGCGCAAGCCGATCCGTCTCGCAACCGCGCCCTCAGCTCCGCCTCCAATCCTATGTCCCCCATCGATCGCGCCACCTCGATGACGCCAAAAGCGCCCTACCAGTTCAACTCGCAGCCCGACTGGGGCATGACCGCCCGCGATCATCACCGCGAGGCGTCCGAAGCCACGCTCAACGGACAGGGCAGCGACAACGGTGCGCCAGCCGATCCGCCCGCCGTGGCGCCGTTCCCCCGCGAACCGTCGCTCATCCGTCCAACCGCCAGCAGGCCTCAATCGATGGCAGGTGCTTCCGATCTCACCCATGATCGCCTCACCGCCTTTAGCTCCACACTCGGCGGCGTCGACAGCGAAGCCGCATGGAGCGCCACCCAACCCGAATCGGCCAAGAACTCGGCACCGCGTCGTCGCAAGAAGATCGCCCCGCCCGAGCTCCTCGTCATCGTCAAGCCACCGCCAAGCAAGCAGGCCAATCCGCTCAATCTCCAAATCCAACTCGTCATGCCCCAGCAGCTCCAGCGTCGCGACGGCTCCCAGCGAAGATCGTCCATGGACTCGTCCGCCGCGCCTACCGAGCTTACGCCCAGCTCCTCCACCGATCTCCGTCGCAGGGATTCCATCACCTCAACGCGATCCGCAGGCTCCGAGATCTCCGCCGCGGGCTCCGTAGCTTCCGCCAGCTCGGGCAGACGTGTCACACCGCTCTACAACCTCAATTTCCACAACATCCTCTCCACCACCGTCAGCGACGCCGGCACCGACCAAAAGGTGGCCAAGTACGTGCGCAAGGGCATCGACCTCGACGGATTCGGCGTCCTCGAGCCCGCCGAGCTCGTCGGCGGCGTCAACGATCTCGCCACTCTCTACCGCAATGCGGCAGCCGAGCACGGCTCGTCCACCGTGCAGGCGCCCCTTGCCTCGTCCACGTCCCCGCGCGGCGAGACCGACTCATCCGACAGCATCGATGAGGCGTCGGCCTTTTCGGCTCCTACGCGCGATAATGGCGGCCCTGCTGCCGGTGCCGCACCTGGCGTCGAGCCGCCCACCTCATACCAAGCCATGACGCCAGAAGCTCGTGGCGTCGAAGCGAATCTGGGCGGCAAGCTGCTGGGCAAGTTCAAGCGCTTCTCGCTCAACGTACGTCCTGCAAGCTCGTCCGGTACGACGAGTGCGTTCGGGCGGGACAACGCAGCGACACAAGATCGTGCCACGGGCAGCGGCTCTTCCAACTCGCACAATCTGTTTGGCCGAATGCCAAACGACCCCGCACGCGCGCCAGGCAACCAGGAGATCCCGCAGTTCTCGCCCGGCGCTGGTCTCGTTGAAGGCAAGCGCACCGAGGGATACTACTGGACGGTGCGAAAGTGGAACCGCAGGGTGGCGCACGAGGGCGAACAAGGCCATCTCGTGGGTCGCGCTGCTGCGGCGCCTCGCGCAACGGATGCAGCAGGCACCAATCCGGTCTTGGCCAGTGTGTGGAAGCGCTTCAATCTGGTGAACCGCATGGGCGGCAACGAGGTCCATCCACCACCGTCGCAGATTCCGGTTCGGTTCGAGTGGTCGCGCAACTCGAAGAGATCGCACAGCCGGCGGCGCGCCGAGGAAATGCAGGCACGGTTGCGCGCCAGCGTCTCACTCAACGCGTCGGTCACGAGCATCGACCGTCACACGGGTGAGCCGGCGCGCAGCAATGGTTCGCTGCATCCCACCACGTCGACCTCGGCGCAGTCGCTCGCGGTGGATGACGCGGCGCCGAGGCTGAGCAGCGGCGACGTGTTGCGCTCCACCTCGCGACCTTCGTCGTTCATCTCGGGCGCGGGACACCGCTCGCCACGGCGCTCGATGGATACCTCGGCCGCAGGTTCGTCGGCGCCGCACGGCGACGATTCGGGCGACGAGTCGGATCCAGAGGACAGCGAGACGCCTTGGAACTGCCACCTCGTGCTGGGGCCGACGACACGCATCCCGCTCGGCACGCTCTCGCCTGCGCCGCACCACCCGAAGCTCGTCGGCCAGCTTGCCGTGCCCTTCCCGTTGCCCGACCTGAGCAGCACGGGACTGGGCCCCGACGGTGCTGGTCTTACGCGCGAGGAGCTCAAGGACGTGATCATTGTTACGTGCCTCCATCTCATCGTCCGCGAGAGCTTCGGCGGCCTGGCACGACGCAGAAGCCATGGAGGCTCGGAGGCTGGTGCCGGAGCCACGGCGACCTCGATGGCCAACGTCAACGGCTGGAGGCTCGCCAGCATCCCCAAGAAGCAGTAGCCCCGCAGCTCGGGCAGCCCTATACCACGGAGTTAAGGAACGCAATGGAGCCAAGTGCAACGTATCGAGTTCAGGGGGAGATGTGTGCGTGAATGAGGCAGGTCTCGGTAGATAGGATAGCAGACGGCGTGTATGCTCGGCGGTGGGATGAGCCCTCAGGAGGGATCGGCTTTCATGCACTGGCGCTGCATGTGAGTGCGTCGTCATCGAGCGAAGCTGGCCCACACTTCATAAAGGTTGTGAGCCATGCTGAGCAGGCGAAGATGTCGACGGATGTCTCCGTCATGTGCGCCATGTCAGGACCGTCAGGCTTCGGATTCGGCTTCGACGGCCGACGAAAAGACGGGAATTGACGGCAGGCGCTAGGCAATCCCTCCGGACAAAAAGGCGAAGAATTGTTGGGAGCAGATGCGCAGCTGACCCTCGCCTTTTTTCGGATTTTTGTTTTCTACATCATTTCGAAAATGCGACCGACGCTTGGTTGGGGCGCGCGCGCGCGCAGCAAATATCGCCGCGCTGACGAATTTCTACCTCAGTCAGAGAGGCTCAGCAGTGGCGGAAGCTCAGTTTCGGACTCGGGCTGGCTAGGAAATGGAATTTATCAAGATCTTTTGCAGCCTCCAAAAACGCGGGCGAGCGGTTGGCCGAGCAGGAGAGGGTGTGACCGTGCCACTTCGCAGGCCCTTCGGAAAGATCAGCTGCGTGGCGAGGAAACGGCAGGGCGGCGGATCGCATCGCATCGCTTGCTTCCTGTTGGCCGTCCGTGAACCCTGCGCAACTACTCCTTCCACCACCAACCTCCGTACCCCTTTACGTCTCCCTTGCTGGCAGCTTGGAGATCGCCCTTGCTCCAACTCAACAAACTCTCCGCCACAATGATCTCCGGTCTGCTCTCGCGATCGTCGGTCGCCCCCGCCCGCGCTTTCCAGGCTTCGACTCTCCCGCGTGTCGTCTCGGCGCTCCCCCGCGTCCAGAGCCGTGGTCTCGCCACCGGTGCTGACCCCTACGATGTCGTCGTCATCGGCGGTGGCCCCGGTGGCTACGTCGCCGCCATCAAGGCTGCGCAGCTCGGCCTGAAGACTGCCTGCGTCGAGAAGCGCGGCTCGCTCGGAGGCACGTGCCTCAATGTCGGATGCATCCCCTCCAAGGCGATGCTCAACAACTCGCATCTCTACCACCAGGCCCAGCACGACTTCAAGAGCCGCGGCATTGACGTCGGCTCCATCTCGCTCAACCTCGACACCATGCTCAAGGCCAAGTCGAGCGCCGTCACCGGCCTCACCAAGGGTATCGAGGGTCTCTTCAAGAAGAACAAGGTCGACTACCTCAAGGGCGCTGGCAGCTTCAGCAGCCCCACCACCGTCAAGGTCGCCCTCAACGATGGCGGCGAGACCGAGGTGGAGGCCAAGAACATCATCATCGCCACCGGCTCCGAGGTGACGCCCTTCCCCGGCATCGAGATCGACGAGAAGCAGATCGTCAGCTCCACCGGCGCGCTCGAGCTCCAGAAGGTGCCCGAGAAGATGATCGTCATCGGCGCCGGCGTCATCGGACTCGAGATGGGCAGTGTGTGGAGCCGCCTCGGTGCCAAGGTCGAGGTGGTCGAGTTCCTCTCGACCGTCGGCGGTGCGGGCATTGACGGCGAGATCGCAAAGAGCTTCAAGAAGACGCTCGAGAAGCAGGGCCTCAAGTTCCGCATGGGCACCAAGGTCGTGGATGCCGAGAAGAAGGACGGCAAGGTGCTGCTCAACGTGGAAGACGCCAAGAGCGGCGAAAAGTCGCAGCTCGACGCCGACGTCGTGCTCGTCGCCATCGGCCGTCGCCCCGTGACCAACGGCCTCAACCTCGAGGCGATCGGAGTGGAGAAGGACGAGCGCGGACGCATCGTCGTCGACGACCAGTACAACACCACGTGCAAGGGCGTCAAGTGCATCGGCGACGCCACCTTTGGCCCCATGCTTGCGCACAAGGCCGAGGAGGAGGGCATCGCTGCGGTCGAGATCATCAAGACGGGCCACGGCCACGTCAACTACGCTGCGATCCCGTCGGTGGTGTACACGCACCCCGAGGTGGCGTGGGTGGGCAAGACCGAGGAGGACCTCAAGAAGGAGGGCGTCGAGTACAAGACGGGCAAGTTCCCCTTCCTCGCCAACTCGCGTGCCAAGACCAACGCCGACGCCGAGGGCACCGTCAAGTTCCTGGTGGAGAAGGAGACGGACAAGGTGCTGGGCGTGCACATCATCGGCCCCAACGCGGGCGAGATGATCGCGTCGGCCGTGCTGGCCATCGAGTACCAGGCGTCGGCAGAGGACATTGCACGAACGTGCCACGCGCACCCCACGCTTTCCGAGGCGTTCAAGGAGGCTGCCATGGCCTCGTACTCCAAGGCCATCCACTTCTGAGTGGACGGAAGAGGGCGCGCGCTACCCGCGTACTGTATAGATTTTGACGGCTCGTTTCCGTCGCACACACACCAAGCCAAGATGATGCTTCTTCCGAGTCAATTCGCGTGTACGATTGTGGTGAGGCGTACGTTGCTGGAGCGCATCTGATCGGGAACGAGATGCTGCCTGGAGAGGATTTTGGGCGACAAGTTTTGTTAAGTTTGGCGCCGTGCATCTCCGAGCAGCCGTTGTGCATTCGGCGTTTCTAAATCGAGCGACAGATCTGCTGCAGCCGTTCGCGATGAAGCGTCAACGACCCGTGCCTACAATTTGCGACGCTGGCGAGAGGTCATCGCAGAATGGCGACGAGGGGATCATGGCTACGAACAGAGGCACACGTCGGGGCGCAAGGGTGCAGTGGATGTCGCAGAGGCTGAGACCCGATTCTGGATCCGGCTGAGGGAAGGTCAAAAGGCGGGCTCATTGTAGGTCTCGGCTAGCGCCGCCTGCGCGGGCTGCGAAAAGCCCTGGCGTCTAGGATTCGGCCAACTTGCGCGCGCTCAAGGGCCACTGGCTCTCGTCGCTTCCAAGCGGATGGACAGCCCGCAGCTACATGGACCGAGACCGAGTCTGTGCCTTTCGAGATGGAGCTGCAGAACGATGGGAGAGATTTTCACCTGATCGCGAGCAGCCTAGGTACAGCCATAGGAAGCAAGGGTGGGGCTTCTATTTTCGTGGCAGCAGCCGGCAGTTGGACGGGGTGGAAAAACCCCGGGGAGGTGGGCTGAGCTGCTTCGCGTCTGTTCGTCTGTCCGTTCGTCTCGCCTAGGCGTGGATTGACAGATTGGTGCTTGCAGCCGCCGCCGCCCAACGGCCACGCACGACCACGCACGGCCAATCAAGCGATGAAATTTGGCTGCCTTTTCGTGCAATTTGGGGCAGCCTCAGCCTGCGGCCCAGGGTCAGCCGCGTGCGGGCTGGCAGCGAGCGAGCTGATTTGTACCCCGGCTCTCCACAGCAGCAGCATGCGTGGACTGCGGGCCGCGCGCAGACAGTGCGACGGTAAGCGTGAAATGGGCTGCAAAGGCTGACCGGCTTTCTGCGCTTCTCGTGGCTCGGTCGCTCCAATCTCGGTTGGGCTACGGCGGTGGTGGTGGAGCCTGAGCTTGTCACCGCCGCCTGCTGGATTGGAATGAGCAAGCCGCTTCGCCTCGTTTGGTTGAGGCTGAAAGCGTCTTCATCCTGCCCTTTTTCTCTTTGCCCACCATCCCCCCCGAACACTCTCTTCCGCTCGGCACATTTTGCCTTTCGGCACGCTTCCTACACTCATCACCACTGGCGACGTCTCGCGCTCTTGCGCGCACACACCCCACTCCAGCAATTGTAGTCGCACAGCACATCTGCGTGCGTGCTCGGTATTCTCACTCGCTGAGCCACGACGCTCGGTGCATCCGCTGCCGCCGCCGCTTGCTTGCCGCCGCTTGCTTGTTCGCGCTCCCACACATCCACATCACGGCCGACGCGCTTTGGCTTGCCCTCATCTCGTCGTCGCCTCGATCGACGCTCGTCTGCAGTGATTCGACCAGTGTCGCCCATCGTCCGATCTTGCTCCGCGCCAGCTGCTTGGTCTCTTGACCGCGCCCCGTCTTTCTCACCCCCACGAGCCACCACGGACCGCACTCGCTCCCATCGCAGCCAGATGAAAGCGGTAGCGCCACATTGGTGACCCCAGTAAATTTGCGCAAAACCACCCTGCATCCTAGTCCCAGCGTCACTAGCCTCACCCCAACACACACGCCACAACTTGCAGCCTCCAGCTTCCAGCCTCCCTCCGCTTCAGCCTCCGCGCACGTCGTGACTGTAGCGCCCACCGACACGCCTGCATCCCTGCCGCATACATCGCTGCCGAACACTACGGCGACCTCGCCTTGCATGCGTCCGTAATTCTCGTTCAAAAGTAGTGCATCTCTTTCGGCATCGGCGCCCTACATCTAGGCGCATCTCGCCTCTGCTTCAGAGCGTAGCCGCCGTATCGTCTCGGGACATCCTCAAACTTAGTCATTCGTGCATTTGCAAATCGCCGCGCCGGTCGTGACCGAATCCGCGATGGCTTCGTCCGCATCGCCCGCGTCGCCAGGCGCCGACTTTGACAACGACGATAAGCCGCGCGTCTTTGTCGATGGGCCCGGAGGTGCCGACACCAAGCAGGGCGCCAAGATTGCCTGCCTCGAGTGCCGTTCGGCCAAAATCAAATGTTCGGCGCCCACCGACGGTCAGGTGCCGTGCAAGCGCTGCGTCAAGCACCAGCGCGAGTGCCTCTTTGAAAAGCACAAGCGCGGCCGAAAGCCCAACAAGCGCTTCTCGGTACCATCCGACCTCCGATCCGCCCGCAACGGTGACGGTCAGTCCTACGATTCCTCCAATCGCCCAACCTCGTCCGGCGGCAGATCCGACACGCAGCACTCCCAGTCCCATTACAAGCAGCAACAGCAGTCAGCCAACAAGAATGGCCGCGGCACTCCCGACAAGGCGCAGTCCAAGCACGATTCTGGCTTCGCCTCCAGCGATGGCGCATCCGGTCGGCCCAGCTTCAATGAAAAGGCATGGAGCTCGGGCGGCGGCGAATTTGGCCAGTCTGCTCAGGCGCGAGGAAGCTCCGCATCCCACTATCCCAACGACCGCTTCCACGGTATCAACACCGGCCTGTCGTCTTCCATGTCGGCTCCGTCAGGCCTCGCTCATGCCGGCATGCCATACTCGTATGCGCCGCAGTCGAATCTCCACCATTCGCCAGCCGTGCATTCCCAGTCCGCGCAGCACCACCAGCAGTCGCATCAACATCATCACTACTCCCAGCAGCACTCGCAGCAGCAGCACCACCACCATCACCAGCAGTCGCAGCAAACCCAGCACCACCAGCAACAGCAGTCGGCGTCAAGCTACGCTCACAGCCGACACAGCAACGACCATCCTAGCCCGGGGCGTTGGCGCGACCACGCCTCGCAAGCCAACGTCTCGTCGCCCCACGCATCGCACTCTGCATCGTCAGCCTCGGTCAAGCAGCAGCACGATCCGTACCTCCACACCCGCTCTCGGCCCTACCCGCACAATGCACCGGCTCCCAGCCACAACTATGCGCACTGGGACAGCCAGCTCGGCTCCGAGAGGAATCACAAGTCCAGGCTCGATCTGTCTCCCTCGAGACGCGCGGATGCTTCGGTCAATGCCAGCCAGTCGCAGCAGAAGCCCTACGGCTCGAACAACGAGCGCAGCAGCTCGCAGACTCTCTCGTCAAGCTCCAAGAGTCGGCCCCAGCGTCGCGACGGTCCGTCCTCTCACCATCACCGATCTTCCAGCCGTAGCAACGCGTGCGATCCGGACGCCGACGAGGAGTACGAAGACGAACAGGACGAGCTGGAGGACGATGCAGATGCCACACGCGAGGAGCATGACTATGTGCTCTCCAATCCGCTCAAACTGCTGGCACAGGCGTCGGATGCAGCAGCGGCGAGGATCGAGGGCGGCAGAGTCGAGCCGGGAAGTCGAAGCTCGCTGGCAGCAGTCGAGACCATGGGTTTGCTCCATCCTACCCTCCCCTCCAACCGCATGGCCGTCAGCGCCGCGGTCAATCTCACAGGACTCGGCCGCCCGCTGTACGGACGAAAGGACGACGATCCTTCGCGCAACAACAGATGGCCTGCTAACCGCGTCCTGCCGCCGCTTCTCAACGCGAATCGAACCGGAGTCCCGACGGACGAGGCTGCCAACGACGCGAGTCACCGCGGCCAGCCGCCGTACCTCAAGGAGAGCATGCGTTCCAAGTCTTTCCCTGAGGGCGAGCTGCCCAGGATCGATGGACCTGTCCCCATGGACGAATCGGAGCCCGGTGTCTCAGCTGGAGGGCCTTCGACAAGTAGCCAGCTGTCGACATCCAAGACCGTCTCGGCCGCCTCCTTGGGCCGCTCCAACGTGCTCACGCCTTCGACTCTCGACCACGATGCTTGGGAATACCGCGAAGGCAAGGCGCAGGCTCGTCGCGGCTACGGTTCCGGCGCTAGTCCCGGCGGCCACAGTGGAGATGCTGGCACAACGTCCAGCAGCGTATCTGGCGCCGCCGCAAACGGGCAGAAGCCGGGCGGTGTCTCGGCAATCAACGGCGCATCACCGGGAGAGATCATTGAATCGCCGGCAGATGAGGTGACCACTGCGATGCTTGGCAAGCGGAAGCGCGGCCGATCACGTGCGGCGCGCGGAGGCGGCTTGCCCAGCCGCAGACGCCGGCTCGCAGAGTGGGACACGGATGCCGAGAACGGCGACGGCCTGGACGACGAGACTGCCCCAGAGTCGGTCAAGGCCAAGCAGGTGGCCATCTCGACCGTGTCCAAGCCAAAGGATGCCAGCGGCGTCACCTCGGGCGGCGAGGGCGAGGCGGGCGCATCGCGCAAGGGTTACTTCAACCTCAGTCTCTTCCACAGCAAGAACGACGACACGGAGGGCTTGGACCCGGTCGAGCTTGGCCTCGTTGAGCTGCGCGAAGTCGAGCGGCTCTTCGACATCTTCTTTGCACGCATCAATCCGGTGCTCGATCTGTTCGATCCGTTTCTGCACAGTGTCGCCTTTGTGCGCATGCGATCCGCCTTTCTCACCACCGTCATTTCGAGCATGGCTGCGCGCTTTTCGGACACGCCGCAGGATGCCCGTCTCGCCGCACTGCTCGACAAGCACTGGCAGGAGAAGCTGCTGCCCATGATCCTGCTCGGCGGATACAAGAGCGTCGAGATCAGCCAGGCCTTTCTCATCCTCACCACGTACAGCCGACCAACGAACCGACTGGTGGACGACAGGTCCTGGCAGTACCTCGGCTTCGCCATCCGCACCGCCACCGAGGTCGGCGTCAATCGCAAGGTCACACCAAGCGAGAATCTGCTTGGCAACGAGCAGGTGGCGCGGCGCGTGCGCAACCGCGAGCGGCTGTGGTACAATCTCTTCCTCTACGACCGCACGCTCAGTGCACAGACGGGTCGGCCGTGGACCATCTCGGAGGACCGCATGATCGTTCAGAGCTCCATGTGGCATCGCCAGGATTTTGCGCTGCCAGAAGACGTATCGCTCGTCAGCCTCATCAAGTTGCGCCGCATCACGGCACAGCACACCGAGGCCTTTGACGCGTATCTGAGCAGCCCGGACCGTTTCGACGAGACGCAGACTGCCACCGCGCTCGGTGTTGGCGGCCAGAGCATGTTCGAACGCCGACTTTCCGGACTCGAGTTCTTCCGCAAGAACGCCAACGCTGACCTGGAAAAGTGGAAGGAGACGTGGTGCATCAACACGGACGAAAAGATCAAGGAGGTGGACACAAGCACGGCGGCAGGCAAATATCTCATCCGCTGGGCGCCGACTGCCAAGCTCTTCTACTACCATTCGCGCCTGCTCATCAACTCGCTGGTCCTTGGCGCTACCGAGCAGTACGAAGGCTTCCTGTCCGGTTCCGCCGTGTCGGTCGACTGCTGGACCTCGGCCATTTCGCTGATCGACACGGTGCTCAACGACTTCACCGAGGAAGCGCTTGTCACCTGGTCCAACGATCGCGTCGTCATGGCCGTGTATGCTGCCGTCTCGGCGGTGCGCATGACGAACCTGCAGCACAAGTACGCCTTTGCGGACAAGGAGACGCTGCTGGCGCTCGTACGCCGCCTGGCCACCAGCATGACGAATGCGGGCAAGACGCCGCGACACCGCAACGGTTCGGCGACGCCGTACGGCAGGTACCTCAGGTCGGTGCTCGCGGCGTTTGAGCCCGAGACTCCCGCGGTAGCATCCACGGCGGCACCTGGTGCTGTAGCTGTCGCAACGGCACAGACGCCAGGTAAGGACAGCGAGCAGGCCACGTCGATCACCACAAGTAGCCTTGCACCCGGCGACAGCCGCTCGGCTGGCGCCAGCCCGCCGTCCGCGGCGGTACCTGCTGCGGTACTGCGGACAGCCGAAACAGGCGAGACGAAGCCTCTCATCGCGGAAGCTGCAGCGGGCGGCGCGCTGGGCAGCGACAAGGCGGATTCCAACGCTGCGACCGACATCGGCAAAGCTGCCGATTCAAAGCACCAAGATGCAGCTGCTGGGGACGGTGTGGTGTCGAGTCAAGGCGCTCTTGGCGCGAACGAGGCTTCGGCCGCAGATGTTGACGCAGCCCATGCTGTGACTGCGGGTGTAAGCGATGGATCGAGGGGCAAGCCAATTGCAGCGGTGCCGCTGATTGTAGCGGGCGATGCTGGGGTGAACGGCGAGCTCGACATGGCTGCTCCGCTCGCAAGTGCAGTGGATGCACAGAGCATGGAAAAGCTGCTTGGAGGGCTGCCCATCGATGCCTCTACGGCTGCGACGCCTCTTCTCGCCGAGCCCATGGCCTCGGTGGCGTGGCCGTCGACGAGCCATGCGGCAGCGGCGGCATCGAGCGCCACTGGGCCGGAACTGCTCACGGGTGCAGGCATGCTGCTCTCGACGCCGATTCCTGACGACGGCGTGGCGGACGCGGGCGTGTCGTCGGATGCGATGGCAGCGGCAGCAGCGGCGTCCATGCCGAATGTAGTGGACGACCCGGAATCGCTGGAGCGCATGTGGAACTACATGACGGCGTTTGACAACTCGTCGTTCTGGCAGCCGCAGTCGTCGTGGAACCTGACGGGCGCCACGGGCAATAAGGGCCAGCACCACACGCACTGATCGCCCGAAGAGATGGTCTCACTTCCTGTCATGGCCGTGGGATGTGATGCGAATGTAATGGGCACACACGATTTGAAATGCGGACGCGCGAGAGTGTGGGTCAAGAAGGATTGAATTGCAGAGCGTGCGTTTGGTGGTGGTGGTGGAAGGCGAGGCGTTTGAATGTGCAAAAGGCAGAGAGAGACACGGAGGGCAGATGGGCTTGGGTGGAGGAAAGCGAGGGGTTAGGTGGAGAGGACGGCGGGGATTTCGGGTTCTGGGGATGCGGGCGTGGGAGCCTGGACGAGGAGGTCGTAGTGTCCTGGTCTGAGAAGCATGGTGCCGATTTCGGTGATCTGTCCGCCCTCGACTTCGAAGCGGACGACGTCGCAGCGGTTGGGGTTGTCGACGGCGTGTCTGCGTTCGGCGGCGTCTTGGCCGGGGACGGGTATTGAGTTTGCGGGTTGTGTGGAGGATGTCTCGGAGGAGTGGATTTGTTCGGCGGGGAAGTCTTCGTCGAGCGGGGTGGCGGGTGGAGCTTGGGCGGGGGAGAGGTATGCGACGTCGAGCGACACCTTGAGTGCGCGCGAGAGGGCGGTGATCTGAACGTGGTCCGCCTCCTTACCGATGGCTTCGACGTTGTTTGCGCAGAAGGACTGCATGTCGGGAGCCGCTGCGTCCGAGTGCGTGTCGAGCGAAAAGAGGAAGGGCGTATACTCATCCGCATTGAGTTTGAGGAACGCCGACGTGAGCAGACGCAGGTAGACTACGATGGAGTTGGACTGTTCGGCATCGTTCATGGCCTCGACGAGCGCCTGTTCGTTGAGCTCCTTGGTTTCCGGATCCGTCGAGTACATGCGATTGAGCAGGTTGCGCAGCGGCTCGTAAAAGTCGGTATACACGCTCTCGTCGAAGCCAGCCTCCTTGAGCAGCTGCAGTGTCGAATCGACGTGCTTGACAGTAAAGTGATGCATGGGTCGATCGTTCATCATCATGATCTTGTGGATCAACGCAAAGGCGAACGCGCGGTAGAAGCAGTCGCCATCGCCCTTGGCTCGTCGGATGCCGATGAAGCCTGCCTCCTTGAGCCACTGGATCTTGCCGAGGAAGGCGTCGTTGTTGGCATACTCGTGCTCGAGCACCTCGATCGGCTCTACGGACGAGATGAGCGGCTGGCCCGCCGTGGACTCGGCGCGCACCTTTTCGGCGAGCTCGAGACGCTGCGCATCGGTGAGCTCCTCGAGCTTGGTGTCGGCATTGATTCCCTCCATTTCGGCGGTGGTTCGCACTGCGATGTCGAGGCAGCGGTGCAGGGCGGGCGGTGATCTGGGTGACGATGAGGGTGTGAGGATGTGATTGTGAGAAGGAGTCGTGTTGGAGCTGTGTGGAGTTTGGCAATCGAGCGCAAGCTGAGCTGACTTGCAGAGAGCAGCTGCAATTTGATTGTGGAGCAGCCGATTCGAGATCGCAGCCGCGCACTGGTTGCAGCTGCTGTTGCTGCTGGTGCTGCTGCTGCTGACGCTTTCGGCGGTGAAATCGATTTTGAGCGCCGCGTCGAAAGTGAGCGAAAAGGCCCACGCACGGTGCGCTCATCCTATGCACGGACTGCCGAGTCCACGCCCTGTTCGTGCGAGAGAGCCACAAGTCAAAGCGAAAAATGTGTGTGCTTTAGTAGGTCTGACACTGCATCGACAATTTTTTTGAAAGCTCCCGCACGACGGATTTTTTTTCGGTTTGGCGGCGCATTCTTCCCACTCCACTTCAAAAGTAGCGTTGCACAGCGTACAGCGGTCTGCGGCTGCAAGAAGAAAAAAAAAGGGTTTCGAACGGGCCGACCTTCTTCTCTTCACCATCAGCACCTGTCGATACCCTCACCTTGTTCCCCCCGCGGCTCCAGCTCGTCTTCGCTTCCAGCCTCTCTCGCCGCCTCGCCCTCGGGAAAGACACAGAGAGCCTCTTTCCTCTCGCGCTTGTGCACCCGCTCCGCACCGCACTTACCCGGCCACGCCGGCAACCTCATTCACAATGCCGCCCAAGGGATCCAAGCGCTCGTCCAAGGCGGACGCAGCAGCGGCAGCATCAGCATCAGACAACGCCATGGATATCGACGAGCCTTCATCATCGCAGCTGAGCGGCAGCATCGCCAACGACCCTGCCGCGGCCACCATCATCGACCAGTCGAAATCTTCGGCAGCCGTCGACCAGCGTCGGCTCGTCGAGATCCTGCCAGAACGTGTGGGCTCGATCGCAGAGACCGACTTCCCCTTACATCACCCGGGCGAGACGCACGCCTTTTCACTCGGTGCGCTCGGCGAGAGGCTCAAGTTGATCATCACGCGCCTCTCGGATGCGTCGTGCGAGTTTGATCTGATCGGCGTCGACGCGTCCATCGCCAACGCCATCCGCCGCGTGCTCATGGCCGAGGTGCCCACCGTGGCCATCGAGCACGTCTACATCTGGAACAACACGTCCATCATCCAGGACGAGGTGCTCTCCCATCGTCTCGGCCTCATCCCGCTCGCCATTCATCCGGACAAGGTGCTCATGCGCCAGCCGGGAGACGACGCCGACGATAGCAACACGGTCGTCTTCCACCTCAAGGCCAAGTGCGAGCGCAACCGCAACGCAGCACGCGGCGAGACGGATCCGGACAAGCTGTACACTGGCCACAATGTGTACTCGGGTGCGCTCGAGTGGGATGCCAAGGGTGGGCAGGAGGAAGACTTTGCCGACGCACCACCGCGTCCCGTGCACGACCGCATCCTCATCGCCAAGCTGCGTCCGGGACAGGAGCTGGATCTGGAGCTGCACTGCGAAAAGGGCATCGGTAAGGATCATGCCAAATTCTCTCCTGTCGCCACCGCCACATACCGGCTGTTGCCGCACATCCAGCTGCTCAAACCCGTGCCCGCCGAGCTCGTCGACAAGTTTGTCGCGTGCTTCCCGCCGGGCGTCATCGGCGTGAGTGGCGAGGGTGACGAACGCAAGGTGTTTGTGCAGGACGCGAGAAAGGATACCATCAGCAGAGAGGTGTTTAGGCACGACGAGTTCGAGAACACCGTCAAGCTCGGCCGGGTGCGCGACCACTTCCTGTTCGACCTGGAAAGCACGGGTGTCATCCCGCCCGAGCGTCTGCTGCCCGAAGCCATCCGTACGCTGCGCACCAAGATCGGCACGCTACGCAAAGCGCTCGACCACCTCGAAACCCAAGGCCTGGATACCGCCATCGTCGACGCCTAAGACCCTTTTTTCACCCGCTTGCAATGTACAACTTTTCTTTCACAACACCGAGGCGCAAAAAAGGCTGTGGGATTCAAAGCTCGTCTTTTAGAAGGCACGACCTTCTTCCGAGAGGATGCGTTGTTGGACGCTATCTACCTTGCGGTGGCCTGGGGTTCGGCCTAGGTCGCCGAAATTTGCCCACTTGTCCTTGAGTTTGCCTACGGCGTCGTTGGCTGCGATCCAGCTGGGGGATTTGTGCATTCCGGGCCGCGTGTAGCCGTAGCTCGCCGCATACGCCTCGGGCGAGTCGCGATCGGCGGCTGCTGTGGCGAGAGAAGAGATGCGGTTGGTGACGCGGAATGCGTAGCCGACACACACCCACACACCGCCCACGACGCCAGCGAGTCGCACGAGGAACTGCACGAACGATACGGAGCGTTCGCGAATCGTCATCTGCAGCGGCTCAATGTCGTACTTGATAAAGATACCCGGTACACCCTTGCCGTGCTCGATGGGTCGCGTGTAGTCTGTGACCGAGTACTGGTGCGTGTGCAGCCGCCGCCCGCGGGCATCGATGAACAGCGTAGGAATCGCAGATACAAAGTATTGGAACACTGTAAAGTCTGTTTACCCCGCAAACCCCACAGCATAGCGAGAAGTCAGTATATATCTGCACTTAGAGATGGCGTGGCGCAGCGCACTTACGTTTATCCGTAGTCTCGACGGACGAGTCGAGCGGTTGTGAGATCTCGGGGAAGTACGGTCCGAAGCTGAACTCGTGAATCACATGGCTGAGGTTCATGAGTTTGTGATCCGTATGTTCCATGCTGAGATAGCCATGTCCCAACGTGGTGATGTGTAGGTTGCCCGTCACCCTCTTGACCTCCATGCTGCCATAGATCCTGCATGCCGGACCGTCCGGTACGACGTGTGCGGTTTTCCGGAATGCCACCTGTCTCGAGAACTTTTTGTTGCGTGGTTTCCTCCTGTACAGCGGCTTCTTCCTCGCCTTGGTGATGGTCTTGCCTACATCCAGCGCCTCCTGCGGCAGCGCATCGAGTCGATCCGCATGGCCGATCTCAAACGTGGTGCCGTCCTTTTTGAATTCCGAGTCGGACACGTGCAGACGGTCGCCCACCGCATCGCGCACGTCGACGGTGAGGTAGTGACACTTCATCGCCACCGTCATGTCCATGTTGATCTGCATCGTCGACTGCAATTGACTATCCACGGCGAACGAATAGCCGCGCTCGCCGTACAGATACGTCGACAATTCGGTCCATAGTAGAAACACGAGCGCAAAAGCCGAGACGATGGTAAGCACTCCGCCCTTGGACGACCTCTGCGTGTAGATCGACTGCGTCTTGGGAAACGCGTCGAACTGCCGGATCTTGGGCAGCTTGTCCAGTGAATCGAGAAGCTCGGCCATGGCGCGCGTGCGGGTAGTACCCTTTGCTGCTAGCGGAGAGATGCAAAGGCGCGGTTGCGGTCGCGGGTCAAGATGGTGGTGGATGCCCACAAGCCCGACACCTCGAGGGGTGCAGGCGCTGCACGGACTTCGGTCAAGTCACGGACGGTCGGATCTTCTCGATTTCAGCCCTTCTGGGGCGCGTGTGCGCTTTATTTCCTGCCAGCTGTCTCGCTCCCTCTCTCAGGCACTGCACCGGCGAATGCACCTCTGCGGCACACTTCCACGCGTCACCCCATCGGGCATGGCTCGGCACCCGCAATCGGGCGCGAACCCTGTTTCAAGCCCCCGCTGTAGCTGTATTTCGTGCTTTATCCCTGACATGCTGGAGCTTTCTCTAGAACACACTCAGCGGATCAGCATCGGCCTTGGAGACCGAGACCGAGTACTGCGCCGGGAGCTCGCGCTTGAGCCAGTGCTGCAGCACGTCGCGCAGGTATTTGCTGTGGACCGAGTCGAGCAACATGTCAGCGTCAGATCCAGGACAGCGCCACTCGAGACTATGCATACTCACCGCTCGGTGTTGGTGTGATTGGTGACGATGACCGAGGCTCCTGCGGCCTTGTGAGCCAAGATCTCGTGCTGCAAACAATCCATCAAACAAAACATAAGCAAGTGCAGCAGGTCAGACGACTGTCGTGCGACACCATTCTGCAAGGGTCCAGCTGCAACTTACGTGGGGGAGCTCTCCAGTGAGGTCTTTTCCCGGACAACGAACAAAAGATAAGTAAGGCAGTCAGTAGGACAGTCCGACCAAATCGACTATCAATGGCGCCAACTCACAAAGGTCCGCCTTGACGCCGGCAAAGACGCTGGAACCCGAGCCAGCGCACACGGCCACGGTGGAGATGGGCTGGTCCGAACCCTTGCAGCCTTGCACATGATCGAGCTCGAGGTTCTGTTTGACGCGTCGGACCATCTCCTCGAACGGCTGCGGCTTGTCGAGCGTGATGAGTCTTCCCAATCCTGCAGCCTCGTATCCGCTCGGCGTGTTCTTCGACGCACTCAGCACTGGCCAAGGCTTTCCCCGAAGTTCGTCCAGCGCCGCATCCGAGCTGAGCTGCTCAAACGGCTTCTCGGACGACACCACCTTGCCGAGCCAGTCGTTGATCCCGCCCGGTGTGGCATCGAGGCTCGTGTGCGGGCAATACACGCTGACACCCGCAGCGGCCAGCCGCAACAGGCTGGTCTGCTGCGGATCCGCCAACGTGATCGACTTGAGCCCGCGGAAGATGATCGGATGGTACACCAGAGCCACCTTGACGTTGGTGGGCGATGCGAGCATCTCGTCGCACACGTCTGTGGTCAAGTCTATCGCCAGCATGATTCCCTGCTTCTCGTCGGTGTTCTGGGCAGTCGGCGCCTGGAGCAAGATGCCGACATTGTCGAACGAGGTATCGGCGAGCTGGAGCGGTGCGATACGGTGCATGGCTTGCATTGTGTCGGCAAGGATGGCGTTCTGCTTCACCGTCTTGGTGATCTGCCAGTTGGGCTGCGACATGATCGTTCGGGCCCCAATGGCGACGGTGCTGCGAGACGAGGCGACGTGGGAGATGGCGAGGCGCGACCGAGACCTGCAAGTGGCTGATCCGAGGGTGCGAGGCGACAGGAGTGTGCGCATCAAGAGCAGTTGCGCCGATGAGGGTCAAGAGGATCCTCTCGCTTTTTCTTCCCGGGCCTTCAAAACGGTCAGTGCGGCCGGCCCAGGTGAGCAGAAGTGGAGGTTGGAGGTCGGAGAGTGCGATTCAAGTCGACTGGCAGCGCTTGGCTCGCGTGTAGGGTTTATGAGGCGCCGCACCCTTGACCATCTACGCAGCTGCACTTTCAAAGCTCTGTTGCGGAGCGCCAAAAAAAAAGGATGGCCGCTTGAAATCGCGCGGTCGAGGGCTAAAATCGGATTTGGCAGAAAACTCAGCTGGCGGGACGTTCAGCCAGCCAACACGCGCATCGGCGAGTGGGCGAGAGGCGGCGGACTCAGAAAGAGCATCACAAGGCGCGCCTGCTGGGGCTCTTAGGCTCGGCTGAGGCTGCCGTGACCCGATAACCACACGCAACGCTCACAAACTGCCGCTCGACGCAGCAGTGCACGCCCCCTATACGCTGGGCTGCCTCCACCATCACCACCATCACATCCGTCACGTCCATCACGTCGATCTGCCGTCCTCGAGCATCCGCTTTCAACGCTTGCAACAGCAGCACATTACATCCAGCTTCGACACTTCCAGGTCCAGCTTCGCTTCCGCATACACCGCCGCTGCGCCATCAATCGCAATCCGCCTCCTTGTCCATCCTCCTTCCAAACGACCTCCCATTCCACGGCACACGGACCCTTGATCCTATTGCAGGCTTGACCGACGATCGCTAGCTACTTCTGCTCACTTGACACGTTCTTCTGGATCCGGTAGTCCAGACCAGCCCGTGACCAGATCTCGCCGCCAAAGTCGTCCGCTTTCGCACCTCTCCTTCCTTGGCTTCTCGGCATCCGACCTTTTCCGATTGACTTGCAACCATGGCAGCTCCAAGGAATCCACGCATGCTCCAATTCAAGCTCGTGCTGCTCGGCGAGTCGGCGGTCGGCAAATCCAGCCTGGTGCTGAGATTCGTCAAGGACCAGTTCGATGACTACCGCGAGAGCACCATCGGCGCCGCTTTCCTCACGCAGACCGTCAGCTTGGATGCGCAGACGACCGTCAAATTCGAGATCTGGGATACGGCGGGCCAGGAGCGATACAAGTCGCTCGCGCCCATGTACTACCGCAATGCCAACTGCGCGGTGGTGGTGTACGACATCACGCAGCCGTCGTCGCTCGACAAGGCCAAGGCGTGGATCCGCGAATTGCAGCGCCAGGCGGACCCCAACATCATCATCGCGCTCGCAGGCAACAAGGCGGATCTGGCGAGCACGCGTCGCGCCATCCCCACCGAGGAGGCGGAGAAGTACGCGCAGGAGGAGAACCTGCTCTTCCTCGAGACGTCGGCCAAGGACTCGTCCAATGTGTCCGAACTCTTCACCATGATCGCACGCAAGTTGCCGCTCGAGCAGGCCGCCGACTCGCAACGCAACGCCGCCAGCCGTGCAGGCGCTGCAGGTGCGGCGGGTGCCGCAGGGGCAAGACCCGGCGTTGATCTGCGCGGCCAGCAGGGCGGCCAGCAGCAAGATGCCTGCAACTGCTAGCTGCTGTGTGCTATACCCGTCATCTGCACGCTCGTCCAGCAAGTAGCAACGCTCACTCTCGTCGCAGCCCTGATCCCAGTGTAAGGATGTGGCAGGGAAGGTTGACCGCATCTTCATCTTGGCCCGTTCCTGTCGCATACCTTTTGTAGATAGCCTGAATCGACATCACCGGATCCTGTTCCCGTTAGGTCAAGTGGTGTGCGCATGGTGTCGAGCATGGGCGTGACGTCGGTGTAGCAGTGTCCCCCTGCGTTCTTAAGAGGTTGCGAGAGCCGAGACAACGAAAGCATGCTGGGGCTCGATGAAAAGTGTTAGATCCGAGCCACTAGATCCGCTGCATGCAACTTTTGTAAGCGAGCTCGCCGACCGACCACCGACTCCGGTAGTCCGCGCCGGCTGCGTGGAACGCGGCAAAGCTTTCGTGCGCCTTTGGCAACATGTGGTCGCCGAACACAGCCCACAATTCAGCGCAGCCCAGAAGCCGGGAAAGCATTTCTAATTTGGTGCATCGCCCGCCAACCTTCCCCGCGGCGTTGGTTCGACAACGGCAGTCGCCGACGCTCACGCGGACGAAAAGCATTGCAACAACTTGCAACGCCTTTGCAACGCCTTGAGACGGCACCCCTCAAACGACTCTGTGCTGGTCTCGTGTGCGAGTGAGCGAGCTGCAGGCAGCCCTGTAGGAGGTGAGTTTGCTTTGCCGGCAAGCTCCTCTTTTTTGATTTTGGTTTTTGGTTTTGGCTGTGTGCGGGTTTGCACTTGGCTGTGCTGCTGCGTGGAATCACTGAATTTCAGCGCCTCGAGAAGCCGCGTATTTTTTTTTGGAAAGTGGGCTCAACAAGCGCCATACAGGCAGGCAGGCGGTCAGGCCAACTTTTGGCTTGCCGGAGGGGTTCCGGGAACCTCACCGCGCCGATTTGGGCTTGCAACGCTCGCCTCTGCAAGACCCCGAAACCGGAGCCCTTGCCCAGCTCTTCGACACCATCTCTTTCCTGCTACTATCGTCGACGAACGTGGTGCGCGCCATCGTCAGCCGAACCTCCATCCTTTCGACTCATTGGGCTGCCCACACCTCGCACCAACGCGCATACAGAGTGACGCTCAGGTACGACCGGACCAGCAAGCAAACGCGTGCATCCGCCCACCTCGGAGCCACCCGACGCAGCGACATGCAGCCTCGCTAGACCCGCCCTCGCCGCCACCATCGTCACGGACTTGGATCAACCTGGGAGCTATCATTTCGCTCATGTCATAACGCCGTCTCCTCTCCACCTCAGCGTACACCACACCGCTGTTCGCCCCAACCGATTGCCGCGGCCGGCATGTCGATGGCAGCCGCACATGCTGTCGAGTCGCTCACTTGATCCATGAAGAAGTTCTTCAAGCCCAGGGAGGCGGCGACCATCACTCCGCTGCCTCCCACCAGCCCCGCCGCCTCGAGCTCGTCGTTCGGCACCCCGCGCCCCTTTGACGAGTACCAGGCACGCGTGGCAGCACAGGCGGAACAAGCCGATGCGCAACGGCCCCTCTCCTACCAGCCTCCCTCTTCTAAGTCACGCTCACGACCGCCACGCGGATCCTCCGACGAAGCCGCCGCCTTTGCCCACGCATACCCCTCCAACAATCGTCACAGCCAGCATTACGGCGCATCCGACGCCATGACTTTTCACCGCTCACCCGACAAGCAGCGCCATTCGAACCAATTTCACTCGATGCGCGGCGTCGAGGTGCCCTACGACTCTTACTCGGACCCGAACTCGCATCCTTCCCAGCATAGCCAACACAGCTCACGAGCGTCTCACGACCGCAGCAGAGCGTCGGATCGCGACAAACGCGCCTCTCAGCCCGTTCCCTACCCTGCCGCAAGGAACTCGTTCCAGGCCAAGCACTCTCCGAACGGTATGGCTGCTTTCTCGCCTCCAAGGTCGCTGCGTCCGGCGAATCAACCTCACCGTCAGCGTCCCGTCGATGCGTTCGGCGCATCAGCCGAGCGTCAGCCAGATCCAACCCGCTTCGGCACCACCGATCACGTCGCATACGATCCTTCGCGACCACGCCGCCGCAGGTCAGAAGAAGACGACGAGTCGGACTCGGACACCGACGAGCGCTCACCGGCATCGCGCGGTCCATCCCGCGTAGCCGCCTATCCCGTCTACTCGGGTGCCGACGGCGGCCAAGACGACGGCGAGGTGCTCATATCGCAAGGCCGCTACGAGGAAACCACCTTGACCGAGCTCAAAGACAAGGATAAGGCAAAATCCAAGAAACTCTTTGGCTTCGCATCAGCCGGCAAAGACAAGAAGGCCAAGCAGGGCCGCGACAAGGACCGCGATCGAGCGATGGCGTCATCTCCCCTTCCACCCATATCCAGTCGCGATCGCGACGACGCCCAGATCTTGTCTCCGCCAGCAGACGCACATTCGGATCCGCATCACGAGCGCACCAAGGAAGGTGGCTGGATGGACAGGTGGAACAAGCGAGCACACCAGCAGCACGCCGCGCGTCTCCAGGACAAGGAAGCAGAAGAGTTGGCAGGCTCTCGCGTCGGCTGGCTCTCGGCCAATGCGGTACAGGATCAGGACTGGATGGAGATCCTGCCGCTCATCGATCTGGTCAGCCAGTCAGATGCCGCAAGCAAAGAGGCGGCGCGAGCGCTGCGCAAAGAGTTCAAGTACGGCTCCGTCGATGCCCAGCGCCGCGCCGTGCGCACCTGGGCGCTCCTCACCCTCAACGCCACCGACCGCTTCCGCCAGCACGTGGCGAGCAAGCGCTTCCTCGATTCGGTCGAGGACAGCGTCTCCTCGTCCAAGACGCCGCTCAGCGTCAAGGAGACCATGCTCCGGGTGCTCGGCGTGCTCGCCTTTGAGTTCCGCGATGAGCCAGAGCTCGCTTCCATCACAAAGTGCTGGAATCGCGTCAAACCGAGCGACCGCCCCAAGGACGGCGAGCCGCTCGAAAACGATCTCATCGAATTCAGGTTGCCGCAGCAACGCGCACTGCCATCGCCTGGCCGAGGTGGCGCCCCATATTCGGGGCAGAGCGTGCATCCGCAAGCATACAATGCGCATCTTGCTGTCACCGATGGATGGCATGCACCGTCGCATCAAACGCCACCGCACCAATTGCCACACCATCGCACCAGCCAAGATGTGGGACCGCATCAGGCAGCAACATACGACCGACAGCCATGGGCTCCCCCTGCCGCGCCCGCGCCACCAGTAGCGCGAGAGTCACGACGCAACGGCGCCAACAGCGCCAACGACATCGTTTCGAATCTCGAGGCGCTTGCAGCAGAGTCCATGGACCGGCGTTCGGCATCGCTCCAGGGCTCCGAGGCGTCGTGCCGCACTCCGAACGAGGTGGTTACGCAGGAAGAGGACATGCGGCGCCTGCACGAAGAGTGCCAGATGGCGCGCAGCAATGCGTCGGTGCTCATGGATACGCTGGTGCACGAGGGCCTGCACGCCGATACCGCCGAGCTCGTCGACGAGTTCTACCAAAAGGTGGCGCGGTCGCAGGAGCTGCTAGCGTCGCAGATCGCATGGGCGTCGGCGCAGGCGGATCGGTCGCGCTCGCGTGTGCAGCTGCCGGGCGAGACACGCGAAGAGGCGCTGCTTGCGGATATCCTGGAGGCGCACGGCCGGGCAAGCGAGGCGGTGGGTATGGTGGACGAAGCGCGCCGTCACATCGACGAGGAGGAGCAGGAACGGCAGGTCACCGAGCGCAGCAAGGTCGAGGTGAGCATGGACCGCGCCGCATTTGCCCAGGACACGCACACGGGCGATTTGTACGAGCTTGGCGCCGGTCGAGGACGCGGGCTGCTGGGCGCGGATCTCGGAGCACAAGCGTCGAGCTCACGTTCACCGTCGCCCAATGCGGGTGCGTTGGGTCAACGCGGTTCGAATGCGGGGCTGGCGACGTCGCCAGGCGTGGGTGGGGCGGTGCGTGTGTCGCGCCCGCTGCCTGTGCCGCGGTCCGAACCTTCGTCGGACAGCAACAGCATCCGCTCGGGCATGCAGCACGGCGCGCCACAGCCGCCGTCGCACTCGCACTCGCGCGACACCTCGGTCTCGTCTCACCACACACCTCCATCGACGCTGCGCAGCCAGCTGCCCATCCCGCCGCCGGCGTTGAGCATCAGTACGCACGAACCGGCGCTCCCACCACGGCCCACGGCGCGGAAGCAGCAGGACGAAGACGACGAGCTGCAGACGCCCGTGGTTCCGAGCGCCAAGGCGCTGGGTAAGAGGCGCGCCGTATCGGTGCGGTATCCAACGCCGCCCCCACAGCAGGTGCAGGCGGCGCTTCCGAACGGCATCGACTCGCTCCGCATCGGCCACTAGTGGGACGCATCGAGCAATTCAAGTTTTCACACTGCAGATTGTCATGTTGAACGGGGTTCCGACGGTGTGCTGGGATGGAATGTTCGTGTTCAGTCACTGGGGAGAGACGGACACAGGCAGGGATTGTGCTCATTAGCCAGATTGATTGCATTTACTGCTCGCCATCGGGCTGCTGGTCGTAGATGGGTTTGGGCTGGGTCTTTGACCAGGCTTTTGTGAACTTTGGCTCTTTGTGTGCGTACTTTAGCAGCGCCTCGCGCGGGTCCTCGGGTGTGGCGGGGGTTTTTTCATACAAGCTCTGAACCAGATGTGTGTTTGCTGCGGATCCTATCCTGCCTGCGCTTCCGGGCCCAGCCATGGGGGGTTGGGGCATGTGCGAAGCAGCTGCATCGCGTCGGGTCTTTGCGAGTTTACGACGTTTAGCTGCCTCGCTCGTACCAACCTCGACATCGGCTACAGCGTACGAATCAACACCGCTCGACGCTTTGGCACTTCGACCCAAGGCGAGCGTGATTCCTTTGGAAGAGTGCGCGTGGTGGAACACCGAGAGTGTACCGTTGCGAGATGTGGCGTACAACTGGTCGGTAACAGCGTTCCAGACAAGTCGAACTGGACTGCCAACAGCATGTGTGTGGACAGTGGATAGATCGACGGACGACAATACGTGGATTTCCCCACCATCCGTCTTTTCTCCAGTACCAACCACAACCCCCGCACTCGTAAAGGGATCAAACACCACACTTGAATGTGGCGATGTGGTCGGCATATCCTCCCGAACCGCCAGTGGAGATCGAAACGAGCGCAAATCCCACAGCTTAACCGTGTCATCTCCACCGCGCGTAGCCATATGTCGACCATCGTTCGATACGGCTACACTGCTCGTGACCGTATCCGCCGCATGTGCGCGCTCAACCGTCCCCCTCGGTCTCGCATTCAGATTCGCCCTCAGATCCCAGTAATTCAAGCTGCCATCTCGCGATGCAGCCACCAGGATCTCGTCCACCGTCACCGTGAGCGCCGTGACCTTTGTCCTTGTCCCCCTTGCCTTGCTCTTGATCACCACCATATCGATTTGTCTCCTCGCCATGGTCTCTACGTCCCAGATGCGCACGGTGCTGTCCTCACCTGCAGTAACGAATCGAGCAGCGTTGTTCGGATGGAAGAGCCCAGAGGTGAGCGCGGCTACGTGGCCGTTGGTGTGTCGCATGTCGCGCAGGTACGGATCGCCCTTGGCGCATTCACCCAGCTGAGCACCATCGCGCGAATACACCTTGGCCTGACTTGTGGAACTCACCACCAGCAGCAATGCCGCATCGCGCGAAAACGACAGATCAACTACAGGCGAGCTTCCACCGGGCTCGAAAGAGCGGAAGGGCGAGAGCGACGCCGTCATCCCGCCATAGTCGTACAGCGACAGCGTATAGTCGTACGACCCAAGCGCAAAGCGCGCTCCTGCCGGGTCCACCGCGAGCGCAGAGATGGTTTTGTTGTGCGCACCTGAGAATGTTGCGGAGCTATCAAAGGGCGGTAGGCGGACATCGCGCTGAGGTAGAGGAATGGATGATGCAGAGGGTGGTGGTGGGGGACCGATGTCGTCGTCGCTATCAACGTCGTCGCTGTCATCGTCGTCCGAGTCGGCAAGACCTTGTGCGCGACGCTCGCGATCGCGCCGCTCCGCCTCGGCATTTGCACGACGCTCTTCCGGCGTCAATCCGTCGTCTTCCTCATCTTCCTCGGGTTCGGGTGAAGGTTGTGTGGGCCGCTTGCCCAGGACGCTGGCTGATAGACTGGAAGACGCAGCAGAGGCGGACGGGGCTGCGTCGACGCGAGGTGGAGCGGCGGCTTTTTTGGCGGATTTTTTGCCGAATGACATGGGCATCATCGCCCGCAACGCTGTCTCGTCCATCGTGCCAGTCTTATTCGCGAGTGCCACGGTGAGAATGATGGCCGGCGGGATGGTGGAAGGGCAGCAACCAAGGAACGACTGGGCCGACTTCCGAAAGCATCTTCTTGTGGAGGCGAACCAGAACCGAATCGGTTGAATTGCTGTTGCGGGCAGGAATCGGCGATGTGACATCGATCCCTCCACATCTGAGGGTCTTGCATCGATGCATGAAAGCGCGCGTTTGGGCTGCTTCCATCCAAAGGCTAACTTAGCCGGTATGGCTCCGCTTTGTCAGACTAGCATCCGCACCACCAACTTAGCTGCTCATTCGACACTCACACCCTGTCCGGGCCCAAAAGCTTTCAAGACTGCTGCTGCGACTGGGTTGAAAATTGTTTAGCTTTCCATACAAAGGAGTCCCAGGCCCGCCGATGCAGCTTCGGCGAACCACGTCTTAAAGCCAGCTGGCGCTCCCAGCTCATTGGCGCGGCTCGCACAGCATCGACCATGGAGCGCGGCTGGCAAACCGACCGCCCAGGGGCGAGCAATGGCGCATCAACAATAGGACCAAGCGCCATCGAACAGTTGCCGCACGAGGTGCTCATCGATATCTTCAGCTACCTCGATGCAGCCGCCCTGGCGCAGGTCGCCGCCACTAGCACGCTCATCCGACAGGTGGCGCTGCAGGACGTGCTGTGGAAGCCCTTTGTAGCGCGTGCCGTCCACACGCTCAGCCCGCCGGTAAGCGGGCCTGCCATCCACCCTCTCGAGTCGACGCTTCCGCTTTGGCATCCCAGCTTTGGCTTGCAGGCAGACACCATCCATCCGCCTTCCTGGCCCACCGCTGCCGAGTTCGTCCGCCAGTCAGCCGGTACAGACCACACAGAAGGCCAAAATCAACTCGATATCAGCTCCTTTCAGGATGCAGCTTCTTTCCACGAGGTTTACACGCGCTTCATCAGGCCGACGGAGTCGCTGCTCGGATGGTGGGCCTCGGACTTGCCCTTCTACGGCATGGTTGTCCGTATCGTTCTCGACATGAAATTCACCTGCACCGACCATGATGCTGATGTCAACGACACAACAGCTCAAGACAAGGCCATGAAAGCCGAGGCTGAAACCTCGCAATCGGCCCCACGTCGACAATCGCCCTCGATCGTTTGCCAGCGCATCCACCCTTCCAACCGCCTGCAAGGACTCGACAGTGACATGAATCGCTGGTCCGATGTCGTTGGCTTCCCCATGCCCAGCAGCTCGGCCGTCATCGGCCAGGGCACCATCCTGCGCCGCAGCCTCACGCAGATCCGCACCGATTTGTGCGAGCCAGGCATCCGCACAGAAAACCTCTGGCACTACAGCTGGGACGACGCTCGGCGTGGCATCTCCCCGCCTACATCGCTCAACTCCGCACCTTCCTATCCCCCGTCTACCGCCAAGCCCGACACTGCCGTCTGCGACGTCCGAGCGCACATCTCGAGCGAGTCGTGGCTCCATAGCGTCGTTCCACGCGGCGCGTCTCGCGCGCTGCACAGAGCACGGATGGGCGGTGACGAGTACGACGACGGCGACGATGACGATGACGATGACGGACTTTTCTTCGAAGACGACGAGGAGGAGATTGACTTGGTGTTGCGGCGAGCTATCGAAGCTCCCGCGGCTTTCGGATTCCGCTCCAACCCGCATCTCGATCCGACCGCCACCTATTCACGCTGGCAAGACGTCGGTACTGGGGACAGCACCGCATTGGGTGACATGGACTACCGCGTCTACCATCTCTCAGGCACTGTGGCGACGCGCTCGGCTGACAGCAACGAGGGCATGGTGCGTGTGCAGCTGACGTCGCACCAGCCTTACACGGATATCGAGCTGCGCAACAAGGCATTCGGGAATACATTGAGGCCGCCACCACCAATCAATTTCCCGCCACCGGCACTGCTGCCGGCGATCCGCGCGGTCGAATGGAGTAGGTTGGCGAGTGTGCAGATCGGCATGTCCGGCATCTGGGAGCAAATGGAGCCGCAAAGGAGATGGCTGATCGAGGGCGAGAGGTTGGCTATCGATTCGATCATCATGGCACCGCCTCCGCCATACAGGTCAGGGCCGAACCATGACTTTGCGCCTGATAAGCTACCGCGCTTTTTCCCGATCCGAAATCCGGACCGGAGCTCTGCACTCATCCCACCCGCCCTACGACAGGCCACGGTCGAGGCCGAGGTGGCTGTACCCGCATCGCTCTCTTCGTTTGGAACGGATGCGGCGCGTGCACCAGCGTCGACACCGGACGGTGTGCAGTACGACCACGTTGTTCCTGGCCCCACTCACGATCCTGCGCACGCCGATTTCGACTGGAGCTTGATGGAAGGTCTGTACAGCATGACGTACGGCCCGCACGGAATGGAGCTGCTCTACATCCGCGCACGCACTCTGGGCGCAAGCGACTTTGAGCACGACCCGGTCCTTCCCTTGTGGCCGGCGGAACCGCTTTTGAGCAGCGACGACATGTACGAGCAGACGCGCATCAGTCGTGCTGCGGCGCTGCCGGGCGCACGCGTGCTCGAGGCAGTCAAGGTGCTCGGCGACCCCAACATTCCCCGGGGACAAATCACATGGCGGGCGTTCATCGACGATCCGGGCCGCAGCGCTGTACCCTGGCGCCCACCTCGGCGCGGGTTTAGGAAACACACCCCATGGCCACTACGTCCGCCGCAGGGAGGCGAAGAGAGGTCGCCAGGAATGGTGTTGCCGGCTCACGGCAGGGTAGCGGGGGAGGGGTTTGTGGGCCCAGGTTGGGCGACGGCGCTGGCGTGCGTGAGCTCGGTGGATGAGATCCAGATCTGGTGGCAGCCCATGTACAAGATCTCGGTCGCCAAGAGGTTGGTGGCCATGTAAGGCGGGCAGTACACGGAATCAGGAGATGCATTCAGGCATCGCATCCGTGCGTGGTGACTGTGCGAATTCGGTGTCTATGAGGTGTTGGTCGCTGAGGAGCTTGTGGGAAGCCGTGCAAGTCGCCGAGAAGCGCTGGATGAGAGGAGCATACCACAGCGTGACAGCATGCGGTCGGCAATCACACATGCACGGACTCTGCCATACCCCGCACTCGGCGTTGCCCACGTCGATGGGCTTCATCGCACGGATGTTCTGCGCGTTGTGGTCTTGGGTTTGATTGGCTTGATTCAAGACGACGAAGGGGTGGCGCGCGGGGGATCGTTGGCGGCTAGTAGCGGCATGCATCGGCCAGCGGATATCTGTGTCGGGCAAGAAGGGTTTGACGGTCAGATCGACTCGCTCCATCATCGGGACCCGCACACTGGCGGTGGGATCGGCATCCCACGCCGATTTCGAACCGGCCTAAACGGTTCCTTGTCGGCCATGACGCTCCTCTCCCCCCCCCACCCCCCCCGTATGATCGTCGCTGTCATCGTCTCCCTTCCCCCCCGCGCGCACGCATGGTTGCATGTGCATAGTATATGCCAACCCCGCATCGGCTGTGGGACACCATCTTATCAAGTTTGCCTTCCCCGCAACCCGGGGTAACCAGCATGAAGCCCACCGTTCAGCAGCAGGCTCGACGAGATGAGCACCGATCTGGGTCCGAATCGGGTCGACTTGACAGATCTCAGCCCACCTCCCCTTCGATATCTAGATGACCTTTCTGTAGCGAGCTTATTGTGCCGGTCGCGCTGCGTGTTGTGGCGGGGGACGTGATTGGAGGAATCGGAAGCCGTGCCGAATGCAAGGTCAGGTCCTTGGGAAGTCGGGTTAGGAATTTTTGTTTCTTTTTAGCCTCCGCCTGTCCAAATTCGAGCCAAGGGCTTCTTGGCAACGCGGGCTCGAGGAGAGAAAAAAATTTCCGAGCCTTGCCGCTCAAGTTGCCGCCCATCCGCTTCTTCCAACCCACGGAATCGCAGATCCCTACAGAGCCCCTGCCAGCAACGCTGCGAGGTCTCGACTTTACCAGCCAAGTTCATACATACACTCGGAGAGGGAGGGATGCTAGGCTTTGATCAGACCTTTTGAACTTGCATTCGGTCGACAGTTGGAGTCACTGTCGCACTGCTGAGCTTGCGCTGAGGTGGCCAATTAGGGAGGGAAGAGTCGGGCCGTGGGCCAAAAAAAAAAAGTCGACCAATCGCGTCGACGTCAGCGCCCGACCCACCACTTTTTTTTTTTTATAAATTAAAATGTCAGCATGCTCCGACGAACTTCGAGGCACATCCCTCCGCCCACGCCCACCCTCTTCAGGCGCTGGTTCACTTGGCCTGAAGACCTTGTGAAGACGAACAATGAGGTTCAACAGCAGGTGGGTTCAGTTGGAGTGGGGGGGGAGAGGGGAGCAGGGCCTGGTCAGGGCGTGGTTGAACTTTAGCCAAATCCGTGGGTCGTATCGAGCGGCAAGGCAGCGCCGATCCGGCGAGCATTTCCGACGGGGGCTTGTCGTCGGAGGATTTGGCGCTGACGGCAGAGCAGGTGACGTTGCATGTGTGCGAAGTTGGGCCAGCCGAGGCTCAACCCGTCGCCGTCTGCGCTGCTGCAACCACGTTTGCGCAAAATTTCCCGAGTCGCAGCGCACCCAAAAAAAAAAAAGGAAAAAAAAAGGAGAGAGAGGCGCAGTGGAAGCGCTTGACGTATGCACTGCAGCGCAACCAAAGCTCGCCCTAAACCGACCTGCCTCCCGCTGCATTCTCGGGCGTGGAGGAGTCATCGTAAGGCCAACGAGCGCTTTGTTCTCGAGCGAGCGCTGGCGATGCGAAGAACAAGGCCCGAAACCCACGAGGCCATGAGATTGCCCTTCCGGCGGGGTCATGTGAGCCCTAAGAAGACCCGACGCCTGCGCAGCAACGCATGCAGATGCAAAACGCTTGGCCCACTGAGGAGAGAGGTCTGGCGCGAGCAAAAGTGCATCTGATAGCCTGCTGGGCGAGCACAAGAGACCCTGAGCGCGCGCGCAATGCTAAAGCAGTCCATTGGGTCGGGAGCGACGGCCCGCGCACACCGTGACAAGGCGGCCGCCGAGTGGCAAGGAGAGTAGCAACTTGGCCGGGCTGGGGTGCGCAAAGATCGTTTGCGCCTGCTATCGGATCTTCCGTTGGCACTTGCTATACGAGCCACTGACTCGTTTCCACCCGTCTCTCCATTTTATCACGGACAGAAGACGCTTCTGCTACCCTTCATCCTCTTCTTTTCCCCACCATCCGTTCCGCTCGCTCGTCCCCCTACCACGCGTCCCGCTCTAAGCTTGACTGCGGATCACGCCATCGCTGCGCATCATTAAGCTCAAGTCCGCCTCTTAAGCTCGGCGCTCTCCTTCTTTCGAACGGCTTTCGGCTCATCCGTCGCCACTCGAACACATTGGCCACTTCTATAGCACTGTCTAGCTCAAGGTTTCGACGGCGCTCGCATCTCCTCGATCCTTCGTCACAACATCCGCGTTTGGCGCACTTTCTTCGCGTCACCAATCTGGAATCCGAACTTCGCAACCCACGGCAGCCTTCGCCTCACACCTCTGCATCGTGCCTATTTAATCGGCCAAGCCGCACAGCAACCCCGTCAAGATGGCGACCTCTAACAACGAAACCCCGGCTCGGCTGAGCCACGACAGCATCACCACCACTAGCGCCGTCGCACGCGACACACACCGAAGCACCTCACCTTCACCTGAACGCAAGGCCGAAACCGCGCGGCCCGTCGGTCACTCCTTCCTCTTCCCCTCGGGCGAGCGCGCCAAGTCGTGGCAGGACAGCTACCTCTTCGAGCTCCTCGGCGAGCGTGGCGCACAGATGTACGAGACGTCCGAAAAGGGCCAGGATGTGCAGGTCAGCGACATCGAGGAGGTGACCAAGGCGCAGCAGGCGCAGCAAAAAGTACACGACCACGGCGCCATCCCCAAGACGCTCGGCTGGAAGGGCGCCTTCTTCAACCAGGTCGCCTACGCCATCGCGCTCGGCATCCTCAGCATCCCGCTCGTCGCCGTCTCGCTCGGCGTGGTGCCGTTTGTGCTGCTCACCTTCCTCTTCGCCTACATCTGCTGGTACACGGGCTACCAGTACTTCAAGCTCAAGATGCGCTTCCCCGGCGTGCAGAACCTGCAGGACGCAGGCTTCCTCATGTTCGGCCCTTGGGGCGCGCGCTTCCTCGGCGCCGCCCAACTCATCTTCTCGGTCTTCCTGCAGGGCAACCACGTGCTGCTCGGCGCACAGGCGTTCCACGTTCTCGGCTGGCACTCGTGCGCCATCGTTCTCGCCTTTGTGTTTGCCGTCATCTCGTTCCTCTTCACGCTGCCGCGCTCGTACAAGCTCTTCTCCATCTCGGCGTTTGTCTCGTTCAGCTCCATCGTCGTCGTCGTCATCTTTGCCATGATCGCAAGTGGCGTCACCGGTCCGCAGAACGCGCCCGAAGGCGCACCGCCCATCAAGGTGGTCGCTTTCGGTCCGGCGCCCGGCATCAAGGTCGACTTCCTCACCGGATTCCTCTACGTGCTCAACCTCTTTGTCAGCTTCGGTGCGATCCCCAGCTACCTGCCCATCATCTCGGAGATGCGCAAGCCCACCGACTTCCGCAAGAGTCTGTTTGTGCTCGTCGGCGTCCAGCTGGTGCTCTACCTCATCGTGGGCGGTGTGATCTACAACAACCTCGGCCAGTACACCACCTCGCCCAGTCTCAACAGCCTTTCGTTCACCATGAGCCGCATCGCGTACGGCCTGGCGCTACCCACCATCCTCATTGCCGGCTGCGAGAGCGGACAGGTGGCCAACAAGCATCTGTACATCATCGTGTTCCGCTCGCGCCCGCAGCACATCCACAACTCGACCAAGCTCGGCTGGATCGTGTGGACGCTCATCAATGCGCTCACCTGGGTGCTTGCCTTCATCCTCGCCGAGCTCATCCCGTTCTTCTCGTCGTTCCTCGGCCTCGAGGCGGCGCTCTTCTGGTCGCTCTTCACGGGCCTCAGCGCCGTCATGTGGCTCTACCTCAACCAGGGCCGCTGGGTCGAGTCTTGGCGCAAGATGATCGGCCTCGCCGTCGCCGTGCTCATCATCGCCATCTCGGCCGTCATCTGCGTGGCGGGCATCTGGGCGAGCGCCATCTCCATTCGCGACTCGTACAACACGGGCTCGGTCGGAAGCCCGTTCTCGTGCAACTCGGTCTCCTAAGGCAGAGTCGGAAGCAGCAGCATTAAAGCGAGGACCTGCGCCTGCATTTGCCCTGGTCATCAGCTTGCATGGAGGACATCTGACGGGACGCGGGTGCAGTCGCCGTCGATTGGCTTGTAACATTAGGGTTCTCTTTTTCTCTCGAAATCATCATGCCAGCTTTGAATACAAACATGTCTGGATCCTGTGCGGCGATGCGAGCATGATTGTACGCATGCTGAGCCGTTAGACGTTGTGAGCTGAAGAAAAACGTGAGCCGCGACAGAGGTCCGAGCGAGACGCGTCGGTAAGGCGCCGGGCGGTCGGGACCTCCACGCCGCACGCGTCGGGTCGACGTCACTTTTTCGGCTGCGCAGCTCCACAGAAATAATGCCAAAGGCTCGGCGCCTGCTTCGAGTGGGGACCTCACGTTTGCCTTCCTGCATCCATCCGCGCTTCATTACCGACTGGCATCCTCGTCAATCACAAACTAAGCGCCAGCATCGAGGTGTGCTATCGGAGGCGTGCACGACGGCACACGATCACGCGCTGGAGCCGACCATGATCTCGCGATAGATCGACTTTTCGTACATTACAGCCTCGTCACCGAACCAGATACCCACATAGGCACTGCAACCAGAAACCGCAACCATGACTAGCGTGACTACAACCTCCAGAAGGATGCGCGCGTCGGTGGCTGCATCTACGTCGGCTTCCGCGTCTGCTGCGGCCGAGCGCAACCAGTACGACCGCCTCTCTAGGAGGCGCACCACCACCTCGCTCCTGCCCACAAACACGTATCGCGCGCAGATGCAATCCGCTTCCGAACTCGATGACGGCGGCGAAAGCAGCAACAACAGCAGCCCCGGTCACAAGAATCAACAGCCAGTCGTCTTCATACCGGAACGCCTCGACGAAGATGGCGATAACGACGCCATGGACGAGGCGCTCGTCCTAGACCAGATCACCCCGCGACCAAATCGACGCGTCCTGATCGACAATGCTCAGCTCGATACCACCCTGTCGGCGCTCGATCGCTTTCGCGCCGCACAAAAGCGCGGCATCCGGTCCGAGAGAAAGTCGATTGCCGCGCCACCCTCCGCTGCCAGCTTGGCATCGCGCTCTCAGGCTTCCAGACCCTCGAGGCAGAGCGCACCGCTAGTCCGCAACACCATCTCGGACCGGTCCGACACCCGCAGCATGTATACGGCGCGCAGCCGACGATCCGAGCAGTCCAGCGCTACCAATCGCGCATCCCGGCGTTCTGCAGTGCTGGATCTGAACGAGACTTCGGCGGGTGAATCTGCGGCCAACACAACCATGGCAAGACCTGGACAGCGCCTTCGACCATCACTGGCGCTGCCGGACGGCCGCCTCGACGTGCCCACAATCGAAGAGCGCTGTGCCGCGCTCGTCATCAACGCCAAAGGCGTGCTGCACTTCTACATGGACCTGTACACGCTTGGATGGCGACCCGAGTCGTTCGACGACATGCTGCGCAACTGGGCGCCCTTCGAGTCGTACAAGACCAACCAGCTCCTCGCCGAGGCGCAGTACATGCACCATTTTGTCGACATCGACGAGGTCAAGCGCTCGCTCGACGCGGCAGGCCAGCCGCTGCCGGATGGATTCGAGGAAGCCATGAAGATGGCCAACTGCGCCACGTTTGTTCACTACATCCACCAGCTGCCTACGGAGCCAGCCGAGTACGGACGACGCTCGGGACAGTCGATCACGAGCGCCGACGTGCTGCGTGCGCCGCTGCGCAACATCAGCGAGCTCAGCGACGCACGCCGCATCTTTCTGCGCTGGATCCTCCCGTTCGACTGGGAGCTCACCGACGAGGTGCTCAACATGCTGCTCGACATTAGCATCCAGATCTTCATCCACCGGCTCGAGCGCAACGTGCGCGCCGCGAGGGCGGGCGAGATGAGCGAAGACGAAGCACGCGACTCGGTGTCGGACCATCTCGTTGATCTGATGAGCGGCGATGTGGTTCGTCACTCGTTGCGACGCGTCAAGCGCCAGCGTGGCATGAACAGCGCAGAGATCGAGCGCATGGTGCAGCGCTACGAGACCTTCGCCAACGTCCGCCAGATCGACCTCCAGGCGATGGGCTACGATTTCGAAGCCATGCGCGAGAGCTTTTCGTTTGCGAGCATGTCGGCCGACCTCACCGGGTACGTGCGCGACGTGGTGCGCGAGGTCGATGCAGGCATGCATTCTACCACCTTGCCCTTAATTATCGACCGCCTCGCGCGCGAGTCGAGCGTCTTCAGCGAGTCCGACGTGCCCGAGATCGCGCTCAGTACCAGCTCTCGACTCAACGATGCATCCAGCGCGATCACAGGCCCAACCCAGTCCACGCCCAAGGCGAAGGCGCACGGCACGCAAGCCTCGCAAGCTTTCGCGTCGCAGTACGCCAACTGGCTCGACGACATGCTGCGAGACGACGAGTCCCAGGCGGCCACAGGAGACCGACGCGCTCAGGGCCAGAGCGAGGCCGACCTGACAGCGACGCAGAGGGTGAACGAGCTCGCCGCGATGCTGGACGAATCCGCCGGCTCCGAAGTGGGTGCGGTGGCGGCCAGCAGTGTGGACCTCAATGTTGCATCGAGTCCGCCGCGCGCCGGCCGGCTTGGGGCGCGGATGTCGGCAGCGCTCCACAGCTCGGGCCGCACACACGAGCGTGGCTTGATGGTGGAGGCGGTCGAGATATCTGAGGCGAGCGATGCGACCGGCGCCGGTGACTCGCGCCGCACGCGCGACGGGCCCTTTGACTCACCGGCCAAGGAGCGCGCGAGCCGGATCGGCTTTGACAAACACAATCGTCTCGTCCGCCAGGCGGGGCCGGCCACGCGCAAGAGTGCACGCATGCTCGACGGCTCGGCTGGTGCCGTGCGCGAGTCGCGCTTCGACTCACAGGGAGAAGAGGAGGAAGACGTGTTCCTTGAGAATGCTACGCGGAAGAAACGCGGTAAGAGAAAGGCCAAGGACGTCACCGAGGGCGCTGCGAAGGCGACTCGCAGCGCTGCCAGCGCGGCTGAAGCTCCGGCGGCAAACGCACCGCGGCGGAGCACCCGGACCAAGAAACGCAAGAGCCACGTTCCCGAGGCTACCGTGGAGGAGGAAGAGCAGGAGGGAGGAGAAGGTGAGGAAGAGCGGCAGGAGGAGCAAGAGAACGCGGAGGAAGAAGCGGAACAGGAGGGCGAGGATAGCGAAAGCAGCGACGACAGCGAGCCGCAGACGGCCCGACGCACCGGATCGCGCAGTGCAGCGCGCCAGCTGGAACTCAAGCGCGAACCTGCCAGCCCGGTCAAGACGCGAGCTCAGGCCAGAGCATCCACAAGCACGCGAGCCACGCGAGCGGCTACCCGGGCAGCAGCATCCGAGACTGGCGCGACGGGGCTTGGTCGGGGTCTTCCGGACAATGCTGCGCGTTCGGATACGCGCATCCTGCCCACGGCATCCGGGCGGCTGGTGGAGGAAGGCGAGGGCAGCGAGCAGGGCGATGCGACGCGAGACCGGGAGCGTGCCGAGAGTGTCGACGGCGAGCTCGGCGCGGTACGCAGCACGCCCGATGCGCAATTTGTGGGCGACGACGACGGTGCGGTCCTCGACCGGCGTGCGGCATTGGACGCGGCGCTAGCGGCGAAGAAGCCGCGTCCGGGTACGCTGCAATTCTACCGCCCGGAAGCGGACGAGGATGCGATGCCGCTGCCGCTGGACGATGCGCCGGCGGATGGCGAGAATGTGGACGCGATTGCGATGCGCAATGCTGACTCGGTCGCGCAGATTCTGCAATTGGGCGACGCTGGTGAACGACGCCGCATAGGGCCGTACCGACCTGGCAGCACGCGCGCTCGGCCTGCTGCTGAAGAGGACGATCCGATCCGCGGCTCGGATGACGGCGAGGAGCCTCAGCGTGGTACGCAGCGGTCCAGTCGATCGGCGCGGTCGGGTGCACGTCGGACCGAGCCCTCGGGGCAGGCGGTGCGTGTCCAGCCGTACAAGCGCAGCAACCTGTACGTTACGGGGCACAACATGACGGGGCGATCGTACTGGACGGAAGCCGAGGTGTCGTGTCTGCTCTCGAGCCTGCACGAGCTGGCGCGGTACAAGAAGGTGTCGCCCAAGTTCAAGGTGTATGCCGAGATCCTGCGGCGCCACGGCGCGCATGGCAGCGAGAGCAGCACGCTGGCGCGCTGGAACAATGTGCAGCTCAAGGACAAGAGCCGCAACGAGTTGATCCGCATGCGTAGGGAGGGGCTCACTATTCCGTACTGGAAGAGACTGCTGCATCCCAATATCTGGGAACCTCCCGTGCATAGAAGGGATCAGACCGAAGATGTCCCCGATGTGGACGCCGAGGATGTGCCGCAGGAGGCGAATGGCGATCAGCCCAATCCGCTTACCAATGTCGACTAGTCGCGCTCACAGCCACAATTCAGTCGCATTAAAGCTTGAGTGCGATTGTGTCGGTTCATCATCGGGCGAATCGTGATGCTGTGAGGCGATGAAGAACGAGTGTGGATGTGTGACAGAGTGCATTTTGTGGGTTGGTGGATTGTTTAGTATACAGGATCGGCAAGTGATGAGATGGGGTTGACGAGTGGTGGATGAGTTTGATACTTGTGATTTGGCTGGTCTACTGACGTGCGCGGCGCTGGCGAGCCTTGAGCACACGATCTCTGTTCCTCTTTGCCTCTTTAGCCTCTGCCTCGGCCGCAGCGTTCTTTGGCTCTGCATCGTAGGCGGCCTTGTCATCGAGGATCTCCCTGAGCGCCTCGTTGCGGGCATTGGCGGTGGTGCTTCCGGGTTTCTCCACCGGCTTGACCGTTGCGGTGTTTGTGTCCGAGAGCTTCTCCCTCGCAGCGCGGAGCTTATCCATAAAGCCCTTGTTCTCCTCAGCATACGGGTTCTTGGGATGCACGATGCGCTTGGGGAATTTGGCCCACTGACGAACGACGGGAATCTGCAACACCAACAGCTGCACCACCGAGAAAACATTGGTCGTCGCCCAGTACACCAGCACACCCGCAGGGAAGGTGGTGGAGAAGTAGCCAATCACAGGCATCACACCGCGGAAGATGTACTTCATCATCTGCGTCTGGCTCGGATCCGCCTGACCCGCCGTACCGAACTTGAATCCAAGCTCGGCCACGGTGAATGTGGCGACGGTCGAAACGACGGGCAGCACCCACGTCGGATCGGGCGCAGTCAGGTCGAGCGCCCAGAAAGGTCCTCCGTGCGCAAACGTCTCGGAGCCCGACTCGGCGAGACGCGAGAGCGCCAGATAGAAGGAAAACATGAGCGGCAACTGCACTGCGAGCGGGATGAACGAGCCGAGCGGGTTGGCGTTGTTGTCGCGCAGAAGCTTCTGCGTCTCCATGATGGCTTTTTGCATCTGCATCTGGTCGCCCGTCGCCTTGAAGTGCTTGATGTCGTCCATGTTGCGCTTCATCGTCGGCTGGATGTTGCCCAGACGGATGGCGTTCTTCTGGCCGGCGACGTTGACGGGAGCGATGAGCACACGCAGTACCACCGTGGTCACCATGATGGTGCCCCACCACGGAAGACCCGTGTTGGTGCCGACGATGTCGAGCATGTTGGTGAGGAAGCCCGGCGGCGAGAACCAATTGGTCAGACCGAGCTCGCTGAGCTCGCCCGCCTTGACGCCCATCGCACCACCGAGCGACTCGGTGGTTGTGGACAGAAGCGTGGTGTCGATCTGACTCAGCTGCTCCTGCACATCGTTGGCCAGCTCCGACGCCTTGTCCTTGAGCGAGGCTGCCGCGTCGGAGGCGGCATCCTGGGCCGATTGCACGCCGTCCGAGACGGATGCGCTGGCATCCTGCAACGACTGTTCGGTGGCGTGCTTGGCTTCGCTAGCGGCTTCTACAGCCTCATCCTTCTTCTGCTCGGCTTCGGAAACGAATGGTGACGGCTCGGCCTTGGGAGACGACTTGGAGAAGGGCCAGAGCGAGAGGTTTCGATGCGCAACCGTCGCCGCAAACGGCGTTGCGCCGGCTGCCAACGCGATGCTTGAGCGTGACGATGCTGCGGACGAGTAGAGCGAGTTCCGCGAGGGCGATGCTGCGACCGAAAAGCTCCTCGGTGTGGACGCGTAGCGGGACGAGCTCGGGACGATGGAGGAGGCGGGGCGCGGACGCAGCGCCAGCAGCGGCGAGCTGCGCAGCTGGGCCCGCTGGGCGAGCGATGCGGCGCGAGAAGCCATGTTGTCTATGCTTCGGAGGGATGCCGAAGCTGGCGGTATCAATGCGATGCGATGGGAAGCGGAGGTGGATGCAGGTAGGCTTGCCTGACCTCCTTGTCGAGCGAGAGCAGCAGGAAGAACCGCAACTCACAACTTTGGACCGGAGGACAAAAATCAGTCGGCAGCGGCAGGATTATGTAAGCAGCAAACAGAGTGGAAGTCTAACATTGGTAATGCTTGCCAAAAAGCGTCCATCGGCCTAGCCGACCAAAATGACGCACGCACGGACAGCAGCTGGGCGGGCGTGTTGGTCGATTTCACGCCTTGAGCCGTGGGCCCGAGATGCGTGTTGCAAGTCACACTCCGCGACCGTTACGGCTGCCAACAACGGTGCGTCAGCCAGAGTCGGCACTTCCGCGTCCCAGCCTGGCTTGGTCAAGCCCGACGGACTCCTTCCACCCGCGGACCGGCGTATCATCTCGCCTCTCCACATCCTCCCTTCCGCCCCATCGCATCGCATCGCATCGCATCACATCGCATCACATCGACCGAGCCGCCGAGTGCGTGTGGGAAACCTCCGTTCTTGCTCAGCACTCGACGCTCAGCCCTCGGCGCTCGAGTCGGCATCTCCTCGCGTCCCGATCCACCTCCATATACCCTCGCCCTGCCGCGCCCAACTCAGCACGCAGACAGCTGCGCCATCACCGCCCTGCGTTCAAAGCCCACCCACCCGCAAATCACACCCGCCCACCGCCATGCTCACACCTAATCGCCCATGCGACTGACGACGACAACACCTTGATTCTCGCTCATCCTGCTCCAGCACCGCACTCAACTCCACACCTCCCAACCGTTATCGGCATATACCAACGCAGCTGCCACCATGACCACACGCAGCACCCGAAGCAACCGCAGTGGCTATGCTGCTCCTGCATCCATGACCGATGGAGACGTCTACGTCTTCCTCCTTCAGGTCGCCTACCATGCACATCTTACACAGACTCGCAGGGAAGCCAAGGCAAAGGCTCGCGACAGCCTCGCCGCAAGTGCAGCCGCTTCCGCATCACCAGCCACAACAAAGAAGGCTTCCGAGTCCAGCTCCAAAGGCGACAGTTGGATGGGCTTTGCCGGCCTCGCCGATATGATCCGTGACGTCGGCGGCTCGTCCAAATCAGCACGGTTCCCGGAAAAGCTCATAAAGAGGCTCAACGACCGTCTCGAACTCATCGCCATGGGCCGCGATGCCAACTTCAAAGACCAGAGCCTACGACAGACCATCGGCATCTTCTACGGCACCTTCAAGGAAGCCTCGTTCCAAAAGCAGATGAAGGAGAACCGAAAGATCGAAGAGCTCATCCTCATCTTTGTCACCACCGCACAAGCTAGCCTCAAGAAGCGCTCGGCTGGCGACGAGTGGAAGCAGGAGCTCAACAATCAGGTTGGCCAGTTTGTCACCATCATCCGCGAGTGTCTCAAGACCGTCAGCAGCGTGCCCCGCGAGCTCACAGACCGCCTCGAGGGCTACTCGTCCAAGCTCGCACCGACATCAGCGTCCTCCACCAGCACCTCCACAAATGTGACCGCAGGCTCGAACGGATATTCGGCCGCCAAAGAGTACATGAGTGCAGGCTCGGCCAGCAACAGCCGCAGAGCCAGCTCCGCAAGCGCTTTCCCAATAGCGTCCAACCCGCTCGCCGAGTCCAGCATGGTGCGCACCGTCGGCACCCTCTTTTCCGTCGATCTCAATCAGCTCAGCCAGGACGTCGAATTCATCAAAAAATCCTGCACCGAGCAGGCCGCCATGACCGATCTCAAGCGCTGCGTCAAGAACGTCAACCTGCAACAACCCTGGCCAGGGCGTCCCGACGACTTTGACTCCGAAGATGCCTATCAGCGCTGGAGGGCCCAGGAGCTCGCATCGCTCTCGCAGACCATGATGGAGATGTGTCAGAACAACCCCGAGCTTCTCAAGAGCACCTCCAACGATGTTCCGGGCCTATCGCCCGCTCGACCCAACCCGCCGCGGCCAGACTCGTACAGCAGTGCGCCAGGCAGCAGCTCACCGGCCACCGAGGGCCCCACCGCCACGCCCGATGCCGAGTTCGCCGCCCTGTCAGTCGAAGGCAACGAAGACGACTCGTTCGTCTACATCCCGCCCGATCCTCGCGCATGCTACCATCGCGCGCTGGAGATCTGCATCGACTACGACCTCGAGATGATCAAGCACCAGCCTGAAGAGGAAGAGGTCTCGCTGAGCATCCTGTCCAAGAGTCACGCCGACTTGCTCGCAGAGTGCGCGCTGCGCTGGCGTCTGTCCGCGCCCTTCCTCGGCGTCTCCAATCTGCATGTCTTCAAGGACAAGTACGACAACGGCGAGGTGCCGCTCGACTGCGTCTCCGAGTCGCTCACCACCGTCATGCGCTTGCTGTCCGAGTACGAATTTGCGCATTGGATGCGGCTGGATCAGGCGACGCTCGTCAGGCTCTACACGTCCCTCTTCGAGTCTTTCATCCGATTCCTCTACGAGACCTTCCAAGACATCCACAATGTCGAGACCGACGAGATCCAGCCGTACCTCACCATGCTGCAGGACCTGCATTCTTCAGGCTTTGTGCGCAGAGACAAGCGTCTTGACGCCGAGCCCATCGCCATCGAGTCGCACGTCGAAGAGCTCAAAGATGCCATCCGTATCATGGCAATCCACGACTACACCGCCAAGACCACCGAGCTCTTTTCGCAGGTCGTCACCAACGAGGTGGTGCCGCTCGTCCAGCTGCTGGATTGGCTCGAAAAGGGCGCCAAGCGACTCGACAGGCGATACCCCGAGCCCGTGCTGGGATCCGTCGATCCCGTCTCCCTCCTCCTCGAGAAGCAGGTGCCGCTCTTCCTCGACGATCTCGAATCCATGAAGCAGCAGGTTGTCGACCACGCCACTCGCGAACACGAGCCTTTGGCGTTCGAGGACATCTTCACGCTCTACAACCGCGTCAAGGCGCTCCTCCGCATGTACCAGGCCTTCTGTCCCGACGCCGAGCTCAGCTTCAGCATCACAGACTGGTTCGAGCCGCACATCCGACACTGGCTCATCAACTCGGAGAAGACCACCGCCGAATGGGTGCACAACGCCATCGCCAGCGACAGCTTCACGCCCATCGAGAGCGAAGGCGCAGTGCACAGCAGCAGCATCGACGATCTCTTCGGTGCTTTGCAACAGCCAGTCGACTTTATTTTGGGGCTCAAGTGGCCAGACGCTTATCAGAACGCACGCTTCCTCACCACGCTCGCCAAGATCGTCAGCCGCGCCGTCGAGCAGTACTGCAGCCGCGTCGAGGAGATGTTCATGGAGGAGATGTTCCCGCGTACGGCTGAGGACCAGGACATGGCGCAGAAGCAGTCTGCATGGATGGTCAAGGCCAAGCAAACGCTGGCAGGAGAGAAGAAGGTGGAGCCGTTCCACTTCCAGGCGACGTCGTGCGTGCGTCTGAACAACATCGAGGCCGCGCGCGTGCTGCTCGACAAGCTCTACCAAAAGATCGACGCCGACAAGCAGGCCGAGATCGTCAAGCGACATGCGCCCGAGCTGCCCGACAAGCGCAGCCGCGATCGCTTCATCTTTTCGATCAAGATCGTGCTGGGCGAAAACTTGCAGCCCATCCGCGACTCGAGCAGCAATCCCCGCATCGACTCGTTCGTCACGCTGAGCGACGAGCGTGGACAGAAGATCGCCAAGACGCGCACGATCTACGAGACGTCGGAGCCGCGGTGGGACGAGGTGTTCGACGTGCATGTGGAGCAGCCCATGTGGCTGGCTGCCACCGTGTGGGATCGCAAGCTTGTAGGCGATCACAATTTGTGCGGGCGGGCGTATCTGCGGCTGGATCCGCGCTATTTCGGTGACTTTCTCTCGCACGAGCTGTGGATGGACCTCGACACGCAGGGCCGTCTGCTGATGCGCGTGAGCATGGAGGGCGAGCGCGACGACATCCTGTACCACTTTGGCCGTGCCTTCCGCTCGCTCAAGCGCGCCGAAAGCGATATGGTGCGCATCATTGTCGACAAGATGTCGGTGTTTATCCGACAGTGCCTGTCACGCTCGCTGCTCAAGACGCTCGTCAAGACGAGCGGCATCAACCTCGACAAGGCGATCGGCAATGTCAAGGCGCTGTATGCGTCGGCGCTGGCCAGCACCAACGCGAACGCGTCGATGATCCCGCCCGTGGAGCCCGAGACGAAGCCCAAGAACCGCCCGGCGCAGCTCACGGACCACGAGATCGAGGCGGCCATCACGCCACTGCTCGACTATCTGGACGAGTGCCTCGCGACGCTCAAAGGCAGTCTGTCCGAGGACGAGGCGCTGCTAGTGCTGACCAAGGTGTGGAAGGAGGTGCTCAATATCATCGAGTCGATCCTCGTGCCGCCGCTGTCCGATGCGCCATCAAGCATGTCGCAGCTCTCGGACAAGGAGGTGGACATCGTGTTCAAGTGGCTCGGCTTCCTCAAGAACTACTTCAATGCGTACGATGCCGAGACGGGCGTGACGCACGGCGTGCCGCTCGACGTGCTGCAGGGCGTCAAGTATCGCGAGATCCTTTCGTACCTGCTGCTGCATGACCAGTCGACCGACGAGCTCATGATGGAGTGCGTGCGCGGCATGCAGGCCAAGATGCGGCGCGCGGGTACGCAGCGGCGCGCCAAGAACAAGTCGGTGCTCAACCAGCGTTCGCTCGGCACCATCAAGAAGCGCAAGCAGGAGAAGAAGGAGGAGGATTCGGAGGCAGCGGCGAATGGGTCGCTTGATATGGCGATGAAGCTGCTGCGGATGCGGCCGGGCACGGGTGACTTTTTGCAGCAGCAGATGGCGACGATGCATACGCTCCAGCTTGCGGTGGGGGGTAGTCCGGCGCGAAGCTCGGCTGCCGGTAGTGCGCCAGGGACGCCCGGCAGCGGCGGGATGCGGCAAGGGATGGGGCCGAGGAGAGAGAGCAGGTTGCCGCCCATGCCACAGGCGGGGCTGGCGAGTGCGGCACCCATCACGTCCAATGGCGCTGCGCCGAAGCAGGGGTACCAGCTCAGGGACGATGCGCCGCCTGGACACGCAGCGGTGCCTGCCGGTCCACGGTCGCCAGGCGGCGAGCAGAGGAACTCGGCGTCGTTCTATGCGACGCAGGTGCCGGACACACCGACGAGGCGCAGCTCGAGACAGATCGGCGGACGCAGTCCGTACACGGATCTGAAGAATAGCAGGTCGCCGGGCGCGCAGGACTCGGTGTACAATCGTATCTCGAGGCAGCTGTAATGGCAATGTTGATGGATCGAGCACAGTGGTGCGAGTGTGTGCGTGCGAAGGTGGTGAGGTGAGAGTTTCGGAAGTCGGAAACTGAGTGGCTTCGCCTCCACTTTGGGGGTTGAACCCTGAACCTTGGAAAAAAGAGGTCGATTCTTCTGACCATCATCAGCCTTTTCTGCATTCGACACATACGCCGCGGGGCGATATGAAAGCTTCAACTTGGCATGCTGGAGGATCAGGCGGGTCGTTGAAGCGTCTGTCTTCGAGCCAGACCGATCGTTCCTCCGTCAAGAAGAACAAGATCGACTCTGCTTCGTTGGACCGCACCGCTGATACGCGCTCGGAGTCGTTGATCGATGTGGCGACGTTGAAGCGGTTGAAACGGGCGCTCCGTGGGCTCATCGTATCGCTTCAAGCAGTCGAGGCCGAGCGTGTGATCCTCGAACGGATCTGGTACAAGAACGCATTGCAGTTCAAATCGGCCCTTTGGTGGCACCACGTCGACTCTCTACGACGCTCCATTCGGTCCCTTGACAAAGCACGCGAGCTCACCGCCCAGATTGCTGCGCTCTATGCGGAGTTGAATGGTGCAGCCGCAGGGTCGAATCAGGGCTGGCCCGTCCTACCAAGAGAAACGAAACCCTCGACCCAGACGATCGAATCGGCACTAAACGAGACGAAGACAAAGCAAACGATAAAACAAGCACGGCACGAGTGGGGGGGGCTAAAGGAGGCAGTCAAGGTGGTAGGCGAAAGAGCAAAAAAGACGGGAAAGACGCTCATGGTACATCTCAATACCCCGCCCGCCCCGACGTTCGCCCCGCTGGTCACGGCGTTGATCGCAGTCACTGCCGCTGTGCACCACCCAATAGCCGCGCTGGCGCAACATGGGTCCAGTGTGGACGAACTCAGGAGCATCCTAGACCAGCTCCTCGCAGCTGCGTAGAACGCGCGCAATTCAAGCAACTTTTCTGCACGTAAAGGCTGTGATGATCATCGTTGTGATTGAAGGCTGGAGTACGCGCTACGGTCGCGGATGCAGCCGCGACTCGATGACCTGTTTCGCCTGCGATACGTCCCCTGCCAGAGCGGCGCTCCCCGGCGCACCCTCAATGTGCTGCTGCAGTGCTGCCAGCGTATCGTTGGCGAACGCAACGTACTCTGCGCCCGCGCTGCCGTTCGGTGCGTCCTCGACGTACGCGCGCAGTGCCGAGAGCAAAGCCGAGAGCAAAGTGTGCGCCGTTCCCTGGGCGTCGCGCAGCTCCGTGGCGATCCATGCAAACGTAGCGTCCAGCAGCCGCGGCCTCGTTTCCACAAAGGTGTCCAGATCCATCTCCCGGTCCGGAATAGCAACGCTCCATCGAGCTGTGAGCGAAGGCAGAAGCGACAGGTGCCGTGCGGACGCAATCTTGATGAGCTCGCCAGTAAAGACGTTCTGTACTGACAGCACGCGCGCAACAGCAGTCTGGATCCACACCGCCACACACTCGACCTCGCACTCCTTCTTGCCGAGTGCGGCCGGGTCGAGCGTCAGCAGATTCTGCATGAAGCGGAGCGCGACGTCGCGACGCCCGACGGCGTGATCAATGCGTTTCCACGACTCGTTGCCAAAGCCCAGATACGAGCTCCACGCGCGGAGGCCGTTGGCAACAAGCACTTGTGCACAACCCGCCCAGCAGTCGACCACCAGCTCGAGAAACTGGCGCGCTTCGGCTGCCTGGATCAACTGCTCCATCCGCGTATCCGCTCCAGCTCGCGCGGTGTTCATCCCAAGCCGCTCTGTGACGCCGAGCCCCATGACCACGCGCGCATCCGGATGATAAACATTTGACAGCAGCTGGAACAGTGCCGGCGAGATGTTGCTCTTGACGAGTTCACCGAATTCGCGGTCCCACTGCTTCCGTTCTTCGGCCTCCGCCGCAGCCGAGGACACGACTGGCTCCGGACCGTCGGTGCCATCCAGCAAGCGAGCAAGCAGTGGGTCTTCAAAGTCAAAGTCGTCGTCGGCAGCGTCAAACAACTCCGCAAAGCTGTCCTGACTGTCCTCTCCGCCGCCAATTATCTTCGAAGTGGGTGGACCCGCGCTGCCGTGCGAGTTCGCTGAGGTCGAGAACGCGCGGATGCGAGCAAGCAGGAAGGTCTGAATGCACTTCAAGCCCTCCTGCCCAATGCGTGGCTCGAGCGCAATCTGCGCCGCGAGCAGCTCGTGCGTCCAAGCCGGATGCAGAAGCTGTTGGTCCGGCAACCTCGCCGCTGCTCCCTCCAGATCCGCATGCCGGATGACATGCTGGATCGAACGCAGCGCCACCAACAGCAGCCGTGCGATCTCCTCCTTGCGCCTCAGCACCGCCTGTCTCTTGGGCGCATTCTCGAACACCGCGGCCACCCTCTGCCCGCCGCGCGGCCCGTCGTGCTGGCGGATCGTCCGATCGATCTCTTCGTGCTCTTTCCGGAGGCTGCTGATCGTATCACCGAACCACTTGACCACAGGCGCGAGGTCGAGGCGATGGTGCCTGAACTCGACGGCGACGTACATCATAGCACGCACGCACGTGACTTGGCTGGTAAAGTCGGCCTCGCCAAAGGCTGGCAGGAAGCTCTGGATCTGCCTTAGCCTCTGCGGCGAGGAGGCCGGAACGAGATGGAGTAGCAGCATCACCAGCGCGTAGTGGTTGAACAGCACCGACCTCTGTGCGCTTGTCGGCACATCCGCCCTCGTGAACGGCATGACGCGCACGGGTGTCATTCTGGAAAACAGCCGTGCAATCTTGCGGTCTCCCTCCTTGGCCTCGGAAACGGACTGCCGCAGCGCTTGGCCTGAGCGCGCGAGCAGCCGGATGAAGAGATGGAAGCTCGGATCCTCCCTCGCCTCTCTGTCCACCGCCACCTCGAGCTTGCGCACGTCAAACTCGCGAAGGAACGCCGGAAAGTCGTGTTCCGTCTCCGTGGGCAAGTCTGCGAGCTTGTGCGAGTTGAAGATGTCGAACAGCCGCGCGAGCGTGGTTTCGGCGCCGTCCATGCCCCAGCTCCACTCCGATGCCAGAAGACAGCAGCGCTGCACCACAATGCGGACGTACGCGTCGCGGCGCGCAAGCACGTGCCAGCCCATGCCGATCTCGGCCGCCTCGTCCGTGCGAAAGCGGAGCATACCCAGCGCCCGCGCGACTGCGGACCAACACTCGCGCAGCAGCGGCAGCGGCTGCACATCGCCCGCAGGCGAGATCTGCGAGAACAAGGGCATGGCGAACACGCAGTACCACAGGCTTTCGGAGCGCAGCAAAGGTGCGCGCTGTATAGTGCTGTCCCACCGCGCTTGCGCCTGTTCGAACTGTGTCCAGAACAGCCGTGTGTCGGTAATGCCACGGCTCTTCTCGAACGAGTCCAGCAGGTGGATCACACCGACCCACATCGAGACCGTGTCGTCTAGCGGAGCCAAATCCTGTGTGGCCGATCCACCTTCCCCGTCAGTGGATGAGATGGCATTGCGCAAGGCGCGCACCGAGCGGTGGAGCCCATGATGCACCAGAACAGCCATTAGGGCGCGTGCGAAGGCGAGCAGACTCTCCACTGTTGGCGCCTCGGGCTCGAGAGCATACGCTGCTTCGGCATCGCAAGCGGCAACGGCTCGCCAGCAGAGCTCGAAACGCATCCAGGCAAGCTGCAGGCACACTGCATTGCGATGCTGCTTTGCGGCCCCAGGCCGCTGCTGGATCGCCAGCACCGACGTCTGCAGCTGCTCTATGCGCTCCAGCATCGCCCTGTAGCACGCAAATAGTGATGCGGCATCCCTCCTCGCCTCGATCGCTGCCTGTGCATGCCTGACAAGCCAGCATCCCAGGAACGCGCCCGTGTCGCTGACCAGCTTTGCGGACAATCTTGCAGCATCCGCCTCGTCCCCTACGTCGTCAAACATGCGGCTGATCTTGAGGCGCAGGCTGTCCATGTAGAAAGGAAGGCTGGAGGACAGAGCATCGGCTTCCAGGTCCATGCTGAGGGTCGTGTCATCCAGGCGCAACACCTCACCGCTCCAAGTGCGCGGAGTCGGCTCGCGGCGCAACAGCCTGTCCGGCAGCGCCACCAAGTCTTGTAGGCGGGCGAACAGATCTGATGCACCGTGTCTGAGTTTTTGCCCGGCGGTGAAGGCGGCTATACCGAAATCAAGACTGATGCCCTCAAAGTCGTCCCAGGTGTCGGTGTGCTTGGCCTCGATCGGCGGCGCGGGCCCGAAGCTGGTTTTCGAGTGTGAAACGTGTGCGGTCCCGGGTGGCAACGGGCGTGTTGGTGTGCTTGGGCTGCGTCCTGTGTCTGCGTTGATCCTCGTCACGTCCACTGAAGCAACGCTGACCGACGGCGACGACAATAAAGCGCCCAAAGGGGCTCCTTCGCCTTCGCGGCTCGCGGGCACCGCCACCGGTCGATTGCGAGGTCTTGCAAGCCTTGCATCAGGCAACGGGACTGCACCGCCCTGCGCAAGACTACCCAGCACCTGCCATGGCTCGTCGTCATCCGAGCCTAGGCCGTCGAGGACTTCTTGGTCATCCTGTCGTCTCGCAGGCTCGAGGGCCTTGACCGGGTCACGCGCAAACAATAGATCATGGCGCTCCAAGTCCAGGCGCGGTTTCACACGGGGCCGCACCACCGGTGGATTGCGCATCTCGATGGGCGGTCCGCCGCGCTGCCTTGCGCTCGAAGTCCGACCAACTCTTGGATCGAGCTTCTTTGTCTTTCTCCGCTTTTTCCTCGCCCGCTGTTCGTCTTTGTCCTTCGCGCCACCGGTTCTTGTTCGGTTCTGATCGATCTCGCGCAGTTCCGATCGCTTTGAGCCCGCGTGCGGCTCGAATCGCTCGCGTGAGAGGAAGCCGTCGATTCGAGCTTGTCTCTGGACCGAAGATACTGCGTATGATCGGGCCTTCTTCGTGCTGGGTTTGCGGCCGGTAGTGCGGCTGAGCATGCGATCGATCGCGTCGCGTTCGCGGAATGGTACCCTCGACTCTAGCCGATGGACAGACCACCAGCCAACTGGCGCCTCGTCTCCCTCTTCGGCCTCGTCGCCATCTGGACTTGGGCCGCGGACACGGGGAGCAATTGGCTCGGGCGAGACACTGCGGACGTAACTAGATGCAGTGGTCGCGGACGACGAGTCCGAATCCGAGTCTGAGTCGATGAGCAGGGCATTGTGGTTGTCGGAACTGTCGTGCCGCCGCAAGCGCTTCCTCGTCTGGCCGGGCTGTAGTTCTTCATCGCTTTCTTGTGGCAGCCGCACAGGCCTGTTCTGGTGGGATGTGGGGCTGGCAACGTCGTCGGCGGAAGAGGAAGAGACGTGGCCATCGGAATGGTACGCCTTGCCGTGCCGCATCGCGCGCAAGTCGCGGATGTGCTTGCGCGCCATTCCTGCGGGCATCATCTTCTTGAGCTGGCGGAAGCGTCTTTCGTAGTCGGTACTGTCGCTGCTCGACCCGTCGCCGGACCAGCGACTCCTTCGCCTCGTCCGTTGAGTCGTCGGCTTGGGCGCAGGCCGTTCGTCCTCTGACGACTCGATGGTCACCGTCGCCTGGATCTGCTGGCTCGTCGCTTGATTAACCGCGTTGTCCTCAGAGTCGGAAGGCGACAGGGCACGTAAGGGATGCTTTCGTCGGCCAGGCAAGGGGATTGGGGCGCCGCCACTCTCTTGCTCTTGCACAGAACTTTCCGATGCCTGCGTCGCTGGCCTTTCAATTGGAAGCCCTGCACTGCGCGCACCCTTGTACGTAGCTTGTGCTCCCTGCCTGCCCACCCTATCCGCATTCGTACTGGGTCTCGTCGCATTCCTGCCAGCCCTACCTAAGATCTCTGCGAGATCGGGTAAGGACTCAGCCTGGGACGACTGCGGTGTATTGGCTCTGGATCGCGATCCCCCAGGTCGCCGCTGTTGAAGATCTGAGTGACCGAGCGGAGGAATATCGACAATGACCTGAGGTGCCGTCGGGGCAGGCTGAGACGATGACGGCAGATCGCCTTCATAGTCGGCCTGAGAGCTGGGGTCGGAGGCCGGCACGAGCCACTGACTTTGAGACTCTTCCGAGCCTTGTGCAGCTGGGTCGTCACGTTGTGCACGGGCTGCCTCTTCTGCGAGCCGCCTTCGCTCCTGGCGATGCCATTCGCGCTGGCTGACGACGGCGTCCTCCCAATCGTTGCGGATGAGCGCGCGCTGGTAGCGCACGGCTTCGAGCGTGTACGGATTGAGCTGCGCCGCCTTTCTTGCACGAAGCTGGCGGCGCGGTGGCGTGGGTGGCTGCGCGGCGGCTGCGCGGGCGATGCTTTCATCATCAATGATTGCAACGGACTGCTGCGGTGGTTGTTCTGGTCGGTCAAAGCTGGTCTGCGCATGTCTTGGCGGTGATTGTGGTGCAGCAGGCCGGCTGGGTATGCGGAGTGGCGAAAGCGGAGGGGTATTCACTAATAGGAAGTCCGGCTCGGTTGCTAGTTGCCGGGTCGGTGGAGGCGATGGTTGTCTATGTGCTTCACCGTTGAGGCCATCGTGTGACCGATCCTGGATTTGCGGGATGCGCAAAGGAGTCAATGGTGGCGATTCGTCTATCAATGGTCGTGCGGGCTGTGCGCTTGCAGTCGGTGATAAAGGCGGGTCGAGTTGGAGATGCTGGCTTGAATGAGCATGCTGACTAGATGAGGGGAGAGGTACGGTGGCGTCGCTCCTTTGACTTGGCGGCAAAGACTCTTCGATGCCTCCGTTGTCTAGTATGCGCACTGGGCTGAATGACCATCGCGGCCGATCGTCTGTCGCATCTATTGGGCTCTCGAATAGTAGTGGTGGAGTTGCCGGTGGAGAGGACAGGGAGGACGCTTGCGACAAAGGCGCTGCCACTTCGATTGCATCTGACGTTGGAAGCAAGCTGCTGTTGAGTGTATTCACGGTCGAAAGGTGCGGCAATGACTCCATGTGGATTGGTGGCCTTGGACGCACTGGAAGTAGCGTCTCGTCGCCATCGTCGTCTTCATCATCGTCACGGTCCGTGTCGACATTCTGTGGTGCAGGGTGGGTATCGAGCGTGACACGAGACGAGGTAGCTACGCTGGAAGCGAGACTGTTGGAGGATTGCGAGATGAAGAAGATGTCGTCGTCGTCCGAGGTTGGGACCACCTCTCTGGGCCGACCCATGGTTTGCCGGCCGTCAAGCTGCATGGTGGGTATACGGAGCATGAGTGCATTTCCTTTGTATGCTGCCCGAGGATGGGGCCTGAGCCGAGGCAGTCTATCGTCGATGTGATGGTTGCAGCGATGCCATGGTTTTGGTGGACGGGAGGGCTGGAGCTGCTGTGGTCGAAGCTGGTGGTGTTGGTGGTGTTGCTCTCCGACCTGGAAACGGTGGAGCTAAAACGTTGGCTACGCCCTGAGCTCAAAAGTGACACCTTCGCTGCGCTGTTGGCCCTTTACGCGACGCGAATTGCTCAGCTTGTGCCGATCGCTTTTATCGGGAGCATTGGAGGCGGTCTGTTCCCGATCTACATTTCTGCGCGTGATCGACACCCAGCCTCGGTTGGTGTGGAAGGCAACTTCCCGATCCGCGGTCCAGAGAGCGCCAGATCCTCGGGCAACGCGGAAACGCCGCGGCCGGGCTGGGATGAGAAATCCGTGAGTGGATTGCGTCAATCTGCGCCTGGCGGTGGAGGTTGAGCGGACGAAAAAACGAGCGTCCGTGCTCCCTCGTCTTAGGGCCGAACCTTCCGCACAGTTCGGGCAAGCCGAGGGTATATAGTCGAGCTCAATTGAGCTTGATGCGACATCTTTCACGCACTCCACGAAAGACTCATTCTACTGGACACCTTCATCACAATGCTGCGAACTGCTCTTACTCGATCCACTCGCGCTCTTCCCGCCTCGACGCGCGGTCTGGCTGCATCGGTGCGCGCCAAGCACACGCTGCCCGACCTTGCGTACGACTACGGTGCGCTGGAGCCGGCGATCTCGGGCCAGATCATGGAGCTGCACCACACCAAGCACCACCAGACGTACGTCAACGGCCTCAACACTGCCGAGGATCAGCTTGCCGAGGCGCTGCACAAGAAGGATGTCAAGAGCGCCGTTGCGCTGCAGAAGGCGATCAACTTCAACGGCGGCGGACACATCAACCACACGCTCTTCTGGGAGAACCTCGCACCCAAGAAGAACGGTGGCGGTGAGCTGTCCAACGGCGCACTCAAGGATGCCATCGACCGCGACTTTGGCAGCCTCGATGGACTGAAGCAGAAGTTCAACGCCCAGATCGCCGCGATTCAGGGCTCCGGCTGGGGCTGGCTCGGTTACAACCCGCAGACCAAGAAGCTCGACATTGTCACCACCGCCAACCAGGACCCTCTGCTGTGTAAGTTGCCGACTCAATGCTCACATATTGACGACGGAAGAGGGCCGTACTGACCACCACTTTTGCTCTTTCGTTTCGGATGTAATAGCCCACGTGCCTCTGATCGGTGTGGATGCATGGGAGCACGCATTCTACCTGCAGTACCAGAACGTCAAGGCCGACTACTTCAAGGCCATCTGGGAAGTCATCAACTTCAAGGCTGCCGAGGAGCGTCTCAAGAAGGCTCAGTAGACGCTGCTGTCTCCTATTCGCCTGATAATGTGAATCGATTGCTGTTTTGCCGCTTGGTGTGATCTAGAAGGCCAATCTGTCGGATGCGTCAGCTTTTGGTGGTTGAGATTCCGCATCGGACCACTGCATGCTGAAAGCGAGCGCAACGAGGGCAGCCTGCTTTCTGCGCTGGTCTGGGTCGTCGATCCCGCGCACGCGCTGCGCATGGTACTGGAGCTGGTTGAGCTGCGAGGCGAGATCGCCTTCCTCCTTTGATCCTGCTTGGGAGCCAAAAAGAACGTCTTGCATTTTGGCGATCTCGCGAGCAGACGGAAGATCCGCGCTCTCGGACGCGGCCCAGGTGTCGGAGGAGGAGCCAGCAGATTGAAATGGAAGGAAATCGTCAAAGTCATCGTCGAACGTAGGAGCAGCTGGAGCGGCTACAGAGGATGATGAGGCAGTAGGCCACGACGGATCTTCCGATGCGAGGAAGTCTTCGAGTTCGGCCAATTCAGATGGGCGGGATGAGGAGAGGAACAGTTTGGCCAGCTGCTCGTCCAGTTCGCTCGTCTCGGCATGGGCTCCCACGTTCAGCGACGGGAGTCGCACATCTTCCGCATTTGCCTCGCGGTTCGCTTCGTCTCCTGCGCTGGAACGATGCTGCTCTTGCTCGAGTCCATCGTCTTGCTCGTCGCGCCATGCGGTTGCATCTTCGGAGAAGCCGACGTTTGACAAGCCAGCGCTGGTGGTAGACAGATGATTCTCGGCTGGGATCGAGCCGCGCAATCCACCTGTCGCTTCTTGCTTGCGCACGAGTCCATTCCACATGTGGTTCATGAGCGCCTCGCGGATCCTCTCGATGCCGTCGCCGCCCTCTTCGCTATCCTCATCCTCGGACTCATGATCTTGGATCGACCCTTCATCCGAGCCGTCTGCGTTCCCTTCATCAATGGCGATGAACTCCCAACCTACGTCGGCGTAAACCGCTACTAGATCGCTCGTCTTGGCAACGTCGCCCTGTGCCCCTCTCTGCATAACCGTGGAGGCTTGAGGCTCGTCGTCCATGTTTTGCACGAGTTGCGGATGCGATGGCGAGAGCAGCGATAAGCCCACAACGATGCTTATATCCGCATCGAAGCCCGAAGCGATCTTGGACTCCAGGCTGGCAGCGAGCCTCCTGTGGTGCTCCAGGCTGCGACTGCGGTCGACCACCACGAGGTAGGCCGGGAAGGACTCCGACAGCACATTCTCCTCCGCTGTGCTGGAAGCTTCCGAGGTAGAAGTCGACAGAGGCAAGGCGGCACGGGTAGCCTTGAGCGTGATGTCCGCCTCATAGTAGCGGTTAGAGATGTGGTACGGCGTCGAGGCATACCAGCCGCCGTTCTGGTCGTCCACCAAGGCAGCTGGAGCACGATACGTGAACGAGCTCGAGCCGTCGTCACTTTCAGCGTCGCTGTGAGGCGCCTCAGACTGGTCAACTTGGGCAGATGCGGTGCCCTGCGCTATAGCGCCAATCAAGTTCGACGCTGCCGAGACCAGCGAGCTTACGGACCGTGCCGAGGCGTCCAAAGCTGCACGCGAGCGGGAGGCAGCTGAAGAGGGCGCGGGAAGATCATATGGAACGACGGCCACCGTATTGAGCGAACCTTCAGCTTCCTTGGATGGCATTGCTATAGCCATGATGTCGGGTGAAGGCAGCAAGGAGGTTGTGACAAGGAAACAAAGGGCAGGTCGTGCGGGTTGCAGGTTGCAAGAGAAGCCTGCTTCCCGTCAGGGTCCATGCATCCCGATGTCGTCTTGATCATCCCGATTCGGGCCTCAAGCTTCTTGAAGGGAAAGATCCGAGCGTCGCCGACGGGGCGAAGAAAAAAAAAAGAAGCGCCCACCTCAAAAATTTGGCGCCGCACAGACACGACGTTCAGCGCACTTCGACTCACCGCAAAGCGTTCTCTGTTGGCTCGGCATCAGGTTGTGCGGAGACGGCGAGCGTGCTATCGATTGCGATTGTGATTCGTTCGAAGGAAGCAACCGCTGCGTGTCAGTCCCTTGACAGCCTGCCCGAGCGTTAAGCTACTTGGGACTATTCCGACGTCTCACCTTGCTTCTGACCACCACCACCTCCTTCCATCCTCCCTCATCTCGGTCACTCTTCCCAACATCAATATGGCTTCTTTCGAATCGTGGCAGTCGCCGCTCTCGGCGCGCTATGCGTCCAAGGAGATGTCGGGTCTCTTCTCCAACGCCACGCGCTTCTCGACCTGGCGTGAGCTTTGGCTCAACCTCGCCATTGCTGAGCGCGAGCTCGGCCTCGACATTCCCCAGGATGCCATCGACCAGATGAAGGCCAACCTCACGCTCGACGAGCGCCAGATGGCTCTCGCTGCCGAGGAGGAGAAGCGTCGCCGTCACGACGTCATGGCCCACGTCCACGTGTTTGGCCTCGTCGCTCCCAAGGCCGCCGGATTCATCCACCTCGGCGCCACCTCGTGCTACGTCACCGACAACGCCGACCTCATCTTCCTGCGCAAGGGTCTCGACCTGCTTCTCCCCAAGCTCGCTCTCGTCATTGAGCGTCTCGCTGCCTTCGCCGAGAAGCACAAGGCGTTGCCCACGCTCGGCTTCACTCACATGCAGCCAGCCCAGCTCACCACGGTGGGCAAGCGCGCCACGCTCTGGATCCAGGAGCTGCTGTGGGACCTGCGCAACATCCAGCGCGCACGCGACGACCTCGGCTTCCGTGGCGTCAAGGGCACCACGGGCACCCAGGCTTCCTTCCTCTCGCTCTTCGACGGCGACCACGCCAAGGTCGAGGCGCTGGACGAGCGCGTTACCGAGCTCTTTGGCTTCCCGCACGCCATGCCCGTCACCGGCCAGACGTACTCGCGCAAGGTCGACATCGACGTGCTCAACAGCCTGTCGAGCTTCTCGGCGTCGGCGCTCAAGATGGCTACGGACATCCGACTGCTCTGCCACCTCAAGGAGGTGGAGGAGCCGTTCGAGAAGGACCAGATCGGCTCGTCGGCCATGGCGTACAAGCGCAACCCCATGCGTTCCGAGCGCGTCTGTGGTCTCGCCCGCTGGCTGGGCAACGCCGTCAACTCGGCGCGCGAGACGGCAGGTGCCCAGTGGATGGAGCGCACGCTCGACGACTCTGCCAACCGTCGTCTCTCGATCCCCGAGGCCTTCCTTACTGCCGATGTGATCCTCACCATCCTTCAGAACGTTTCTGAGGGTCTGGTCGTCTACCCTGCCATCATCGCTCGTCGTATCCAGAGCGAGCTTCCGTTCATGGCGACCGAGAACGTCATCATGGCCATGGTGCGTGCCGGTGGTGACCGACAGGAGTGCCACGAGCGCATCCGTGTGCTCTCGCACCAGGCTGCTGCCCAGGTCAAGGAGCACGGCAAGGAGAACGACCTGATCGCAAGGATCAAGGACGACGCCTACTTTGCCCCCATCATCCCGCAGATGGACCAGCTGCTCGACCCCAAGAGCTTCACCGGCCGCGCCGAACAGCAGGTCGACAGCTTCCTCGCAAAGTGGGTCCGCCCCGCCATCGAGCCCTACCAGGCTGCCATCCAGGGCGCTGGCAAGGCCGAGCTCTCGGTCTAACTTCTTCCTCCTTCTCCCCATGTGTACTATACTCTCTTACAAAAAGCAAAATTGCAGCCTCAGTTCAGTCTCTCGTCCCTCACAGTCTCCTTCTTTGCGCTCGCTACGTCTTGTGTGACGTGTGATTGACCAAGTGCATGCGGATCAGAACAGGCCAAGCAGGTCGTCCTGTTGGGCCGACTGTGCGGGCTGTGCGGGCTTGGGGCTCGCCGTGGTGTTCGGCACTGGGCTTGTAGGTGCCATGGGTTGAGACAAGGCGTTGAGCGCCTGCATGCCGCTCTGTGCACCTGGCTCGTCCGCCCCCGGCGCCGCATCGAACAGCCCAAGCAGATCGTTCAACCCACCTCCCGCAGCCGGTGCCGCCTTTGCGCCGCCTGCGGCCTGCGGCGTGGGCGACGAGATTGACGCACCCATCATCAGACCATCCAGCCCCGCCAGCGCACCCAGCGCGTTGCCACCGTTGCTCGCCGATCCCGCGGCGGGCGTAGGCTCCACATCGTCGTCGCCAAAGTCGAGCAGGTTCTCGGACTTCTGGCCCTGCACGACGGTGGCGAGCGCTTTTTCGCGCGTGATCTCGTCCTCGCCCGCCTCGGCGCCTAGGCTGCGCACGCCATCGGCACCGAAGCGCACCTTGCCGATAAACGTCGCAGCAGGCTTGTGGTACGCACTTGCCAGACTCGATAGCTCGGCCACGAGTTCGTCAAGCACGCCTGGCGGCACCGTCGTCAGCGGGATGGAGATGGGCGGACGCTCGGCCAACACGACGTTGCGCCCGGCGGCGGAGTCGGACGACGAGAGCAGCCGCCAATAGATGAATGCGCGGTCGCGCAGGTCGGGCGAGTCGCACTCCTTGGTGGCCTTCTCGAGCACCTGCTGCACGATCTGCTGCGCCACGCCGCTGTCTGGTTTCTTGAGGAAGGCCTTGACGATGGCGGTGAGCGTTTGGAATTGCACCTGGTACGGCTCGTCGGTGAACGAGTCGAGGAAGTGGGCGAGCAGCTCCTCGGCGTTGGAGATCTTGTCCGCATACTCGCCGAGGATCCAGATGAGCGATGCCTTGGCTTCGGGCTCGTCGAGCTCCTCGAGATTGGCGCAGAGCGTGGGGATGATGCCCTCGTAGTTGTGTGGATACTTGCGGAAGATGTCCTTGATCACCACGACGGCCTCCTGGACCACGTAGCTCACCTTGGTCGCGATGAGATCCAGCAGTACATGCACGCATCGTTCCGCCGCTGCATCGATCTTGATGGCACACTGACCGATGGCGCGGATGGCACGACGCACAAAGTCGACGTCGACCTCGGAGGCGTATTCCTTGAGCTCCGAGAGGAGCATGTCGACGTTGCGCTCGTTGGCGAGCTTGATCATGATCTCGACCTTTTCGAGCTTGACGTACGAGGGGTCGTTGTACTTGCAGAAGAAGACGCGCAGTTCGTTCTGCAGGATGTCCGGACGCTTTTGCAGCACGAGGTTGATGTTACGCAATGCGACCCACTGCACCTCGGGCGCCGACGAGATGAGCGTGACGAGGGGCGGCGCCATCTTGCGCACGAGCTGCTTGATGAGTTCGTCGTTGGAGCGGACCTTGGCCATGTGGATGAGGACGACCTTGACGGCGCCAAGCACGACGCTTCCGTTGGCATGTTGGAACTGAGGCATGACGCGCTCGCAAATGTGTTCTGCCTGCTTCTCGTCGCGCGCGCGGTAGCGGGCGAGCGAGTTGAGGATGGCGATGCGCCCCCACTCGGTGCACTCGTTGAGCGCGATGAGCAACTTGGTGAGCACGTCCGAGTCGATGACGAACACGGCCGACTGGCCGGTTGGGTCGCGTTCGAGCGCGGTCTGATGGATGTCGGTGAGTGCGGTGACGGCGTTGGCGACGACCATGGGATTGCTGTCGCCGACCATGTCCTTGAGCATGCCGACGAAGCCACGATCGACTGCAAGGTCGGGCTTGAGGTCGTAGAGCTTGGCGACGCAGATGGCGGCCGTCTTGCGCACGTATGGGTTGTCGTCACGAAGCGACTTTTCGAGCGGGTCGGAGAGATAGTCGATGATCTTTTCGGCACGGAGGCAGCCCATGGTACGGATGGCGAGCGCACGGATGAGCGGGTTGGGATCTTCAGAGTCCTTGACGAACGTGTTGACGGCGAGAATGACGAGCTCGGGCTGCGTCTTGGCGTAGTTCATAAGATAGAGGTAGACGAGCTTCTTCTGCTCTAGGTCTTCGGTCTGCATGTTTTTGAGCACGTCCGGGAAGAGACCGCTGACGTCCTTGCCGACGGTCATGTTGGCGATGACGCGCTTGATGGCATCCTTTCTACGATCCCTGTATTCCGAGTTGAGGTCGGCGCGCAGCTCGAAGTTCTCGCCCTTGCGGGGAGCGTTGAAGAAGCGTGGTCGGCTCATGACGGGCTATGTTTCGGCTGCAATCGGAGGGTATGGCAAGCTGCCGCGCGGACAATTGTCGGTGATGCCGAGCTTTGTTGAGCTGAGTCTGAGGGCTGCTGGGACAGAACAGCACCCAGCGGGCGTCGGCGACGGTGCGCGTGCGAAACGAATGCGGTTTGGAATCGACACAGCTCAGATGCGGCGAGAGGTCGACAGGACAGAGAGATAGCCGCAGACGCTGTCGTTATCGATCAAATTGGTGAAAGCGAGGTCGTGACAGTGAAGGTGATGGTGTCGGTGACGAGAGAGGAGGCTGAGTGATAGCCGTCAGAGCTCGTGTCGAGAAGCTTCGGATTCGCCGAACCTAGCCCAACACGATGCGCTCGCTCCACAGATTCACTCAACACCGACGGCGCGCTGCGTGGCTCAGTGTCCTCGTCCTCCGCCGGCCGCGCTGGCCCAACCGCACAGACGCCCCCACCTCACACAGACACGCATCTTCCGTCCTAACATTCAAAAAGCGAGTGCTCACTCGGACCCGATCGCCTGCCATTTTGAGTTGGGTTTTTGCAGGGTTTGGATTTTTTTGGGCCTCCTCACCCCGCCACGCACTTGTGCCTGCCTTTTTTTGCGTGAGCTCTGGCAGGGCAGGAAATTTTTGGTTCCAGCCGACCTCAAAGACCCACCGCTCCTTCCCCGACACTCTTCCACCCACCACCAACATCGAGTCCTGTCGCAATCATGCCGCGAGCGGTCTCAGCCAAGCTGTCGCGCCAGCACGAGCCTGCTGCGGGCCTGCGCCCGGGCTCGGCTCGTACCGCTGCCTCCAACCCCAACGCCACGCACGCCTCGAATCAGAACTCGAGCGCCACCACCAAGAACCCCATCTTCAACACGGACAAGTTCGGCCAGCACATTCTCAAGAACCCGCTTGTCGCACAGGGCATCGTCGACAAGGCCAACCTCAAGCCTACAGACATGGTGCTCGAGGTCGGTCCCGGTACCGGTAACCTCACGGTGCGCATCCTCGAAAAGGCCAAGAAGACCACCGTCGTCGAGATGGACCCGCGCATGGCTGCCGAGCTCAGCAAGCGTGTACAGGGAAAGTAAGTACCTCTGACAAGCAGCAGCAGTGGTTATATCAGCAGCAAAAGCAGTAGCAGAGATGGCAAGGCGCAGCCCAAGCAGCCCCGGCAGGCCAACATCCCGTCGACCTTTTGATATGATGATCCAATTCATTTACCATCTTTCGTACGAGCCCGGCGTTGCAACCGGACAATGCGGCAACTTTCCAAGATAGCTGATCCCCGACTCAGAGTGACCGCCGGCGCTGCCTGGCCGGCGGCCTTGCCTTGTCTGCAAGCGTTGCTGCTGCCGTTGCTGCTGCTGCTCTGTTTTTGACGACACTGGTCGAACGACGTGCTAATCTTGCATCGACTCTGTCTATTTGCGCGACTTTTGCAGGCCCGAACAACGCAAGCTCGACATCATGATCGGTGACTTTTGCAAGACCGAACTGCCGTACTTTGACGTATGCATCTCCAACACGCCCTACCAGATCTCTTCGCCGCTCGTCTTCAAGCTGCTCTCGCATCGACCGCTTTTCCGCTGCGCCATCCTCATGTTCCAGCGCGAATTTGCGCTGCGACTCATTGCGCGCCCCGGCGACAACCTCTGGTGCCGACTCTCGGCCAACGTGCAGCTGTACTCGAAGGTGGACCACATCATGAAGGTGTCTCGCAACTCGTTCCGACCTCCGCCGCAAGTCGAATCGAGCGTCGTGAGGATCACGCCGTTGAATCCTCCGCCTGCGATCCCCTTCGAGGAGTTCGACGGTCTGACGCGCATCGTGTTTTCGAGGCGCAACAAGACGGTGCGCGCGAGCTTCTTTGATGCGCGCGGGGTGATTGACATGCTCGAGGCCAACTACAAGACCTACTGTGCCGTCAAGGAGATCATGCCGCAGGACAACTTTGCCGATCTCGTCAAGCAGGTGCTCATCGACACCGAGACCGCAGAAGACCGTGCGGCAAAGATGGACATCGACGACCTGCTCAAGTTGCTCGCCGCATTCCACGAGAAGGGCATCCACTTTTCGTAATCCACTCCCATCCCCAGTCACCGATCGCATAGATACCCCCACTTTCGCTCTCTTGTATTTGTACCTCCGTCATTGCAAAGCATCTTCCAATTCCTTTTTCCCAGCTCACGATGAAACCAGGCACAGTGACAGAGCGAAAGGAGACAGGGCCATTTTGTCGGTGTCGGCCATAAGATTTTGGAGGGTTCGAGGATGGAATGAGGTAGAGGGAAAAGATGTTGGGAGCTACAAATACAACTGCTTAGAGTGCCAGAACCGAGCTTTGGAAGGTGGAGGGATGGAGTTCCTGGAACGATGCGTCGTGGTGCGCGCATGTTGGGCCTGGGAGATGCGAATGAAGGGGTCAGAGGAAATACTGGCTGTGCATGGTGACGGTCCTCGTCTGATCTGGCACGGCGTCAAAGATCTTGAAGTTGGTCTGCGTTGCCTCCCACGGCTTGGCTCCTTCTGTCGCTGCTGCTGCCTTGGTAGTATCGTCCTGCTCTTCGTCTTGCCCACTCGCTGCTGCACCCACGAGAGCAGAAGCGCCATTCTTGCTCTCGTACGCAATGAGGTCGTCGACCGCAAAGATCGACGCAACATTGCCGCAGCGATAGCAGTAGTTGGGTGCCGACCACACCGTGACAATGTTGTTGTCGTGCATGAGCTTGTAGCCCTCCTGCACGAGCTGGTGCGCTCGTGCTATGAGCGAGAGCCCATTGACGTGGTTGAACTCTTTCGTCACCGCACCACCGAACAGCCAGCCAGCTCCGCGTGGCGAGACCCGCCAGGTCTCGATGTCGTCCGGATCGCTCCACATCAGATCTGCGATCGCCCAAGCCGGTAGGAAAAGGTCAGTCGCTGGGCATTTTATGAAAAAAGCGCAAGAGAGAACTTACCACAAAAGGCGCCCTCGTGAGGGACTTCCTGTGCACGTGCAATGATGCGGATCTGATCCAATGTCCTTACGTCGGGACTGAGACCGCCGTGGACACACAGCACGCGTCCGTCGATGATGGCAGCAAGGTTGAGGTAGTCGAACACCTGGCAGCAGCTCTTCCACACGTTGGCGTTGCCATACTTGCGCTGGCATTCGTCGTAGAAGCCGTACACCTGGGTGATTTGTCGGCTTTCGTGGTTGCCGCGAAGCAGCGTGATGCGCGACGGATGTCTTGCCTTGAGTGCCATGAGTAGCGAAAACGTCTCCAGACTGAAGTAGCCTCGGTCCACAAAGTCGCCCTGCGGATGAAATAGATCGAGAATGAAGAGCGGGTCAGCTCACCAGAGTCGCTTTCAAAGTAGGCTGGGAACGCGTGCTTACCATAAAGACGTAGGAGGTGTCCGGTGGCTCGCCGCCGACGCGGAAGAGTTCGAGGAGATCCCAGAACTGGCCGTGGATATCACCACATACAGTGACGGGGCTGGACACGGGTTGAATGTTGCTCTCCTCCATGAGAATGCCTCTGACCATCTCGCATAATGCCTTGATGTCCGGCTCTGGGAGGTACTTGCATTGTCGAAGCTGCTCGATCCAGCTATCTGGATTGCCGATGGCCATGGTGATGGAGGATCAGCCGAGGGCTGTGGCTAGCTGTGAAGTGCTGGCCTGGCTTCTTAGCGTGAATATGGTGCCGGTGGCGAGGCAGCGAAGGGCTGAGTCGAATGAGAGGAGTGTCGTCTCAAGCGTGGGTCGTAAGTCGTGACGATCGGATCAGCCGAGAAGCGTTTCGTCGGAGCTTTCGTGAAGATTGCGACTGGTTTATCGCAAGCGTATCGGATGCGATTGGCGAGGAAGTGCGCGAGAATGGGCGTCGGACGATCCGGGCGTAAATGAAGGGCGGTGACGAGCGAAGGTTGGGAGCATCCGATGAAGGGTGATGGACAACCAGAGGCGAGGGTCAGAACCAGCATGCCATTCGCTCCGCACGCATTCGCGGCCTAAGCTGCTTTGCTTGTCTTGCGACGCTGAGACCCTTTTTGGCTGGTCTCTGCAGCTAGCGATTTCGCAACGCTCCGCAGCGCAATTGCAACGCGGCGCAGCAGTCGCAGAACCGGATCGGCTAGTGCAAATCGGCCGATCCAATTTTCGCCGCCGCGGAAGTCGGCAATGTAAGACACTTGAAGCGCTCCCAGTCCCTGAGAAGCTTTCGTCAAGCAGCCGCTGCGAAAACGAGGCGAGCCGAGGCGAACGCAAAAATCAAAAATCGCCGCGGCGTGGATGTGGAATTTGTTCGGTGCCAGCTGCCTGATCCTCCTCCCACCCTCTTCATACCCCTTGCGCGAATCGTCTCCAGCTCGATCACGATCACAATCCTACCCTACCGCACTGTCACACTCATACGACACAGAGAGAACCTCTCTCTGCATCCCCCACGTCTTTCGGTCCAGTCGTGGTGACATCAACGCTCAGCGCCCACTCTCCCCGTCCCCCCTCGATCGGTGCTCGAAAGCATCTACGCCTTCGCCAACGCCACCGCCAGCGCAGCACCAGCCCGCTAGCCAGTTTATGCTGCGCGCTTCCGTGCAGAGTCTGTTCCGTTCCACACCAAATTCCAACATACGCACTCTCACCCCATCAACAAGCGGCATATAGGGGCTGGCCTTCCACACCCTCGGGCGTGCCAGGTGTCTTGACGAGGACGCGACGCCATGGCGCTTCCTTCCAGCATCGCAGAGATGGCCGCGGCAACCGGCCATCTCCCGCCTCACGCCTCGGACGATCCCATCGCCGCCCTCAAGGCCGCCAACTATCACGGCAAGGGTCTCATGGACCCCATCAAAACCGTCGAGGACAAGTGGCAGCTCGTCCCCGCCTTCCTCCAGGTCAAGGGTCTCGTCAAACAGCACATCGACTCCTACAACTACTTTGTCGACCATGACCTCAAGAACATCATCAAGGCGAACGAGAAAATCACTTCGGACATCGACCCGAAGTTTTACCTCAAGTACACCGATATCACCGTCGGTGAGCCACGCAGATACGACGGCGATGCCTTGCAGCGTCCCATCACCCCGCACGAGTGCCGTCTGCGTGACATCACCTACTCGGCGCACATCTTTGTCAACATCGAGTACACCCGTGGCTCTAAAATCATCCGCCGCAAGAATGTCGCCATCGGACGCATCCCCGTCATGCTCCGCAGCAACAAGTGCGTGCTCGCCAACAAGTCCGAAAAGGAGCTTGCCAAGATGAGCGAGTGTCCGCTGGATCCAGGAGGATACTTTGTCGTCAAGGGTACCGAAAAGGTCATTCTTGTTCAAGAGCAGCTCTCCAAAAACAGGATTATCGTCGAAGCAGACACCAAGAAGGGCACCGTCTCGGCCTCGGTCACCTCGTCCACCCACGAGCGCAAGTCCAAGTCCTACGTGCTCACCAAGCACGGCAGGATCTTCCTCAAGCACAACTCGCTCCACGAGGATATCCCTATCGCCATCGCTTTCAAGGCCATGGGCATTCAGGCAGACCGCGAGATCCTCCAGCTCGTCGCCGGCCACGACGACGCTTACAAGGAGCTCTTTGCCATCAATCTCGAGGAGGCCGCGCGGCTCGGCGTCTACACGCGCAAACAAGCGCTCGACTTTATCGGTGCACGCGCCAAGGCATCGCGCAAGCCGCTCTCCATGCGACGTCCTCTCGCAGAGGAGGCGCTCGATGTGCTCGCTACCGTCATCATGGCTCATGTGCCCGTCGAGCGGCTCAACTTCCGCCCCAAGGCCATCTACATCGCCAGCATGGTGCGCAGGGTGCTCATGGCCATGAAGGACGAGAAGAAGGTCGACGATCGCGACTATGTCGGAAACAAGAGGCTCGAACTCGCTGGACAGCTCCTCGCCCTACTCTTCGAGGATCTCTTCAAAAAGTTCAACTCGGACCTCAAGCTGAACATCGACAAGATCCTCAAGAAGCCTAACCGCACTGTCGAGTTCGATGCCTTCAACCAGTTCCACTTCAACGGAGACTACATCACCTCGGGCTTCGTCCGCGCCATCTCCACGGGCAACTGGAGTCTCAAGCGTTTCAAGATGGAGCGCGCCGGTGTCACTCATGTGCTCAGCCGACTCTCCTACATCGCAGCTCTCGGCATGATGACGCGCATCAGCTCGCAATTCGAAAAGACCCGCAAAGTGTCTGGTCCGCGTGCGCTACAGCCCTCCCAGTGGGGCATGCTCTGTCCCTCGGACACGCCCGAAGGTGAAGCATGTGGTCTCGTCAAGAACCTCGCACTCACCACGCACATCACCACCGATGTCGAGGAGGAGCCCATCGCGCGCATCGCATTCACCCTCGGCGTAGAGGACATCCACCTGCTCACCGGCGCAGAGCTCTACCGTCCCGACTCGTATGTCGTCTATCTCAACGGTAACGTGCTCGGTGTCACGCGATTCCCGCACCGCTTCGTCGTCCAGTTCCGACGTCTCCGCCGTGCCGGCCGCATCTCGGAGTTCGTCTCGATCTACACTAACAGCCACCACCAGACCGTCTACATCGCTTCCGACGGTGGCCGCATCTGCCGCCCGCTCATCGTCGTCGATGCAGTCACCGGCCAACCGCGTGTCACCCAGGACCACATCCAGCAGCTCAAATCCGGCGCGCGTCGATTCGACGATTTTCTCCAAAATGGACTGTTAGAGTACCTCGACGTGAACGAGGAAAATGACTCTAACATTGCTATTTACGAGCGCGACATCAAACCATCATATACAACCCATCTCGAGATCGAGCCGTTCACCATCCTCGGCGCCGTCGCCGGACTCATTCCTTACCCTCAACACAACCAGAGCCCAAGGTTGAGCTATCATTGTGCGATGGCGAAACAAGCGCAAGGATCCATTGGTTACAACCAGCTGGAGCGGATCGACACGCTGCTGTACCTGATGGTGTATCCTCAGGAGCCGATGGTCAAAACTCGGACCATTGAGCTGGTCGGATACGACAAGCTGCCCGCGGGACAGAATGCAATGGTGGCTGTGATGTCCTTCTCTGGATACGACATCGAGGATGCCCTTCTGCTCAACAAAGCGTCGTTGGACCGCGGCTTTGGCAGGTGCCAGACGATGAAGAAGTCTTCGACGGTGATCCGCAAGTACCCGAACGGCACACACGATCGGCTGGCAGATGCGCCTGTCGACGAAGCCACTGGCAAGCGTCAGAAGCGCTACGACATTCTGGAGGCGGACGGCATTGCGGGTGTTGGCGAGCGCGTCGATCAAGGCGACGTCTACGTCAACAAGCAGACCCCGGTCAATGCCAACGACAACTCGTCCGCGGCGATCATGATCGGCGCCTCCAACGCCGCCGCCTCCGTGGCGTACAAGTCGGCGCCACTGTCGTACAAGCCGCCTGTGTCGGGCTACATCGACCAGGTGCTCATCACAGATACCGATTCGGACCAGACGCTCATCAAAGCGCTGGTCCGCCAGACCCGTCGCCCTGAACTTGGCGACAAGTTCTCCTCGCGACACGGCCAGAAGGGTGTCTGCGGTCTGATTGTTCAGCAGGAGGACATGCCGTTCAGCGACCAGGGCATCTGCCCGGACATCATCATGAACCCGCACGGATTCCCGTCGCGCATGACGGTCGGCAAGATGATTGAGCTTCTTTCAGGCAAAGCGGGTGTCGTCACGGGTACGCTGCAATACGGCACCGCCTTCGGCGGCTCCAAGGTCGAGGACATGTCGAGGTTGTTGGTCGAGAACGGGTACAACTACGCAGCGAAGGAGACGCTCACTTCGGGCATTACAGGTCAGCCTCTGGAGGCGTACGTCTACTTTGGCCCGATCTACTACCAGAGGCTCAAGCACATGGTGCAGGACAAGATGCACGCACGAGCACGCGGTCCGCGTGCGGTTCTGACGCGCCAGCCTACCGAGGGTCGTTCGCGCGATGGTGGTCTGCGGCTCGGCGAGATGGAGCGTGATTGTCTGATCGGCTACGGCGCGACGCAGCTGTTGCTCGAGCGACTGATGATCAGTTCGGACGCCTTCACGGTACACGCATGCCAGAGGTGTGGTCTGATGGGTTACAACGGCTTCTGCCCGTACTGCTCGAGCAGCAAGCACGTAGTCCAGCTTACCATTCCATACGGCACCAAGCTCATGCTGCAGGAGCTCATGGCCATGCAGGTCGTTCCGCGTCTGGTTCTCGAGGATGCCGTCTGATCCGCATTGTACCCGCACACCCGCAATGTGGTCCGCATCTTATTCGCACATTCGTCGTCTGGTCCGCACTTTACCCGCACACACGCAACGGATCCGCACTTTACCCGCACACACGCAATGTGATCCGCACTTTACCCGCACATGATCCGTCTGATTCGCATCTTACCCGCGCATGTTCGATCTGATCCGCGCAGTTCCCGCACGGTCGCACACCACGTCCTTCAAGACTCCATCCTACCGTACTTAGCCTGCACCAGTGGTGCCGCATGCACTATCAGATCCACATACGCTGTCTAGACCATACGAGCCATCTGGACCAAAAGCGCCATTTGATCCGCATTGTACCCGCCTTGTACCCGCACTTTACCCGCTCACCTTTGCGCAGGCCTTTGTATTCTACTCACTCTCACGGCACACACGTTCATCTGTTCGCACATCACATCGGGCACAAACCACATCTTGCGCTGGCTTAACCGCGTGTATTGACTGCCACCACTCGTGTTGCTGTCGCGCGCAAACCTAGAACAAGCCCATCTCGCGCAGGAAACGGTCGAAGCTGAGTTCGGCCATCTTGGGGAGCTCCTTGACGGCCTCGACGAGTTGCGGGAGGTACGGATGATCGCCGCCGCGGAAGCGCTTGAAGATGTCGAGGTACTTGTGCAGGATAGCCTCGATGGCGTAGCTGGGCGAAAAGGCCTTGTCGAGCGGAACGCCGCCGAGCGTTGGTGCAGTCGACGACGCGGATGGATGGTCCGTCGCCCCGTCCATGGCCGAGTTGGAGGCCGGGCTCTGATACTGTCCGACACTGCTCGCATCAGGCGGGGAGGGGCCAAAGTACGGCCCAAACAGCGTTGGGTCCGTCTTGATCGGATCGCCCTCGAATGGCACCGACATGGCGATCGCCGGGTAGTCGCGACATACGATCACAAGCGTCTGTGCAATGTCGTTGAGCTTGCGCGTGAGGCCGATACCATGCGCCTCCATGGACCGGAGCGAGAGCGAGTTGCACACGCGCAGCGTCTCGCGCGCAATGTCGATCGCATAGTCGATGCGTAACGGCTCCTCCTCCGCATCCGCCGTGAGCAGACCGTGTGAACGACACGTCATCCACAACCGATTCAGCAGCCACTGGCGCGTCACTTCGACATCCGCCTTCTGCACCTTGCTCTTGTCCCAATCCGACTTGGAGTGCGAGCCGCCGCCACCACCGCCCGGTGCATCTTCCATCTTGGCGCCCGAGGCCATGTGGCTGGCGTATGGATGGTGTCTGCGCTCGCTGTGCGTGTTGTCCCTGCGCAGCGGGCCCGTGCTGGCGCGATCGCGGTGGAATGACTCCTTCTCCTTCTGCTCGTCCTCGTCGCTCTCCTTGATGGCACGGTGCAACTGCACCGCCCGCGGCGCATCCAAGTAGTCGCATCCAGGCCCCGGGCACTTGCGGTTCCAGCAGTCGACAAACTTTTCGTCGACCACGTCAAACAGCCGACTCTGCAGATTCGGAAAGTCCTGCAGCTGGGCCACGTCGAACTTTCTGCGGATCGAGTCGGTGGCCTTCCGGGGGTTGCCCCTGAAAGTGATGGACGATCCAGACTGGATCGCGTACGCACGCTCTGTGATGGCCAGCAGCAGGTACGCGCGCAGGCGGCGCTCCTGCTCGTCCTTGTCCAGATTCTCGTACGACGACGTCTCGTGGATGCGCAGCAGGTATCCGAGCGTCACCGCCTCGCGCAGCCGGAACCACGCCGCATTCTCCTCGCCGAGGCCAAAGAGCGTGCCGAAGATGAAGAAGGAGCACATGATGGCCTCGAGGGACGGATGGCTGCCGAGCAGCGCGCTGTTGCGCATCTTGACCGACTCCTCGAGCAGGCGGCGCACCTTGCGCTTGCGCGACGAACTGTCGACAGGATCGGTCGAGTCGACGGGCTGACACAGAGCAAATGCCGAGAGCGCGATGAGCATGGCGCCGAGCTGCGGGTCGGTGCGATGCTCGCCGCGGTCGATCTTGTCAAACACCCAGGCGCGAGTGAAGACGGGCATGATGGACTGGAGGCGTTCAAAGAAGATGGCGATGTTGGGGATGAGCACCGAATCCGAGAGCGGATGCGCCTCGTTGACGTCGCTTTCGGAGTAGGTGACCGAGCCGGGCGTCGAGGAGGGCCCGCCGAGCATCTGGGTGTTCTGACCAAGCACGTCGAGGAAGGTCTGGCGTCCTTGGAGCGAGCCGTTGCCATACGCGTTGTAGGACTGATGGAATCCGTTCGCGCTTCCTCCAGCGCCGTTGCCGGTGCTGCCTGAGCTGGCGTCGTGAGGCGGTCCGCCCGAGTTCATGTCGAGCAAGACGTTGCGCCTGCGGTCGCCACCACCGTCGTGCGGATTGAGATACGAATCAGCGAGCGAGGTGCCAAAGTCCGGCAGGCGGAGGCTGGCAGCGACATCCGGGGCAAGCTCGGAGAAGGAGCCGCCGAGGCCCTCCGAGAAGGACTCGGAGGGAGCAAAGCCGAAGGATTGGCCACCAGCGGCGGCAGCGGCGGACGACGACTGGCGTTGATGGTGCGGGGGTGGAGGTGGGTTCTGGAAGCCCTGGTGGGAAGGGTAGGGATGCGAGGGCGAATGGTACGGCTGATGCGGTGCATGATGGCTCGAAGACGAGGCCGAGGCGGCGAGATGTGAGGGCGGATAGTCTGGCTGAGCGTAGGAGCCGTGCGAAGGGTAGCGATGGGCTGGCGAGCGTGCCGAAGGGCTGGACCAGTGAGAGGATGGTGATGGCTGCTGCGCGGGACCGGAAGGGCCAGCAGCTGAGCTGCCATCGAATCTGCCGTAACCGCCATACGAGTTGCGAGAGCCGGAGGGACCGTCGCGAGAGTAGAGGCTGGAGCCGCCCATCATCTGGGATGGAGAGCTGGCGCTGAGTGGGACGCCGGGTGGGCTCATTGCCGTGCCAGTGGCGGGCGGCGGAGGATAGTGGCGGGGTGAATGCGCATGCGGATGAGAATGCGGATGCGAGTGCGAGTGTCCCGGTGGAGGGAGGATGGCGCGCGATGATGCGGATGGACTGAGATTGGTCATGGCGGCATGGTCAGCAGGGAGCCTAGCGCCCGGTGGCGAGGCGGCAAGGTCGGCAGCGGCGGCAGGGTTGTGACCCTTGCGAAGTAGATCGATGCGCCTTCCAGATGCCTGCTTGCCCTTGGATGCCTTGATCCAGGTGCAGCTGATATTGAGACGGAGGCAGTTGTCGCAGGGATTCTCGTGATTGCAGCGAACGCGGCGGTGGTGGCATGCGTCGCAGGCGCGGAGCACCTTTTTCGGCTTGTCTTTGGAGTCGTCGTCGTTGTTGTTGCTGCTGACAGCAGAGGCGCTCGCCTCTTGGCGGAACGCCTTGGAGTCGTCTTTGGGCATGAGTGTGGGAACCGCTTCGGACGAGATCCGATCCGATTAGCAAGCGCTGGCGGTGAAGCAGCGGGTGGGCCAGAGAGGCGACTGTGTCAACAGCAGCAGCGGCAGCAGCAGCGGCAGCAGCAGTAGCGGATGGGTATTGTCTCTGGACTGCGGATGTGCCCCGACGGAGCGAGCGCAGATGTGATCGATTGCGCCGTTCCAAAATGAAATCGTCGCGGACCGATGCGGGCGGATGCGGAGCAGGCCGAAGCGAATGTGCGTCGAGCCGCTGCAAAGTGGAAATGCCAGGCAGAAGCGCGTCGGGAGCACCGACGATCAGATGGCTGGCTGGTAAGCGGACGTCGTTGCCGGACCGGATGAGAGGAAGCGGATGCAGCCGATGCAATTTGGGCAGTGATGGTGGGATGGCGGGATGCAGCTGCTGACGGCGCGGAGGATCTGCACGCGTTGGGTGAGAATCCTGTGGATGGCAACAACCTTGCAGCTGCTCGGCTTCTGCTCTTCGTATGCAGCGAGAGTGGTGTGTCAAGTTGCAGCTGCAAGTGATGGGCGCAGCGCGAACGAGATGAAGGAAAAGAGAGAGAGAGAGAGAGAGAGGGATGTCGAGCTGCGTGCAGTGCGGGGCGGCGCGCGAAGCAACAGCGAGGCTCGACCGAGGCGAATGCGCACTTGCCGCGCTCAGTGCGGACAGGAGTGCGGAACTCTGTAGCTTGCGCGCCGCTCTTAGCTGCGATGCGGATGACCGACTCAGCCGAGCGCCCTCCTCAAGCGGTTGGCCCGTCGAAAATAATGGGATGCCGGCCTTGGCGTGCCTTCTCTGTGGGTGCCGCCGCTCTTTGGACATTCGGCTCGAGTGGGCCACGCGCCGAGCTGCGCCGATTTGTGCAGGGTCCTATATTGCCTGGGGAAGGAAGGGCCCCTCTCGCGTCCGTGCTCGGCTCCGCGAGAATCGCCCGATTTTGCTCTAGCTCTTCTGTATCGAGTCCGATTGGCGCTAGAGCCAGTTGACTGACACGCCGTCGGAGAAAAGAGCGCACACGCGTGGAGCGACGGTGTTAATTTGGCGGAGTGGTGCGCACGGCCGGGCGAAAAGCTTCCAAGCTACGCCGAGCCAAAGCCAGCAAGCAGCAGCGCAGTCCTGCACCAACCAAGCCTCTCCTCACCACAAGCTCATCTCCGGACATCATCGCAATACGCGGCTGCTCGACGTCGCCGCCGTCCTCAAGATGCACGCTCCGACGTCCTCGTCCGCGCGGCGTAGCTTCGGCCGCTGGGCGACAACTGCCCTGCTCGCCTCGTTGTTCGCGCTCCTCCTCAGCGCCAGCAGCGTCGCCGCCCTCTCCAAGACAGAGGCCGGTATCATCGACTGGCACATCCCACGCATCGGCGTGCCGCTCACCTCCAACGACTCGGCCACCCCCTACCTCGCCCCGCGCTTCCACCGCATCATCAAGCCCGACGCAGACGTCAAGGACAAGGCTCACACCGCCATCTTTGTCGCCACCGAGTCCAACACCGTCGGTGCCCTCAACCCGCGCAACGGCGCCATCGTCTGGCGCCAGATCCTCGAAAAGCACGACCAGGTCCTGCTCCACAAGCAATTTGGCGAGGTTGCGCTCACCGTTTCGGGCAACGGTGGTGCCAACGTGCGCATCTACCACGCTTTCACCGGCTATCTCATCTGGGAGTCCAAGCTGCACAGCATTGCCGACGGTCTGCTGCCTCTGCCCGGCTTCCCAGCTGCTGACGCCGCCTTCCTCACCGAAGGTGCCACAGCCGAGAGGCCGCCCGACGTCGTCGTCCTCTCCAATGCTCAAACAGTCCGCAGACTCGACGGTGCTTATGGCCAAGAGATGTGGACGTGGCAGCCCGAGGACGACATTTCGCGTCGCTCCCTCATTCGCGTGGTAGCCAACAAGGACAAGATCCACGTCGTCTCGCTCGTGCGCAATGCCGGCTCCACATACAGCTCCCTCTCCGTCGCCACGCTCTCTGCGCACAACGGACAGCTCCTCGCAAGCCACGACATCCCCTCGGGCCTCAGCTCCGCCGCTGATGTCGTCATCGTAGCCTGGAACACGCTGCCCAACCTGCCCCCCACCGCCAACCCAGGCTCGTGGGTTGCTTGGCTCAACAAGGATGGCACCGTCCGTGCCGCCCCACTCGATCCCCCGAGCAAGCGCTTTGCCCAGCCGCAGGTCGTCTACCCCAAGCGCGCAGAGGCCACCTTCACCGGTCTCGTCGACCCGGGCCTTTCCAACAAGGGTCTCTTCGTCGCACGCCGCTCCGACGGCCTCGCTGAAGTTCTCAAGGTCTCCGCCGACGCCAAGTTCACCAGCTTCTGGGAATTCGAGGAAGAGGCGCACGATGCTGTCTACGCCGGCACCTTTGACCGACAAGGTCGCGCCTACCTCCAGCGAATCTTCTTCTCCCGCGCCCAGCACCTCCTCAATTTCCACTTCCTCTGGGCCGATGCCAACAATGGCGGTGAAGGCCAGGTCAGCGGCTTTTCCTTCCAGTGGGACCACGACATGCACGGCAGCGTGCACGCTGCCACCTTCGAGGCGAGCCAGGTCGGCCAGTACCAGCTTGCCACGCGCACCGTGCTCGTCACCTCGAGCGGCTCCGTGCGCATGCTGCTCGAAGACCAGCATCAGTGGATCGTCGAGGAGGGCCTCACACAGACCACCCACGCCACGTTTGTCGACCTCCCAGAGAAGAAGCTCACCGACATCCCCGGCGGCGCGGCGAGTCTCGACAACGAGGGCTTTGTCCGACGCATCGTCCGACACATCATCTCGCTCAAGGACCTGCCGCAATACACGGTCGCCTTTGCAACGCGCTTCGCCACTGGCTCTTACGGCAGTCTCGAGCAGCTCGGTCTGAGCAAGTCGGCCTCAGCGAGCTCGGCAGCCGCAACCACGACCATGGTCAAGGAGGGCAACAAGCCCGCACGCAAGAAGGCAGACCAGGAGCAGAAGCCTACGTCGCTCGCACCGCGCGTCGCATCGGCCAACACCACTTCCAGCCTCTTCCGCGATCCGTTTGGCTTCCGCAAGCTCGTCGTCGTCGCCACGGCCAAGGGCAAGCTCTACGCGCTCGACACCATCGCCAAGGACGCCGTCGTATGGGAAAAGTCACTCGTCGGATACGGCGATGGCGAGGGCGAGCACGAGCCGCGCGTCAACATCAAGCTCATGCAGACCGTGCGCGAGCTCTCAACAGACGGAAAGAGCCCGCTCCTCGCCATCGTCGCCGAGGTCGAGCTCCAGCCTGGCCTGCACAGCACGCGCGTGTTCGAGCTCAACCCGCTCACGGGTGAGTTCCTCAACGATGCCACGTCGGGACAGAATGTGTTCGTGGGCAAGTGCCGCGACGCCTTCCTGCTTCCTCAGGCTGTCGAGGACCCCGTCGAGAGGCAGCAGTCGCTCGGACTCGTCGACCAAAACAACCATCTCTACCTCTACCCGGACACGCTCGCCGTCGCGGAGCGCTTCGAGCCGCTGTCGGGCCGCTACTACTTTGCGGTGCAGGAGCCCGCGGCTGCGGCGGGATCGTCGGTCAAGTTCGTTGGACATGCCGTTGAGCCGGGCGTGAGCAGCGTGCACAAGTCCAAGCCGGTTTGGACGTGGAGTGTGTCTGCGGGCGAGGAGGTGGTGCAGGTGGTGCAGGCGCCGAGCAAGGACGCGATTGCCTCGTTCGGACGTGTGCTCGGCGATCGCTCGACGCTGTACAAGTATCTCAACCCGCACGCGCAGCTCGTTGTCACGGCGGCACGTGCGAGCAACCAGGCGCACCTCTACCTCATCGACACCGTCACGGGCAGCATGCTCTACGAGCTGCAGCTCGACGATGTTGACACGGCGCAGCCCGTGCGAGCCCATGTGGTGGAGAACTGGGTGACCGCCACCTATGCCGTTCGCAACGCGGACGAGGGCATGGCGACGCGCATCGTCACCGTCGAGCTGTACGAGCAGCCCGACGCGCCCACGGCCGAGCAGAAGCGCTCGATCGCGGCATCGTGGAGTGGCCTGACGGGCAACTTTAGCAGCTTTACGGGCGACACCAGTGCCAAGGGGAAGAGCGTGCTTCCCCTTGCCTATGTGCAGTCGTTCCTGTACAGTGGCGGCAGCGTACAGGCGCTCGCGACCACGACGACCAAGTTCGGAATTGCGCTCAAGAATCTGCTGGTGGCGACGGATCAGGAATCGATCGTATCGATTCCGCGCCGGCTGCTGGATCCGCGTCGTCCTGTGGGTAAGCCGAGCAAGAGCGAGGCTGAGGAGTACAACATCCCTTACGCACCCATGATCCCGGAGGACCCCAAGTGGATCATCAACCACATCTTCCCCGCTGCAGGCATTCAGGCGATTGCTACGGGACCGGCACTGCTCGAGAGTACCGCAACAGTGTACGCGTATGGGCTCGACTCGTTCACAACACGCGTCAGCCCCTCAGGCCAATTCGACATCCTGCAAAGCTCGTTCAATAAGCCGCAGCTGCTGCTCACCATCGCCATCCTCTCGGTCGGCATCGCACTCACCCGCCCCATGGTGCGCAACAAGAACCTCTCCCTCCGATGGTAAGAAATCACCGCATTCGGTCCGGGGAAAGACAAAGAACAGGTATACATGCGTTTCAAAGAGCGCCAACCCCCAGGTGAAGGTCGTGTGCTTTGCTAGAATACAGTACATTCGGAAAAACCGCGATAGAGAACAAGAGGAAAAGAGAGACAGAAAGACGGCGCGATGGTGAGGATCCGGGGCGGGTCATGACTTGTGTTGGTCTGGTGGGATTGGATGCGAGTATCGGTTGTCGAGCTCGGCTCGGAGGCGGTCGATCTGGGCACGTGCGTCCTCGAGCTGCGCCGTTAGGTCACCCATGGCCTGATCCATGAGCAGCTTTTCGAGAGTCCACTTTTCAATGTTGCTCGCCTCGTTGTGTTTGAGATCCTGGATGTAGCGCGCGGCGGCATGGATGATGGCGCCCTTGTTGGTATTCTTCTCCTCGCATCCGGGTACGATGAGCGAGAGCTGCGTGATGCCGTCGTTGATGGCGCTGCGGCGACGACGCTCGACTTCCTTGTGGTTGTCTTTGCGCTGGCGATCCAGCTCGGGTCCACGCGGTCGCTTGAGGTTGCGCGCGGGCGAGGCGGAGCCACCAGCAGAGTCATAGTCCATCGACTCGTCGGCTTCACCTCCTTCTTGGTGCGGCTGGGGCTGGCCGGCTTGCGGTTGCTGAAGGTGAGAGGCTGCAGCGAGCGAGCCTAAGCTCGCAATGGCAGCAGCCGTGGCCGAATCCGTGGCGGACTTGACCGCTGCGATCGCCGCCGATGTGTCGGCATCGAGCTCCTTGCCGTCGAGCTGGTCGGGATACTCGACGCCCGGCGGCGGTGGTGCGTCGCCAAGGTCTTTTGAGTCTGCCTTGTCGTTGGCCGCGCTGCGTTTCAGGCCGGACGCGATGCTGGTGAGCGCGCTCGCTGCCTGGCCGAGCCCGGACGCGATGCCGTCGCCAAAGGCAGCACCATCCGCCGCGTCGCCGTTGCGCGCCTCGGACGCGCGTGCCGCCGCGACGATCGAGGCCAGCTGCTCCTGGTTCAGGCCGGCCAAGATGTTGGACACGTCGCGCTCGATGTGGTCGCGTTCGGCGGGATCAGCGTTCGGATCGAGCGCAGCCGCAGCTGCTGCCGCTACCGCCGCCGAGCTAGGCTCGTTGCGCTGCGCGGTCTCGTCGACGTGCTCGTTCGATCCATTGTGAGCTGTGGCAGCGTCGGCCTGGTGCTCCGGAGCCGGCGCCGATGAAGTTGTCGCGTCCGTCATGCCCTGACTGTGCGGCAGAAGTGGCATCTGACTCGGGTGCTGAGTGCTCGCAGTCAAAGGAGAAAGCAGGGACACCACTGCACCCTGACGATGACACGAAAAGACGCGTGCCGTGCGGGTGCGGCCCAGAAGCGCTGATGGCGAGCACGCGAGCCGCCGACGTGCGGAGGTGGATGTGTAGGAGGAGGCGGACGCGGCGAGGCAAGAGCAGAGGCGAGTGTTGGACTTGGACTCGGGTGTGGAGCCAGTGTCGATCTCGCGTGCGGCGTCGCGTAGAGCGTGGGGTTGGCGTCCGAGTCGTGAATATTCGCAACCAGGTCACGGGATGATGGTTGGATGGGGAGCAGGTCACGTTTTTCTCTTTTTTGAGGGTCCCCGACCAGCTCGCGGCCAAGTCGATGGGCGAGGGTGAGTATTGTCTCGTGCGATAGACGCGTCAGACGCTCTCGCCGCTGGCCCGAGCACCTGCGTCAAGCCGGTCACAGGTGTGAAAACCACCAGTCACTTTGCTCAGCACACACCGTGACACCATCGATAGCGTTGCACTGTCTCGGGCTGCATTTTGAGCAATCTGGTTGCTGACCACTCGAGCTTTCCAGCAAGTGTGATTGTGACAGAGAGTCTATAAGAAACCTCCGACAGAACAGGAGGGAGTCTGGCGTGGCCTTGGCTAAATCAACTCGGCTTGGTGAAGAGGGCGGCGTGGCCCCGCCTCGCCCACGGCGAGTCGGATCGATCCGTCACAGCAGAGGCTGCACGTCTTGCGTTCGAGTTGTATTGCTACTCTTGAAGTGATTCTAAGTGGCGAATTGCACGCAGCCGTTGAGCGGAATACAAACAGGCAATTGGCTGCATTTGAAAAACTTTTTTTTGTTCGAGCTGCAGCCAAGCGGAATGGGTTGAATTGAATTTGGTTCGGATTGGCCACATTGGCCACGGGCAAACAGGCCAGCTGGCGAGGCAAAAAGCGAGGCAGCGAGCGAACGCGGGCGGAGCAGATCTTCTCGAAGGAACCGACGACAGACAGGCAGTCAGTCAGACAGGCACACGCCCCGCTGCCAAAAAAAGGCGAAAATGAAGCTGCGTCCTTTTTTTCACCTGGCGGCTGCTGCTGATGCCCCAGAAGGCGAAGCTCCAGCGGGCACAGCCAAGCGCGGAAGGCAGCAGGGAGAGTCCAGCGAGCGCTCGACAGCCTCAGTATGGTCACGATCACCAACTTCTCTCTCTGCACCACCACCTACCACCTGTAGTTTAATCAGTCAAAATGGTACGTAGCGCACACAGGCGCCATCGCCATCGCCATCAGCAACACCGTCCAAGCGACACTTCGGCGTCTCGTCTTGCAACCCGCGAATCGAAGCACGCTGTGCATCGGATCACAGATGTCGTGTGGTCCAGTCTAGCAGTGGCACGATAAGCAACACGCCACTGTCCGCCATTAGCCTACGTCTGGCCACGATATCTTCCCCCGCTCCATGCAAACGAGACGTGCGGAGGCTGCGATGCGCTAGATCGTCAATCACGCAAATTGTGCAAACTTTACTGACCTGGCCTTTCGTCATTTTCCGTCTCCGCTTCCGCAGTCCGCCTCCGACGACGAGCAGCACAACGCCACCTTCGAGTCCGCCGATGCCGGCTCCTCGCTGACCTTCCCCATGCAGTGCTCTGCTCTGCGTAAGAACGGTCACGTCGTCATCAAGGGCCGCCCCTGCAAGGTTAGTACTCTGCTTGCCTTTTTCCACCCCGCGCTTGACTTGGCACTCCCTCCAAGCAAGCACGGACCCTGGGCAGCAGCTGCCGAGCACCGCTCTGTTCTGTCGACTTGTAGCGTTCGCCACACGCGCTATCTGAGGCGCAGTTGCATGGACGCTGCCGCTCGCAAAGCAGCTCGTTTGTGCCCGGCACTGCCTCGACTCCCAGCTCCAAAGCTCAGCCTCACAAGTTCACGATCTTTTTGCTGACACGGCCCACCTTGTCCCTCTCTGCCACCACACAGATCATCGACATGTCCACCTCGAAGACCGGCAAGCACGGTCACGCCAAGGTCCACCTTGTCGCCACCGACATCTTCACCTCGAAGAAGTACGAGGACATCTCGCCCTCGACCCACAACATGGACGTCCCCAACGTCAGCCGTAACGAGTTCCAGCTCGTCAACATTGACGACGGTTACCTCAACCTCATGACCAACGACGGCGACACCAAGGACGACGTCCGCGTCCCCGACGGCGAGCTCGGCGAGCAGATCCAGGCCGCCTTCGACGACGGCAAGGACCTTATGGTCACCATCGTCTCCGCCATGGGCGAGGAGCACTGCCTCTCGTTCAAGGACGCTCCCCAGGGCAAGTAAACCCTTGTTCCCCAAAAGTGTCATCGTGCCTTTGCAGGCAATGCCGTCCTTCACGCCCACGTACGCGTGTGAGCGTGGCCGACGAATTCCGCATCGTCTTGTTTGTCTACGCTTGACTTTTTAGCGTTTTGCATGCGCAATCCTACACCCACTTGTGGCCTGGACGTAGCGAAGTCTCTTTGTGAAGTGTGAGGTCGACCCAAAGTGACGTAACGGCGTGACGCAAACGTGAGCCAAAGTGCATGATGGCGAGTCGCCATGCATGCTCACCTTGCAAACCTTGGGCCCTGTGTCCACAGTCTGCGGTCTAGTTGGGAGAAAGTGCAACTCTGCATGCGGGACTTGGCAGAGCGGGGTCCGTTGCGGAGCGGATGATGACGTTACAGTTGCAAAGGTGGCCTAAGGCAGTTACAGAGACGCTCGTGACAGAGTCCCCAGTGCGCTCAACCACCAACTTGGTCGCCATACGACAATCATGGTTGTAATGAACGTACACCTTGCAAATGTGTGCCGGATGATTGTAACAGTGTCGGCTCGTGCGCGACCGTGCGATTCGAGACTCATAGCGTCACGGCAAAAGGAGAGCTTTGGAGGAGACGACATTCTCCGTCGGCAAGGGGTCTCTAGACGGATGCGAAAGGTGGCGCTGCTGGAGAACAGAAGAAGCCCCTGATTCGCCTCGACCGATTGCTTCTCGAAAGAACGATTGTCGTCAGATGATCACCATGCGGCTCCTCATTCGGCGTTACAGTAAGACATCGGCGAATGTGACCCGCCCACAAAGGAACCTTCCTGAAACCCTCCAGGTTTCAAGACCATATGGCGATGATGGTGTGGGTTTTTTTGGCATGACTGAGACCGGGGACCCACGGAGGCGAGGGGGAAGAAAGTGGCGTGAAGGTTCGGGACTACTGCGTACACTGAAACCCACACCACCGCGAGCACCAGAAACATGGACCACCAGCCACCTCGTCTCAACCTTGCAGAACTCAACATCCACAGCCCGAGCGTGGATCAAACCGGACACATGCGGCGACTAGCTCATGATGATGTCAATTCGAACGGTTCGACCGGATCCGGCCAGGCTAAATGCAGTCCAATTACGAGCTAGCTCAAGGACGGGAGCCATCGGCTAGGCTTTGGATGGATACACCGGTAGAGTCTTGAAGAGTGGTGCCGGGTTCAAAGTGCTTTTTCTCTCCGCTTCCGCCCGCAATGGTCCACTTGTGGCTTCCCGCAAGCCACGCATCGACGTCACGGTGCTCGCTCTCACTTTCCCTGGTCTTTCATTTCGAGCGTCCAAGAGAACCGCTCGAGTATTCATCCGTTGTATGCTCCACAAAGAACTCTCTTGAAGCTTCCAAGAGCATTGCTTGCCAGAGTTGCGTCCGTCGTAGAGACACGTCGAAACGTTGAAGAAGCTTCGCAAACACCAGCTTCGCGCTCAATTTGGCCTTCATTTCTGCCAAACTGTATGCAAATGAAGAGGACCCTCGTGCATTGCGCCTGCAGAATCTCGAAACTTTCGCAAGTCAACCGCATACAAGGCATGTTCAACTTTCTCCGACACAGACGGCTTTAAAAACACGGCGAAACGGGGGTATTTTGCTAGAGAGACAATGCTATGCGATACAAAATGAGTGATGCGACGATATGCAGGAGATCCAAGGGCGTGAAGGCTAAGCGACGAGGTTGCGCTCGAGCTCAAAGAGTCGAGTGGACGTAGAGGGTGAGGGTAGGGTCCCACTTCTTGTGAGCGGCCCAGTCCGGGTGGTTGTTGTGGTCGGCGTAGACAGAGTTGGTGTCGTAGGCGCTCCGAAAGTGATCCTGACCGTAGGTGGTGTGGCGCGGATCGGCCCAGAGCGGGGCGAGTTCCTGGTTGGGCGTGACCTCGGGGCCGTGACTGGCAGGCGAGGCGGACTCGCCCGAGCCGGCACTCGACGAGGCGCGTTCGAGCGATGGCACGGCGACGCCAAACGTCGGACTGCCCGCGGGGGCGGGCGAGACGCTTACGGCGGGTTCAAATGGGGCGGGCGTGGCTCGAAGCTCGCCTGGCTGGGATGCGTAAGGGCTGGCGACCGCGTCAGGCTGGGCGCCAAACGGGGCGGAGTAGCGTGGCGCCAGTCGCTCGCCTGCATTGGCTTCGTTGGCAAAGGCACGAAATGATCCATAGCCGGCAGGGGCCGACGCGATCGCCATGTAGTCGTGGCTGTCAAATGCGGGTGCGCCTCCGTGGCCGTGCATCATGCTCAGCCCGAGCCCACCGGCGAATGACGAGGTATCAGCCAGCGCGCCTGCCGTCGGCTCGTACGCCCGAGACCTGGACTCGAACGCGCGTGCATACTCCGGCTTGCGGCTGTACACGCGTGCACCCGCGAGTGTCGTCGTCGACTGGCGCCTCGATCCGTTCAGGCCCGCACCGACGTCGAAGAGCGCGTTGGCCGCCGTGCTCGCTGAGGGGTATCGTCCGTCGTATGCGAAAGGCTGTGTGGTTGCGAAACCGCCCGTGCTGACTGCAGGCAGGGGTGGAGCATACAGGCCGATGCGCTGCTCGTTGGTTCGCGACATCTCGGCGTTAAAGCTGCTGCCGGCGTGCGTCGCAGCCGCCGGAACGCCACGGTACGGATGGTAGGCGGGAAACGCGTCGTGTTTGTTGAGGTTGGCGCGAGCCGCTTCCTGCTCGGCCGTCTTGCGCTGCTTGGACTTGCGCTTCTTGTCGCGCAGCACGGCATTCTCCTCCTCGGTCACCTTGACGTAGTCGCAAGGGCGCTTGAGCCGTTCGCACAGGCTGCACCTGGGCTTCTGGCCGTCGCACCGTACTTTCCTGTTGCGCCCAAAAACTCCAATCCGGGTCAGTAAAAAATGCATACATCCGTGGCGACGCGCGCTGATATCGAGAGCCAAGAAGAAATACACACCTCTGTCGGCAGTGTTTGCAAGCCATAGTGACGCGCGAGCGCGAGACGCTGCGCGATTGTGGCGGCGGCTGCGAGTGAGAGTGAGACTGCGAGGTCGAAGCGCTGTACATGTCGTGCGGGCCGAGGTGGGTGTGGTCGTAGGCGTAGGCATAGCTGAACGTCTCGCCCGACCAGCCGTTGTGAGTCGGAAGCGACGACATGTTGAGTTGAAATCGTGAATCAGAACAGGCAGGCGGGCTTTTTTTGGTGTCGTGAGACTATGGGCTGCTGTGCTGAAGCAGCGTATGATGAATCGGAGGTCGTTGAGCTGAGTGGGCAGCGAGAGTGACACAGGTATCAACCCGGATCGAGAGGTCCGGAAGGGCTGGTCGCGGGCAAGGTTGATATGGAGGGAAGCGGGGATGGGAGATGGAAGGGGACAAGATGGGATCGAAGCGGAAGTCGATGGGTTCGAGAAGCCGCCCTTTATGTAGCTGTGAGGAAGCGAGCGAGGAGACAGCTACACATGCAAGGCGAGAGAGGCACAGCACCGGAGAATAAAGGTGCAGCCGAACCACGTTTCGCCCCGTTCAACAACAGCAGACGAACGGCCGTACAGCCAAACGCAACTCTATGCTCATATGAGGATCATCAGCAGGCAAAACAAGGTCAGGCAGGGCAGACAGAGGAATTCGGAGAGAAATAGCACCCGAGACGCACATTCAGGAGACCCAAGATTGGAGGTGAAAGCGGGGAGGCTCGGCACGGACGCCTATGGCAGGCGCAAAGGAACGGAGCGGAAGACGTGAGGGAGGTTGCGAGGAGGGCGACCCAGGGTGAGAATCTGGGCGTGGCTGAGTGCCAAAGAGACTCGCCAGGGCGCTCGACATGTGCAGCATGGCGGAGTGTCAAGCATGTCTCGAGCGCAGTAACGCCCCCACAGCCACGGTGGTGAGCGGCAGTGAGGGGATTTGTGTGTCTCCAGGCACGACCGCCGCGCCTGCGGCATGAAATTGGTGCTGTTCCGCTCCGATCTTTTTTGACTCGCGAGCCTCTCTGCGTGACGAGGGGCGGGACTTGTTTTTCTTTCGCTGTCAAGCGTCCGCTCAGGCCAGCGCCGCATGTGCCCCGGGACTCAGCAACCTAGCAAGGCCACCGGCCAGCTGCTGACGGGAAACAGCAACGTCGATGGATTCGGGGAGCCGACAACAATGGATGGCATCGACGCCCCGTGTGAAGGGAAGCGACAAGCGCAAAGCACGCTCGCGCGCTGCGATGCGCTTTGCCAGGACGATGTGGAAAGCACAGCCGATGCCACAGAGGGAGGGACGTTGCTTTGGGGAGAGGGTGACCATGCTGCATCGCTGGGCTGGCTGACTCGCTGGAGTTGAGCGATCTCAAGCCGTGTGAGGAATGGCTGTGGCATGAACCCCCGCCAGGCTCGCAGAGATGGGCTGACGTGGCGCACGACATTCAGGAGCAGCGCGATGCACGTCAAAGACCAGTCAGGACCCCCAAACGCATGCTGTTGTAGTGATGCGGCGCGATGCGCAAAGAGAGTGATCTGCTTGCCCTCTTGGAGCTGTGAGGGAGCGAGGCGCGGTAACCACGCCGTGTGGCTGTTGCGCAATGGTCGAAAGCCTTTGACGCTCGCTTGACTGACCGCAGATGCACTTGGGGACGCGAGGGCCGTCGAAGCGAGACGAGTCCAGACCTGCGCTCTCGCTTCAGTCAGCTCACGCGGAGTTTGGACTGGGCGTGCCAAAAGCTTGGCAGCCACCTGAGCCCAAAGGAAAGGGTCAAGCCAGTCACTTGGCAAGGATTTTAATTTTGCGGCACTGCCCCCGTGCCTGGAGCCCAAACAAGGGGTACAGCATGAAAAATTGGTAAATGTGACAGGCAGCCAGTGCGGCCAGTTCGGCCCGCAGATGCAGCCCCTCTAGGCATACCCGACCGAGAACCACTGCAGTCTCGCAGCCTCGCAGACTCGCAGCCTCGAGGCCTTGCAGGTTGGCAGCCCTGAAGCATGGCAGCACTGCTTTCGCGGGCGCGCTGCGGCTACAGCAGGGTCGCATTCCCGACCGCTTTTTTCAGCTGCCGACCCTAGCAGGCGCCTGCGTTTGGGTGTGCTTGCGTTATAAAATAAAAGCCGTCCTGATCTGATCCGATCCCAATCCGTCGCTGCGTTCCTAGCCGAGCTTGTCTTGCAACAGAAATGAGGCTTGCTCTCCCCTATCCAGGGCGTACTCCGAAACCCGTCACAGTCTAGTTGAGCCTAACTCTGCGAGCTAATCGCCGTCAAGGGCGGGGACGCCGTCCACGGTGGCGTATTTATGGTAGATCGCTATAACGGCGGTCGAACTGTCGGTCAACCCCTTCGGCGAAGCGAATCGATGTGGTCCGCCACTTGCCAGTCCTAAGGAAGGGGAAGCGGGCTGTCTGTCAGAGTCGAGCCCCCGAAGCGTTCAAGTTCCGGTTCCGGTTCTTGGCAACTCAGCTTCGTAAGAACATGCTTAACGCAGCGTCGGCCACGAGGCCAAACGACGCCCTGAGCCTTTCTTTTCCCCGTATGGACCTTGCGTTGGAGGTCCGAGCGCCATGACCCCTTGAACGGTCACACATTCGGGAAGAGTCCGATAGCGTCACGCCCGGCAGCTCTACGCAGCCAAAGTCGGTTTCGGCCAGTTGCTCAAGAGAACTCTCTTTTTATTCCAAAAAAAAATGGACCAAATTCAGGCTGCCCAAATGAGACTTTGCGGGCCGAAATAGTCGGGCGAGCCGACTTGTCACAGCCGCAGGCGAGCTGTTCCGTTGCAGCGTAGCCGAACCGCGTGCGCGGGCAGCTGATGATGGCAGCCTGAGACAGAGGTGCAGATGGCTCGCCCCCCAGATTGGCATCCTTGACTTGGACCCATTTCTGAATGCGCCATCTCCCCCTTCATCGACCTGTCGACGTGCAGCATCGCATTCCGCAGCCGCTCGCGTTCCGATGCTGGTGTGAAAAGGTGGGCCTCGCATTCCATTCTACTTCACCTTCAGCCATAACTTCCCTTCATAGAGCCAGACCCCCTCGAAATCTGGGCATGATTGCTCAACTTGTGTCTTCATGTCTGCGGGGCGAAGTCTTTTCCCCCGATCCGGATGCTTGTCAATTGGACCTGATCGCAGCAGCGCGCATGAAAAGAGGCTCCTCCGCTAATGACCGTGTGGTGCCCTTGCATCATTGCTTGTCTTCACTGCTTTGCTCAGCCGGCTCCTCCCGGATGCTAGGAATGCTAGTGAAGCGGAACAACTTTGGCATGTTGCCCCCTTGGCCTGCGTCACCGATTGGGGCAGCCATCGAGACGGCCCGATCAAAGGGGCCGCCCGGCATGGCCTTTGGGGTCGATACCGCCGTCTGCGCGGCTCGCCATGGTTTGGCGGCGCCGAAGCACCGCCTTTGCGCTTTTGCACATCGCCGCCACTAATCGAGAGCCGACGAGAGCGAGACGAAGACTTCAGCTTGCGATTCGACACCAGACATCTCCTCGGACTCCGAGTGTGAGCCCGGGAACCGCTGCGAGGCACGGCGCGAAGCTTCGAAATCGAGGTTCATACCGGGTATCATCGAGGCCTCCGCGCACCGAAGCGTGACGCGCCGAACCATCTTTGCAGGCTGGCAAGCAGGGCCATCGCATGCATTTTGAATCCCACGACACGAAGGCGCAGAGGACGATGGGGGTTTGGCCTCGAGACCAGCAGGATTGATGATCGACTCGGGTCTAGACCGTGTCGCTCCAGTTTCGGCAACAGACTGCACAGGAGCATTGCAGCCAGTCCTTCTTTTTTGTTCCGTTTTTCTCGCCCCCTTTTCCAGGCTGCGAAAGGCTTTGTCGGACTGCTTCCGACTTTGCCCCGACCCTGCTTGCCGCGCGTATCCACAGACAGATCATGCGACTGTCAATACAGCTGCCAGCGGGGTTCCTGGCTGAGCTCAATTTCACAGCAACAATGACTCGAGCCTCTGCCTCGACAGCCACTAGCCTCGCCACAGCAGCATCTGTCGACATGCGCGTGGGAATGCTGTCAAGCAGCCACGCTCGGTGGGCACCTGTTGCGCTCAAGTCGTGCCGAGAGCAACATCCATGCAGGCTCGAAGGTGACCACTCTGTTGCAGTGACAGATCTGATGTGGCGCAGGTGCGCGCAACATCCCCTGCCAACGAACGATTGCTAGCCCTCGCGAGCGACCTCTTGAAAGCTGCATTGCTTGGCACAGCCCTGCGATATTGGTATGGTCGGCGTTGCTCCGAGGCTAAGCGAGCTTGCAAGTCTAGAATCGAGCTGAGCCTCAACTTCTCTCGCTCTCTCTGCATATCGTTGCATCGATTCGAGCCACGCATCCATTCTCATCGACAGCGACGGGACGCTCTCGTGACGGTACAGGCTGTAAGCGCTCTCTGCGTTTCAATGCCTGCTGCCATCGCAGTCTTATCCGCGGTACCGAGTCCCGGGGCCATGGCAGGTACCCATCTACCATTGAAACCCCGCTGTGGGAAGGGTCACACCACCCTTGCCCCGAACGAATCTGAGTCGGGGTCCGACTGATCTGGCATCTCGCTCCAGCGTATCAACCCCTCCAGCAACCAAGCCGTGTGTTGGGTCGAGATTGCTGAGCACCTCTCCCCACGTGGCGTCTAAGCGAACTGTCCCGCAAGAATGAGCGTGACAGCGATCCTGCGCGAGAGCGACAGCGTTGGCGTGCGCTGTCCCGTCAATCCCGCTCCCAACTATATGGCTTTGTTACAAGCGTTCGGCAGCGCTACCTAGAGATCGACCGAGCACGATTGCAGTCTAGACTGCACTCTGGCCGCGATTGTGCGAATGGGTGTGGTGTAAATCGATGCTTGCAGCCTTAGCGGCAGCCATCAAAGCTGAGCGGGGCCCGCCGACGAGGAAATCGGCAGTGGCGGCAAGACAGCACCTTGAGCGGGACCTTGCCGAAAGCACAGCGCGCCCAGACCTCGGAGATGTCTTCGAGCTCCATGATGTCCATTGGCCGAGATCGCGGTGTGTTAGGCCGCACTTTCCACCGAAGAAAAAATGAATCTAAGTGTTAGACCTAAGGACTCGGGCGTTCGGCACTCGGAGGTGGTCGGCTCGAGTTTTTTCCCACCCCCGCCATTTCTTCTTCCACGATACGAAGCAACATCTCTGCACAAACGCCGACGAATCAAGAGCACTGCGGTCGGGGTGATTGACGGGCCCGCTGCCAACGCAAGAATGCCCGGAATCAACGGCAGCACCCCGGAATCCACTCCGGACCTGGACTACCCGAGCTACGATGCGGAGGCGCTCCAGCTTCCGCCACACCTGCTACTCGATGCGTTCCACGGCCTCAACGTGTGTGCGCCCATGGTGCGCTATTCGAAGCTCGCCTTCCGCACGCTCGTGTCGCGCTACGAGACGCATATTACCACCACGCCCATGATCCTCGCGCGCGAGTTCAGCCGCACCGAGGCTGCGCGCAACTCGGAGTTCTCCACCAACCAGTACGAGCGCGGCACCTTTTCGCTCCTCCCTGGCATTGCCGAAGGGTCCGAGTCAGCACAGCGCCGACTTGCCGCTGCCAGCTTCAACACGAGCGATGCCACTACCGAAGCTCTCGACGAGACGATCGGGGAGGCCGAGAGGGAGGAAGCGGCGCGGCGGGCAAGAAAGGGCAAGCAGAGTGTGCGGGTGCGCGGCGCGCTCGTGGCGCAATTCGCCTCGAGCGAGCCGGGCGCATTTGCAGACGCCTCGGAGCTGATCGGCCGCTTCGTTGATGGTGTGGATCTGAACTGCGGATGTCCGCAACCATGGGCTTATGAGGAGGAGCTCGGGTCGTACCTGCTGCGCCAGCCCGAGACGGTGCGCGATATGGTGCGAGCCGTCAAGGCACGCATGGGCGAAGACTTTTGCGTCAGCGTCAAGATCCGTGTCGATCCGGACCTGAGCCTCACCGACGCGCTGGTGCGTAATGCGCTGCATGCCGGAGCGTCGGTGCTGCAGATCCACGGGCGCACGCGCTGGCAGTCGTCCGCTAGCCATCCGGTCGATCTGGATGCGATCAAGTTCGCCGTGGAGTCGGCCAATGCTTGCGGGTTCCGCACCGCGTGGGGCTCGCGCGGTGGTGCAGCCGCCCAGTTCGCAGATGGCGGAAGCGGTGGCTTGGTGCCTTGTGTGGCGAATGGCGATGTGTGGACGCTGGACGATGCGATCAAGTATCGCAGCCACACGGGGTGCAGGGGCGCAATGAGCGCACGTGGGCTGCTGGCCAACCCAGCACTGTTCTCGGGATACGACCAGACACCCAACGAGGCTGTCGAGCTGTTCCACTCGCTGGCTACGTCGTGGGGCCTGCATACGGCGCTGATCCACCGCCATCTGGCGTACATGCTCGAAGCGTCGTTCCAGAGCCGCGCAGAAGCGGTGTACTTCAACTCGCTCAGTGGCGCAGCGGCGCTAACCGACTACCTCGGCGACCAGGGCTTCCTCTCGACACGCAGCGCACATACCGACCCGCTAGCGGCGCGCTTTGGATTCGCGCTCGCCTCTACCCCGCTCGAGTGCGCGCGTGTGGGGCCACAACGCATACGGCCACTAGCCGACGTGCTTGCCGGAACAGGCCTGTAAAACGCAGCCACATCGATACCCTCCTGCATCCTTCGCATAGAATTCCACTCGCCGGCGTCAGAGCACGCCCATCCGGAGCTCGCGTTTGCAAGACGTCGATGTCTCGATTGTGTGCGTTGTTGGATATCTGATTTGAGTTGCGAAGGGGCGGGATGAAGGGTTGATTACTGTACAGGCATTGGATCGGGCTGGGATGGCGCTGCGGGCGCATCGTCCCACTTGATGTTGAAGCGCGTCACGCGTGGTTTGGCGACAAGCACTGAGCGTCGGACCTTGGTGAGGTCGACTACCTCCGGTGGGTTTTCGCGCAGCTCTTCGGACTCGTACGCATTGTTGACGTAGTATCCGACACGGATGAACTCCTGGTCGCGATACGATGCTGTGAGCAGAATCACCGTGACACCCAACAGATCCTCGGGCGGAATCTTGGACGGTGAAGGTGCAGCTGCTTCAAACTCGAACGAATTCACCCCTAACATCCCGACAAACAGAAGCAACGATTAGTTCACGATTCCGCAAGAGTTGCAAGATGGGCATGTAGGACTTACCGACTGGAACTGGACCGACCATGCAATTGTCGAGTTCCTGATCGTACTTTTCGTCGCCTGCCGAACCGACATAGACGAGGCGCCATTCGATGTCGTCTTGCAGTGGCGAGATGCACTCAAAGGTGATCTTGAAGATGTATGCGTCCTCGAAGCGCGCCTCGGCATTGAGGATCTCGACGCTCTGCAGATGCACGATCGACATGGCTTCGTCTCGTCCTCCCTTTGTTCTGGCTCCAGATCTTAGTTTTGGTGGCGTGTGTGTGTGTGTGGGCAGGGGAGATTGATGGATGTTTGTCCGAATGCGGGTCGTATGTCCAGGGACTAATGTAGGCTGTTGTTGAAGGTGTGAGCGATGGAGGAGAGAAAGGTGATGGTCAAAGTTGTAAGTGAGTGAGAGAGCACGAGGATGTTGGGTGCCCTTCTGCTTTTCGGAAACCTAAAGTCGCGCTGCGGGTCGTGTAAAGTGCACGTCGGCACAACGCTCTAGGCGAAATTGCGCGCGACGCGCCGCCCGTTTGCAACCAACACTCGTAATTTTGAACGTGTTAGATGGGCGAACCCTCACAGAACTCGACTCGACTTTTCAACTTCCCGTGGCTTTGGGCTCGCTGGGGCCTCCTTCATATTCCGCTACGATAGCGTTGCATGCATTCTGCAGGCACCGCATCAGTAAAGATGGGGGCTGGAGGCTCGAGCTCCAGCCTACAGTAGCTGCTTGCACACACGCAAGCACACACCGAGTTGATAAGGCCTTCGTAGGCACAGACTCACACCTTGCGGACGACCACCATGTCTTGATCCTACACCACTGTCGTTTGCGCGCCCGCTACCATGTATCGGTGAGCTTGGTCAGAACTTCTTCTATTGTCGCTACACACAGGAAGCGGCAATCTTCGTCACTAGCTTACAGGCGCCACTCTCAAGCGCTTCATCATCGCCATCTCGGTAAAATCTGGCACGCTCGGCCACGAGACGTCGGCGAGACACATCGACGGGATCTACCGGCGGCCATCGCACCGACTTTGACATGCGCCTTCGCCTATGTGGCGTCGCACGCTTCTCTTGCTCGAACCCCGAGTGGCGGTGGCTGTGACCAGCTTTGACGCTTCTGTTTTCGGCAGTGGGACAGCTTAACAACGTCACTTGAATTCGCACATGGGCGGACTTTGGGCATTTGCCGGAGTTGTACCGGCAGCGTGGTCACAGCGCTGGGTCGAGGCGGAGGATCCGGAGTGTCTTGGCACGGGATGACGTGAGAGATACGGCAGGCTACAGTCTAAGCTTTGGCTGTATCGTGGCTGGGCCGTGTGGTACCAAAAACAGCAACCTGGCCCAGGACACGGCGCTTCCACATTTCTCGGAGGCATACCAGCAGCGATGTTACAGGCGAAGGATCCGGAGTGTCATGGAACTGCCATGCCCGAGAGCTGGTTGCTGTTTTTGGTACCACACGACCCAGCCACGACACAGCCAAAGTTTAAACGCCAATGTAGCTTGACGCGTTTTTCGCGTCATGCCGGGCGATGTCAGCTTGTTGACGCCGAAGCTGGTGCAACGGCGCGAGCCGTGCGCGTCATGGGCGGCGACCGGCAAGCAGAGGACGTTGCAACTCGGGCCCAGCGTGACGAGGGCCTGGCGTCGATGTGACGTTTAGGTTGCCTGGTCGCGCTCTAAATTCAACGCGGCCCTCCACCGAGCTCTAAAAAAAGAAGACTCGCGGCGTGGCTCTGCTGCAGTCATGCCCATGACGTCATGACGTCATCGCTCCCGCGTCCATTTCGAAGCGCCCTTCGCGCCCCAGCACCCTAGGTCTCGCCAAGGTATGCTCTTGCGGTATGCGGTCCCATACGCCATTGCCAAGACCTCTCCGCCCACACCTCCACAAAGTCTATATAACCCGCCCACATCCACCGGATCAATCGTTCTGCCATCACCCATCATACCCATCTACTCGTACACATCTCATCACCGCACACTTCAACCATCATGGACTCGAAGCAGATCAAGCGCGAGGAGAAGGTCCTGGCCAAGGAGGCCAAGGCTGATGACAAGCAGTTGAAGTCTGCCCAGAAGTCCTTCGAGAAGGACAAGAAGAAGGACGCTAAGCTTCTCAAGGCCCACGCTAAGGCAGAGAAGGAGCACCAGAAGGCCATCAAGAAGGAGCACAAGTTGCAGGCCAAGCTTGAAAAGCAGCAGGCCAAGTACAACGAGGCTGTTCGTACCCTCGAGGAGAAGAAGATGAAGGTGGAGAACGCCAACAAGGCTCTCAACGAGCACCGCGGCAAGCTGCAGAACACGGAGCAGCACCTTGCTTCGGCCCAGCACAACAAGGCTGCTGGCGACAGTGAGCGTCATCGTCACAAGGAGACGCTTGCTGCCAACGGCGGTGCTCCCGTGACGAGCACTCCTGCTGCTCAGACCACCACCGCACCTGTGGCTACCAACACCGCAGCGACCACTGTGCCTGCCACCAACACTGCCCAGCCCATCGCTCCCGCTTCGGCTTACGGCACCACCCCCGTTGCCAACAACGCCTACGCTGCCCCCGCTACCACCAACGCCTACTCCGCCCCCGCCGTCGGCGCCCACTAAAGCAGCTCAAAGCATCTAGGCATCTAGTTCCATCCCCAGATACCACTCATATCTTACGCCGATACCACTAGCTTATTTTAATATAAGGACGTTTGATTCTTCACACTATTCCTTCTGTGTGGGCCTGTGCGTCGAGTTGGACTTGAGAAACTGCTGCAACATGGCTTTCCAACTGTTTGTCAGGATCAGATCATTTGGTCTCGACTGTGTTTCGAAGTGAGCACCTTGATGTCGGATGCAGCGGATGCGGTCGACCGTTCTCAGCCTCCTTGGCACCCGAGTCACACCAGAGAACGACTGTGTTGATTGCGGTGCAAGATGGGTGTCAAGGAGGCTGAGAATGGTCGACCGCATCCGCTGCATCCGACATGGAGGCGCTCACTTCGAAAGGGTCACTTTCATCAACCGGGTCCAGTGTCTCGGGTGCACTGCGTGCTCATCACACTGAACAGAACCCACTAAGCACGAGAGAGACGGGTATGAATTGCGATAAAAACTAGACCTTGTTCAGGTCCGCACCCGCTAGATTGAGCGAATCGGTCGATGCCGAGGCCGCACTCTGCGTTCCTGCCGCAGAGGCACTGGGCTTGGATGCCAGGAGCGGGCCATACACTCTGCTCAGCCTCGCAGCTGCACTGAGCGGTCTCTTCTTAGCCGGGCGCAGATGCGCGCCGCCCGCAGGCGACATTGCATGCATCATCCACGGCCGGAACGGTTCCGACTTGACCGGGCTCGCGCCCGTGCTTTCCAATCCCTCCTCGGCATCCTGATCCTCGGCGTCCTCCTGAATCGCACCTGCCGCACTGCCAAAGTAGCCCGCATCCATGATGCTGCTGGGCCCATAGCTGCTCCTCTTGCCCATGCCTGGCGGCACTTCCGCCTCGGGCGTCGTCAGGCGCGGGGTCACCAAGCGGAACGTTCCAGACCCGGACGTTGCCGCCTGGATCTGTGGCGTGCGGTGGTTCGTGAACAAATGATGCGCTTCGAGGGCCGATGCCCGGTTGAGTCGCGCCTCGGACGATAGCATGCGCGGGGATGCCGACGACAGCGGACCTGCGAGCGACTTGGAACGCGCCGGCAGCACTGGCACCTGACCACTCCGCATCGGCGACGTGTGTGCGCTGGCACTACCTCGTCGCACAGGCGCCTCTACCGGGGTGACGACGTTCGAAACCGAAGGAGCCGTCTCGGTCGGACTCGAAGGCGTGCTGGGCGACAGACCTCCGGGCGCGTCTCGCACATCCAACGTCATCTCTGCGGGAGGCAGCGCTTCGAAACGCAGCGACTTGGGCCGCACAGTAGCGCCGCCCTTTTTGGCCCAAGCCGACTTGCTAGGCGCATCCATCGCGATCGAAGGCAGCTCGACGTCCGTGTGCGCAGCTGGAGAGTCGCGACCCACGGGAGGAGTAACGGGCGAGTCCGAGTAGCTCCCCTCTGCATCCGTGTCGACGTCCGATGTGAGGCGATACGCGCCCAGGGCATTTGCGACGCTGTCGTCCGTGCTCGTGCTCGGCACCGACGACATCTCGGCGCTTTCCGGCGCGTTGTACGCGTCAGCAGCTGCATCCGCCTCCTCGGCCGCTTCGGGAGGGAAGACGCTGTCGTAGCATCGGTCACACGCTCGCGCTGGACGATCCGGCTCGCCGTCGTGGTAGCTCGGGATCAAGAACGATCGCTGCGAACACGTCCAGCACACCACCTGCCCGCACAGCCGGCAGTGGTGCTTGCGACGCCACATGCCAAACGCCTCCTGGCAGTTGCAGCACTTGTCTGCGCGATTGTCCGGCACCCATACAGGCGCATTGTAGTCCTCGAGCACGCGCAGTGGCGCTGCGGCAGCCGCCGACGTGTTGGAGGCCAGCAAGTTCGCCAAAGATAGGTTGGCGCCCGATGCCGGGAATGAGGGGAACGACGGCGGTCGCATGAGCAAGTTCGGCAGCGAGTCGACGCGCATCCGCCTCGGCGCTGGCTCGCGCTCACGCGAAAGCGACCGCGGCGCGGCGGTCTCGGTCGGCTCTTCCGACGCGGGTGTGATCTTGTCCTGACCGATCAGGTTCGTGCTGGCCAGATACGCGCCGAGGCTCTGCGTGCTTAGGCGGCGATTGGCACCCTTTGCGGCTTCGCTCTTGTACAGCGACCGCCTCTTTTCGCGCTTGGCCTCGATGCTGTCTTCCTCGGCTTTTAGCGTGCGGCGGGCCGACATGTGGTCGGCTCGTGCTTCTCGGATGCAGTTGACCCACGCCTCCTTGCTGGCTTGGCTCTCTGCATAGACGGCAAACGACTTGTCCGGCGTGCGGATCTCGAAACGATGGCGCAGACCCTCGCTGGCGCTGTCCTCGACGCTCACGATGGTGCAGTCACGCAACCCAAACTTGGCTCGGAACTGCAGCTGGTGGCCTGCCAACGAAAAGATGGCGCCCGCCAAGGGGATATAGGGCTCGGGCATCGAGCCCAGCCGCGCACGCGCGCTGGGCGCACCGGCGACACTTGGCGATGACAGGACGGACTCGATGGGGGAAGCGGTCGAGCTCGAGACCGAGCCCAGCGTCGGCGACTGTTGATGGTCCGCGGCAGATGCATAGAGCCCACCGCGTTGCGCAAGCATGGTCCATGCGGCCGAGGCCGACTCGATGCCACCCGAGATGGGGCTGGCATAAATCAGGCAATCGGTGAAGAGGAAGAACTCGCGCGGCTGGATGTTGCGGCGGCACGTCTTCATCAAAGTGCCGCGCTTGATGAGCGACCTGCCAGGAGCGACGAGGGGCTCGGTGAGGCCCTGCAGGCTCTTTTGGAGACCGAGCATAGTCAGCACCATCTCGTGCTGGCGCACGTTTTCGTTGATGTACGAGGCGACCTGCTCAATCATGCGGCTGGCACGTCGGATGTCGGCGCAGTCCGGATGCGACTCGGGCGTGGATTTGACAAGGTCGTCGACGAGCAATTTGTAGCGGGGGATCCTCTGCACGATGGTGAGCAGATGCGCCTGGAAGCCGAGGCCGTAGCCGAAGGCGTGGCGCACGGAGCCGGTGGTGGTGGTGATCTTCTCCTTTGCGGCACGTCTGCTGTCTGTTTCTTTGAGGAAGCGAGCAAAGGCGTCGTTGGACCTCTGTTCGTGCTCGATGCGCTGGAGTGCGCTGCTGAAGTTCTTGACAAAGAGCGAGTACATCTTGAGAAAGGGAGCTAGCGTGACGAGGATGTCGCCGACGCAGTCGGTTGCGGCGTTCCAGGTCATGGATGTGACAGGCTGGGCGCCGACCGCAGATGTAGAAGCGGACGCAGATGGGCCGCTGGTCGCCTGGAAGCGCTCCTCGAGCTGGCTCAGGAGTTCCCTGCTGAGCTGGAGAATGTCGTAGAAGTTGGAGAAGATGTCGCTGATCGACTTGCGCGAGAGTATGGAGGAGGCCGCAGGAGTTGCGACCGAGGTGTTAGCGCTCTGGGAGGGGGAGGCGGCCGAGGCTTTGCCCTTTGTGAGGCTTGCCATGAGCGGCTGGTAGTACTCTTGGTCGATGAGGGTGAGGCTAGCTACGAAGGACCTCTCGGTTTCGAGGAGCTCGCGTGCGCTTCGGTGTCGATGCGCCATCATAAGGGATGAGTCGGTGGGTTGATGGGGCGCGGTGGCGGCGCGGCGAAGGAAGGCGCTAGGTCGAGTGGATGCTGCCGAAATGGTGGAGGATTGACTTTCGGAGCTTGGTGCGGTGCCGTGCGCCGACGAGGTGGCGGAAGAGGACATGATCGGAGGATCATCGGAAGGCGCATCATCAGCTAAGTTGGTCGGGTCGCTGATGTATGCGGCCGAGGAGCTGGTGAGCGAGGAGGTGGAGGCCGAGTGAGCAGCCACGGGGAGGACGGAGTTGGCAGGGATGCGCGGGATGCGATCGTAGTTGGTGGAGCGCGGTTTCGAGTGCGGAGGGTTGGACACAAGGAAGCCGTGGACCATCTCGTCCTCGGGGAGGCTCTCGAAGCTGGAGACGCTTGCGACGCTGAAGCGCGGATTGAGGGTGGGGACCGTGGGCAGGGAGGGGCGCCTGTTGGCCAGGGCGCCGCTGTGTGCGCTCTGCGCTCTCACCCTTCTGCGAGGCGGATTGGTTGTGGAGGATTCTCCGGAGGAGCGAGCCGACGTTGGGAAGCTGACCTGAGCTGCTGTGTTGGGGCTAGGTATGAGTCCGAGTGCAGATGCGAGACCGGGGCTGAGGAGGTCGGCACATGACGTGAGCTGGCCATGTACATGGCTGCCAGAGGAAGCGTTGGATACGACAGAGGAAGGGCGCGACGAGGCAAGCGTAGTGGCCGAAATGGGTCTGCTGATGGGGACGTTGGCGCCAAAGTAGTCTGCGGACGATGCAGCCGAGGAGTCATCGGACGCGATGGAATGCCTCTGCAGCTGAGCGGAGCGTGAAGCGTCGTCAAAGCTGTTGGAGGGATGCGTGCTGACGGTGACGCCCGGCGGCGGAGGCATGGCGCGCGGATGCGAGTACGTGTCGAGGCATTGTGCGGTAGATGAGGTGGGCAGATGTGAATGGACCGATGGTGTTGTGGGAGAAGCGGGGAGTGTGGGAAAAGAGATCACGGAGGAGTCGCTTCTGGGCATGGATGCCATGGTGGTGGACGAAGGTTGCGGCCAGCCTGCAAGAGGCTGCACCGGCTTGGTGGGAGAAGCAGACAAGCTGGAGCGAAGCGCCTCGGACAAGATCAGGATGTAGAGTGTAGGGTCAAGGTGGAGGGCGTTATGCTCATGGCGAGTCTAGGCTGTATGATTGCTAGAGACTGCGCGCGAGATTGATGCTGCTCGGTGAGTTGCCGATGTTTGCAAGAGGCGGATGCGAATGTCGCGAGACGCCAAGGGTTTGAGGACAATAGCGAAAGCGTGATTGCTTTGCTAGAATGCGTTGTGTTGTGTTGTGTCGTGTTGCTTTGCGTTGCGTTGCGAGAGCCTGAAGGCTGGGTATCGATGCGAAGATGGCAAGATGCGCGTGCGACGAGAAGGAGAGATGCGATGCGAATGGTTGAGATGGCGAACAGGGGAGAATGGGAGATGGGAGGTAGGAGGTCGGAGGTTTGATAGGAGGCGATGGTGGCAACGAGGAGGCTGAGCGGCCGGGCGGGTTCACCGAGCATACAAGGCAAGGCGACGCCAGCTGGCTTTGGTTTGGCTCTGTTGAGTTGAGAGAGTGGGCTCGTGGCTGGGGCGGTCCGGGATGTGTGGATTTTGCCAAGTGTTGGTCTACCGCGCCCAAAATCCGCAGTCCTCCCCTGCCCTGCCCTTACCCGACCCAGCCGAGTCAAGTGGAGCCACACCGCGCCGCCCCGACAACGACCCTTTGAGTGACCCTGCGTGGCTCAAGCTTTCAAGCCACCTTTTTTCCGTCAAAAAAATCAAAAAGGGCGCATTTACCACACTCGTGAACCGCCTCAAGTCTGGATTGGCTGCTGAGCTCGGGGGATGCGCGTGTACGCAATGCTACGTGACCCTGCCCCTCTGTACCATTTCGAGTCTCTTTTTCTTTTTCCAGCAGAAATCAACACTACTCTGACAGCAGCCTGAACAGCGGGGGTGGTGGCTGTGGAAAAGAAAGAGAGGAGGAAAAAAGGGGCCTCGCGCTGCTTGTGTGGTTCTCGAACCTCTATTTTGGGCGGCTAAGCTCTCCCGACTCACATCAGCCCCTGAGCGTCCGAAAACTTTGTCTCGCTCAGCACGCCAACGCAGCCAATGAACCACCGCGCTTCATCGCCAATCCGGATCCTGCACCCGTCGATCCCACCATGCCGCGCTCGGGGCGATTCCGAACCAGTGCAGCATGGTCCACGTCGGCAGAGAGCGTCGAGTGTGTGGCCAGTGTGAAACCAGCCAAATGTGACGTATCCCGAGAGCCCACTTTGGACGATGTGGGTTCGGCAAAGACGCCATGAAAAAAATGCTTGCTTGCCCCATATGAACGGGTGCGGGCGTCTAGCGAATGTGGTCGGAGCGTCGGAAGAAAGTGAAGCCCATCCAGTCCGAACCGTAGCAAGATACAGAGAAAGACACAGCTGCTGCTGCCGGGGACGGGAGTCGCGCCGGTTGGGCGTGGTGGTTAGGCGAGGCTGCAGTGCGCGTCTTGCAGCTTGCAGGTTCACCATGCTCTCTACCAAACCATCCGACCGACCTCGCCGACCCAGCGCCACGCTTGGCTTGCCCGTATCTATTTGCTCCAATCCCAGCGATTAGCCTTCCCCGCATGGCGGCATGCGTGCCAGACGCGGTGGCAGTCGTGCAGCTGCGTTGGCCCGTCTTCTTACCCGTGCGTTTAGTCGAGACTCCACCCGCTGCATGCTGCCAAGCACAAAGGCACGTCCATTCATACCGACCATGCATCACAGTAGCTCGAGGGGGCCGGCGAGGTCTGCCTCGTCCGCCAGGGGCCGACGCTGCGACGCTGGGTTTCCGGCAACGGAGCATTTCTCAACGCGGTGCGGGCCGCGAACCCCTGTCCATGTCTCACCTGCAGGCCGAGGATCGACGCTGCGTTGCCGTGCGTCTGCGCGGTTTTTCGCTGTTAGACTGATGTCTTTCATCAAATTTGTTCGACTTCGAAATGTAACAGTGTTGATTTTTGGCCTCCACACGCGACTCCGGACGGCAGAAGCTGACAGCTGCAGCCAAAGACCGCCTGTCAGCTGGGTCTTGCTCGCCCCCACAGCCGAGCTCAGGATGAGTAAGGCGCCGGCGTCATACCCTTCATCACGCCCCCCCCCCCTCGATAGCATCTTCTACAAGAGCCTCGTCAAACCATCCGAACCTCAGCTTCACGTCCACCACCACTTTGCCCCCTTCGACTCTTTCCATCGCTTCAAGATGGTATCCACACGCAGCGCAAAGCAAGACAACGACGGCGACTCCGCCGATCAGGGAACCAAGCGCACCAGTCCCGAGACCAAGACCGAGCCCAGCGCGTCTGCCTCCGAGCCTGCATCTAAGCGAAGCAAGACCTCGGTGCTCGATGCGCAGCACGAGAAGCTAGAGTCGCACGGCGATACACTCTCGTGGCTGCACTCGGACGCCGCCTGGTCTCTCGCCCATCCTGACATTCCCTCCGGCCACGGCGAGCAGGATACGGCTGACCAAGGCGGCGAAACGGCACGCGATCCTCCAGCGGCCTACAAAAACCCGCGCAAGGATGCGGGAAAGGACGGCGAGCTAGGCTACCCGAATTCGGACCTGAGTGGATTCCAAACGCTGCTGTGTGGCATGCTGTTGAGCAAGCCCATCTCGCACCGTCTCGGCCTGCGTGCCATCCAGACGCTGCTCAACGAGCCGTACTACTTCCGTTCCGCGCAGGATCTGCTGGATGCCGGCAACGAGGGACGCAGAGCGGCGTTGTGGGAGGCACGCACGCAGCACAAGGAGAAGACTGCCACCCAGCTTGGAAGTCTCGCCGAAGGGATCACAGCCCTCTGTGAAGGGAAAGGCAAAGATGCTGCAGCCACGCTCAAGCCAGTGCTGGATAAGGCGCTGGAGAACTGCGATGCCAAGGATAGTGAGGCTGTGGCGGATCAAGTGAAGAAGGTGCTCACTGCCCAGGTGAACGGCTTGGGCCCTGGAGGCGTGGACATCTTCCTGCGTCGCATGCAGGTGCAGTGGCACCAGGTCTTCCCCTTTGCAGACCAGCGCGCACTCGACGCAGCTGCCCGCTTCGGTCTTGTAGTCGACAAAGACCTGAAGAAGGGGAACAAGCATGCGGCACAGGTGCTCGCCAAGAACGTCGCCGAGCATGTCGGGTTCCCGCTGGAAGAGGCGCACGAGGAGGGTGAGGAGGCAGAGTGTGGCCGCTGGTGGTTTGTGCGTACGCTCGATGTGCTCATCGGCCTCGATATCGAGAAGCAGCTCGACAAGGCCGTCAAACTCGCCAATGGCGAGGCCAAGTAGATCAGATTCACAAAATTAACATCTGCCAATGCAACCAAGAGGTTGCTTGGTTGATTTCTGATTGCGGCCTTAAGCATGTGCTGGGAGAGGATGTAAATGTCGGTAAGCTTGGGGGGATTTAGTAGCGGTTGCGGTAGCCGTTGTCTTGGCGACGCGGTTCGTCACGGCGGTACGGGCTGCGTTCGCGGCGGTAACTCCGGTCGTCGCGCGAGCCTCCGCGCTGCGGAGAGCGCTCGCGGTCATCGCGCGAATCGTAGGCCGGCTTGGACGGTAATCCTGCGCGCGAGCCGCCTCCGCCACTGGTGTGACTTCCTCCACGCTCGTATCGCGCGCTGCGGTCACTGCGGTCACGGTCATCGCTGCTCGGTCCCCTAGGGCCGTCGGACGGCGCGCGTCCATTGCCACCATTCGCACTGCCGGCGGCGAGCGTAGGACTCATGGAGTTGGCGGGTGGCGGGCTCATATTGCCCATGCCGGCCATCATGCCCATTCCGCCCATCATGGCGTTCATGTCCATGCCACCCGCCCCGCCTGCACCGCCCGCGCCGCCCTGCGACATACTAGCCATCATCTGCTGCCACGCCATCTGCGGGTTCCAACCCATGCTCTGGTACATCTGCGCCATGGCGTTCGGATCGAATCCTCCGGCTCCATTCTGTCCCATCATACCCATCATCATCGGATTCATCGGCCATCCGGTTCCACCCATGGTGCCACCGCCGTAGCTGTTGCTGCCCGTGGCGAAACGGTTGCCCTGCTGCATGCGCCCACCCATACCGCCGCCCATGCCGCCGTCCGGGTTGTCGAAGCGCTGTTGGCGGCGCTGCTGGAGCGACTGCGGATCGTTCTTCGACTGTGCGCGCTTGACATCCACCTCCTTACCGTCAAACATGATCGGATGCGTAGATAGGATGCGCTCGAGAGATTCGTCGTCTGCATACGTCAGGAAGCCGAATCCGCGCGGTCTGCCCGTCTCGCGATCCATCATGCAAGTGCATTCGGCGAGGGTGCCAAACTGCTCAAAGAATCGTCGGAACGATTCCGGCGTCACACTCGCCGGAAGCCCTCCGACAAACAGCTTCTGGTTCGCAGCTGGCTGCCCACCCATCCCTCCACCGAGCCCGTGATGGCTCTGCTGAGGTCGCGGAATCGCCCGCTTCGGATCAATCTATACGAGGAAAAGTGTGAGCGACGGAAGAGTCTGCGAAGCATGGGCAGTGAACTTACCACCTTGCCATCTAGATAGTGCTCGCGCACCATGACCGTGTTGACCGCCTTGGGATCGACAAAGTTGAGGAACGCAAAGCCGCGCGAGCGGCCTGTGTTGGCATCGCGCATCACCGTGCAGTTACCCACCTCGCCGAACTGCGAAAAGTAGCGCCGCAACGAATCTAGGCGGCAGATGCACGCACCACAAAAGCATACGAGTCAGCAAACACGCACTTGACGGCGGCACGACACACGACGGACGGACGATAGCTACCTTCGGTGGTTTCCCAGTTGAGACCGCCGACAAACATTTTGCTGTTCAGAGTCAAGCACGAAAGGGCGCGATGCGAGACGATTGCACATGTGCCAACGAGATTAGCATTCCATCATGCAGCGTGTGTGTCGGTGCAGTGCGAGATGCAAGGTGAAGCCACGCCACGTGTGCAGAGCAAACGATTGCGGCGACGGTAATGATGCAGAAGATGACGATAGTAGCGATGATGATGACGATAGTAGCGACGATGATGACGGATGCGAGTGCGGTGATTGTGACGATAGTAGCGATCGTAGTGACAGTGGCGATGTAAGTACCAATGCAGTGATGAAGATAGTGATGACGGTGACGGTGATTAGAACGACCATGGCGACGGTAAGATGACAGTGCGATGCGATGCGATGCGATGCGACACGGTGACGATTGTGAGGATGAGCAGGATAATAGGTAAAGGGGACAGACGGAAGGGTGCAAATGGTCAATAACTGTTGATGGAAAGTTGACCGGGCCGCTTTGCAGAATCGTTGGGAGGGACGAAGCGCTGGTTGCACTTGCACAGCTGTGCGAAACGAGCAACATAGATCGATGAGCGTGCGGCAGGAGGTATAGATACGATACTCACCCCTCTTCTGGCATCTCGTGCGGCGGCAACTCGCGGTTGCCGTTGCGGTCTGCGCCGGCTGCACCATGCTGGCCGCCATATCCACCAGCTCCAGCGTCGTTTGCCGAAGCGGATGCATCGATGCGACTCGACGGAGTCAGATCCCTGACATCACCGTGCGCCTGCGACGACGACTCGGGGGGCGGGATGAAGCTGCCCTTGATCTGCATTCCAGCGCCGAGGTTCTGCTGCTCTGCGGACGAGGGCGGAGGGATGAACGACGACGTGCTGGGAGCTGCAGCAGCCTCGCTGTCGGCAGCGGCATCTTTGCGGTCGTTGTCCTCGTAGCCGATGAGATCCTGCTCGTCGTTGGCATTGCCCTTTTCGTCGCCGCCGAGGTCATCGACGTCGCCGACACCTCCCTCAGCCGCGCCGTAGAGGTCGGCGTAGAGATCGTCTGTATCCTCGAGGCTGGCCATGATGAGTCTAGAGCTTTGCTGCTGCTGGTGCTGCTGCCTCGTGTGGTATCAGACAGGCAACGCGGACGGTTGCGGATATGAAAGAGGTTGAAGCCGCTGCTGCAGCTCGGGACCCTTGAAGAGGCGAACAATGCAGCCGCTCAAATGTCATTTTCTGCTGGTCTGAGCTCCTCGGTCACGTGCTATTCGCTGTTGGGTGCATGAACCGGCCGAGAGCAGGGAAGAGCAGAGCAGAGCAAAAAGGGCCGACCGAAATTGCCGGTTGGGAAGCGCGAATCCGGCCCGGCTGGCCAAAGCGGCGCGAAATGGCGGCCGTTCACGCGCCAGTCGGAGTGGAAGCGAGCTTTAAGCCTGTCCTTCTCCACACGTCCGACCCTTGAGAGCTCACTCGAGCTTCGTGATTGGACACTACTCCACCCTTGCCCCCGAAGCGGAAGCGCATGGAAGCCCGGACCGTTCTGCTTCCCTTCCTACCATCATCACGACTGCACAACCGTCGAACTCGGTGCCAATGACGGTGCCAGCTTCGCCCATGCGCCAGCTCGACGTTGACCTCGTGGTCGACGAGCAAGATGCTGCTCTCAGCGACCAGGCCGTCGCCCTTTCGCCGGCGCTTTGGAACGTCCTCAATGCCACCGCCTCGTCTTCAAACGCTTCGTCTTCCAAAGCTTCCTCTGGCAGCGCCCTCACGGTGAGCTTGCGGCCGCCCTCGGGACGCCGTCCAAGGCTGGCTGGCGTCGCCGCCCTCACCGTCTATGCCGTCAAGAGCTCCCAAGACACGTCTGGACTCTGGCTGCACGCTTCCAAAGCCGTCGTCACTGCGCTCGGAGTATCTCCGCGGCCCTCACGCACCCAGCAGCCGCGCCAAGTAGGCATCGAGTTGCACACGCTGCTGGATGCCTCGCTCGTCTACCTGCAGGCAACGACGTCCGCTGCTTACGACGTAGCCATCGCCAACCAGGACGAGCTGGTGCGCCAGCTCGACCGCCGCATCCTGCGTCAGGGCCAACTCATTCGTCCTCAGCTCGCTGGCAACGACACGCCGCTCCGCGTGCTCATGCTCGAGCCACTGCTCCAGGGCATCTTCGCCGCCGACGCAACCGAGGTCCTCCTCACCATGCACCCGGAAGCCGCCGAAGCAGACCCACTCGAGGCGTCTATGGTCTCAAGCGTCTCCGAGGACTCGTACTCGATAGCAGCCAGCGACGCCAACGGCCTCCATGATGCGAGCCACACCGACGGTGAGCCCGAGGATGATGACGACGACGATGTGGACCTCGAGATCGACGAGCGCTTTCTTGCACAGACGGTGCTGCAAGACTTCTCCAATCTTGACATCTCGATCGAGCCCGCGGCTGATGCGTCGACCGCTCGAGGTCGAGCAAGCACGACCCAGGCAAGCCGAGTGAGGCGATGCGCGCTGCGCCAGCTCCAGGATCCAGCTGCATTGGCGACAGCCATCACACAATGGCAGGCAAGTGCTTCGTCGGCCGATGCTGCCACGTCTGCGGCCGCAGCCAACAACATCGACGAGGAAAACGTCGTCCTCGCTACTGAGCGCGACATGGCTGCGCTGGGTGCCTTCAACGGAGACTGGCTCGCCGCGAGTGCGGCAGGCAGCAGCGGACGCACAAGGCTCGTGCGCCTGCTGGCATCCAAGGATCTTCCCTCCACCGATGCATCGCCTGCCGTGTGGATGTCACCCGTGCTGGCGCAGAACATCCTTGGCGACGACGTCTTTGGCACCGCAACGCCGAGCGTCGTGCTGCGCGTGCTCGGATCGCGGCCCTCGGACCAACAGCCCGATGTATCTGCGCTGGTGCGGACGTGCCCCGTGGCAGTACCTTTTGCCGAGTCGCTGCGGATCGCGCGCGTCGCAGGCCCGCTCAGCGTGGACCGCGCCTATCAGGGTCTCTTTCTCGAGGCGCTGCGCACCTTCTTCGAGGACCGCCGCCGCATCTGCCGCAGCGGCGACATCATTGCCGTTGCCATTGAGGCGAGCAAGGCGCGTTTCGTGGCGCGCGAGGCCGATCCCGATGCGACCACCGACACTGCTCCGGATGACATTCACGACCTGCGTCTCCCCTCGGCGGCCAGTGCGGCCAGGACGGCGACGGTGTACTTTCGCGTGACCGACGTGCGTGCCGAACTGGTGGCACCCGACGCAGCTGCGGCCAAGCACGTGCACGAGTCGGTGCGCGGGCTTGCACTGCAGTCGCAGGCGGGCGAACTTGGCTGCATCGTCGACCCTAACGTCACCAAGATGGTGCAGACGGGCGTCGAACACTGCCGCGTCGTCGACTGCGATCGCTGGCTGGGCATAGTGTCCGACACGCCCAGTCTGCCCATAGAAGTGTCGCCGGTGGTGGCGCCGTTGGTGGGCGCATCTAGTGCGTATGCGGGGCTGTCGTCGCTGCTTTCCGCGACGCTGCAGCCTGGAGCGGGACGGTTCGGACTGCATCTGAGCGTGTTGCTCAAAGGCGCGCGTGGATGCGGCAAGCGCACGGTCGCACGCTGGGTCGCCAAGGCCGCGGGCGTGCAGCTGGTGGAGCTCGACTGCTTCGATGTGGTGTCGGACACCGACGTGCGCACCGAGGGTATCCTGCGTGCGCGCTTCCAGAAGGCCGCAGAGTGTGCGCCGTGCATCTTCCTGCTGCGCAACATCGAGGCGCTCGCACGCAAGAGCCAGGCACTCGAGACTGGGCAGGAGCCTCCGCTGGCAACCGCACTGCAAAAGTGCTTCGAGGAGCTGTGGGACGTCGACTCGGGAGACAACATGCCTGTGGCGGTGTTCGGCACTACGAGCGATGCGGACAAGTGCCCCTCGGGCGTGCTCGGATGCTTCAAGCACGAGGTGAGCTTCAATGCGCCCAATGAGGCCGAGCGACGTGCCATGCTCGAGCTCACGCTCGCCGATACGGTGCTGGGCCCCGACGTGGATCTCAAGAACCTGGCGACGCAGACGGCAGCGCTGGTGGCGGCGGATCTGGTGAATCTGGCGTCGCGGTCGCGGCTCATGTCGGTGCACCGCGTGCGCAAGTCGCTGCCTTCCAACGCAGCTGCCGTGTCAGAGCGCGATCTCGTGCTGGCTGGATTGGCAGTCACAGGTGCGGACGTGGACTCGGCGCTGAACAAGGCGCGATCGAGCTACTCGGAGTCGATCGGTGCGCCCAAGATCCCGAATGTGACGTGGGACGACGTGGGTGGCTTGGCCTCGGTCAAGTCGGACATTCTCGACACGATCCAACTGCCGCTGGAGCATCCGGAGCTGTTCAGCGATGGCCTCAAGAAGCGCTCGGGTATCCTGCTGTACGGCCCGCCGGGAACGGGCAAGACGCTGCTGGCCAAGGCGGTGGCTACGTCGTGCTCGCTCAACTTTTTCTCAGTCAAAGGACCGGAGCTGCTCAACATGTACATTGGCGAGTCCGAGGCGAACGTACGCCGCGTGTTCCAGCGCGCGCGCGATGCCAAGCCGTGCGTGATCTTTTTTGACGAGCTCGACTCGGTGGCGCCGAAGCGAGGCAACCAGGGCGACAGTGGCGGAGTGATGGATCGCATCGTGTCGCAGCTTCTGGCCGAGCTCGACGGCATGGCAGGCTCTTCGGAAGGCACAGACGTGTTTGTGATCGGCGCTACGAATCGACCGGATCTATTGGATCCTGCGCTGCTGCGTCCCGGACGCTTCGATAGGATGCTGTACCTGTCTGTGTCCGAGACGCATGCGGCGCAGCTCAACATCCTGCAGGCGCTGACGCGCAAGTTCAAGCTGGATGGCGACGTGGGCGATCTCGGGTGCATTGCGGAGCAGTGTCCGTTCAACCTGACGGGAGCCGACTTTTACGCGCTGTGTTCGGATGCGATGCTCAAGGCGATGACGCGCAAGGCGGGCGAGGTGGACGAGAAGATCGCGGCGATCAACCGGACGCCGGGCAAGAAGACGCATCCGCACCCGCTCACGGCGCAGTACTATCTGGCGGAGATGGCGAGCGCCGAGGAGATCGAGGTGCGCGTCAACCGACGCGACTTTGAGCTGGCGCTGCGCGAGCTGACGCCGTCGGTGAGTGAGCAGGAGATGCAGCACTACCGCGAGGTGCAGGCCAAGTTCTCGGCGCCCAAGCCCGAGGCAGCTGGCGCGCCCGACGCAAGCAATGGCGCTGTGGAGGTGGATGCGGCGCAGATGGATGATCAGCGGCTCATGGCGGCGATTCAGGCTGCTCGTGCTGCTCAGTCCGGAGCGGGCGTCAATGGCAGTGGCAGTGCTGGCAAGCGCTCTGCGGACTCCGGTGCAGCGAATGTGGGCGCGGGGGACGGCGAAGACGCCGAAGCGGACGAGGCGCAGGCGCGACGCAAGGCCAAAGGCAAAGGGCGCGCTATCTGATGAAACCCACTCTATCGTAGATCTGGCATCACGGCGTAATTTGAATCGGAACGGCGATTCCTCCCGGAAGCCATGCTCTTGAGATCAAAGGCATGCATGCGTGTGGATTTGTGAACTAACTAAAGTGCGGCAAGCGAGTCTGCAACGAGTGCGAAGCGAGAAGGCGACTGCAGAATTTTAGCGCCGCACTCACTCGCACGCACAGACGAGATCGACGGGGTTGTGTGGCTTGCATAAGATCGACCGGCGCTGCGGTACGCCCATGAGCGAGGCGAGAGAGAAGGATCTGCCCCTAAATAGGACGCCGAGGCTTATGCGCTGTGTGACACGATCGCTAGCGTTGTATGACACGCACGCTGTCGGCCGTATCGCACCGACGGGAGCGTAGAATCGTCTTGTACGGCAGCAGGATCGGCACGTCGGTTTCACACTTCCAAACACAGTGTGCTTTGGGTCTTGGGCTTACGATATCGAATCTCGAACGAGTTCGCTCAAAGCCGAGCATCTTCCGACGGCATCCGCGCGCTCGTGCATCGAAGACAGGGTGCGAGGGGGAGGCAGAAAGAGGAGGCGGCAATCTTGCATCCATCTGATCCAACCAGCGTCGATCGGGGGAGTGTAGGGTGATTTTTCAGACCCCAATTTCCGGTGCTCATTTGCGACTGCCTCGCTTTTTCGACGCGTTGAAATTCAGGGGGATAGAGGAGGCGTAGCGGTTGTTTTGTTTTTCCTTTATCCATGCGTGTTGTCAGAGTAGCGAGAGGAGAGGGTGAACCCTGAGCTCGGAGGCGTCACCCGCTTGGCCGGCGCGACGAGCCAATAACATCGCTTCGCGCGTGGGTTGGCTGAGTGAGAGTGCACCCCTGCCTCGCTAAGCGCGTCCGCACCGCCAAGCCGCCCGGCTGTCAAGCGATGCACAATCGCCCACGCTCGAGAGATCGCCCGACCCTCCTCCCATGGGTCTCAGCCCCGAGACGGCGCACCGCTTTCACCCGCCTCGCATGCACACCAGCTTGGACCTCGTCCTTGTCGAACCCCCTTTCTCTTTTTTGAGGGGGCTCATGTCCGAGACCATGAAATTGGACCCGCTCGCACCTGCATGCAGTTGGTATGAAGCAGGAAGCGATGCAGGCTGTGCGCAATGACATTTGGAAACGATGGCAGTGCCAGGGAGAGCAGACCGAGCGTCCTAGGCTGAGCTAGAGCGAGATGCAAGGGCGAAACGAGCGCGGATGTTTGGAGGTTGCGTTGGGTGTCTCATTTCGCTCGAGCGAGGCGCGCCGTTAACCCCGCCTCGCTCTTTCTCTAAGTTAACCCCTGGCCGAGAGGCGCTGGCTGGCTGTTTCGCTGCGACTGCGTGCGTGCGCTGTCAAAGCTGCGTTGGCGCCGCCCGCCGATTTTTCGATTTGGGCACGCATCCAACCACTCTAAATCACGATTTGCTTGCAACAGGCACTGCACCAGTCCAGTCGATCCAGCCCAACCCACACACCACACACACACACACACTCCCACCTCTCGCTCTCAGCCAGGCCAGCTCGATTCACCCGCACCAGCCCACGCTTGCTCGACCTCACTCGCTCGACTCGACTCGACTCGACTCGACTCGGCGCTCCACCAAACCCAAGCCGGATTTGCATCAACGCCGCCATTTTCCATCAGCCTCGCTCCCTCTTCCCCTCAACTCAACTCGCATCGTCGTGGCCGTCTTGTCCTTCTCAACGACTCTAGACGCGGCCTGCACGCGACCTCGACGCATCACCACCACCACGACACCGTTTCTATACACGCAACCATTCCTGGCAACGCGCCTGTCTTTGCCTCGCCCATGCTGTCGCAGTAGCAAGCTCCTCCTTCGACCATCGCTCTTTCGTCCCCTGTTTCCCGCCTCTGGTCCTGCGCTGCGCGTCGTTGCACCATCAAGTCCTGCTACAACTTGCACCGCGTCGGTTTCCCTGCAACACGCCCTCGTTCTTCGTCGCCTGCTCTTCGCATCGTCCTATGCGCTCCACGACGTGCCTTCCACGTCCATCCGTCCTTGCCTCGCGTCGTTGTCCCGTCTCGTAACCTGCATCCTTCACGTCCATCCGAGAATCGATCGTCGGTCCCTTTGCAGCCAGCCGACCAGCGGATTCACCAACTCGCTCTTCCATCTGTTCGCGCCCGGACAGCCATCCGCTTTCGCATCGACTTCCGACCCACCGGCACGTCGCAGTTGATTGCCGTCTCGCATCCATCCTCTCGGTCGCCGCGCTGACCGTCTTGGATCGTCATCCACCATGGCTGCCTCCGCATCACTCGCGTTCCGATCCGTACGCAAACAGTCCATCTCGTCAGCTTCCTCGCCTGCGTTCGACCCGTCCTCAATATCAGCCGCATCCATGCCGCTCTCGCCGTCGCCCTTGCCAGGCACACACGCTTCCGGCGCCTCGTCCGTCGCCAGCTCCTCCGCAGATGGCGGCATCGGCTCCTCCCTCATCGGGCCCGGCGGCGCTGCACTCATGGCAGGCGCGCCCGCAGCCGCCAACACCATCGCCAACAAGCAGGCCGTAGCAGGCTCCTCTCTCTACCAGGCCTGTCTCAACCTTCGCGACCGTCTCTACTGTGTTCCCGGCTTCGGCGAGGCCTATCTCGACGAAGCGAGCGCTGCTTCCGTCACTTCGCCCACCACCGCCTCTGATCCACTCTCGCCCACCGTCTCAGCCAGCAGTCCCACCTCGCCAGATGCAGCCACACCCACCCGCAAGTCCAGCAGCGATCCCGTCACACAGCTTTGGCAGTGCTTCCGCCTCGGCTCGCCCCTCTGCGCCCTCTTCAACACATTGAATCCCGAAGTCGAGCTCCCCGTCAACCCAGACGCAAATCGCTCCAACGCCAACGCATGCAAGGCACAGGTCATGAAGTTCATCATCGCCCTCAAAGAGAAGCTCGGTTGGGACCCAGACGACATCTTCACCGTCTCCCAGCTCTACCTCAACGACACCAACGGCTTCGTCAAGGTCGTACGCACCATCAACAGGCTCCTCGACGTCCTCGAAGAGCGCGGTCTCCTCATCGAGACCAACCGCAAGTCGGACAACGACGACCTCGATCATCCCTCCGACGACAGAGCCAAGGTCATCCGCGAGCTCCTCACCACAGAGCGAAAGTACGTCCAGGACCTCGAGGTGCTCCAGAACTACGCACGCGCGCTCGCACAGTACGACATCCTGCCCCCGGACACGCTCCACAACCTCTTTGGCAACCTCAACAAGCTCGTCGACGTACAGCGCCGCTTCCTCATCTGCGTCGAGGAAAACGTCCGTCGCCCGCCCGACGAGCAGCACTTTGGCCACGTCTTCATGACCATGGAGGATGATTTCGCAGTCTACGAGCCGTTTTGCGCGAACTACAACATCGCACTCGATCTCATCAACCAGGAAGCGCACAACCTCGTTCGTCTCAAAGGCATGCCTGCCGCACACGGCTGCTACCTCGATCCCGCCTACGAGCTGCCCACCTTCATGATCAAGCCCGTCCAGCGCATCTGCAAGTATCCGCTCCTGCTCGAGCAGCTCCTCAAGAAGACGCACGAGGACGCACCGCGCTACCAGGAGCTCCAGGACGGCCTTGAGGTCATGCGCAGGATCACCGACAAGGTCAATGAGACCAGCCGCCTGCAGGAGAACGCGCAGCTCGTCAAGGAGCTCGAATATCGCGTTGAAGACTGGAAGGGACACAACATCAAGACATTTGGCCTGCTCCTGCTCTCGGACGTCTTTTTGGTCGCAAAGAGCGACACCGAGCGCGAGTACCACGTCTACCTCTTTGAAAAGATCCTGCTCTGCTGCAAGGAGATCGCACCCGCCGCACAGAAGAAGGGCGCCAAGAACAACTCGATTCTCAAGCAGAAGGGCGGCGCCGCCGCGGGAGGAGCCGCAGCAGGCAAGAAGGCCAAGACGACGCTGCAGCTCAAGGGTCGCATCTTCATCAACAACGTCACCGGCGCCTTTGCCAATTCCAAGATGAGCAGCATCCTCGGCGCACCGAGCGGCCAGCATGCGCTGCAGGTGTGGTGGCGCGGCGACGTCGACCACGAGTCGTTTGCGCTCAAGTGCAAGAACGAGGAGCAGCTCAAGCTGTGGCAGACCGCCATCAACAAGCTCATCGACGAGGTCAACATGCGCCGCCAGCAGGCCGCCGCACAGCACTACTCGCAGCAGCAGACCATCAACATGGCCGGCGCCGGCGCGCTCGGCAGACGCATCACCCAGACCACCTCGCACTTCCCGCAGACGCCGCTGTCCGAGATGGCGCCCGTCAACCCCTTTTCCGCCTTGCCGCCCTCGGGGCTGTCGCGCACCCAGAGCCAGGCGAGCTCGTACCGGTACGACGACGAGGATTCCGAGGGTCAGCAGAGCTACTACGAGTCGAATTCAGGCCGCGCAACCCCCGCGCAAGGACGCTACTCGCAGCCCGGATCCGAGGCGAGAGAGCGCCAGAACTCGCTCGCCAGCACGACCGACCTGCGTCCACGCGCACGCACCGAGGACCAGGACTCGAGCGTCATGGCGCAGTGGAGGTCGCACTCGCCCGCGGTGCCGCCGCCGATGCCGCGCGGCCTGAGCTACTCGTCGGGCGCCGACCAGCACCAGCATGCGCTGCGCAAGGCGAGCTCGTCGCGTCAGCTGCGCCAGGCGAACGGCGTGCAGGGCGGGTATGCGCGCACAACGCGCGCGGCCGGCGTCGATGGCGGCGCGGTAGAGTACCTGGATGGCTCGTCGGACTCGGCGTCGAGCGACTTCAAGTACGGCAGGCCACGCGGCGACTCGGTGGCCTCCAACATGTCGCGCACCACGTCCGACTCGGGCGCGGCGCACAGCCGCTCGAGATCCGCTTCGAATCCGCAGATGTACGCGCTGCCGCCGCACATGCAGGGCCCGCCACCACCCATGCCCAAGGTGCCGTACGGCGCCGGCATGCCGGATCACCTCAAGAGCGCCAATGCGAGCTCGGCGTCGCTGAGCGGTAGCGGCGCGCCTGTCGCGGGTGCGAGTGCTGCGGCGACTGCCGTGCCGGCGAGCGTGGGCGGCGTAGACAAGCGCTTCTCGAGCTCGTCCATCGCCACGTCCGAATCCGGCCAGTCGGGTTCGCGGCCACAGTCTTCGACGGCCGCATCGTCGCCCGTCAACGTGACCAACTCGACCGGGTCCAGCACATCGTCAAACATGCTGCGCACGAGCAACCTGTCTGCCAACGGCACGCGTGGTGTGGCGGCACCACCCGCACCAGCACAGCAGATGGCGAACGCAAACTCAAACGCCGTCAAGCTCATCGTCAACTTTGGCGACGACAAGTTTGTGGTCGTCGTGCTCACCACCATCGGCTTCAGCGCGCTTGCCGACAAGGTCGCCAAGAAGGTGCGCGTGTGCTCGGGCAGGCCCATCGAGGTGCCGCTGCGCATGCGCTACATCGACGAGGACGGCGACAGCGTGCTCATGTCCGACGACGACGATGTCCAGATGGCCTTCGAGGGCGCGCGCAGGACCGGCCATGTCGAGCTCATCGTCACCGCCAACCCCACCGCCTGAGACACCCCTTACCCCGCTTCGTAATCCCTGTGCTAGCAACTCTCGCCTTGTATTTTTAGATCGTCACCAGCGCCATGCGCGGCATGCCTGAAGAAAAACTGTCTTTTCCAGATCGGTTCGAGTAGGCAGCGAGCAAAATGACTGGGTCCATTGAGGGTGCGTATACACGACGAGCGAGCGCAGAAATGAGCGAGGAGAATCATGCGAGATCGAGCGACAAGTTGGCGGTGCAGCACAATGTCACACACGCAGCGAGCAGGTGCGAGAGCGAGGGGAGTAGGAAGATGAGAGCGCGCGCGGGAGCAGCAGGGTGAGCCTGGCAGAGGCATCACCTCAAGAGCGAGGCCAAGCTCGAAACGATATGTCCGAAAAGCGAGAGGTCCGATCACGAGCGGTCAAAAGCAGAGCGAGTATTTCTTCTTGTAGAGGTCCTTCCTTCAAGCGGTTTCCAAACATGCATGGCTTTCAGGCGCGCTGGCCCCATCATCCTTCGATGTGCTGGTGGCGGGCGCGGCTGAGCGCGTTCCGATCGGCTGCGGCTTGGCACGCTTCTCGCGAGCCATGTCCTCGGGCTCGATGAGCACCAGCGTCGGTCGCTTCGGAGCAGGCGCCCAGATGTCCTTGGGCAGCGCCGGTGTCGATCCTGGAGACGCCTGAGGCCACGCCATGGCGGTCAAGCCAGGGGGGCTGCGCCTTTGCTGAGCTGGGCTCTGGTAGCGCTCCTTGTCCAGTGGCTCTTGCCATTCAGGCACGGTCGAAGACCGGGTCAGCGTGGCTCGCCAAGACGAGTGCTCGTGCTCGTGAGACGAAGCCGGCGAAGTTGGTCCGAATGTCCTGTCAGGGAGCGCGGCAAAGCCCGCCGTTGCCGACATCGAGCGAGAGCCGAGCCTGATATTGATGTCAGGCAAGTATGGCTTGTAGAAACTATCGCCGGGCCTGTTGGCATGTTGCATCGAGTAGCTTGGCTGAGACGCAGACTGGATGTCGCACGAAGCAGGCATACCGCGTGGCTGGCCGTAGTAGTCCACAGATCGGACATCAATGTGGCGACTGAGAAGAGTTGTCTGCTGTCGCCAGTCGTGTTGAGCCTGAGGACCCAGGTGGATGCCGAGATAGTTGGAAGCGTTGGCGCTAGCGTCTTGCGCGGATGACTGAGTCGAAGATCCGTAGGATAGATGTTCCCCGCCCAGGCCAGTGGCGAGTGTGGTCCGGGCTGCGTTGTATGCCACCGACCTTTGAGACGAGTCCATACCACGCTTGACCTTGTCGGGGCACAGGGCCTGCACGGACTGCCTGTACTCCTCCGTGTCGGGATCGAGGCCAGCGGCAAGCCTTTTGGCCAACATTTCGCCTCCCTGGATGCCACGACCGATTTCGTTGCCGTCGGCATGAGGGAAGCAGCGCATGCACACCTCGCGACGGCGCCAGTTCTGTGAGTGTGTATGGCCAATGTGAAAGACAATCAAAAGGGTTGGTCAGAAGTCTGCGTTTTTGCAAGGTTTTGCTAGCCCATCATCTCGAGCTAGCCAGTGTCAAGCATGACAAGGGCTTGGCAATGGGTTTGGATCGGAAGGAGGGCAATGTACCCACCACAAAACCACAGCTAGTGCAGATCCAGTCTCCGGGCTGAACGCACATGGGGCCCGAGTTTCCCGTGTTGACGATCGGCGGCTCGCTTGCAGCCAGACGACCTCCACCGCTATTACCGCTGCGGCTTGAAGCCACTTTGGGGTTGATACCCGGTCCAATTCTAGGGTTCATAGTCGATGTGAAGGCAAGATGTGAAAGACAAGAGCGTGTCAGCACATCGGAATGGCACACGGAAGAGTCTGTGGCAGCGAAAGACGCGTGTCGACTTACCCGATTCCCCATTGGCTGAGTTTGTACGCTGCCGCCACCGTCTCTGGATCTTCAGCTGCAGCCTTTGATCCTTTTGAAGCAAGCGTCTCCACCACCGAAGTGAGGGGCACTCCAGCGCCAGTTGGCTGCATCGGGATGAGTAGAGGAGCCGGAGGCTCAACGAACGAAGGCGTCTGGAAGTACTCCGGATGGATCTGCCGATCAGACATGTTTAGCCCAGCGAAGGACCTGGCAAGATGGATGACGTCTTCCTGATGAGAATTGGCTGAGTTCGGGTCGAAGTTTCCGCTTGGTTGCTTTGTTGGTGGCGCGTATGAAGGTCTCTCGTCGAAGTTTCTTGCAGCTTGCAGTCCAGGCGGGCTGGCGAGATCGTGGGACCTCTGCATCAGTTGTCCACCGAACGGAGTGTCAAGCACCGGAGAATGCTCTCCCAGCATGGACGATGACGACAGGGAGCTTGTCGTGAGGGCCGGTGTTGGAAAGGGTGGTGTTGCAGCCCACTCATTCGCGCTCCTCTTTCTCATCGGAACAGCCTGCAGCGCGGCTGGAGTCGAGTCAATGTAACAGCGATCGCGACTACCAGCTGCAATCTGGTCCGCGCAGAGCCCACTCATCGAGTCGCAGATGGGCGGCGAGGGCGATACCATGGGCTGGATGAGGCATTACGGATCCGGTCAGTGGGACAAAAGATGTAGTGTCAGCTCCTCTACTTGCTTTCACATTTGCACACCTGCCCGTCTGCACACATGCACGTTGCAGCCTGTCACAAATTGGCAACGGTTCTCTACTCACCTTGGGAGGGAGGGAATGCTTAAGTCCTTGAGCCTTGGTGGTCATGACGGGACAAGGACTTGAGAGGGAAGAATGAGAGGAGCAAAGGATTCAGGGCAGAACAAAGAAAAGTGTGGGGACGACCGGGACCAGAGTTGAGCAGGGCCGCACGGGGCAATGCACTGCGGAGCTGAGTTGGAGCAGCGATCGAGGGAGGGATTGGTGCAACAGAGGGACGGAGGGATGTGGCGAGCTTATGAAGTGGCCAAGTCGAAAGGAAGAAGCTCCATCCAGGCCCAATGAACCGGGGGGCCTCTTGGAACGAGGAGCCTCGAGCATCCGCCTCATTTAAATGAAATGGACTCTGTCAGGTGGGTCTCCGCCCGAGTGCATCTGCTCAAGCCTCTTGCTGCGCATAGCACTGCATGCCCTCTTCAAAGGGGCTGAAGGAGGCCATTCGACACAGACGGTGCGTTGGCCAGGCCAACAAGGTTTGCCTTGCTGCAGCTGGCCGACAGGTGATCTGAACAAGGCGCGGCGGTTGTGATATTGTCGAGGGTCTCCAAGGCCAGAAGCACGCGGGGCGCTTGGTGCAATAGCCCGAGCTTCTTCCGATCTAGCCAGCCGCCGTGCGGTGCCGTGCCGTGCCGTACCGCAACGTCGCTGTTGCGGCTATCCCGAACAACTCAGGAATCAACATGGAATGGCCAAGAACAAAAGAGGCTCAGTCTCTCACGAACTCTATTTCTGCAAAAAGGGGGCCTTGTTCAGGCGCCTAAAAGCTCCGGCCAGCATCGGATGTGAACCGACGGAGCAAACTCATCGCTCCCGTGCAGCCCAACTTTCTCACGCCGACGATTCCTTCGCGTCGGATGCTTGTGAGCAAAGTATCGAGCAGTGGCGGCGCCAAGGTCGAGGAACAAGGGAGAACAGGTCGGATGAGCTTGTCGGCAGCTTGTGACAAATGGCAGCAAATTGGAACACACTTTCTGTTGTCTGTGCCCTGCGTCTCCCCTGTCAAAATCGCCGGGATCCCCTCATGCGAAGGCCGAAGCGCCTCTGCAGACTGTTCAATGTGACATTGCGCCGTCGTCAAGGCGCGTGCACACACAGACCCGGATGGCTCGGCTCGATCTCCGCATCAAGAGGCGATCAAAACGCCGGAGGGCGGCTAGTGCGTCGAGGTCTGTTTCCGATCCGAATGGGAACACGCGTCCCGTCAACACGCGTCCAAGCGCCGATCTCGAGAGAACTAGTTGAAATCGTAACGTCACATTCTGGGCAAGCAAGGTGGAAACACTGAGTGTGAGGACATGGCGTCAGGAGGCCACTCGATCTGGACGGTACAGCGATGAGAAGCGTCCTGCCACGATCCGAAGAAGGCGTCGTTCTACGCTACTTGCTGTCTTGCTGGCCATCGCCTTCCTGCAAGCTCATCTGGATTGCTCTTGCAATGGCCTCGTCTTCGTCCATCTCTTCGTCTTCCTCGCCTTCGCCTTGACCCGCGACAATGGCGCGGCGTCCTGCCGATGACTCGGCGGAGGCCATGTCGACATCCTCGTCGTTGGTGGCGGAGCCGGCGCCCTGCGAAAGAGCAATCGCTTTCTGCAGCATGGCTTCCTCCGACTCGTCGTCTGCGTTGTGGCCCTCACCAGTGATGGACTCGGCACCTCTTGGCACCATGGAGCCACTCCCGGCAAGGCCTGCGGCTGCTGCTGCAGCCGGTGCGCTGCTTTCGGCTCCTTCCGAGACGGTGGGAAGCGACGGCGCCTGCGAGCCGGAGGTGCCCTCAGCTGCTCGCTGCCTCGCCTGCTCTTCCTCGAGCGAAAGTCGCAGCGCCATAGCCAGTTCGGGGTCCATACTCGGGTCGACTCCGAACTCGAACTGATTCGATCCGCCGCCACTGCCGGAAGGGCCGGCGCCTGAGTCACCGCCCTCCTCTTGCAGGACAGGCGAGGTGAGAATGATATCCGAAAGAAGTTGGGGACCAGCGGGGATGTTCAGCAGATGGCTGTGACGGGAACGAGAATGCAATGGGCAGAGTCAGTCTCAAACCTTAAGGTTGAAAGCTTGCTACACAGCGAGTGCGGCTACCTACCTGTTCTCGCCACTGTTGACCGCCTCGATGAACTTGGCGAGCTTGTCCTCGTTCTCTGCGTCTTCGCCAAAGTTCACAATGTCGACGGCGATGTTGTTCTTCTTGAGCTTCTTTCCAAGCTGGATCAGTTCGCCTTCAGACTGAGCGACGGGCGATCCGACGAAAACGATCACCCTCTGCCTCTGGTTCTTGTTCTGGCGGTGCTTGAGCGCAAGCGAAGCGACATTGATGCCGGTAGCAAGATCGGCGTTGCCGACGATCTTGGAGCGATGCAGAGCACCGAGGATCTTGCCGATATCCTGCGTGAGCGTGACGAGCACCTCGGGGCTCTTGCCAGCCATGGTCATGACACCAACCTCGCTCTCGGGATTCGAGCTGGTCTTGGCATCAAAGATCATGCTGACGGCATCCGCTTGCGCCTCCCAACGCGTCGGCGTGTAGTCTCCGTTGCGCATCCACTCGGAGTTGTCGAGCACCAGCATAGTCGCTTCGAGAACCATCTTGACGGCTGAGGCACGGCTGGCTGAAACGTTGGCCGACTGGACTGATGCTTGGCGAGACTGAGGTTGCTGACAGAGAGTTCGGCGTGTTGCCGATGAGGGTCGTGGGAGAATGTGTGACGGCTCGGACCGCGAGTGTGCTATGTGCTTGCAGCGGTGCGGTAGCGGGTTGTCTGCTGATATGAAGAGACGACGAGGTGCAGGTGTTGGTTGGAAAGGTCACGAATGCAAGAGCTTTGATGCGAGAATCTCGAGGTTGGTGTCGGAGCGCTTGCGTGTTCCTCTGCCAGAATTGAAAGTGGAGTTGCGACGCGCTGGAAGCTGGTGCAGCGCCCGAGCGCACGCTGCCGCACACGTCTTTGGGCACGCCTCAACGCCGCATTTTTCGGGAGACGGGATTAGTTCTGAGGCGCAGCCAGAGTTGGGCGGGGGCGCACCCGATCACCGCGTCTGTTAGCACGCTGGTTGGTTGGCTCGCCGCCCCGCAGACACCACTTGCCCCACTCCCAGCCATCATTAGCACTACACATGCACATCCATCTCGCAGCATTGCAACGGCAGCAGCGACGACATCGACTCGCCTGACAGGCTCCTCCACCGTTCTCTATCCACGCTCGCTCATCTTATCTGCTGCGTCGACTTCTTTCAGCGGTGTACCTGGCTAATCGTGCAGCTGCATCGGAGGCATCCCCGACCAGACCGTCAGCGAGACACACACAGCCCTAGCAGGAAACACTCTTTGCATCCCAGCTCCTGCGTTTCCGTGCTGCGGAGCTGACGTACCGCCGACAATGGCGGGAAGAATACGAGAAGTATGGGCGGAAAACCTGGAGATCGAGATGGCGCTGCTGCGCGAGACGATCGAGAAGTACCCATATGTTGCTATGGTGAGCTCGATCTTGATCTGCTTTGGAGGCTGGCGCTGAACGTGACCGCTGATGCTCTTTGACAAACGGCTGCGCTCATCCGTATCTACTTCCGACAACGACAGGACACCGAGTTCCCCGGCATCGTTGCGCGGCCAATAGGCACATTCAAGGGCTCGTCAGACTATCACTACCAGACGCTGCGGTGTAACGTGGACCTGCTCAAGCTCATTCAACTTGGCATTACGCTTTGCGACGAGAACGGCAATCTGCCACCCGACGTCTGCACCTGGCAGTTCAACTTTCGATTCAGCATCAAGTAAGTCGCATCTGCGTTCCAGCTTCTGAGCATGATCCAGCATTTGATGCTGACCTTTCGTGCTGCCTTCTCACAACAGCGACGACATGTGCGCGCCTGACTCGCTGGATCTGCTGACGAAAGCGGGACTCGACTTTGACCGACACGAGAGGATGGGCATCGATGTCGAGCACTTTGGCGAGCTGCTCATCACGTCAGGGCTTGCGCTGTTCGACGATGTCAAATGGGTCTCGTTCCACAGCGGCTACGACTTCGGCTACTTGCTCAAGGTGGTCACCTGCAGTCCTCTGCCGGCGCAGGAAGCCGACTTCTTTGCGCTGCTGCGCGTGTGGTTCCCGTGCATCTACGACATCAAGTTCCTTATGCGAAGCTGCAAGACGCTCAAAGGTGGACTGCAGGACGTTGCCGACGATCTGCAAGTGAGCCGTATCGGGCAGCAGCACCAGGCGGGCAGCGACAGCCTGCTCACGGCGACGACGTTCTTCAAGATGCGCCAAAAGTATTTTGACGGATCGATCGACGATTCCAAGTACCTCGGATGTCTGTACGGCTTCTCGTCGAGCTCGTCGCATGCCAACGGCATGGTGCACTACACGCAGGGGCGGCCAGTGTCGGTGCAAAGCTTCCACGACGCCTCCTCGATCCCGCGCTCGGTGTCGGGCGGATACGCGGGCGCAGGTGGATACGGCTCCAACTTTGGCAGCCCGTTTAAGTCGAGTCTGAGCACTTCGACCGAGCGCTGACGGATTCCCCTTTCGCCCAGATCCCCTGCATTCCACTCAGCGCTATGCGTCTCATGGCCCTCACACTCGGCAAACGTCTCTTGTATTCTAATCTGTACCAATACGCACGTTCATTCTCGCTCAGCCTCGTCTCACTTTGTGACGCTGAGCTATGGGCTCGAAGCGTCCGAAACGAAGCGCATCATGAGAAGATGAGAACGGATCAGGATTCGAGGTGTGGAGATGCTGATGGTACATGGGACGGACGATGAATGGCGTGGGCGGTCGAGGGTTCTTTGAACCTGATCTAGGCGGTACGTATAAAGGTAGAGAAGAGACCGGCGCGACCGACCGGAGCTTTAGTCGAAGGCTTCCTCGGCCGACTGCCTCACCAGTCTTCGAACCTGTCATCAGATCGACAGGTAGCAAAAGTGTCAGCGAGATCTCCACGAAGGAGGTTGATGTATGCGGTGCAAGAGGTTGTGCTGCCGGAACTTACCTTCTTCTTGTAGCCTGCGAGGTCTTCTCGGACCTGCTTGGCGGCATCGATGTTTGCTGGCGAGTCGGTGTTGGGCACGTCGGCCGAAAGCAGGCTGATGACGGAGATGAGCTGCGCGATGCAAACAAGGACGACAGAAGGGCAGCAAGCGTATTAGTACGACGAACCAAGATTGGGTGGAGAGCCAAGCCAGCGCGTGAACTTACGATCGACTCGACAGTGTGCACAGGAAGCCAACGCTCGCTAGCATCTTCGTAACCGTACTCGTCCTTGCCAGGAGCGTGGAGGATGGAGATGCAGACGGTGCCGTCGGCGTAAATGTTGGGGTGCCACATGGGCGTGATGAACTTCATCTTGGGTGGCAGGAGCGGGTACTCTGGCGGGAATATCAACTCGGCACGGAGGAAGCCGCCTTCGTACAGCGTGTCGTTGGGACCGATGATCATGATCTCCCATTCAAAGAGGTTGCTCTCGTCCTTAAGGCCCGCGCTGAAGCCGTCGACGGGTCGCTTGCGCAGCTCGGTGAGCTGGCGCTTGAGCAGCAGAGTATTGCCAGACGGTGACGAAGTCATTTTGGCGAAGGGTAGAAGCGCCGACCGACAGAAACCTTGCGGTCGAAGTGCAAAGAGATGTATAGAGGTGGAGAGCTCGCGAATGCGCTTGCGAAAGGATCGATCAGAGCTAAATGCAGGCGGTGCTCGAGGAGGTGGCAACGGTTGAGGGCAGCTGATAGCAGTTCCTGTCAACCTAGCCGGACAGACTGAGCCACGGACTTGAGCGGTTGTATGCTTGTTTCCGACGATTGCTCGTGCTCGTTGTGACTGGTGAGGTAGCGCTGATGGGCGAGATTGACGGAGGGGTGCCGATTCAGGCAGGGTCGGAGGTGTGTGTGGTCACAGAGGGAAGGTGGAGGAAAGAGTGGCGCAGCGAGTCGTGGTGCGTTCGGGCAGCTGCCGACGCTGCGTGTGGGTGTGCCTTTCGGCAGCGGTCGGAAAATTCGAGCCTGCAGACCCGCACTCCGCAGCCGCCGCACACTCTGTCGCGGTCAAAGGCGGCTCGTGGCTGGGGCCTTAATAGTTGGGCCGTGTTAGAGCGCGAGGGAGGCAGGTGGAGGCGAGACGTGACGAGCTCAGGGTCGCGTCGCTGGCTTGCTTGGCCTCTTGCAGAAGTGACACATGCGAGAGAGAGCAACCTTCCTTCCGAACAGGCCGAGCTCCGTTGCCTCGCTTCACATCCTCAAATCACCACCTCATCAAAGAGCCGGCGCTCAGCCTCGGAATGGCATGCTGAGCCGCAACTTGAGACGGACGCAGTTGGCCACCCAAGGTCCATGACGTCCACGACGACAATGTCGACCGCCCAGCGCATCAGCCAGCGTGTGCAGGCTTGCTCTCGACCAGCCTCGGCCGATTGGAACCCGGAGCTGGTCGGCGAGACATCACATCTCCTCGCTCGCCTCCAGAAGATACGATCACACTCATCGCCCACCACCGAGGGCTTCTTCACTCCATCTACGCACCATCTCTCACCATATACGACCAGCGAACGACATGCCGGAGACGAGGGCAGCAGTGGTGCCCAAGACGAGCTTCACTGGAAAGACAACCTCCTCACTTGGACGAGAGGCAGTACGCTCGTACGAACGCTCACGTTCCCCAGTCCCGTCCTTCAGGCATTCTGGACTCTCTTTTACGTGAGCTCGCCAGACTACATCGAGGCGGCACCAGGAAAGACAAGCTCAGATCGACGCGCCAGTCCACCAGCAAAGGCGCTCTGCGTCTTCTTTGAGCAGGCGCTGCACATTCACTTTCCCGGTCTTGGCGAGCAAATGGACATGGACCTACCCTTTCGCTTTGCCAGCGCATTCCCGGCTCCCCTAGGCTTCCTTATACAGCGCCAGATCGAATCCGAAGACGAACGCATCGCCTCTCTCCTCCATCGCCCAGGCCTTTCTTCACACCATGACACAACTTCCAACATCGGATATCCGTTCCCCGACCTCAGTGCCTCATCAGACTCCAGCTACAGCATCTCTAATATGCTCGACGATCCAGAGTACGCCTCAGCATCACAATTGCATACCGACGCGGCTCGTCTGCTTCCCATGGTCTTCTACCTTTCGAGATGCCACGACGATCTTGTTCCTGTCGATCGCTTTCCTCAAATTTCCTTTGGGCTCGCGCCTCCGGATGACCCGCAACCCATGTCGCACGGGCCTGCGTCTCCCTTTGGCCAGCTGGACGAGGACATCGCATTCGTCTCGACCCTCGACGACGAGCGCTTTCCGCCCTTTGTCGTGACGACGAGTCAACGCAACTCGGTCATTCGCATCTATGCCTTTGCGGCTCGCCACACTGCTTTCCATGCCACTGCTACACTGCTTTCGGCTCCACGTGTCCCGTTGCCCCTCACTTCAGCACCCACTTCGTCCGACGACCGGCCAAACGTTACCAACGCGCAGATGCACGCACCATCGGGTCAGGATGGCAGCCAACAGCCTCTCTCAAATCCTTCGCGAACAATATCGGACACACCGGCCACCAAAGCGCTCGGCAGAGGCTTTCCTTCCACCCTCAGACGAAGTGCTCGCATCGATCTCGAGAGACGCACCAGCGGCCTGACTTCGGCAGGTATGGGCAGGGATCCAAGCGGCCGCAGTCGCCGCATCAGCGCCATGCAGCCTGGCGTCCCAGATCGCCGCTCCAATGGTCGTAAAGAGGATGCCGCCACACAGACACGCGACCGCACCCTCGGCAACATCTCTCATACCGCAGACGGCCTCCGACTTCAGTCGCAGACCTATCAGCACGAAGCTATGCTCGAGGAGCTCGGCAGTACCGGTACCAGCATGCGTATCATGGGGACGCAGGCGTCGGCCGCCCGCATTCGCCGTAGCTCTCAAACAGCCGCCCGCACGCCGTACAATGGACCCCGCACCTCGAACCGCACTTCGTCGGCTGCTATCAAAGTAAGACCGTCGATGAACCTGTCTCGCTTCGATTCGAGCTTGGACACCGGCCGTATCACCTCCACGTTCGCAACAGGTGTCACAGATGGCATGCGCGCAGATGCAGCCGATGCCGATGCCGCGCTCGTCGATGACGACGACGTGGATCTCGCGCGCATTGCCGACATCGACAGCTTTGCGCGCGGCTTTGCGAGCGTCTGTCTGCTGGACGAGATCAAGGTGCCCGGTCTGGCTTCCAACCAGGATCCTGCGCAGATTCACGTGCACAGTGCGATGTTCGACCGTCTCGACTCCGGCGCTGCCTACTTGTTCTTGTCCGTGCCTGCTACGAACAAGACCTTCTGTCGCAGACTTGGCTACCAACGACTCGGAGTAGAAGATCGCGCCCGCAATTTGCCCTTCTGCAAAGCACCGAGCAAGCTGCAGGCTTCTTCAGTGATTCCTTGCTCTGCCTTGCTGCCCATCCACTCGGTCTCGTCCCAGTCAATTCAGGTGCTCACGATCAGTCCTAGTGGCACCATCGAATTGCATTTTGGGCCGCCATCCCCGGCGAGGACTCCGCTGAACATCACATCCTTCGGGCCCCTCGCCAAGGCTATGGAGCAAGTTCCTGATCCGGTCACCTCGCTGTCTTCTGCGAGCACGAGCTCCACCACGCATCAAGGTCGTAGCTTGCTGCTGACCTCTAGTAAAAATCAGCAACATATGTGCGCTAGTCTTGATCTACGCCCACGGTGTGCCACCACCGCTCGAATCCTCGCCACATGTTTCCGGACTCTTCCCGAACATCTTGCGGCTAAACTGGCTGGGTCGTGGATCCGTTCACGATACCTCTCCGCCCCAGAGCCGACACAACGGCCCAGTCTTGCGGCTGCAGAAGAGGATTGGACAGCAATGCTCGGCTGCTTCCGAACATCTTCGCAGAAGGACGCCGCCGATTCGACAGCCCACCGCCTCTTTGCCGATGATCCGCTCCTGTGCTCTCTCGTGCCACTGCATCCGGATGGCAATCGAGCCCCGACTGCTTCATCAAACGGAGCTGTCTCGCTGAGCCTCGACCCATTGGAAACCCAGCAAGCTATTATGGTGCTCTACCTTCTGGCAGAAGAGACGCGACTTGATACCTCTCGAAGTCCAGGCGACTCGATCCGCATTGCTGGTCTGGCCGCCAGTCTAGCCGCTCGACTTGACGCCTCTGCCTGGATCGAGGCGCTCTGCCGACGGTTCGCGCTTCAAGACGTCGGTACGGCCTCAGCTTCGCAGGCCTCCGCCGAACGGACATCGGTAACAATCTCGGGAGACGCCGTCAGATCAACTCCGCCTACGGATCCGTACCAACTGGTCCTGGACATGCTGTCCGGCAAATCTACTCGTACCGAATCGCTCGTGGAGTGGATCTCGACTGGGTCGAAGATCAACGCGACAGATCGCGAGACAGCAGAGACGTTTCCGCTGCTCCACGCGCTTTTTGGAACGTACGCAGCATTCAATCAAGGGCGCAGGACAGCTGTAGATGTCTCGGTCCGTGTCGTCGAAGCCATGCTTGCGCACCAGCTCGACCGCGAGAAACTGAGGAGGTTGCCATTCGGACTCGCCCTGCCTCTTCACCAGGCGATCCGCTGCTGCCAGCTTCATCCCCCGAGCGGCAAAAGCGCCGAATTCTACGAAATGGTCCAGCGGGCCGACATCGTGCTGAACGCCGCTCCTCAACAAAGCGCGCTGGGAGACACTAGCATGCGACGCATCCACCCACAACTCATACGAACGCTGCCGGAGGGCGCTCCGCTCGACCCCATCTGCGCTCAGCTGTTCAGCAGAGACTTCCGATTGCGGGATGCAGTTGCGTTGCTGTCGACCGAATCGGTCAACTCGGTCTACGTGACCGAGAACGAGAACCAGACCGAGGCAGCCATCAACGAGCAGCACTCTGCAGCTGTGGCCGCGGTCGGTGAGCGCACCAAAGCGCTATCACCCGGCAGGGCGATGCTGTTCATGACTTCGCGGCCGTTCCTGCCGACGCACCGGTGGCGCATCCCTTCGATCTGTCTCGCTGTTAAGGTGCGGCCGCGTGGCATGACGATCGAGCCGGATGCCAAGGCAGATGTGTCTGGGCTCGATTGGCCCGAGTTTCACAACGGAGTGGCGTCGGTGCTGGAGCTCAACGTGACTGCCGACGTCAAAGTCGACTCCAAGTGGATCTTTGCTCACCTCGGCGAGCAAGTGACGGCGCGCCACGCTGGCTTCTTGTACGGCTTAGGCTTGATGAAGCAGCTGCCGTCCTTGACTCCGGTGCACGTCTTCCGATACCTCAAGATGCGCAATAACCTCTTGACCATTGGATTCCTGCTCGGCATGGCCGTCTCCACGCTGGGCACAGCAGACCCTACCGCGCGGCATCTGATCGGTATGCAGCTTACGGCCTTTTTACCAGCAGGTTCTGCGCCTCTAAACTTGTCCATCATCACACAGACGGCCGGTCTGCTTGCCATGGGTCTTGTCTTCCTCGGCAGCAATCATCGATGGACAGCGAGGCGCATGCTGGACCAGATCGGTGCTCAGGAATCGCCCACCGCCAACATTCAACCACAGCATCGCGAGGCGTACTCGATGTCAGCCGGACTGAGTCTCGGTCTGGTCTATCTCGGTAAAGGCCGAGGCGACGGGGTGAAGAGCTTGCCGGATAAGCGCATCGTTTCGCGCCTCGTGCAGCTCGTGCGAGGTGGGAAAGACCTGGCGGCCGGTCTTTCGCTCGCCGAACCCTCTCACCAAGAAGCTGGCGCTGGCGCGGTGCCAGAGCTCAACCTGACGTCGGGTCCAGCGGCGCTCGCTCTCGGTCTCGTCTACCTCCGATCTGGGAATCGCGCAGTGGCAGACGTCATGGCACCGCCGCAGTCGACGGCTGAGCTGGACCAGCTTCGACCAGATGTGCTATTCAGCCACGTGGTGTCACGCTCGGTCATCCTGTGGGATGCCATCGAGCCCACAAAGGCGTGGATCCAGGGCGTGCTGCCAGCATGGATGCAAGAGCGGATCGCGACCGGCAAGTCGCTCTCGGAAGCGGCGCAGCTGGCCCAGATCAACATGCAAGCCGGTGCGTGCTTCGCGATCGGGCTCAAGTATGCCGGATCCAAAGACGCCAAGGCGCGCGATTGTCTGTGGGAAGAGGTGGACAAGCTGGAACGACAGGTCCGCGCGTCGACGTTGTCGTTTTTCGGCAGGATCCGCAAGTCGGCGGTGCGAGCTGCGCTGGACCAGGTGAGGATCTCGATGGGGATGGTGCTTGCTGGAAGCGGCGATGTGACGGTGCTGCGCCACCTACGCCGTGCTCACGGCGAGGTGGACGGTGAGACTTGCTACGGAAGCCACATGGCGACGCACATGGCTCTCGGTCTGCTCTTCCTGGGCGGCGGTCGGTATACGCTGGGAACGTCGGATCTGGGTGTGGCGGCGCTGCTCATCTCGTTCCTGCCGCCGTTCCCGCGCTCGAGCAACGACAATCGGGCGCACCTGCAGGCGTTCCGGCATCTTTGGTACCTTGCGATCGAGCCGAGGCTGCTCATCGCCACTGACATCGACACGAATCAGCTGGTGAGCCTGCCCGTCAAGATGTCGGGTGTCGAGGGTGTATCGACGCAGGCTGGTGCTTTCACACCGCTGCTACTGCCAAATGCGCGCTTGGCCGGAACGATCGAGACTGCCACGACTCGGTACTGGCCCACGAGCATCGAGAGCAAGGCGATGGCAAGAAACGCTGCGATGGCATCCGCTCCCGTGGCTGGCGCACCGATGCTATCGTCTTCACAGATCCTCTACGTGAAGCGCAAGATGGCGCATCTCGACTACCTGTCGGATCCTCACGGAAGCAGGAGCTTGACATCGGCGTCAGCAGAGACGAGTGCGATTGACATACCTGCCGATACGATGGAGCTGGTCGGGTCGACGCCGTCGGAGCTGCGCGAAGCCCTGCGAGGCTTTGCTCCTGTTGGAAGACACGAGGAGCTTGTGCGCAGCATGCTGCAGGTGTCTTCGCCCGACGGCGGGGAGGAACGCGGGCTGGGCTTGTCCACGGCGTCGCTGATGCGATCCGTGGTGATGGACTGTCTGAGCATGGACAAGATGTTTGTGCTGCCGCTGTATACGACGCTGATGCAGCTGCAGCGAACCGAGCAGGCGGATGCACAGACCTGGCGCAAACACTACCGGGACCTGCGACTCGTCGACGAGTTCTATCACCATCATCTGGCTCGACTGTTTGGCGACGCTGGCGATGGCGAGTCTCACGAGTCTACGGCGCTGGTGCAGCCTGGCTTGGTGGGAAGCTTGCGGCGCCGTGCCCAACAACATGCACAGACGCTATTTGAACAGGACGCATCGCTCAGGCAGGCTATCGTGGACCACCTGTCATCAGGACAGCATCAAGGCTGGCCTAGTCAGGTAGCCGCCGACGACTTTTGGCTCACGCTGTTGGCGAGCGAGGTGCCCGAGGCCGAGGAAGTGCAGGCTCTGTGCGGCAGCATGCGCGAGTTCATGTTGAGCTTGCGGGGCGTGGCGGATTCAGGCGACGAAGCTCAGTCGACAGCACGAGTTGAGGCAGGCGCTCGCATGGTGGCGGACACAGTCTTTGGCGGAGTCGGACAAGCGCCGTGGACGACGTACATGCTCGACCATCTGATCACCCAACTAGCCCAGGGCGACGCGTAGGTGCCGACGACATTGTGGCCGCTGACTGTATTCTAGACTCGACATGATGTTGATGAAGGCTCAGTCGTTGTGGCCGACAGCAAAGTGAAGGCATGTTGTATGTCAGAGGACGAGCCTGCGCAATGGCGAATGGCTGAGTGCGGCACGTGCGGTGCAGAATGCATTCCGAAAAAATTGCAGCTGGATACCGGTATGAGAGCCGGAGATATGCGTGCGGCGCGTGCGTGCGGAGAGAAAGAGAGAGCGAGGAAGAGGCGCACAAGTGTTGGTCTGAGAAATACGGCCCAGCTGTAGGCTGCGTGTCTCGGGCGGCAAGGCACACGCAACACGATGAGCTGGAAGGCGTGTGCGCGGCGCGGCGCCACTCGAGGCTGAGGTACAAGCCTGAGCACGAGCCCACTCTCGGCTTTAATTTCGGATTCCCAATTTGCTTATTTCGCCGCAACACTAGGGCGCGACTTGAGGTGGCGAGGCGAGGCACAGGCAAGGCGAAGCGCCAGGGCCAATCTTCTTGGCTGCCCAGAAAGGGTGCCACGTAGGCGTCGGCCCGCTCTCGTGCCAGGTAGCAGGGACTGCCTCTCTCGCTGCAGCTCTTGGGAGAGAGCAGCACCGTGTGGGCTCCGCATGCTGACGGATATCTTGAGGGCAGCATCCCCACCTCCTCTCCTCTTCACCATCATCTTCTTCACCCGTCGTTGAACCCTGGCTTTCGTCTTGGGTGTTTCGTTACCTATACGGTTCAGTTCAAGATGCGTTTCTCTCGCTCCGCCATCGCGGCCGGTCTGGCCACCGCCGCCACCTTCATGGCCGCCGACGCCTCGTCGTCGTCCGACGTTCTCGAGCTCGGAAAGGACAACTTCACTTCCATCGTCTCGCCAGAGGTATGTCTTCTTCGTGATGCGTGCAACACGCTACATGTGATTTGATCGCTGACGATCCCCATTCGCCCTTGTGCAACCAGCCCCTGATGCTCGTCGAGTTCTTCGCCCCCTGGTGTGGCCACTGCAAGGCGCTCGCTCCCGAGTACGAGAAGGCGTCCACCGAGCTCCTCGCCGACGGCATCAAGCTCGCCAAGGTCGACTGCACCGAGGAGAACGATCTGTGTGCCCAGCACGGCATCGAGGGCTTCCCCACGCTCAAGGTCTTCCGCTCCGGCAGCGCCTCGGAATACAACGGCAACCGCAAGGCTGACGGCATCGTCTCGTACATGAAGAAGCAGGCGCTCCCCGCCCTCTCCACCGTCACCGCCGACAACTTCGCCGAGTTCAAGACCAAGGACCGCGTCGTCGCCGTCGCCTACCTCGACGCCTCGGACGACAAGAACCTCGCCGCCGTCACCGCCGTCGCCAACAACCTGCGCGACAACTACCTGTTTGGTGTCGTCAACGACGCCGCCGTCGCCAAGGAGGCCGGTGTGTCGGCGCCGGCCTTTGTGGTCTACCGCCAGTTCGACGAGCCCGAGGTCAAGCTCGATTCCAAGACGCTCTCGGAGGAGGAGATTGCCAACTTCATCAAGGCGCAGTCCATCCCGCTCATCGACGAGCTCAGCGCCGAGAACTTTATGAACTACGCCGAGGCCGGTCTGCCGCTCGCGTACCTGTTTGCCGACCCGGAGGCCAAGGACCTGCAGGCGCAGGTGGAGTCGCTCAAGCCGCTCGCCAAGGCCAACAAGGGCAAGCTCAACTTTGTCTGGATCGACGCCGTCAAGTACTCTGCGCACGCCAAGTCGCTCAACATCCAGGGCGAGAGCTGGCCGGCGTTTGCGGTGCAGGACATTGAGCAGAACCTCAAGTACCCGCTCGAGGACCTCTCGGGCGACCTCGTGGCCAAGGTGACCGACTTTGTGGCGCAGTACAGCGCGGGCAGCCTCAAGCCCTCGGTCAAGTCGGAGCCCGTGCCCAAGGACCAGGACGGCCCCGTGCACGTGCTTGTCGCCGACGAGTTTGACGCCATCATCGGCGACGACTCCAAGGACAAGCTCGTCGAGTTCTACGCGCCCTGGTGCGGCCACTGCAAGAAGCTCGCGCCCACGTACGACCAGCTCGGCGAGAAGTACAAGGCTCACAAGGACAAGGTGCTCATCGCCAAGATGGACGCCACCGCCAACGACATCCCTCCCTCGGCTGGCTTCCAGGTGCAGTCGTTCCCCACCATCAAGTTCAAGGCGGCCGGCAGCAACGACTGGATCGAGTTCACCGGCGACCGCTCGCTCGAGGGCTTTGTCGACTTTATCGCGCTCAACGGCAAGCACAAGGTTTCGGTCGACCTCGACCCCATCAACGCCACCGGCACCGAGGACGCCGCTCCCGCCAAGGAGGCCCCGCACCACGAGGAGCTCTAAGAAAGCGTACTCCATTGAATCCTCGAAAAGTGTCGTCTTACAGCATCATGCTCACCCGCATCGATGCGCAGCTGGCTGTCAAGTCGTTGAGGCAGCGCTGCGTGTCGTGCACTACGAATGCATTGGCGCATGCCGCGTTTTACGTTTTTGTCCGTCTGCTGTGTTGTCTGAGTGCTTAGGATGCATGCCCGTGCGAACACGAAAGGGTCCTGTCTGCTTGTGAAGACGCAGCCTGGCGCTTCGAAAAGGGCTCACTTATGTTAGAGCCATATACAAACATCGTAAAATCAACGAGGACCGACCGGGGAACGGGAGCGGGAAGAAGCCAGCTCAACCTTACAGTTTGGGTGCCGTGGCACAAGTGTTGGCCACAGCGCGCCACAGCAGCTTCCAAGCTAACAAATTTGGCAACGGGCGAAAGTGACACGCTTTCGGTGCAAAGATTTTTTGGGCGCCCGGCAAAGAGTGTAGAAGCTGGAAGAAGAAGACTTTTTTCTCGCCCTCGCCTCGGCCACCTGGAAAGCACAGAAGAGTGGGGTTCTGCCGAACCCAGCTAGCGCCAACGTGCGCCCAAATCGGTCAGTTGCCACTGCGGCCATCGCTCTCCTCCTTCTCTCCCCACCATACCCCTTCGCATCCGTCATTCACATTCATATACCAAAATGGCTCCCATCGGTCAGATCTACGGCTACGTCGGCCACCCCAAGACCAACGCGGTACGTCTCTTGCCATGCTTCATCGTCATCGTCACGCCTCGGTTGGATCGTCTTGCTGACATGCCGACTTTGTTTATATAGGCTCTTGCCGCCGCCGCTTACAACGGCCTCGAGCTCGAGGTTGTCGAGACCCAGGCCATGAGGGGCGACACCAAGAAGCCCGAGTACCTTGCCCTCTTCCCCTACGGCAAGATCCCCGCCTTCAAGGGCACCGACGGCTTCACCCTCATCGAGTCCAAGGCCATCTCCCACTACAGTACGTATCCGTGTTCGTGACTGCGTTGGCTCTACGCTCTCTGCCTGGCTTCTCGTCGCTCGTCGTGCTCCTCCGCCGCCACCAACCGGCCGGCTGGCCCACCGCACCACGCTTTCATATGATGAGATTATCTTTTACAGTTATCCCTGTCCGAATTTTCCATGTCGAGGATACTTTTTCAGCATAATGCCCTGACTCGCACCGCATCGCCGTGCACCCACCGCACGCATCGACGACGGCAAAGACAGAGCAGACAGCGCAGAGCCACGTCCGCCCAATTCCTTGGCACAGCGTTGGCACAGAAACTGACTTTTCGCTTTTCTCGATCGCTCGCAGTTGCCAGCCTCTCGGACAACTCCAAGCTCCTCGGCACCGACGCCAAGTCGGCCGCCCTCGTCAACCAGTGGATCTCGTTCGCTGAGGATGAGATCCTGAACAACGGCGTCCAGCTCATGCTCCTCTGCCTCAACATCATCCCCTACAACAAGGTTGCCGAGCAGCGCGTCTGGGCCAACATCGACCGTGCCTTCACCTTTGTCGAGGCCGAGCTCAAGAAGAAGACCTTCATCGTCGGCCACCGCGTCACCCTCGCCGATCTCCACCTCGCCGCCTCGATCGGCATGGTCTTCGCCCGCCTCGGCGGCGTCAACTTCCGCTCCAAGTACCCCAACTCGGTGCGCTACTTCAACACCATCACCAACCAGCCCCAGGTCCTCCCCATCTACAAGGACTTCAAGCTGGCCGAGGACAACATCAAGTTTGTCGCCCCCAAGAAGGAGGAGAAGCCCAAGGCTGCCGCTGCTCCCAAGGCCGACAAGCCCAAGGCCGCCCCCGCGCCCAAGGACGACGAGGACGACGAGCCCAAGCCGGCGCCCAAGCCCAAGAACCCTCTGGACGACCTGCCCAAGTCGTCGTTCAACCTGGACGAGTGGAAGCGCACCTACTCGAACGAGGACACGCGCGAGAAGGCGCTGCCCTGGTTCTTTGAGCACTTTGACAAGGAGGGATACTCGATTGTCAAGCTCGACTACAAGTACAACGACGAGCTGCAGGCCGTGTTCCAGTCGAACAACCTCATTGGCGGCTTCTTTGCGCGTCTCGAGGCTTCGCGCAAGTACGTCATGGGCACCCTCGGTGTGTTTGGCGAGAACAACAACAACCTCATCACCGGTGTGCTCATCTGCCGCGGCAAGGACCCCAAGACGGTGCTCGAGGTGGCTCCCGATGCCGACTCGTACGCCATCACGCCCCTCGACATCTCCAAGCCCGAGGACAAGAAGTTCTTCGAGGACATGATGGCCTGGGAGGCCACCGTTGACGGCAAGGCCTTTGCCGACGGCAAGATCATGAAGTAAGCGCGCCGTACACGGTGCCTCTGCTTTTGTTCTTGATCAAAAATTTCATGGCTTTCATGATTCAGATTCAGCTTGATTTGGTGTGTTCTGTGTGCGAGAATGCGAGAGTGCGAGAGTGGGTGAAGAGGCGCTTTGGGGTGTCGAGATGGTAGAAGACTGTGCGTGGCGTGGGTCGGGTGACGAGATGTGAGATTGCGATGTGACACACGCGCGGGTTGGGCGCTTTGTGTGGAGGCGTTAGCGTGTTGCACTTCGCGGGATGTTGATATCCCGGGTCCATTGAGCACTTTGCACTTTCACGATGGGTATGTAGCCTCTTTCCACCCTTTCAACATTCGCCGACGTTCTTACTCTTTGTTTGAATATGGTGGGGGTATTTTCAGGGCTTGCACTTTGGCTTGTGCCCGCTCCTGGCGGGTTGACGACGGCGTTGGGGGAGGAGATTCAACGGTTGCGTGCGGACAATGACGACTGTTCAGGAGAGTTTGGACTGCATGCTACACTCGTGGCTGGTCTAGGAGATCGCACCATCAACCCGTCTGAACTCCACGATCACTCGCGCAAGATCGTCTCGCAGTGGAAGCAATCCCATCCCCAGCTGGATGTAGGACTTAAGAACGTCGAAACCAAAGGAACATACTTTCAAGTAAGCACCCCCTTCTCCTGCTTTCAAAAGATCAAGAGCTGACATGCAATTGGGGTTTGTAGTGTATTGTAGTATCCCTGGTCGCGGAGAAGGGATTGTTGGATCTGTACAACGCAGCAAAGGATGCTGTGGATGAACACTTCCCGCCTCCCAATGCACAGCAAAGGCAAGAGTACTTTCCACACATCTCGATGCTCTACGCACCACTCTCAGCAGCTCAAGCACAGACCCAAATCGACGCAATGCAACAACGCGGCGTCTTCAACCACACCGCCCAAGGCATCGCCTTCCAAGGTCACACAAGCGTCCAATTCGCTTCACTCGACATCGTCGACTGTACAGGCAAACCCGAAGACTGGCGTACACTCCACTCGATCCCGCTCTGAAATCACAATCACACAATGCACGAAAAGCAGGAGAAAGCGAGATGCATTTTTTGGGGAAACACCGTCTCCACCACCCAAGCCTCAAAACCGCAAGACGGCCAAGGGAATCGAGTGCTGGACACGCGTGAAAAGGGTGTGTGGTGGAACAACTGACGTCTTTGTGAGACGTGCAGTAAAGAAAAGGACTAGACCGCCAACGCAGGTCGCCCTGCGCTAGCAACATAGCCAAGTGTGGTGCATAACTACAGCCGGGGCCGCGCACGATGCCCTATTGAAGCACCATGATGAGCCGGAAGACGGATGTGTGCGCAGATGTGTGTGTGTGTGATGTGTGTGTGATGGCGGCGTGACGTTGCAGACGAAGAGAATGGCGAAGGGTTCGCGCATTTACTTCAACTTCTTCTTGGGTCGGAGCTGCGACGAGTGACCGCACTTGCGCTTACGGCAGTTGGTGGCACGGGGAGGGAGACGAGCGTAGCACTTGCGGCAGATCTGCTTGTCGCAGTTGTACTTGCCGGCGAGCACCTTGAGCGAGGGCTCAATGATACCACCACGCAGACGGAGGACAAGGTGGAGGGTCGACTCCTTCTGGATGTTGTAGTCCGAGAGGGTGCGGCCGTCCTCGAGCTGCTTGCCGGCGAAGATCAGGCGCTGCTGGTCGGGGGGGATGCCCTCCTTGTCCTGGATCTTGGCCTTGACATTGTCGATGGTGTCGGACGACTCCACCTCAAGGGTGATGGTCTTACCTGTAGTGCGAACAATGCAGCACGGATAGGAGCGCGAAGGTCAGTATGTCGATGCTGCAGTGGAGTCGAGGTTGCTGATGCTGCCGTCGATCCCGTCCATCGCTCGCGATCTATATCTGATCTGAAGCCATCGAGGCCAACCCATCCGACGTGCTTCCATGACTCCAAATGCTCTCGAACGCTCCTAACAAACTCCCTTGTGCGCAACGAAAGGTATGCCTTGTTGGGGGAAGTCGCCTGCTTCCGACATTGATCCACCGAACCTTAGGCTCTGTGCCCCGTCATCCAAACGTCTCTCTTTCTGCATATGCGACATGTGGACGCATTGATGAAGACGCCGTTGCCGTTCCGACTGTCATCCAACGCCTAATTCCCTGTCCATCCTGCTTTCTGCTCGGTGCCCGATTCAAGATACCTCGGGGCGTCCAAAGTTCCACCTTCTACCATGTCTGCTGCGACTACCTTCTTAGTAATGACTCCTTTGTGGTCCAGCGAGCGATATGATGCGATGCGATGCGATGCGATGGGACGAGATCGATGGCGGCGTGGTGTCGATGGTGGATACTAACCCGTCAGAGTCTTGACGAAAATCTGCATCTGTGGAGATGAAGTGCGTTGGTGCGTCGAGTGATGTGAAAGGTGCAGATGGTGGCGAGTCGAATCAGCAAGATGGTCGGAGGGTGCAAAGATGTATATGCAGCCAGCTTCCGAAGTGATGCGATGTGTGTGTCGAATGGGTCGATTAAGGATGTCGGTGTGCCGATCTGAATCGTGCGTCTTGTGCCAGGTTCCGTGCCAAGTCGAGGGCGATGGCAATGATGCGACTGCGAGTGTGCCGGTACGTGTGGCCGAGGTGTGTCGGATGCGAAGCTGCTGGAAGAGATGCTTACCTTGCTTGATGGATCTAGTGTGTTGGACGATGACGAAGATCGTTGTCAAGATGGGCGAAGGCGGCTGGCACGACTAGGTCGACGGCGCTGCGCCCGCCGCTCGCCAGCCATTGGGCCCAGCAAGGGCTGGCTGGCTGGCCGAACTCGTCGGTGGGCACTGCGCTCTCGTGCTTCGAGATGCGCAACAGGCTTGCTCACAAGTCTCTCAGCCAGGTCAGAGAAGCTGCTTGCGCTGCTGAGCCACTCAAGCCAGACCCCCCAAGGCTGGCGGGCCACGGCGGCGGACGCTGTCTTCTCGCGCAATTTCGCCATTTCCAGCTGCAGCTCAGTCTCCGACTTCCCTGCACGTGACACACACTGCCCAGGCACTGCCGCCTTGCCCCTCCGCCGTAATGATATGACCTGCCTCGCCCTTCTACACAGCATAGACGGCTGTCCGCCCGCATCATCTCGTACAGTCTCAACATGAAGAGCCGTGTGATGCTCAGAAGCTACTACATTGTGTCATCAAGACCAAGTCTTGCGAAGTTGCGGTGCAATGACGGGCGAGAGTAGCCTGCGAATCAAAACTGTAAAAGCTCGGCCGAGGTTGGCCAGCTCTGGTTGCGAGGCCGAAAAATTTAGAAAATCATGAAGTGTTAGACCCTCGTTTTTTTGGTGCGGTTTCGCAGAAATTCATCGCCTTTTTGGTCAAATCGGGCGGAGCCCATCGGCTAACATTCGGAGCTAAGAAAAATCTTGCGAACCTTGGCCTCCACCTCTCGAGCGCCAGTGCCGGTGGGTGGCGGCTTCTTCGATAACCTCAGTTGGGCTGAAATTTTCGGCTGCGCTCTGCATCCGCAACGCAGGACCCGTTGAACTGAGCCTTCTTTGCTGATCCCCACACTCAGCCAACCCCAAGTGCAGGCTTGCTCTGACCATCACTTCCTACTATCCACCACAACCTTGCACAGGCACCAAAGCGCGTGTCTGAACTCGTCTTGGAAGCACACGCTATCCCACACATCCCCTAGTGGAGTTAACGCAGCCAACTCACACGACACCGACCGCACCTCGACCCCCGCTGCTACCGACCATGGCTACCATCGTGGGCGCCTCCACTGGCGAGCCCTCGTCTGCACCGCAGTACGAGCAGGGCTACGACGATGACACGCCGCTCTTCACCTGCCTTTCGTGCAGCATCGCCTTCCCCAACCCGGAAGACCAGCGCACTCACTACCGCTCCGATCTGCACCGCTACAACATGAAGCGCCGCGTCGCCAATCTGCCACCTGTCAAGGCCGACGTCTTCAACGCCAAGATCCTCGAGAGGCGCGCAGCTCTTGCCCAGGAAGCCGAGACCACCGCCACGCCCGACAAGTGCGAGGCATGCGACAAGAAGTTCGCGTCGCAGAACGCCTACCTCGACCACCTCAACTCGAAGAAGCACAAGGAGAACGCGGCCAAGCTCGACAAGAAGAGGGCGCAGGCAGCTTCCCAGGCCGGCCCCTCCTCTGCCCCTGCCAACGACGCAGACACGGAGCAGGTACCTCTCGTATTCCGCGTTCCGAAGCCCACCGCTACCGACGCAGCATCTGCATCAGCTCCGGCTGCCGGTGCCGCCGCCGACAAGAAGCAGAACGCGCGCGAGACACTGATGCTCTCCGAGGACGCCACCGACGAGCAGATCCAGGCGGCGATCGATGCCAAGGTCGCCTCGTCGCGTCGCATCGACCCGAACCACGAGTGCATGTTCTGCGCCAAGTCGGGCTTTGGCGAGCTCAAGGACACGCTCGCACACATGTCCAAGGCGCACGGCTTCTTCATCCCCGACTCGGAGTACATTGTGGATCTGCCAGGCCTGGTGTCGTACCTGGCGGACAAGGTGAGCATCGGCAACATCTGCCTCTACTGCAACGGCCGCGGCAAGGGCTTCCACAATGCCGAGTCGGTGCGCAACCACATGCTCGACAAGTTCCACTGCAAGATCGCCTACTCGGATCCCGAGGACCAGCTGGAGCTGGGCGACTTTTACGACTTCACCAGCTCGTACCCCGCGGACGAGGATGAAGAGTGGGAGGACGACGATGCCGAAGATGTGGAGGATGAGGACATGGAGGTGGATGGCGAAGATAAGGTGCTGGATCTCACGACCAAGGGTGGCAAGAAGGGTGCGGCTGCGGATGCGGAGGAGCACGATGACCAGATCCGCTACGGCGATTCGGAGCTCGAGCTGGTTCTGCCGTCAGGTGCGAGGTTGGGCCACCGATCGCTGCGTCGATACTACCAGCAGTCGCTACGCGAGACACCCATGGGATCGGCACGCGACCAGACGGATCTGTCGCGCCGCTATGGTGGAGGTGGTGCTCTTGCGCGTCGTCTGATCGCAGAGTCGGGCATGGGTCACCACGACGGCGACGGAACGCTTGTGACCGGTCGTGGAGGCCAGGTGATCAAGGCGAGAAACAGAGGCGAGGCAAGAGAGGCAAAGAAGCACATCACCGAATTCAGAGACAGGTCGAGGAGAGAACAGTACAAGACCAGGATCGGATTCAGGAACAACAACCAGAAACACTTCCGCGATCCTCTCCTGCAGTAGTCGGCGCGCTCTTTCACGCTGCAATTTTACATTCTCTGCTTCCACACACGCACGCCCAGACGATTGTAGCAACGCAAAGATGAGATTCTAATCCACAGTGAGCGGGGGGAGGAAGAGCAAGCACAAAGAACGCTTTCTTTCTTTGAGCGGGGGTATACATGATGTTGAAAGAAATCGAAGTGGGGAAGGAGGGAGGGAAAATGGAGTGGCGATTAATCGAGACGGGTGGATTCGAGTTGGATGGTGAGTTGCGAGGTTGCGGCCAAGTTCTTGCGCGTGTCCTTGCGCTTGGCCGCGATCATGGCGACGACAAGCAGGTTCCAGGCATTGTCGAGCTGCGCCCAAAAGTTCCATGCGACGATGCCGAGCGCGACGCCGTTCTTCCACACCGCCTGGATCGTCTGCAGGTGATCGAGAAACGTGCGCATGGATAGCGACGACATGGCCTGCACCAGGTCCGCGGGCGACAGCGCCGCCGCCGCCGCCTCCTCGGCGTCCAGTGAAGCGGCGCTCGAGGCGGTGGCAGCGGCGGAAGGACGTCGCTTGGCAAGCACGGCGAGGATGTGCTTGATCGGAAGCAGCTCCTGCAGCAGCGAGGTGGCCGACTGCGTGTAGAGCCAGCGCAGCGTCGTCTCAAAATGCTGTAGCGAGGGGACCTTGAATGGGAGCACGGGCATGTTCCTTAACACCTTGGCGCCCTCCCTCGAGTCCTTCGACGGCGGGAGGAAGGGAATCGAGACGCACTGGAGTGCAAGAACGACACCATGCACCGCATACAGTGTGGCTGCCTCGCCATCCGAGTGCACCGCGAGCAAATGCGTCGGCGGTACCTGCAGCTCGGACACCAATGGCGTCACATTGAGCGGCACGCTAGACGGCAGCGCCTGACCCGGGACAACGTGCGCGATGATGGCGTCGCGGTTGGCAGAGAGAAAGTTGCGCGTCTGGTGGTACAGGCTGCACTTGCCGAGATGGGCGAGATCGAGATACTGTCGCAGCAGGTAGTCGGGCGCGATCGAGTACTGCTCGACCTGTTGCGACTCGGTGAAGAGGTTGTGACGCGCGAGGTGCGCCACCAGGTCCTCGTAAGGCGACGAGTGTGGCGTGAGTCGCGGAGCTGGGAGCTTCTGAGGAACCTTGACGTTGATCCGGTCGCCCTTGAAGATGAGCGGCGCCGAGGCCGAAGTGGGCGTGGAGAGCCTTGGCGATTTGGAGCGAGCGGCGACACTGGCGTTCGACGGCGAACGCACCTTTTTCGGCGACGAATGGCACTTTGTGGGCAAGCCACGATGTCTGGCCGCTCTGGAAAGGTTGACGTCGACGGGCTGAAGCGCACGCTGCACGGGCGGTGTGGTAGAGGAGTTGCATGCGAGAGACCCGAGCTGTTTGATGGCGTCCTTGGCTGCGGATGGGGGCGAATAGAGCACGTTGGCTCGTTCAGAAGCGACGATCTCAGACTTGGGGGCAAGGAGAGGGGAAAATGCACTGTTGGCCGAACGACGGCCCGCAGGTGATTCCGACAGGAAGGTAGACGTGCTGGAAGAAGACATGATCATGGTGGAGGCTGTTGAGATGTTGGTGGTGACGAGAAGAAGGTGTGCGAGTGCGACGGAGTGTCGATGTAATATAGCTTTTTTGGAGAGACGATGTTGAGGGCAATGCTGAGGCTCGAGGGTGTGGATTATATGCGCATGCAAGCAGGCTCATGCTTAGCGATGCTCGACTCCAGGGAGGGGCGAGCTTGAGCGGGGCAGGGCTGAGCTGGTGATGAGGGGCGTGACAGGTGCCGGTGTCTATCGACGGAGGCCGATGAGGGCGAGAGCTTGTTTGGTTGCATGCTGCAATGCTGATCCAAATTGCGCCGCGGAAAGCTGCGAGCGATTCCGGTGGGTTGTCGATGCGAAAGCCCATGTGTCGGCTCGCTAATCGCCTTGACTCAGCTTCATCAGTGGTGCGAGCAAGGGGAGGAGCAATGCGAGCGAATGGTGGGACCAAGATGCATCATGTGCGCTGCGTCCGTGTGCCCGCCGCGCAGCTTGACAACCTTGTGCCATTGCCCTATTCACCTTGCCATTCCGCCCTCGGGCCGCGTCGAAATGCCCCCCACCTCCTCTAAGGCCCAGGGCCGGCCAATGCTGCCGTATGGTCTGGAGTGAAATCACCGCCGGTGGCCTGTCGACGCTCAGTCGCCTCGCGTTAGTCCCTTTAGCAACGCATCGAGGTGCCAAGAAGCGCGGACGCAACGCTTGTGCCTCGTTGGACCTTGCGCAGAACAAAAGGGCTCGATTCGACACGGCGCGGGAATAGGTCGAAGATACGCGGGACTGAGCTGCGGCGTCGTCGTTGGCATGATCATGGGTTTGACAGCTCCTCATTTCGAGGTTTGCGAGGTGCATTTCCGCCCACCGCCACTTGCCAGTGGCGTCAGGGCCAAACACACATGCCTCTGCGCGCGCATACGTTCCGCCAAGATGAGCCGATTGACATGGCCAAAAGTTGAGCCGGATGTATGCGTCCTTTCCGCTCGGGCCCTTCGCCCAAGCAACCTAGCAAGGCAGAGGAATGCGCTGAATTGTCGCACTTGCGTCGGATTGACAAAGGGCAGTCGCGATTGTGCCGCCTCAACCGACGAAAAAAACAAAACAGGCTCAGGGTGGCGCTTGGTTTTCATGATGAAACTCGCATCACACGCCGTGAAGAGGTGATGAGGATGTGACAAGCGTGAATGCACGCACCGCTTGGCCGGTGGCACCGCTGCCTTCCGATCCGAGCTCGACCCAAATCACCCACGCTTTCCACTCGAACCAAGCATCGGTTCCCGTCCGAGCCTCTCGACCCTAGCTCGGGCCGAATTTGCCTGGCGCACTGGTCACACAGCACTGTATGCGTCGGTCTCACCGTTCGGCGGCGGTCTGAGCGTACTTGCAGCGGAAAAGTGTCAACGTCTGTGCCGCGACGACAACCACGAGAGCTTGCCGAGGCGAGCCCTGCGTCGTTGCCTTACGCCTACCCGCAGTGTTCTCCGACGAGACTGCGACAGACCTTTTCGAACTGCAGACATTGTTCCAGAAACCTCCCACGCCATACGCGCTCATGCCTCCTCTCCATACCCCGGAACAGATCGTGAATCCCTACGTGCTTGTCTCGTGGCATCCATGTCTGCATGGTGCCCTTGGTGTTGGCACCGGAGATGATCCTCCGTCTAGGCCCAATGCAGTGCCACAATCATCTCGCATCGGTGTGGTGAATTTGCATTGCTGTAGGCTGCTCGAGGATACGGAAAGATGGAACGGCCATTCGACGGCTTAGATGCCCGTGCCGACAGGTCCACGGCCCTCATCTCGCGAGGCATAGAACTTTTCCAAGAAGCCTTCCGGTCGTGCGGGTGCCTGTGCGCGTAGACAACATTGGGCAGGCTTGTGTCAGCTCCAGCAAACGCGACCGGCACATCTTTGCGATGCAGAGCCGCTAGGACTCGGGCCGAGCGTCGTGCACTTACCTCCTCGTCGGCGAACCACTTCATGATGTGAGGCACCTGCTTCCAGCCGTTCATCGTCTCCTGGTACTCCTGCTGTGCCTTGAGCAGCATCACGTCCAGCACCGCAACATCCTTGATCGCCTTGTTCTTCTCAAACTGTGTGCGGAACTTGGCTCGCAGCGTCGAAGGCGGCACATCCAGTGCGTACAGCGCGCAGATCTCGGGAGCCTGCGTAGTGCGCATTCGGAAGAGCAGCATCGATTGCGTCGTCGGTCAGCTTCGTCGTTGCTCCACATCATCGTGTGCACATCCACTTACAGATCGGTAGAAGTTGCGGTAGAGCGCAGTGGAGCGTCGGCGCGCCTCCTCGACGCTCCTCGAGATGTATGTGGTCTGCGCCAGACGGCTAGGAATGGTCGTCATTCTGTCCGAGCGTGCGCAAACAGAGGGGCCACGTATGTCAGTATGGTCGGGAGGATGATGATGGTGGTGCTCGTGGTCGATGGTGGCGCAGCCGTACGTACGTTGTCGGTGTATCGGTGGACGATGGCGAGTGCGAAGATCACGGTCAAAGTGACAGAGGTGACCATGCAGTGGAGACGAGTGCATGAGCCTCGAATTCCCCTCCGTCGCCTCCGAGACGTGACGCCCTCGCTTTTCTCGCACGGATCGAATTTGGCCCAAGCCGCCCAAGCCAGCCAACACCGCCGCCGCCGCCGCGTGGAGGTTGTGCACATGCCACAGGGTGCAGCAGCTCCACCACCACTTCCACAGCGCAAACCAACACCCCTCTCCTCTCCACTCATCCTCTCGCCAACACAAAGCTGGACCGACAACCGCATCGTCTCAGCATGGCGAGACCAGCTCCATAAGACGTGCAGATGCAGCTCCTCTGTCTCGTTCGCTCCCGACTCATCCTCGCGCATGCCGTCTAAAAGCTCGGCACGCCCTCTCGCCTCGTCCTCCTGGAGCCCAGAGCCAGACGGAGCCTACCCACTCCAACCACTCAGCAGCTCGGCCACAATGTCCGCCGGAAGGAGCTCGCCTGCTCCCTCCTATCACTCGCAGTCCGAGAATGGCTTTGCTGCATTCCGCTCGCGCAACCCTCGCTCCAGATTCAGCCGGTTCGGCCAGAACAATGCTCGCGACTCGGAGGAGCAGCAGGGTCTACTTCAAGGTGGCGATGACGACACATTGCGCCGTCCGGACGGCTTGAAGCGTACAGATACCACGCCGCGCCATTCCGAGGATCATCGTCGTCAGTATGGATCCCACGCCGACTCGGACGGCATCCCTGTCTCATCATCCCACCACGTCGTCCAGCTCGGCTCGCGCAGAGCGGGCTTGATAGCATCGCTCTTCTCATCCAAGGATCGCAAACCTCGCGACCTGAGCAGAACCATCAGCCTCGGCGACTCGCATCGAGTCCGTTCCAGATACGCCGCCAACGTCGTGCGCAACCAGAAGTACAACGTCGTCACCTTCCTCCCCAAGGTGCTGTACGAGCAGTTCAAATTCTTCTTCAACCTCTACTTCCTCCTCGTTGCATTGAGTCAATTCATCCCGGCTCTCAAGATCGGCTTCATCGCCACCTACGTCGCGCCTCTTGCCTTCGTCCTTTGCATCACCATCGGCAAGGAGGCAATCGACGATTGGGCAAGATACAAGAGGGATCTCGAGAGCAACAGCGCTCCTTACAAGCTGCTCGTTCCCAACGACTCAGCTCTTGCAAAGGCACAGTCGCGTCTCGCACGCAAGTCTAGCCCCAACAAACCTCTTTCCCTCGGCAGCGACTTGGGCCAGTCCCGAGTCGTCCAGGTGCCTAGCAGCAAGATCAAGGTCGGCGACCTCGTCGTACTAGACAAGAATCAGCGCGTTCCCGCAGATATGGTCCTTCTCCAGACTTTCTCCACGGACGCTGCTATCGGAACGCGCGGCGGCTCAGTTGCGCCCACACCCATGGACGATGGCGCGCAGTTCGTCCTCGGCGACGACGACGATGTGGATGCAAGCATCGACAAAGCAGCCGATGCAAGCTCGTCCAAATCTGGCTCAGGGTCCCAAAATCAAGGCGATTCGAGCTCACAGGGCTCCAACGGCAGCTGCTTCATCCGTACCGACCAGCTCGACGGAGAGACCGACTGGAAGCTCCGCATCGCCGTCGAGCTTACGCAGCGAATGCCGACCGACGACCTGGCCGTGCTCGGCGACCGCGCCGTCGTCTTTGCCGGCCCGCCAATCAAAGACATCCACTCGTTCCTCGGCAATCTCACTCTGCATCCACCACCCGATGACGGCTCCTCAACACCACCGACCCTGCACCGCTCCGGTCCTGCTGTCGGTGACCTCCTAGGCGGCGCTGCCGATGGCTCAGGCCCGGCCCGCGGCTCGATCGATTCGCATCCTGCCGACACCATCATCCCGATGAGCCAGCAGCCTCAGGTGGCCCCTCTCACCGCCGAGAACGTCTTGTGGGCCAACACCGTATTAGCAGCCGGGACTGCCGTCGGCATGGTCGTCTACACAGGGCGAGAGACCAGAGCGGTGATGAACACATCCTATCCCGGCACCAAAGTCGGCCTCCTGGATCTCGAGATCAATCGACTCTCCAAGATCTTGTGCGGAGTCACCTTTGCGCTCTCCGTCTGCCTTGTGGCGCTCAACGGTTTCAAGGGCGAGTGGTGGGTCTACATCTTTCGTTTCCTCATCCTCTTCTCCTCCATCATTCCCATCAGCCTTAGGGTCAATCTTGACATGGGCAAGACGGTGTATGCAAGACAGATCATGCACGACGACGAGATCCCAGGCACCATCGTGCGCACGTCTACGCTGCCCGAGGAACTCGGCCGCATCGAGTATCTGCTCTCCGACAAGACGGGCACGCTCACTCAGAACGAGATGGAGCTTCGCAAGCTGCACATGGGCACGATGAGCTACGGCTGGGACAGCATGGACGAAGTCACCTCGCAGCTCGCCACAGCTCTCCAGCAGCATTACGGCAACGCAGCGCAGCCTGGCAGCCCGACCAAGCCAACACCAGGGGCCGGCAGCGCCGCACAGCAACCCATCTCCCTCACAACCGCAGGTGCTATGCTGGCGGGCCGTGGCCGCCGTGACATGAGCTCGCGAGTCAAGGACGTCGTCCTCGCGCTCGCACTCTGCCACAACGTCACGCCTGTCGTAGAGGCCGACGGGAGCATCACCTACCAGGCTTCATCTCCAGACGAGGTGGCCATCGTGCGGTGGACCGAGTCGGTTGGCCTCAGTCTCGTGGCCCGAGACCGCAAGTCCATGTCGCTGAGGGCGACAGACGGGTCGACGCTGCACTTTGACATTCTCGAGGTGTTCCCTTTCACGTCCGAGTCCAAACGCATGGGCATCGTCATCCGAGAACGCGGCAGCGGCGAGATCACCTTTTACCAGAAGGGCGCCGACGTAGTGATGGCCAAGATCGTGGCACAGAACGACTGGCTCGACGAAGAGTGCGGCAACATGGCGCGCGAAGGCCTACGAACCCTCGTAGTCGGGCGAAGAAGGTTGACGCAGGACAATTGGCTGGCATTCGAACGCGCCTACAAGGCGGCTCGAGTGCAGGTCGAGGATCGCAACGAGGCCATGGCGCGCGCCATCGAGGAGCATCTCGAGAACAATCTCGAGCTGCTCGGCCTCACTGGAGTCGAGGACAAGCTGCAGGAAGACGTCAAGATGACGCTCGAGCTGCTGCGCAACGCCGGCATCAAGGTGTGGATGCTCACCGGCGACAAGATCGAGACAGCCACTTGCATCGCCATCTCGTCCAAGCTCGTTGCGCGCAACCAGTACGTGCACCAGGTGGCCAAGCTGCGCACGCACGATGCGGTGCGAGACATGCTCGACTTTCTGCGCTCCAAGCTCGACTGCTGTCTCGTCATCGACGGCGAGTCGCTGCAGGTGTGCCTGGACTCGTTCCGAGACGAATTCATCGAGCTGGCGACGCAGCTCTCGGCGGTGGTGGCGTGCCGATGCTCACCGACGCAGAAGGCCGATGTGGCGCGACTCATCCGCTCGCACACCAAGAAGCGAGTTTGCTGCATCGGCGACGGTGGCAACGACGTGTCGATGATCCAGGCTGCCGACGTCGGACTGGGCATCGTCGGAAAGGAGGGCAAGCAAGCTTCGCTCGCCGCCGACTTTTCCATCACCCAGTTCAGCTTCCTCACCAAACTGCTCGTGTGGCACGGGCGCAACTCGTACAAGCGCTCGGCCAAGCTCGCGCAGTTTGTCATTCACCGCGGTCTCATCATCTCGATCATCCAGGCGGTGTTTTCGAGCATCTTCTACTTTGCCCCCATCGCGCTCTATCAAGGCTGGCTCATGGTAGGCTACGCCACTGTCTACACAATGGCGCCCGTCTTCTCGCTCGTGCTCGATCGCGACGTGAGCGAGGATCTGGCTCTGCTGTATCCCGAGCTGTACAAGGACCTGACCAAGGGTCGCTCGCTGTCGGCCAAGACGTTCACCACGTGGCTCATGATCTCGACATACCAGGGCGGTGCGATCATGATCCTGTCGCTGCTACTGTTTGAGAACGAGTTCCTCAACATTGTCTCGATCTCGTTCACCGCGCTCGTGGTCAACGAACTCATCATGGTGGCGCTCGAGATCACCACGTGGCACGTCTACATGATCCTCTCGGAGATCGTCACGCTCTTCTTCTACTGCGTGAGCATTGTATTCCTGCCGGAGTTTTTCGACCTCGGCTTTGTTCTGTCGTACCGCTTCCTCTGGAAGACCGCCGTCATTGTTGCGGTCAGCAGCTTACCGCTCTACGTGTGGCGCGAGGTGCGCAATCGTCTAGCCCCACCGAGCTACAGCAAACTCGCCATGGCCTGAGCAGGCGCATCGTCACACTGTATCAACTAGATCCATCACAACGCTCGATATCATCACGCACATGCTCCTTTGGCTTCACTGGCTGTTTCGAAAAGAATGTGTGATGCTGATGCACTGTAAAGCTCTATGATGATGCACAAAGACAGGGGAAGCTACTCGATGCCCCAACGACCGACTTGTTGCATGGCATGCGAGTCTCCGTCGCGAATATTGTCTTGCTTGAGCACATCAGCGAGGATATGCCAGGGGTCTTTGCCGCCACCAAACTTGAGGCATTGCGACTTGAACGTCTCCCCCGCGGCTCTATCGAGTGGATTTTTTGCGAAGAGGTGGTTCCAGATCTTGCTCGCAATCACACGGTCTAGCAGGTACGAGTAGTACGTCGAGCCGTAGCCGAACAGATGGCCGAATCTGACCTGAGGATTGGCGCCGTGCGTGTACGAGAGGAACTCGCCACCGGGCAGCGCCATTTCGCGGTCGAGCGCAGCATATGCCTGTGTCGAGTCAAAGTCCTTCTCGGCCGCCAGCGTCGAGTGATACATCTGATCGAGCCGCGCAAGCAGGATCTGATGGTACGTATCCAGGCTCTCGAGCGATTTGGATGCTTGCAGATGCGCCTGCAGGTGCTCGAATGGCAGCGAGGCGCCCGTCTTGTGATGCCTCGCAAGGATGGACACCACCTGTGGCGACTGCACAAAGTGCTCCATGAGGATCGAGGGCAACTCGACAAAGTCGGTCGCACAGCGTGTGCCCGACACATTGTGATACGACGTGCGTCCGATCATCGAGTGAATCGCATGCCCCATCTCGTGAAACAGCGTCTCGACCTCGTGCCAGCCCAACAGACACGGTCCCTGCCCCACACCTCCACCGGGCCGCGCAAAGTCGCACATCAACACAACCACAGGCAGGTGGTACCGCCCAGCCCGCTCGCGCTGCTCAAAGGTAGGTGCCTGCAGCGGGTTCCCATACCCCTGCCCACCCAGATCTTCTGGCCGCAAGACACGACCGTCTTCCGCACGACCGTGCGCAAAGTCACCCGCCTCGTCGTCCTTGTCTACGCGCCGCGAGCAGCGCACCGTGTAATGCGCCGCTCCACCAGGCTTACCCTCGCGGCTCCACAGATCCGCATAGATCGTTCCGATCAGCCCTTCCGCGGAACCGCTGCTGCCCCGCGCGCCCTCGCGCTCGTCGAGAACCTCAACCTTCATCACATCACCGGGCCCTTCGCTCCACACCTCGCCCGGCGCCACCATAGACGCGCGGAAGCGGATGCCGTACAACGAGCTGAACAGACGCGATAGACCGGCAAACACCGAGCCCAGGCTGAGGTACGGCGAGAGCGGCTGCACGCTGCGCAGCGACGGCGAGCGAAAGTGCTGCTCGGTGTAGATGTCGCGATCCCACGGCGCAAAGTCGGGCAGTGTCGGCGCTGGGTTGAACATGCCGCCTGTCTTGGTGCCGGCCTTGGCCGAGACCGAGGCGGTGTGCTTGAGCGCGCGCAGCTTGTCCAGATCCTTGGCGGCGCGTGGGCGGTGGTGGTTGGTGAGCGCGCGCAGGAACTCCTCGACATTCTGCGGCTCCTTGGCCATCTTGTCGCCGAGCGCCATCTCGGCGTACGAGCCGGCGCCCGTGAGCGTGGCGAGCTCGGCTCGCGCCTTGAGCAGACGCTCGAGACGCTGCACCTGCGCGGGGCTGCCGTAGTTGGCCGCGCGGAACGCCACCTTGCGTGCACGCTCGTCTGGCGCATACTTGAGCAGCGTCTGGAACACCCACGGCTGGTCGGCCGCCGAGAAGGTGAGCAGACCGTCACGGTCGCTCATCGCACTGGCGCGGATGGCCTTGAGCACGGTCGGATTGACGTCCTGCAGCCAGTCGGTAGGCAGCTCGACGGTGTCGTTCGGGTCCACGTCGGTCTTGGCGCTGGCGCTGCGCGAAAAGTCGTCGGATGCATCGTTTCCCGCGATATCTTGGAGAAAGCCGCGGCCGAGCACGAGGATCTCGTCGCTGAGCTTGACGAACTGCTCTCGCTCCGCGGGGGGCAGGTGGATTCCGGACTTTTCAAAGTCGCGCAAGAAGACCTGTGCAACGGCAGTTGCCTCGGACGACAGCGTCGAAGCGATCTCGGGGGTAGAGAGGATGTTCTTGAGCACGCTGTACAGCCCGACGTGGGTGTTGAGCACGTTCATGTAGCCGCACAGGTACTCGTACGCGGCATTGGCGGCTTCCGCCCATTCTGGGTCTGGGTGTGCATTGCGCACAAGCTCGGCCATATCAATAACGCCGCAGAGCAGATCGCTCAGGCGGTCCAAATTGCGCACGACCTCTTTGAGCTCCTTAACTCCTTCTGCGGTGGTGGCATCGACGTGGCCAGCCCTGTCGATGCGGTCGACCAGGAGCTGGGCGCGAGCCAAAGTCTGCTGTGCGAGGATGAGGAAGTTCTGTGGCGAGGTGAGAGTTGGAATCTCGAACAGACCCGTCGAAGGGCCAGAGCTCCGCAAGTTGTTGGATGATGAGGAAGAGGGCGGTGCGTCGAAGAGAGCACGCAGCTCCTCGTTGTCCTTCTCGTGGTCCGACTGTGTGACGCCAAAGTCTGCAGGACCGGAAGCAGCTGCTGGTTGGAGTCTATTCGCAGTGGTTGAAACGCTGAATGGTCTGCTGTGACGGCCAAGAAGCGATTTGCGAGAGCTGCTTTCAGAAGGGGAGCTGATACGACAAGCTGAAGAGCGTGCAAGAGGTAATGCTGTCCGGCTAATCGACTGCCGGGAGGAGCGTGCGATTGAAGCACTGGCCCTCCCAGCCAGTCTGGATGATGACGATGCCATGGCGCTTTGACGGTGTTGCCTAAGACTACGTCTTCTAGCCAAGGATGAGGATGGGTGGGACGCTGCGCAGCTGTCGCAACGAATGTCGAAGTGGCCCGGCGAGCAAAGCTTCTGAGGGGGAACTTCTCGGCTGAGCGCTTCGCCGTCATCACCCGCGAAGCGGAACTCGGATTCGAAATTTGCCGACCAGCAGGGCCCGGATCGGAAAGTCGACAGATCCCGATTTCGCGATCCCACGATCCGATCCGCTCTCCTCGCCAACCATCCGGCAGAGACCGACCACCATAGCAGAAGCACACAGAAGGGAGGTGACAGCAGCTCAGCATCTGCAGATGAGATGCACTGCTGCTGGTGCCGGATCGCTCTTCTGCCTGCAGCGTCGATGGCTGCAGCGAGTCGCGCCGAGTTGCCCGCAAGTCTATTCACGCTTCAGGGACCTACTCGTGGGCTACGTCGAAAATTGCGCTAGCTGACAGATTTCGCCATGCGCCTCTTATTTGCTGCTTGCACCGTTGCAGCACGGCTTCTACTGAGCCAGGAGGAAGCTTCCGGTTGCGGATGAACATCCACTTTGCGAGAACGGCTCCCCATGCGAGAGTTGGGCCGACGAAAACATCCAAGCAGGTGTGCCGCTGTGCATGGAAGTTACGGGCGTGTTCCTAGATCTCTCGGCCCCCGTCAGAGCGGGCATCGAAGCAAGTTGGACCGAAGCAAGCCACCTGTGGAGATACTTCGGATCCACGGAGCCAGGAAGAGTATCTGACAGCTCCATCATCTCGGTACCTTGGCTTCCTACTTCCATCATCCCCCTTTCCGTCCCTGATCGCCTTCCGTTTCGTTCCAAGAGCTGCGCTCTTCGGGTCCCTCCCAGCCCTTTCTTTCATCACTGCACTCTGTTTCGATCGCTTGGTCGTCTGGACGAGCCATCACAGCCATCGAGATATCCGTGTGCTTTTTCTATCCCCTGTTTCTCTCTCACACTTCTTCTCTATCCTTCCCGGCTCCCGACCTCGTCTCAAATCGAGACGATTGCCTTTCCCACCATTCACTCCCCATCCCCCACCCGAGACGATGCAATGGCCCAGCAAACGTGTACCTACAGGCGACAAAGCCGACTCAGCCCTCGGAGCGAGCAAGAAAGTCACGTCGAGACGACGCTGGCGTCTGTCTCGCGTGCATCTCTCGCTTCGCGTTCAACAACAACACAGCGCGCAGTCGACACTGCGTGCCAAGCTGGCCCTTCCCGCTTCCCGCACCACCAGCCAGTCCTTCATCCTTCGCGCAGGCACACGAAAGCCGAAGCTGTCAGCCGTGGCAGCCAAGCTCGTCGTGGCGCCTTCACGAAAAGCGTGTGGCTGCTGCGCTCGATCCTCGTGGCTCTCCTTCTTCCGTACGTCGCCGCCCTGCCCTCGAGCTATGTATCGGAACCTCGACGATCAGCACGCATGGAACCAGGATCAGCTCGCCACCTTCCTCAACCCCAGAACTACCAGTCAGTCGCGCGCTCCCAGCTCAAAGTGGGTCGCGACTTCGCTCCCGCTCCAGCTCAACCAGGACATCTGGATCGAGATCGAGCCTCGAACGCAGACGGAAAGAGGCGCGAGCTTGATCCACAAGACGTCCTCCGACCAGCTCATCTGCGAAGAGACGATATTTTCCCCACTGTTGTAGCTGTCAACGCTACCTCGGATGAGACAGCGCAAGATGATTCGGGACGAACACTCACCATCGTCTTCGAGACGGCCGATGGAGCCGAGTCCAACGTCACTCTTGCCCCGCCCAGTCGACGATGGGGACAGACCGCCACATTCCTGCCAGCACACAACGTGGTCCTGGTTGTTGGCGGTCAGACCAGCATCTCTGGTGACATTACCAACGATGTCTACGCTCTCGATGCTTCGCAGCTGATTGCTTCCGGTCAGAACACCAGCTCCCAGTCCTGGCAAAGACTTTCTTCGGAAGGCTTGCCAGCACATGCGTTTGCAGCGGCCACCTCGGCCGTTGATCCCGCCGATGGTACCGAGAAGCTCTGGATCGTCGGTGGTGTTACGCAGGACTGTACTCTGGACGCTCCCGCGTACACTTGGTCCGCACCCGTTGGCAACATTACTGCTGGCAAATGGACCGCAGTCTACACCGACGATGGCGTCACACCCAGCCGTCGTCGAGGCGCCAAGGCAGTCACCATCACCTCCGCCAACGCCACGTCTGTCATGGTTTCTGGTGGCACCTTCGACGCATCGACCTGCGCCTCCACCACCGGCACCTACGCTGGTGTTGACATGTGGACCGAGTCCTCGTCGTCCTCGGAGGCTTCCGCGTCCGCCCTGGTCTCGCCATCTGCAGAGACTGCGCACGTCGGCATCGACATCACCGGATCGGCTTACGCTTCGGTGCAATCGCTTGCCCTCGACTCGCGCATGCGCGACTTTTCCCTCACTGACTACACCACCGTCGTCCTCCCCGCCAACGGCACATGCGGCGAGAAGGTCCTCTTCCTCGGAGGTAAGAGTCAGAACGGCCAGATGGCCCCTCTCGACCGCTTCTGGGCACTCGACATGGCCACTGGCGACTGGGAGCACTGGAACGCCACTGGCCTCATTCCAGCCGGCCGCATGGGTCACACGGCTGTCGTGACCCCAGACGGAAAGGTCATCATCCACGGCGGATACCTCGAGGACCCCGCCGAGTTCAAGACGGAGAACGACCCGATCAATGAGGTGTTCATCCTCGATCCGCATCAGTCGCCTGCTCGCTGGGATGCTGCAGTGTGGACGTCCGAGTCGTCTGTCCCTCCCGCCCTCGCTTTCCACTCGGCGGTCATGGCATCCGATGTGATGGTCACTTCGTTCGGCAAGCTCAGCGATGGTCCTTCGTCCGACTTTTCTTCTCAGAGCTTCGTTGCCTCGAGCCAGAATGCGGCTTCACCAGTCCACTTCCTCGACACTGCGACCCTGTCGAACGCTGGCGGTCTGACGTGGTCCACCTCGCCAGCTGGCGTTGCAGAGGCTCGTCAGGCCGTTGCCAACACTGTTGCTGTAGGCCAGGCGTCTGCCCCTGCTCAGTCGGAGGTGGCCCCCGCTCAGGAGGCTCCTGCCGCCCCTGCGGTTGCGACCGCGCCCGTTCAGCCTGCACCTGTCACTGCACCGTCGGAGGATGCCAAACCCGAAGCTGCTGCCCCAGCTCCGGCCACGGCACCCTCTGATGATGGTGACAAGGCTGGTCAGAAGGACGGAGCTTCGGATGGCGGTGCGAGCTCGAACCACACTGGCGCCATCGCAGGGTCGCTCCTTGGCGCTGCTGCCGTGGCGGCTGCGATCGGTGGAATCTACGCCTACCGCAAGCGCAAGGAGGCTGATGCGTACAATCTCGGCCGTGACGCCGCCAAGCGTGATGCTGAGGCTGATTTGGCCCGCTTCTACGGTGACGAGGAGAAGGGAGACCGCGCCCCGCCCGTCTCGAACCTCTACCTTCGCGACGAAGGGGTCGAGGCTGCAGCTGCAGGCGAAGCTGGTTGGGGTGCGCGCCTCAAGCGAGCTGCCAGCACGCTGACTCGTTCCAAGCCCGAGACCGGCGCCGCTGGTGACAAGCACACGTCGACTCCAAAGCCTCTGATGACGCTTGGCAACATTGCGCCTCGTCGTAATGCAGGAGCTGCCGAGGCGCAGAACGAGCAGGTTGCGAAGCGTGATCTGCCGGATCACTTTATCACGCAGCTGGCTGATGATGAGTCGCCGTTTGTATTTGGCGACAACGAGCCGTTGGGTCGCGGCGAGCTGCTCATGCCCACCGACGACGGACGGGGTGAGCTCAAGCTTCTGCACACCAACACGTCTCATGCATCGCTTGCTACGCTGGTTACGCTCGAGTCGAATGCTGCTGCTTCGCACTTCTCGTACCCGTACCTCTCCGGTATGCACCCCGGATCCTCGCCGCGCTCGTACATCAGCGAGCATACGCCTGGCGGAGTCCAGCGCGTGCGCGTCATCCTCGGCACTCCAGAGAGCTGCTACGACCAGATGCACATGTCTCCCGGTGATGTCGTCAGCCCCTACCACCTCCCGCGCAATCCTCACGCCAGCCCAGAAAGCCTCTTCCTTAACTTCGACATGGACAAGGCGGATGACGACGACCTCGACACCAACGTCGCTGTCGACGGTGTCTCGGTCGCTGCTCACGACATCAAGACTCCCGTTTTCCCCTGGGACACCCCGGCTATCACCGCCCCAGCTCCCGCCAAAATCATCGAGCCCACGCGCAACGGCCGCTCCATGTCGATGCTGCGTGCTCAGCCCACGAGCCTCCACGTCACCAACGCCTGGTAGTTCCCTCCCCCTTTTTTCGCCTCAAGAACCGCATCCTCAAGTCATCAAGTATCACCGAGAGCTGTTCGATTTGTCATTGTTTGTACTTCCAGCGGCCCGTGCATCCCATCGTGCACCCGGCTGCCGCGTTTGACTTAATAAAAGGCCGTTGTCATCGTCAATCATACCGCCCGTGAGCTGCTTGATTTCATGCGCGCCGTTGTGTTTGTGCGCCTCATCGTCAGTGTTCGTATTCCGCACCTCGCACTCTGATCGACTTTTGCAGACCAAATGGCGGTCGCATTGTAGCATGAGGCGCGTCAAAGATACAAGGCAAGATATCAACGGCGATGGAAGTGCCAGGCATCCTCGATGTGAGGATTGAGGTGCGCCGTCAAGACGTCCATCGGGTTGTCGCGCGGGAGCTCGTACGGGTTTGGCTGCCCGGTCCGGTAGGCAAAATACTGGGCTTGCTGTTGAGGCGGTGCCAGCTTGCGTGTCGACCAATGCTCGAACCCAGGCGGCCGGCTTGGTGCCTGTGCATCGTGAATCGTTTGCTGTTCCATCTTCACAGCTTGAGGTCGTCGAAAGTTCTTCTCTGGGACGAGCCGTGGCATCTCGAGTTCCGGCACCAATCTCGGACTCGGTGGGAAGAGGAGGTCTGCATCCTCCGTCTTCAGCGGGGCCTTGCTGGGTTCAGTAGGCCTCGTTGGCGCACTTTCAACAGGAGCAAACCTTACGTTCTTCAACGGTACTGCAACGGGAGTTCGAGTGCCGTGTGGATCTTTGACGTCCTCGGACGCGATCGGCGATCGTTGGGAAGGCGAGCTGGTGGTGAGTGCATCCTGCCATCGTGGCCTCTTCATCCACGAATCGTCAAGCTCCTGGTCTGATCTTGAATCCATGGACAAAGCACCGTTGTGGACCAAGTCGAGAGGGTGGCCTATAGGTCGCTTTCGACTCATCATCGTGCGCAGCGGGTGGTGCGGTTCTCCCTTGGACTCGGGACGAGTGAGGTGGGGAATGTAGGAGAGCTGCACGCTCGCAGCTTCCTGCAGACTGGCGGGAACGGAGTACACCGTTTCGAAACGAGGCACAGGGTACAAGGCTGTCGGTCGTACGATGGCTCGCGGTGTGAGGCGAGCTCGACCCTGGCGACTTTGCGACACGACGTACATGACGCGATCCAGCACCGGCGCTTTCTTGCCCTCAAAGTTGTACAGCCTGAGCTCGATGTGTCCGCTGTTGAGGTCAAAGTGCTCAAACACCGGAGTCTCGAACCATGGCAATCGTCGATCGCCGTCGACAGGAGACAGCATGAGACCGTACCATATTAGATTGTCTTCGCTCCTCGCGGATGCGAACTGCGTCATATAGCGACGACTCTGCTCCAACACATTGGCCATCCGCGCTGTTCGAAATGGCGAGTAGAGGCTGTTGTCAGCTTCCAAAGGTAGGCGCGCTAGCTGTCTCTCGACGGTATCGGGCGAGTAGCCCAGACGCTCGATCACATCGAGCAAAGACCACTGGAACACATCGGGCAGCTCGTCGAGCCAGGTGTAGCTTTTTTTGAAAGTCATGCGTTTCTGCCAAACGACCCGATATCCAGGCACACCTTCGGCAGCCCTGAGCACGAATCTAGGCTCGAGATGATACACGGCGTCGGTATCGCGGAGCACCTGGACGGAATGCATGAAGACCACGATATCCGGATTGAAGAGGCCCATCGGATTGGTGGGTATCAGATCGCCCAATCTGAGGAAAGCCGTGGGTACGTGCTTGCCGTTTTCGGTGACGTAGTCCATGTACTGACGATGTCGCATCAGATCGGCAGGCGTTGCGATGATTCCTCCGGCTCGAAGCATGTCGTAGCCTGGTCTTCTGAATCGGGCCCATTCTTTTTCGTAGAAGTCAGCTCCGTCAATGTGCGAAGATGCACGATCTACGAGTATACGATATTCGGACTCGGAGAAGGGCCGGCCTGTGAACGGATCGTTCAGATGAAACCTTTCGGCGAACGACTGGCCGGGATCGTAGTGCTGAAGACGGCGACGACTCTCTGAGTCGCCAGCGCTGCAGACCAGCTGAGCGCCAATTACAGCGAGTAGCATGCATAGAAGCCATCGACCAAGCGGTGTAGCCGCCATGATTGCCTGCGGATTGATAGGGAAGCAGAGCCCGGCTCGATGCGAGGCTCGTATCCGAGTCGAGACCTTGGCAGTATGCCGGCTTTTATGACCTCATGTGAGTCGCCTTGGCGGAAGAAGCGGCATAAGCTTTACTCTCGATTCCCAGAGCAAGGCTGTCCGGTTGCGAAGAATGCATGACAATGAAGTGGTTGCTGATTCCCATCGTATCTGACTTTAGCGTTGTTTGACGTCTCCACCATGATGCATGTGTGGTCTCATCTGTCTGCGCTTTCGGAACGTCGATTGAGGCTCATGGGCCCGCGTCTGAAGATGCGAATGACTGTGCATGCGCCGACGACGTGGTTATTGCCGGCAGTCGGGTCGATTCTTGGCACTTGAGTGGCTGAAAGCATGAGCATGTTGCTCGAGATCATTGAGACTTGCGCGTATCCTCTTGGGGCTGCGATGCGTTTCTACGGCCGAGCGACCGGAGCGACTCTTTGAGTGCGGCGCGTTCAAAGACGAAGATACCGGCCAGGACCGCACCGATGCAGGCGCCTGCGAGCGCCACCGTTGGTAACAAGAGGCGAATCGCTTGCAATCGTCCAGCCCTCGACGCACCTTGATGCAGGAGCTCCGTTGCTGTCGGCATGAGCTTGGGCACCAGCACACGCAGCACGCCTGCGACGCCTGCAAAGACGACCAAGGCCGATCGGCTCGGTAGCGCTGCCGACGGCCGGACGCGATGCTGTATCTCGTTCTGGGAGTCTGTGATGCTGCGCTTACTTTGCTGACTGCTCACGGACTCGGCTCGGGCGAAGTAGGCGATCAAGAACGCCCAGCACCAGCCGGCGCGCACCGAAAGGCTAATGGCGTTTGCCCAGACGAGGCCCGTCTTGGCGAGAAATGAAGGCGCCACGGAAGCTTCTCCGAGTGTGCCGGTCGGACCGCCTGCAACGGCGAAGTTGATAGCCGCGAGTACTGCCACGAAGCCCGCGCTGGCGATGAGGAGGATGCGATTGTAGCTCTTGACCTGCTTGCGGGTTGCGGCCGACTGCACGAAGCCTTCAGCGATGCCATTGATGCCCATGATGGGGAGGTACCAGGTGTAGGCGGCCAAGATCGCGGGTGCGCTCGTGCCGAGAGCCCACTGAGGCCCGGCCATGATGTAGAGGAAGGCGGTGCTGAGCGGGCCGCCGAAAGTGATCATGACACACGCGAGCAGGAGGTGGAGTCGGAATAGGGCTGCCAGCATGGATGCAGCCTTGTCCACCGCCGGCTTTGCGATCGCTGTCGAGGCCAGCCGAGATGCGTCCGTGTCCGAGTCGAGCGCGACGAGCTCGGAGCTGAAGACGATGCGCGCGGTTTCTTCGACGGGCTGAAAGAGGATGCGTGCGACCAGCGAGCCGTAGTTGGATGCGAGTGCGTAGCCGCCCTGATCTTCGAGAGTGGCGTACCGGGCAACGGCGAACTTGTCTGCCTCGGTGAGCAGATGTTTGAGGACTCCCTGCTGCGCCATAGCCAAGCAGAGTGAGACGGTTGCGCGATCCAACCAAGCTGTCTCGATGCTTGCGACTCCCGTGCGAGGATCAGAGCGCGCGACACGATCCGGCCGTGGGACGTACAGATCGAATGTCTGTCGGACCGAGTAGTGGGAGATAAAGTAGAACAGGTGTGCGGCAAGCATGGTCATGCCAAAGAACGCCTGGCCGATTCCGAATGAAAGAAGGGCGATCGCCTTTTCGTCCGCCAATACATGCTTCATGGACGACGGCGCGGCCGACCAGCGAGGCAGGTAGAGGATCGTGGCGATGGTGGCGAGCACCTTAACGAATACAGCTGCGCCTTCCGCCTTGACTCTCAGCGACGGCTGACCAAGGCGCACTGCGCGAATCAGGAGCGGTTCGTACATGAGCTCGCTGAGTGCGCCCAGCGCATAGAGGGCTATGCTTGCATAGAAGGTGGGCACTGCGTGAATCGATTCTGGCGAGATGTAGGCAGTGTATACGCCGCAAGCAATAGCGGTAAGAGCGAAGCCGATCGGGATGGTCAGAAGGGCTACATTGTGCGTAGCGTTGGTAGTGCCTGCTCTGGGACCTGCCTCTCTTGCGGCCACGGTGGAGGCGTTGGCCGTGCGATCGTTGCGAATAAGGATGGTGCGGATCGCATCGCGCGAGAGGAAGAGGATGGTCGAAAGGAGCAGCTCGAGCTGGATGTTGGCGAGGCCAAAGATGCCAGGAGCTACGAGGCGGACGAGCAGCTGGTTGAGGACGAATGTTAGCGCTCTCGCCGAGATCTGCAGCAGAATCAGCGTCGAAGCTGAAGCGGCTGCTGGCTGAACAACGGTGCCCTTGGCCGCATCCGGCCCGCCCTGGACCATGGTCGCTGTGGATTTGAGGCCAGCTAGGACTGCCTGCTGCGAATGTCCAAGGATCTGACGCTGGTGGATGCAGTCTGAGAGCAACACGCCGAGAGCAACACGTCGGACGTGACCGCGCCAAGTGGAGGATCGGAGCTGGAAGAACACGGTTGCTCGGAATTCGGCCCACGCCCGGCGCTTTTTTCTGAGCGGAGCATGTAAGCTTTGGTGGAACGTCCTCCACACTTGCTTCTGTCATCCCCTCAACGACAGCCATCGGAGCATCCGCATCTGGCACGCCATGAGCATGTCAGCTTCCTCACTGCGCGCCACTCGGGCGAGCCGAAGCTGTGTGTCGTGCGTGCGGAGTCAGCGTCTCTACTCGACCTCGCAGTCTGCACCTTCTCCGACGCCGTCCAAAGAAACGCAATCGGCACGGCTCCGATTCGCGCCCTCTCCCACAGGCTATCTTCACCTCGGTGGACTGCGCACTGCTCTGTTCAATCACCTCTATGCACGGGCCCTCGGAGGCAAGTGGATCCTGCGCATCGAAGACACGGACCAGACGCGGCTCGTGCCCGGCTCGGTCGCAGCGCTGCAAGAGACGCTCGAGTGGGCCAAGCTCGACTACGACGAGGGTCCGTCGGCTGGTGGCAGTCACGGACCCTATGTGCAGAGCGAACGTCTCGATCTGTATCGGCACTACACCGAGAAGCTCATCGCGGACGGTAAGGCGTATCGCGACTTTCGCGCCGAGGTTGCTGCGCAGCCTGAAACAGATGGTGCACGCACCAAGCACATTCCGCTGCGCGACGACTACATCGCACCCACCGAGGCCGAGGCGAAGCATCTCATCTCGCTCGGAAAACCCTACGTCGTTCGTCTGCGCGCCCCCACCGGCTCGCTCGATCACCACGACCTCGTGTACGGTGACCTGCACTTCCCCGCCGACCCGCAGCGCCAGGGCACCGAAGACCCGATCCTGCTCAAGTCCAACGGTTGGCCCACCTACCACCTCGCCAACGTTGTCGATGATCACGAGATGCGCATCACGCACGTCCTGCGCGGCGAGGAATGGCTGCCCTCGCTGCCCAAGCATCTCTGGCTCTACGAAGCGCTGGGTCTCGAACCACCGCACTTTGCCCACCTTCCTCTGCTCGTCAATGCGGACGGCACCAAGCTCAGCAAGCGCACGGGCGATGTACGCGTAGAAAGCTACCGCGACAAAGGCTTCGAGCCCGAGTCGCTCAACAACTTCCTCGGCCTGATGGGGTACAACAACCTCGCGTACCACAGTGCCAACCTCGGTGGCGGTGTCGGTGCCACGCACGGAAAAGTCAAGGTGGAGGGCGAGCAGGATGCGACGGGCTACGACGTGTTGACGATGGCCGAGATGGCGCGTGGTTTCGACATTGCCCACGTCAACCGCAGTCGTGCCACTGTCGATCTGGCCAAGCTCTACTATCTCAATGCGCGTCATTTGGCGCTCAAGCTCGACGACAAGCAGCCTGGTGGAGGCCGCGATGAGATCGTTGTCAAAGCCAAGCCAAAACTCATCGAGGCATTCCCGGAGGTAGCGGAAAGGTTGAAGAGTGATTCCAGGTTGGTGGAGCAGGTGTTGGTGCTGGCCAAGGGCACCTCGGCAACACTCTACGATGTGCCCGAATCGGCAGAGCCACTCTTCCGTCAACCTGACTTTGAGCGAGAAGAAGTGCAGCAGCTCTTCGCGCGCAATGCCATGGTGCATCGTCACTTTGACGCCGCCGTCCGCGAAGCCCTACGCCAATTCGAGGCCCTCAGCAACTCGAACGCTTGGACGAGAGAGGGAATCCACGACGTCATTGCCCGTCTACCAAAGCTTCTCTCCGACGCACAACCACCCAACTCCCAGACCAAGACTGCCAAAACCAAAGTAAAGAAGTCGGCCATCTTGGCTCCTCTTCGCTTCGCCATCAGTGCAAGACAAACAGGCCCACCACTCGCCGACTTTTTCCTCTTCCTCGGCGCACAAGAGTCGCTCATCCGCCTCCAAAATGCAATCTCCGCCCTCGACACAAACCACCTGCGCCCAGCAGAACCTTCATCATAGTCATCGTCCAACTGCCCATTAGAGAAAAGGTATAATTTCATAGCAGGGTATACAGAGGTATATGCAAGTGCCGCTCTTGCCAGAGCCAGTGAAGCCTGTGTGCGCGTGCGTGTGCGTGTGCTAGTTGGCAGCTGCATACGCCTCGAATCGCGCAGGAGGGTGATGTGGTGACGCCGAGCCGAACTGTCGTTCACCCGATACATCCGCATCCGTGTCCGAGCCCGACCCACCGCCTCGCGTCGCGCTGTCAAACAGGATCGGCGAGGGCGAGTCGCCGTCGAGGTTCGACACGAAGAACGACGAGGGAGGCGACGAGACGCGCTCGTGCTGCTCGCCTGCGCGTGCTGGCTGCGCCGTGTAGGGAAACAGCCGCGGATCCGCACGTGCAGCCAGCATCGCCTCGCTCACGTGTGGATCCGCCGTCCCACTCACCACCCGGCGATGCTGCAGCGCATCCTTGGTGCCACTGCTGATCAGCACGGCCGGACCCGGCGCAGACTGGCCGTTCAGCTCGATGCCCTTGCCTGCTTCGCGGGTCTGCATGTCGCGACGGTCGTGCCAGTCCAAACCCGCACGTCGGGTCGTTGAGGCAAGTTCTCGTGCAGCCGCAAAGGTACACCCCGGTCCGACTGGAGACTGTGGAGGCGAAGTCGTGGGGACCGACTGCATCGATACCGAGCGCCGGCTTGGCAGTGGACGCGGTCCATTAGGCCGCGGCGACCCCAGTGGTTCGGCAACTCCAGCACCAACCGGACGAGTCTGCACCTTGGACGAGATGACAAACACATCGGAAGGCGGCGACTTGGGCGCACGGGCAGCCTTGTCTGCCGTGCCAACTGATTGGCGCGTCGGTGTGGCATCCACATCCTCGACATGATCGAGTCGTGGAACCGAATCCGATTGCGTCACTTCGCCCCGCGCTTGAGGTGGTGCTTTCCACTGCTGCTCGACGTACTTGGTGCGCCAGAACTCGATGCGGTCTCCCGGCGCCGGAAGCCGGCCGGCAGGCTTGCTGTGCTCCCAAATCGCATTCGCGCGCACATTGCCCCAGTCTCGAGCCGCCTGCAGCTGCTCCTCCGTCCAGTCATCTAGATCGACCGACTTGACCTTGCTGATGTGTACGCCCAGCGATCGATGCACGCCCGAGCAGCCGATGCAGATAAAGATGCAGCACGGCTCGTTGGCGAGCATCCACGATGCCCAGCGCGGATCGTCGCTCTGGCAGTCCGCGCAACGCTGGTTCTCCGGCCGACGCGAGATGGCTGCCAGCTCCGCCGCGCGCGACTCTTTCGTGCCGAAGGAAGCGCTCGCCACGCTGCCGTTGATTCTGCTGCTCTGCAATGAGTTATTTGGAGCCGTGGAGCGCCGCGACGCATTGCCTTTGAGCATGCCCATCTCATCGACCTGGGCAGAGGCGTGGGAAAAGCCCGAGTGGCTCGCGCCTGTCTCAGCATGTGAACCATAGCTTCGATGAATGACGGCCTCGATCTGTCGGTCGAACTCGGTGTCGTGCTCGTCTTGGACCGAGTGCGATGAGTTGGAGGCGTCATCGCTAGTGGCGGTAGCACTGCGCCTATGCCAGGCAGCTGCATCGGCGGCCGACAAACCCAGGCCGGCACTTCCCAGGTATCCTGAAATGGGTGTTTTGTTCGAGATGCCCCTCTGGTGTCGCGATGCGCGCTTCGACAGCTGAGCAGCAGGTTCGGCTTGGCTCTCTGACAGTGTGACCAAATGGGCTCCGATCTTTGCTCGCTCTCCCTTCCGGTCGCCATTCTGTGCTTTTCCAGGAGAGGACAGATCGGTCATGCTCTGGCTGAATGGCTTTGCAGTTCGGTCGAGCAGCCTGCGAACAGCAAAGTCGTCTCCTTCGACGATCCGTGCATCTTCCTCCTTCTCGTCGAACGTGCCTGCACGCTGGGCCACGTCCAGGTTGCTGAAGGGAGACGCTCGTACGGCCCGGTCGAGCTTGCGGACACTTGAGGTGCCGTTGAGCAGGCTCTCGATCGCCCTAGCGATGGCGCGCATCCAGTCACGCATCGTTTCTTCGTCGGGCGCCTGGAAGAAGCGCCGACTGTCTCGCGTGACGATCTCGAATGTGAAGCGGCGATCGACTCCGCGCGCCTCACGCACCGTGGCGAAGCGCAGATCGATGAGGGGGTTCGTGGGCTCGAGCGCCTTGGCATTCTTCCAATCGGCGAACTCGCTGACCTGCCCGGATCCGGACAGGACCACCCAGCACTCGCGCCAATGCGTCGATCGACTGACGCCTCGCGGTGCATCAGCGCCTGCCGGACCGGTGATGGGCTTGGACATGACCCAAAGCACTCCCTCTTTCTTTCGGTCTCCACCAACAGCGGAGTTCGTCGTGGCGGTGCTCGCGGCATTTGGTCCCGGCATTCGAGAGGTGTCGACGGTTCGAGGGGACAGTGGCGGATCCGCTGCATAGATACCGAGGCCGCGATCCGCATGTGCTGCTCCAATGTCTGGCGAGGGAAGCACGCTAGGTGAGTGGCTGGATCTTTCGGGCTCTGTGGCACCGGCAGTGTCGTTTGGCTCTAGGCCCCTGCGAGACTGGGCCGACAGAGCGTCGTATTTCCAACTCGACGGTGCTTGTGAGCGCAGAGGCGAGGCCGTACTGGCGTCTTTGGGCTGATCGCGGTCGCCCCTTAGCTTGAGCGACAGACGTCGTTGAGCGGATGGCTTCGAAGCTGGCTCATTGGCGCTGCTGGCACCTTGGTCGGATTCCTGCTGGGATGTGGCAGACGGCATGAGGGGCGATTTGCTGTTGCTGAGCGGCGGAGCATTCATGCCCGACGCAAAGGCGCCGAGGAATGACTTGAGCTTGCGCGCTTTTGATGCTACTGCACCGCCCTGGTGTTGCGCCTGAGGAGTCTCGTGCTCCGCCTCGAAGCGATGCGCTCCAACGACATCGACGTCGGCATCAGCCGCTTTGCCAAGCGTAATTTCCAACGCGCGGATCTTGTCGCTGATCTGGCGCGAGCGAGCCTCGGCCTGGTCCAGCTGTGCTGCGTGTCCATCAAGCGCGTTTTGCAGATCTATCTCGAGCGTTGACAGGAAGCGCTTCGGGTTCTCATCCGACCCTGCCGCGCCGGAGATGGAAGCCGACGAGTCCGCATACCACCGCGAGAGCTGCAGAATGCACTGGGCGAGGTTTGCTTCAGCTTTGCCACCGTGTAAACGCTGCAGCATGAGGAAAAGATCAAGGCGGGCTTGCTCGAAGCGCAGTTCGCGCAACTTTTGCTTTTCGTCGGCACGCTCTTGCTTGTGCAGCTTCTCCAGTGCCGGTGAGTAAGGTGGATCGCTGTGTGGCTGCGTCGGAGCAGAAGCGTCGGAACGATTGGCGAGCCATTTTTGAGTCTGCGAATAGTAGGCTTTGGACTCATTTTCGAATCGCTTGAATCCATCTTGCACCCCACGACAGAGTTCGATCACCTGCAGAAGAGGTCGTTCGAGGCATGCCTCGATCGTATCGGCCTGTTCTCTGCGGTGCTTGCTGAAACTGGCTCGCGCTTGGCGCAAGAAGCGATCTTGCATTCGACCAAGGGTCTCGGGAGCGATGCCGACGAGATCGTCGAATGCGGCGTCCATGGCCTCTTCAGCTTCCAAAAGCTTGGCCATGCGCGCCTGCGATTCTTGCGCGGCCTTGAGCAGAGCTTTGGAGAGCTTCTTGATGGTTGCGGTTCTGCGCTCGAGGTTGCCAAGGGCGGCGCGGAAGATTGGCGAGTCGCTGACGACGCCTTCGAGCGCGAGCTCGGTTCGATCGATCGGCAATGGAAGGGAGCCAGGTTGCGAGTCCAGTTGCGAGCGTTCGAGAGCTGGACTTGCGCCGGCTGATTCGAGATCTGCTTGCAAGGCGGGGGATGACGACGCCACATCGCTGTCCACCGAGAGGTCCTGACCGAGGTTGAGGGCAGCGATGAAGGCAAGCGAGTCTGATCGCGACATTTCTGCCTTGACCGGCGGGCCAAGTGCAGAGGCGCGGAGAGAGGTCGCATGCGGAGACGGCGACGAAGGTATCTCGACGACGAAAGCAAATGCAGCGAGGACTGATGCGGATGCACCATTTGCATGGAGCTCGACAAAGGCGCAGCAGCATCTTGAGCCTCCTTGCGAGGCTGAGCGAGCCAGCGTCTTCCAGCTCCAGTCAAAGTCGCACTCGCGTGTGCCACGAGACACGTTGGCCGAGAGTGGGCTGGTCGGAGGCGGGAGCTCGACGCGAGAGATGCCCTCGAGGCTGGCGAGCTCGGGTGTGGCGATGCTCGACTGTGGAGACTCGATTGCGTCGATGAGCTTGCGCGTATGAGAGGCAGACAGAAAGAGGATCTTGCCTGAGCCGTTGCTTCTGTCGATGCGTGTGTTGGCGGCATGAGCTTCCAGTCGGAGACGGAAGCGTAGGTTGATGGAATGATTCTCTGACGTCTCATACGTCGACGAGCCATGCGATGCAAAGGAGCTCGCCTCCCGAGCCCATGCTTCCCTTGCCAGCTCGGCCGGCGGGGCGATCTTGAGGAGCAAGCGAGAAGGGTCGAAGACAGGTTGAGGCTTGCCGGTGGTAGGCGCTGCATCGGATGGGGATTCGTCGTCGTCTTGGCAGTCTGCGACGAAGGCGATTGGTGTACGTTCGGACGACGAGATGCCGGAGCCTGTGACGCGGCTTTGGATCTCAAGAGGCACGGTGGACGAGAGCCGACGTGGATCGTTCTGCGGCACGAGGAGCCAGCTTTGCGTGAGGGCTGAGCGGACGAGCGCCGCTTCATCGGATGCCAATCGCAACGGCGGCGGTCTCGAAGTGTCATTGACGGAGGGTGACAAGTAGTTCTGACTGGCAGGCGCAGGTTGAAAAGTTGCGCGACGATTCTGGCTGTGACTTTGCGAGGCTGGGCTGAGGCCGTCGGCTACTCGGGCGAGCGTCTCTGCGCCGCCTGCACGCTCCAGTGCACTTGCTCTGCGGCTTGCGAGCCGACCGAATTCGCTGAGCACATCTCGAGCCTTCTGTCCGATCTCTTGGCTGAGAGGCCTCGATCTTGCCGATTTTGTGGAAGGATGTTGGAAGGACGAAGGTGGTGGCTGCGGCGAAGCTAGTTTGGGGGTTGATGCGTTGCGGTAGGCGCTGGGCGAGAGCGGAGGACGAGACGTCTGCTGATTCGGAGGGCCGAGTGCAGTGCTGGATAGGCCAGATGTGAACGAGGTGACTATGGTGGTAGTTGCATCGATGTTGATGGATAGGACGCCGAAGCGGTGGGGCTCAGCGAGGAAGATGGCATGACCGGGCACATTGAACGCCGATGTCGCAGATTGTGAGGAATGCCTGGTGTTGTTGGATGAGTAGTCGTAGCTGGACGCAGGCGAGGGAGCGAAGGCGGTGGATTGGAAGCTCATGATCGTGCGGCTGTGGAGCTGAGTGCGGACATGCCTGGCGCGTGATCGGGGCGTCGCTTGGAATGGTGTTACTGTGGAGGTGTAGGTACCGTCGAGTGGGACGAGGGATGGTGTCACATGTGACGAGCGCGTGAGCTCGTGCGCCGTCCAGGGTGCTGCAGGTGCGTGTCCGAGCTGCCCCTTTTTTCCTCGCAAACGCCGAGACCGAGAGAGCAACACCGCACAGACGCCACACGCAAAAACGGAAAAAGACGCGCCTCTCGTCCGTGACAGCTAGGGCCCTCATCCATGCTGGAAATCCATCCCACCGCATGACAAGACGCTCATGTATGCAATTCAAGTCGAGCAGGGACAAGCAAACGACCGGCCGCGAGCAACTAGAGCAGATGACCACTCAGCTTCGGCTGGCGAGCCGAGCGTGCCGCATCTGTGGTCGAGGCGATTCCGTCGCATCATCGGATCGAGCGGGTGCCTGGATATGAAGCTGTAATGAAGCTGTAAGCAGCCCACCTCGCCACCTCTCCCATTGGCCATCGCTGGCCGCCTCTGACTCGTTTTTGTGGCGTTGCCAGAGGGAACAAGACGGAAGATGAAGCCCTGCTGGTGATGAGAGTGGGTGGATCCATCGCAGAGACTTCCATCGGGGGCAGTGCTGCGCCGCCATCGGGCATCCTTTTGTTCGGATGCACACGTCGAGAGGAGGGGATGAAAGACATGGCCGTTGCTGTGATGCTTGGTGAGCGACGTCGGCAAATCCGGCGGGCCAACATGGAACGGAGGGATAAAAAGGGCACATGTATCCCCTCGAGCTCAGCATTCTGAGATGGACGTGCAGTGGGCGCGGGAAACGTTGGATTGACCAGCGCTCGAGCCCAGTGCAAAATCACGCCGCCACTCCGAGACGGCGACACTTGGCTCGACTTGGCATTTCGGCTTGGCCGTCAGACGAGGCTTGCCCTCCTTCTACGCAAAGTGCGTGGATCTGCGATGTTCTCTCGAGCAACGGCAAATGGAGTTCGTCGATTTGTTTCCGCAGGAAGAAGCGCCAAAAGCGCTGCGCGAGGTGCGACCATGTAAGGCGACCTAGAACAAAGGATCCCGTGTCTGTATGCAGGCTGATGGCGGAGGATGCGCGCTTGGTTGGCTTTCTCAGGGTCTCGAGGGGCGGACCGGGTTCCTCGCTTAGTGCGACTCGAGGTTCTATGCGGGGCTTCCATTTTATTTTTTGGCCATTCCGTCGAGCGACGCCGGCAAGGTGCAGATTGGCCCGCTAGGTTGGCCAGCGGCTTCCGTTGAGTGACTTGAATCTGACTGTGCTCTGCGCTGGTCTGCTCGAAAAGGCAGGGGGGGCCGATTTCAAGCGGAGCTGCCCAAGTCTGGAAACAGGGAAAACAGCGCTGCAGGAGAGCGCGGTGAGGATGCATGAACTCGCTGCCGGGGAGCGAGTCGGACCTGCAGATGCGCCGTCTAAAGCGAACGGGCCCGTAGCCGACCCCCGCAGGCACCCTGGCATATTTGGTCTTGCCGCGACGCGTTTGTCTTTGGAGGGCCAAGCAGGCTGTGCTTTGCCTTTGGGTGGCAAAAACAGGCACAGCCGCCTTCGATACAGGCACCAAGAAGGTCGAGTGTCTCGTTGCGGGGGGAGGGGTCAAGCCGATACGGCAGCTGGACAGCAGAGGCCACGACTTGGCGCGCGCCACTCGTCTCCGCTTTCGGCCTCGACTTCATCAGACGGCGTCCCGTGCGCATGGGCCGCCACCATCCTTCCTCATCCCTGCCGTGGGCTGCACGCCACTTCATTTCGCGCTCGACGATCTCTCCGTGCCCAGTCTGCTGCCCCACACATATATAGCCACCCAGCCCCACTCCCTGTCACCACTCCCTGCATCTTCGTCCTTTCCCTCGCCTCCATAGATTCTTCCCTTGTAGCCTGCACTCGGCCTCCCCCTTCCCCGCTCCACTTTCTAGTCACTCTGACAAAATGCGTACCGTTGGTGCCACTTCGCTCGTTGCGACTCTTGCCGCCGTCGCCGGTCTGGCCGGCAGCGCCCAGGCTCAGCTCGACCCTTCGCTCATCACCGGTCTCTCGTCCGGCTGTGCCTCGGGCCTCATTGGCATCGTGACCAACTCCAACATCTCGTCGTGCCTCTCGCTCACCAGCGCCGTCGGTGCGCTTACCAGCGCCGGCAACAACTCGGTCGTACCCGGCCTCAACCAGTACCTCTCCGGTAGCATCTGCGGCTCGGGCAAGACCGCTTGCACCAAGGACCAGCTCTCGGCCGCCAACTCCACGCTCCTCCAGGCGTGCGGCTCCGACATCCAGGGCTCCAACGGCGGCATCCCCGCCCTCGTCGCGTACTTCATCAACTCGTACGACCGCCTCCGCAACGCCGGCTGTCTGCAGGACTCGCAGGGCGAATACTGCCTCGTCAAGGAGATGTACACGCTCCAGAACGTCACGCAGATGCCCATCTCGTTCAGCGGCATCCAGAACATCCTCTCCAACCAGTCCACCCAGCAGCAGAGCCTCATGGCGCTCTCGGCCAACAAGACCGCCTTCTGCTCCGACTGCACCCACGCCCTCTACTCCACCCTCTTCCCCACCAACTCCAACGCCCAGCTCGCAAGCGCCGTCAACCAGACCTGCAACTCCACCTTCCTCGACGGAAAAATCCCCTCCTCCATCAAGAGCACCGCAAACGGAAACTCCACCTCCGCCTCTTCCTCCTCTTCCGGCTCCGGCTCCGGCTCGGGCAAGAACGCCGCTGCCACCATCAATCTCGGCTCCGTCGCTGCTGTCGGCTCCGCCCTCGCCGCCCTCGCTGCCGGCCTCGCCCTCCTCTAAACATCGATGCCTTGTATTCTTTGCTTGCAATTCAACGATCTCCCTGTCCCCCAGTGATTCTATCACTGTCTCTGCCGAATTTGTGTGCATGAGACGAGCCAGATGACATTGCGAAAACACTACAAAGCAAAAACAAGATGAGCCACAACCAACCACGAGACTCGTGCTCATGAGAGTCCGGTACCGGAAGCCAAGCGTCTAGGATTCTTCCTCGGTGCGCGTGAGGGCGGCCAGACCGCCCCTGGCAACGCCGCCCGACCACACGCGCTTGAGGCTGCGCACCGGATGCTCGGCTGCATCCACCAGATTGTACAGCTGACCAGCAAGGTTGGTCGAGGCGCTGTTGGGTGCGTAGCCGTGCGTCGTGTCGGACGTGTTGCGACGCTGGAATCCAGGTCGATACGCAGAGTCACGCCCCTCGAGCCGCGAGCTCATCGGACTGTTGGGCGCCGTCTTGCGGCCCCACCTCGAACTCATCTGCGGCGATTCCGGCGCTGCATTGCCAGCCCCACCGCTCTTCGCCGTCGTCACATACCGCCCCGACGACCGCACCACGCGCTCCAGGCTTTCGCGCATCGGATCCGCGTATCGGCGTGTCACCACGTGCGAGCGGTGGATGCCAATCGCATGCGTCGTGATCGCAATCGCCCGGATCAAGCCCGGGTCCACAAGCTGGATCGGATTCGGCGCCAGCTGCGACACCGGTTGGCTGTCAAACACGTCGCCCTCCTCCTGCAGCGCGGGCACGTCAGTCGGATCCAGCGGGAAAGGATCGGGCGACGTCGTGGTCAAGCCGTGGATCAGATGCAGCGGCGTCGCATTCGGCCCACCCGTCGCTGCAGGCGCCTCGGCCGCCACCAAGCCATACTCGGTCTGGATCGGGCCCGAGATCGCCCCGCCAAGCCCGGCAGCATGAGCCAGCGCAGGCGCCCAACTCGACTCAAACTCGGCCATGTCCAGGCTCGGCCCCAGCAACGCATCCGACAGCCGGCTCTTCTCGATCGGCGGTCCGCTAATGCCGTAGCCCATCACGTAGCGAATCATGCGTCGACCAGGCTCCTCGCCGTCCTGGCTGTCGTGCGCTTGCGCAAACAGCTTCGAGTACACCGAGTTGGCCTGCACCTCGATGGCCTGCGGCGTCTCGTCGGCCGAGCCCTTGACAAACGTCGAGACCACGGGCTTCTTGTACTTCTCCAGCCGCGGGTTATACGTCTGCACGCCGCGCTGGCTCGAGCCAGCCGTGCCGAGCGAATGGTCGTCCATCGAGTCCCGCGCAAGTCGAAGCTTGGCCGCAAGCTTGGCGGCGTCCGCGGCGGTGAGGCTCTGGGTGCTTGCCGTCCTGCGACGGTCAGCCACGTCGTCCCTCGTGGATCGCTGCTGCGCGCTGTAGCCCAACGTGGTGCTGCCCGTCTGCGCGCTCGCAGCACCGGGCGATCGTGCCGAAAGCGGGCTGTGGCCAAGACTGACCTTGCGACTGTCAGAAGGAGCGTGCTGCTGCTTGTCTAGCGCGACGGGTGCGCTTGTACTCGAGGTCATGGCGCTCGCGCTGCGGCCTGATCGGCTCGGGCCGGCCATGGGCGAGAGCAGATCGCCGCGGTCCTCGTGCCGCGCACCCAGTCTGCCAGCGAGCGCATTGTGTGTGTCGAGCATGGGCGGAGCCGCAGCTTGCGCCTCGCGCGGAAAGACGAGGAATCGACTCGAGAGCACCGACGATCGAGATCGGACCGAAGAGGGCGATTCCGGCGCTGGCAGAGACGTGCGAAGCGTGCGATTCGACACGCTCGAAGAGACGCGGTGGCGGCGTGAATGACTGGCGGTATCGATGGTGAGCGCTGAATCGGTGCGCGAAGGTGCACGTGCCGAGGCGGGAGAGTTGTCGGGGGCGATCGCAGACTGATCCTGTTCCAGGGCCGGCGCAGAAGACATGTTCGCCTCAGCGCCGCTCGCCATGTCATCGCGCGAGCCGTGATGGACGAGCGTCTTGGACGTGTCCTCCCGGGTCAGCACGGCCGCAGAAGAGGTGTGTCCTGACGAGCTTGCAGCAGCACGAGCATTGCCGCCGTTGGGAGGATCGAGACGGCTGCGGTCGATCGCGTCGGGGCTTTCGGGCTCGAGGGTCCTTGCACTTGCTCTTGGTGTGTCAGGTGCTTGCAAGAAGGCCTCTTTCTTGGGCTCGGGTAGCGTCGTTGTGGAGGCCGTAGGTTTGAGCGGGGGAGGGGCGCGCTTCTTGATGCCCAGCACAAGACCTTCATCAGGAGGACTGCTGGAGGGCGATAGCGGAGCGCTGTGGTCACTCGAAGTGTTGTCGGCGCTTGCACTGGTCCAACCATCTTCGGCTTCCGGGCGTTGGCTCTTTCTTTTGCCCTTGGTCGATTTGCGACGCCTGTTTGACTCGTCTGCAGTCATGGCGAGGTGTGTGAAGGACTTGGAGCGCTTGCCGCTCAAGTGCGTACTGCTGTCGCGTGAGCGTTGGAGGCGGTCGGTAGACTTGTTGCGGCGTGAGGCTTTGTCGTGATGCTCAGCGTCATGAGAGCCGTTGGGATCGGCGTGGGGCGATTTGTCGCGGCTGCCGTCGCCAGCGGCGGCGTTGGACGACATGACGAGACTCGGATCGAAGCGACCTCGCGGACCGCCGAGGCGAGAGGATGAGCCTTTGCGGGCAAGCTGAGTGGAGGAGCCCGAAGAGGTGATGCCGTGCGAAGAACGGCGCCGCGAGGTGGTGGCCATCTTGAACCGACCCCTCTTCCAAAAGCGACCAGGCTATGGACGTTGCTGTGTCGCGATCGTTGCGCGGGATCCGTACCGGCGACCAGGTGCAGTAGCTGTGTATCGTGAGTCGAGGATGGAGAGTGTTCGGGCGCAGTGAGATGCAAACGCTGATCGACGTGTTGAATCGAAAGGACGAGGATGAAGATGAACCTGTTCGCCTTTGCCACTGGCGAAATGCTCGCTCTCTTTCGACAGCCTGCGATCGGTGGCGGCAGGACGAGTCTTGAAGTGCGCGTGGTGGTTGCGAAAGGGCAGGAGGCGCAGTCAAAGATAGTGAGAGAGCCTCGGAGCGGTCGGGCGGTCTCCGAAGATGGCTGAGATGAAGGACGTCGGGAGCTGCACGTGGAGGACCGCGCGAGTGCCGGCAGCTGAGCAGCGGATTTGCAAAAGCAGCTGGCGGAATCGACTTGGCTCGGGCGCCGTCACAGCAGCCAAAGTCTGCTGAGCGGGTCCAGCTCCGCTTCCGTCGACATCTCGAGAGACGCGTGTCATCTCGCGATTCAACGAAATTATTCCCGATCAGGTGTGAGCTCAAATCGGGCGCTTGTTAACCCTACGTGAAGAACACTGCATAAAAATCGCTCAATCTCGCCGACCGCGGCCGGACCCGGAAAATCGGCGGCGGCGAGGCAGCGTGGTGACGATTTTTTGCCGGCGCGGGCGACAGTATGCTCGCTTACTTGAAGTTTTCCACAGATGTACAGACGAGCAGGAGAGCATTCTGGAGAAAGACGACTTCCAATATCGGACGGAAGGGCGCGGCCCGAGGCGGTGGGGCAGCGCATCAGCGAGACACGAGGCGCACAACGGACCATCGGGGCCGTTGCCCGCCCACTTTCCCCTCAACCCTCGACCCTGGTCCGCGGCACCCACATGTCCAATGCGCAGCTGCCCGTCCATGCGCTGCACTTGATCAATCTGCATGCTCTGCCAACCGTGCCGGCTCGGGCGTCGCAGCAGATGCGAACTCGGGTCCGAATTCCGCACAGGCGATTGCATGCCCTCGGTGCATCATGGCTGTAAGCATGTGCAACCGTCTCGAGCCATGAAACTGGGGATCGGCTCCAACCGATCCTGCCTGCAGGCGCCACCCAGCATTGTGCCGTCGCCCGTGCCGAGCAAGATGTCGCCTCGCCATGCTGCACATATTGCCAGGTGACCTCGAGCTGTAGCCAATCCGACGACGTTTGCATGCGCCCTGGTGAAGAGGTGAAGAGCAGAGGTGTCACGCTTTGTGCACCTGCTGCCAGTACGTGGGGGATGACGGCATCGGACCTCCCTGCCCCTATCGCATACAGCACGCAAGCTGCAAGTCCCCACTTCGTCCACCGACTTGTGTTTGGGTGTTCACGAAGTGGGTGTGATGCCATCTCCGCCGTGCCACCCACGACAACCTCTCGGTCATGAGAGAAGCGGACCTGCAAAAAAAGAGTAGATTGCCGGCTCTCACTGGTAATCGCTCGGGCCGCACTTGCGGGAGCGATGTTGCCGCCGCGTCATGCCCATTTTTTCTTCTTTTTGTTCCTTGTTTTCTGTCGTCTCCTCTTTGCAAAGGGCGCTGGCTGATTTATGTAGCTCGTCTGTTCGAACGGGCTAGGAGGCAGGTCCACTCGGTATCCTAAGCCTCGACAGCGATCGAGGCCCAAACAGATTGGATGTGACCGGGTTGACGGGCCGCGGTTAGCCAAGCACCGTGTCAGCCTGATGGGGTCCGAACCAGCTCCGATCCGTTGACGAGCCACGCGAGTCTCCATGCGCGTGACAGCGCACTATGTGTCATCGGGCTGGCTTTAAGGCTCGCTACCCTCCTTAGTCCCCGTTTCTGCCCCGGTTCGCTTAGTCGAACCTTTTCCTTTTTCTTTTTTCACCCATTTTCTTTTATTTGATTTTTTTTTGGGAATCCTCGGAAAGCTTCGAAGCGCGATTGGCGTCCGGTCGGTGGCCAGCAACAGCGAGTGTTCATATCGTCCAGCATGTGGCGATGCTTTCCAGTCGCAGCCGCCTCGGAACCCAGAACGGCTGACAACCGGACGTGAGCGTAGTACGAGACGACCGATGGTGTCGATTGATCAGCGGAAAACACGGAGCCATGTCCAACCAGCCTCAGCGCCTCTTTTAGGCTCGCTTGAATTTGAGCTAGGCTCGCCAACCGGCGACCGCCGAGCTGAGAGGGCGGTGTGCAAGCGCAAGCGACGGATGCCTGGCCAGCTGCTGCTTCGAAGATTCTTTAAAGAGCAGCATCTTTTTCGGCGGCCGTCGAATCTCGGAGCTTGAGCTCGCGTTGGTAGACCGCTGGGGTGAGGCGCCAGAGCGCGATGACAGGTCGCTGCAATCTGATAGGAGAGATGCATCAAACGTGGCCGTGTGATCTAGAACGCATCGTCTCGATGCATCGTGTTGCTCTGATTCGGAAGCGATAAGCCAAACCAGGTTGACCGGTGGCGGATTCATGCTCCGAACCGCAAAGCGTGAAAGAGCCAGCAACTGGAGACTCGCCTGCGCATATTCGTACAAACTGGCAGCGCCATCACCACATGGCGTTCGTCATTGCTGTGTGCAACTCCGACGTGTAGGGGCCGAGGTTGGAGGATGGAACTCGGGATTCTTGATTTGACCGGTGTCTCTCGCACACGCATTTTTTCGACTACAAATTCCTGCCGTGGTGATTGAGGCTAAAGGGTCAAAAGGTCCGAGCCTTGCATCCCAGGCCGTACTGGCCGTGTGGGGTTTCAATGGAAGCCCACTTGGCCCGAGCCGTCGAAAACGCGGCGCATACATGTGAGCATCGGCGCATGAACCGAGCGTGGGACTCTGGGGCTGGTCGTGCAAGCAGCATGGTGTAATCAAGAGTCGAGTGTCTCCTGGCGCGGTGGCGGGCACACGGCGACGATGGCACATGGAGCTTGCACACCCAGGTCCCGCGTCAGGAAAGCTCCGAGGGAGCGCACAATAACCGCATGCCACGTTTCGAGGCATGAAAGAAAGACCAACCGCATCCTCGCACCCGCGTGCTTTCCCGCGGAACAAACGCGTGCGGCTCCGTACGACACAACCAGCCATCCATGCATTTCACAAGCAATGCGCAAGCAATTCGCGGCGCCATTGCAGGGAGCATCTCGTGCACATGCAAACCGCAGAATCGCTGTATGGCGATCTTGCCTGCATCTTGCGCAACGCGGAATGTGCGTGCAGATTAGTGCCACAACCTCACGAATCGCATACGGCTCATCTTTAAGCGCATCTTTAAGTGTGGGACTGAATTGCGGCTTCCTCATGCGTCAGTCCAATCACAAACCACGAGCAGCGGTGTCACGGCACGCAAGGCGGATCTCGGAAGTCGATCGGCATTGCCAAGGCCGAAATGGTGGTGCTTAGCCTAAGTCACGCTTGCATGTTCCACAGTGGAACACGCATCCTCGACTCGGCCAACTCGGTCCGACGCCAGCCGCACGGGAACAGGAGCAGGCGCGCATTCGTCCGCCCCTTTCACTGTGATAGCATCACCAGCAAGCCTACTGTAATTGGCTCGAGATGACCGGCATTCTAGGGGTGCCTGCGCGTCTTCGCCGTCATTGGCTGGATTGCTGGCCAGGCATCGAAGTGTATCTGTGAGAGTAAAGCGTTCACGGAAACGAGGTAAACAGTTTATGGGCGGCCATACGGCCTTGCGTATCTCCGAGCTCTTCGCCGAGGTCTATGCTCGGGTGCACTTCGGAGAGGAGCACATCGAGCGCTTTCGCGGCGACGCACTAACGTTGGTTTGGTGGAAAGGGGCGCGATGCAGTTCTACTGGGCGAAAGGGAGAAAAAAGCTCGGGGGGCGGAATGACTTCCGAATCCGATGCCGAGAGGAAGGAGGGCACAGGGCGCCTGGTGACCTTTTGGCTGAGAACGGCCGGGCATCCCTCACCGCGGCTATGGAAGCGCGAGAAGACACGATCTGCGTTGTCACCTATCGCCTCGCGTGGCTACTCGGATGCGACCAAACGCCGAAGTGCACGCCGGCCCTGACGTACTGTATTACTGTATTTCGCGACTGGCGTGTGGTTAGAGGAAGGTGTCGCATGCGCTTCGCCGCACGCTGGGAGTTGGTTACGTTGATTTTCTCAAAAGGCGAGGGGCTGAAAACGGAGAGAAGAAAAAAAGAAAAAAAAAAAAGAAAAAAAAAAGAAAAAGACAAGGAAGGAAAACAGGTGAGTCTGGCAAGGATCTGAGCCGAGCCGATCGAAGGTGCGTGGCTGGCTCGGAATTTACGGACAGTGAAAGCGCCGGGCTGGGGTTCCCGACAACACTACTGTCCAAGCCAGCCGAGGTGACCACCCAAGGAAGCCCCGCTTATGCGCATTCCACATCGCCATGCTATGCTACATGATGTGCGTTGGCGTACCGCAGCCTCGCCTAGTCGGTGGCGCGTCGGTGGGCGCTGCCGTGCCGAGGACGTTCCGTTCAAGCTGAGATTGGGTCAGGCCTTCTGTGTCCCTTGGGCAGAATGGCCGTGACCGTCACGAGTGAGGTGGGCGAAGGCATTGGCCACTGTCATCTGCATACGCTGCTACTTTAGCCTCTCTCTTGGCGGGGCCGACACCACTTTCCGCCCTTGAAAGCGCAAACACGGAATCGCACAATGGGCTGGCAGCACGTCGCCCCCTGAAAGGCTCCCAGTTCCGCAGAATTTGGATGATCAACGATCGAAAGCATCAGTCTCGGAAGCATGTATGCTCGGCCGTGCGTGCGATGGGAGCGTCCAAGGTTGGCTGCTTGTAGAGCCGTAAGTCCGAACCGAGGGCAAGGAGCAAGGACGCCTCGGCATTTGCCGGATCTGGGTGGCACGACGAGGCTTTCTGGGTGGAGCGCGATGCACTCCACCTTCTGCGCTCGGCGGCTGCCATGCAGGAAACCGGATCACCTCATTTGTCGGCAGCTGCTTGCTGTGACGGTGTGGCTCGGCTGTCTAGCGGCTATCCTCGCTCGCCGCGTTGCGTGGGGCTTGCGCCTGCGGGACAGTGCTAGAAACCGACCGGCGTGCAACCATGAAGATCGACGTTCAAACAATCAGCAGGCGACGATGCACACGCGAATCCATAGCCGTACGCAACTCGGATCCAGACCCGTTGTCTCGTAGCTCGTCCGCATGAGCAGCGGCTGCAGCTGCTGCAGCCGACTGATGCTGTTGGTGCTTTGTTGTCCCTGCCGCAGCCTTATGCCTGTCCTGGATGGATTTCAAGCCGTGAGCTTCCCGCATCGGATGCTGCCCGCCTCTTGTCCAAACACGCAACCTCTCCAGGGGTGCAGCCGCCACGCCTCGTGCGCCTCTTCGGGAATCGTACCGACCGGCAAGCCAATCCCACACATGTGGCTAACTCTGCCGCACCTCGATCGTGTCTGCTCCCACAGGCCTCGTTCTTCCTCCTTCCCGCCCATCACCATCGACACCATATCCCAAAATCAGCTGCACCCCACGCTAGGACGACCTTCCGCACGCACCCTCCTCCGTGGCTGTTCTCCGTGGCCGACAGGCACCAAGTTGCCGAAGGAAAAAGCCATAAGGCAATCAGTGGGCGCTTCCTGTCGCTCCGCGCAGTCTTCAGAAGCTGGCGTCGAGTGCTGGTCTCGTCACTGTCTCCATCACCCTTTGCCTCGCGCCTTGTTTGCTTTCACCTCGAACGCCCATCACAGTTCACTAGCTCTCTCAGTCATCACAAGACAGCACGTCCATCGGCTCGTTCCGACCGCACAGCTTGAACGGTCGGCCAAGTCCGCGGCAGGTTCATAGCCAGTGGCATTCGCTCGCACGCTTCTTGCCCCTTGTGCCGACATTTGGACCTTGAGGCTCAGAGAGACCTCGCTCGCGTAGAACTCTGCGCATCGACTTCTTCCAAAACCGAGCACGTCAGCGCGACGCTTTGCCCACCATTTCGTCCGTCACCGTCGAGCGTGCTCTGAGCAGCAAAAAGCTCCTGGCGCCCCTTGCCATGGACCGGCCTCCATTCTCAGACGATCCGCGTGCCTCGGCATCCCGGCCTTCAGCATCGAGGCCGCAGCCGCTAGATGCACAACGAGGACCGGATCGACTGCCTCCCGTGCTGCCGACGAGTCACTCGCTGCCAGCCATGCCCTTCGGCCGATCCGAACGACTTCCACCTCTCTCACACGCCCACCTTCCTCCGATCAAGGAGCCCGACATGCCCTCCTATGCAAGCCACCGGGCCTATCCTCCCCTCGGTGAGAGGCCTGGCTACGATGCCCTCCGTCGGCCCAGCCCGCCCAGCCATTCCGTGCCTGTCGGTATGGTTTCGGCTGATTATACGCACACGAGAAGGTCTCCGGGAGAAAGCGGCCTCCCGCCCTATCACCCGACGCACATGCGACATCCAGATCCGTACCGCCAGGATGCGCTGACAACCCACGCCGGCTCCCACGCCCCCCACCACATGCGCTACGATGCATCGTCAGCCCACCTGCGCCACGCCTCCGAACTCGAGCCCGTCGCATCGAGCACGCCCATCAAGCGACCGCGTGTTTCCCTTGCATGCCTCGCATGTCGCAACCGCAAGTCTCGCTGCGATGGCGTCCGTCCGACATGCAAAACTTGCGCCAACATGAGTAAGTAATCCCAACACGCCTCAGCCGCAGGACCAGCATCCGAGACAGCTTGACTGACCTCCCACCTTCTTCCTAATTGCTTCCTTGCATCTCGGCAGAAATCGAGTGCAAGTGGCCTGAAGTCGACTTCCGTCGTGCAAAGACTGGAGACGCTGCTCGAACGCGCAAGAGGAGCCCCGCTGGACCGTCGGGTCAGCAATCGCCGGAATCCTTGGAGCACAGGAGCCGCCAATTGACCGACGTTGCCGCGGACGGCCGCAGCCTGCCATCCTCGGACCGACATTCCTCCGCCGCCGTCGCCTCGTCGCCGTCGTTGCCGGCTCTGTCCATGGGCGCTGCTTCGCATCCTCGTCTTGGCCCTCAGGCAACGAGCCCTGTTCAGAGTCGCGTCGGTCGCTATCGGACGCATTCCGACGGTGACCGAGATGCACGGTATGCGGACCCTGCGATCAGCCGCAGTCCCTCGGAGAGGCATCTGCTGCCTCCATACGCTCGCGAGGGTCGCGCCGACTTTTACGAACGTTCGGAAGCTCAGACACGCCCGTATAGCTCTGGAAGCGTGCCTGGCTCGCGACTCGACCCGACATGGACGCGCGAAGAACGCACAGAGTCGCATCCTCACGACTTTCGCATCCCGTTCGACAGCCATCCGAGCAGGCCCTTGCGAGGCCTGCCAGAGCTGCGCATGACGCAAACAACGGCAGCCTTGATGAGATGCAGACAGAGGGCCGCCGAGGTCGCCGTGCTTGCACGACCGGCCACTGATGCCCAGCGCACCGCTGTCGAGGCTTATCTGCTCCGCGAACGTTCGCTCGAAGACCTCGCCGATGGCGCCTCGCCAGGCGAGCGTCTGGACCGCGCTTTCGCCGCCGATTGGCAGATCCTCGGAGGCTTGTCTCCCAACGCACGACGACCCTTCATGGACGTGGCAGCGGGCATCCTAGGCATCATTGAAGTCTTTAGCGAGCAAGCGTCGCACGGTGTTGCACCATCGCCCTCACAAGATGCCCGTTTGCACATCTTTCGCTTGCGCGCCACCTCGGCCACGCAGCCCGACCTCCGCCACGTAAGCGTCGCTCTGGATCTCTCCACCCACCAAAAGAACGACTTACTCGAGGCCTCCTCATCTGCCTACGACACGCTCAGCTACCCGATTCCAGTGGATCGCCTCTCTTGGCCGCTCTCGAGCAGTGTTCGACGTGCGCTGACAGCGCACGCCACCCAAAGCGAGCAGGCGGCCAATGCCCCTCAAACGTCGCCCGTGCACGCATCGGCGCTGCCGTCCCCGAACGCCGTCCCTTTCGTGCGCCAGGAGGATGTCAAGCCGCCCCAAAAGGTTCTCGAGCTCTTCTTCGCTGCCTACGTCAGAACCATCGGAGACCAGATGCCCGGCTTGGACACCGCCGTGGTTGCGCAGCGCATCCGCGACGGATCCATCTCGGCGCTGTTGGCAAATGCCATGTGTGCTGTTGGAGCCAGTCTCTACGAGCGCGCAGGTGAGCGCTTGCCGGTGTCCGAAGCCCTGGGCAGCAAGATCTACGTCCGCCGCTCCCGTGCTCTCATCGGTGCCGCCTTTCAAAATCCGGATCTGGAGGCCATCCTGGCGCTGGGTGTCATGGCAATTCGCGATGTACTCATGGGCGAGATTGTATCGTCGGCCGCCATCGTGTCTTCGGCCGTCCGTCTCTGCATGCAGTTGGATCTGCACCGCACGCGTGCCTTGATGCCTCCGACAGATGAAGATGGCGAAGAGGAAGCAAAGGCGCAGAGCTTGCGAGCCGACGATGTCTTTTGGATGATCTACTGTCTGGATCGCATCACCGCAATCGCCACGGCAAGGCCGCTGGCGATCAAGGATCACGAGATCGACACTCCCTTCCCAGCAACGCTGCGCAAGGGACAACCTTGGATCTTTGCGGCGCTCGTCAGACAGTTGCATTACCTTGGTCGCCTTGCCGAGGTGGCCATCTCGGCTCCCGCTGGCCCTGGTAGCAATGCTGAGCGTCAACGAATGCGCGATGCTGAGATTGCTGCCGTGGGAGCCGATCTGGTCGGTCACTACGAGTCGCTACCCTCGGTGCTTCAGCTGAGTCCTGCCAACCTTGAAAGGGCTCAGTCGAAAGGCGAAGCGCTCTCGTTCCTGCAGTTGCACCTCACTCACAACATGGCGGTCCTGCATCGCTTCCTGCTGTCCGAGGCGCACATCACGTTGGCAGAGCACGACACGATGCGCTCCGCCGTCCACCAGACCGCCGAGATCTGCCGCCTCGGCGAAGCCTCGAATCCGATGCTCCTCGCTGATACGCCCTTGTCGGCCGTGGCATGCTTCTTGGCCGGATGCGCCTCGCTCTCCGACATCGAGTATCTGCACGAGATGATGGAATTGCCGTCTCCCGGCGAGGAACGCTCTCGAACCCAGCAGATGCAGCTCGACCACACGCAGGCTGACATGGCGCAGCTGCTGGAGACGATGCGCCAGCACGCCAAGCTCTGGCCCGTGGCACTCCGACTCGTCGGCCTGCTGGAGACGCAGATGTGCTCAGGGTCCCTCACTGCGTCATCGGCCGCCGTGAGCGCACTCGTGTCGCAGGTTGAGGCGGTCCACGTCGTGGTCCGACGGCCCTCGGAATCGAGCGACCGTGCAGCCGCCAAGGCGAGTCCCGTCCAGGTGCGCAGGATCCACGATCTCGAAGTTATTCGTGCGGCCTTCCCACACCTGTGTTGATCTTATTCCCCGTAGATGCATTTGCAATTTGCTGCAATCACAATCCTTGCACGCTAGGCAGTGTGCGCGGCGATGTTGAAGGTGCTCTCTTTGCGGGCTGCTGTGGTGTCCATGAGTTTTCATTACGCTGCGATTGGCGTGTGCATGAGGCAATGCTCTGATCGTAGCAGATCTAGATGGTTCTGCGGTCGGCCATGACTCGGACGATGCAACCTGTTCCGGCGACCTCGGTCAACTACGAGCGCAATGAGGATGTTTGGGTTAGTGTCTGGGCGCTACGGAGAACTAGAACGGGGATTGAGGATTGCTTACACGTTCGTGCCAGCCGAGGAGGACGGCGCAGTTGATGCCTTCGCCCTCGCCGCCGAGTTCGAGGCCTTTGTAGAGGAACTTCATGAGTGCGTCGCGCTGGTCGATCGAGATCGCCTTGACTGCTGCCGAGATGTCGGTCGACTTGGTGCTGTTCACAATCTCGAGTAGCGATTGCAGCGTCACTTGCTACCATTCCCAACCCGGATCAAGACGGAAAAGTAGGGATCGTTCGAGTCAGCAATCATGCGCGATCCGACAGTACCGACTGGGCTTCGCGGAAGCCAGGCATGCAGTGCGTGGATGCTTGGTGCGTGCACTTACCTTTGCCTCCTCTACGGTGGGACCATATGGGTAGTCGGACAGAACCAGAGCGAGGGCACCCGCCGTATCACCCCTATGTTGTGCAAGTCGCATCAGAAGTGGTAAGAAGTAGACGCAATGTCAGCGAACCTTGGCAGCTCGAACACCTCTAGACACGATTGTGCCAGCACTGCAGATGGACTCGTCGAGCATGCTGGCTTTGGGACAGAGCGACAACTTACCTCCCGATGAGTGTCCTGACTTCTGTCGACTTGGCCTTGGCTTCCGCTAGCGCCTGCTCTGGCGCCTTGGGGTACGGCTCCACCAGCTCCTCGTCCAGGATCACACCCTCGTCGTACTTGTCGATATCAATCTTGCGAAAGTTGTCCATGATTACGAATGCTTTCGATCAAGAGGCTAAAGTCGAGGCGCAATTCTAGAACCGTTCGGCAGTCGCTGTTGTTGTTTTGAGTGGTGCACTGCTGTCGATGATGCAAGGCAGTCGTTGCGAGCGTGAAACGTGATGCTGCGATCTGACGACAAGAGACGCAATAGCTTTGAGTTGAAAGATGTCGAGACGAAGTGTGCAATGTTTGCCGTGGTGGATGGTGGATGGAGACGAGCGATGATGGTCGAGGTGGAGTAGCAGCGTCGGGGCGGCTGTGCTGGGCGACGCCGATCCGAGAAGCCAATCGCATGGCAAACGCACGGACGTGTTACGCCTTCAAGCGCTCACATTTTTCGGATTCCAAAATTCTGCGCGGAGATCCGCGCTTCTTGATCTTGGCCAGTCAGGGCGAGAGGGCATCGCGACGCGTCGCCTCGGTAACACTGTCCGACCTCGAGGCACAACAACGACAGTCGAACGGAATCGCAAAGCATGAGGTGGGCGGCATGAAGCGGTTTAGTCCCGGAAGCATGCCCGTAGGACTGAGATTGGTGCTATAGCCACGCCATGGGCACAGTCGTGCGCGCCAAGAAGGAGACTGAGGCGGTGGTGCTCAGCCCACATGAGCTGATGAGCTGAGTGCAGAAATGCGATTCGCGGGCTCGGCTCGATACCTCATTTCCAGACGAGGCACACGAGACCGGCTCAGAATGACGCTGATGAACCCTTCGAGAGCCACACTTGACCTTGATTGAACTTACATCGTCGAGCTCGCATGCGTCCTTGCCAGCGCCACTATCCCCTCCAGCGCATGAGGCGTGGGAGGGATGGGCGGTGCCTTGCCGTAGGCATGTTGTACTTTCAAATAACGGTTCTTGCAGTACGGTAGCAGCATGGGCTTGCCGCAGCTGTGGCGGTCCTGCCCCACATTTCATCTGGATCTGATCACCCTCTGCTCAACACGACCCTCTCTTGCCGGTTAGCGGTTCATCAACGAGCCGTGCAGGGATATGCAACTGCAACTGCGGCAGACACCAGAGCAACAGCTTTCGTCCGTCCCTTTCTCCATCACAGCCGACGTCGCCTAGGCAGATCCATCCAGACCATGTCAAGACCACGGACTGCAACTGTGCGACCCATCACATCAGCTGGTGCACAAACCGCGTCAGCTCGTCCCATCACTTCCGGGGGCAGGCAAGGCGCCGTGCAACGCGACGAGCTAGAGGAGAGTCAGGACAAGCGCTCTTGCTGTGAAAACACCGACACTGGTAGCGACTCCGAGAGTTCGGGGTATCAGCCACCCGAAGAGGACGAGGACGATGATGTCTTTGCGTTTGCACCGCGTAAGTACGACTTGTTCCTCTTTCGCCTTGGGCTGAAGGGAAGACTGACTCCGACGCGCTGTTCCCGACGTTAGCCGGACTCGGAGCACCAACGGTGAAGGTGGTGCCGACATGTCCAGATCTGCCGATTCCACCACCTGCCGCCGTAACGGTGCCAGGCAAGCATGACTCCTTTGCGGCCCAGGCTGCAGCGAGAGAAAGCGTCTACTATTTTGATCAGCAGAGCGGAAGTGTTTACGATGCACGTGGCAATCTCATTCAAGGTCCCGAATCAGACGCAGCAGCCTTGCCGAGTTTGACCCAACAGCAAGCCACTTTGTCCGACATGGGACGCAACAATAGCTCGTGCCAGCGTCTGCAGCGCTCTACCTCGATCAAGTGGCATCCCTCGATCAGCGACGGCAGCAACCTGACACGTCGTTACGAACACGATTGCAAGGATTTCGACACTCCCGACTCGCCCTCGCATTCGTGGAACAACTCGGTCCAGTGGAACAGCCAGCCAGAGAGCAGCGTGCCTACTTCAGACAGCGCCGACCTCCTTCGTCACACTACGCGACCTTCGTTCTCCCGCGCGGTGGAGCTGGAGCTGGAAGAAGAGGACGACTCGCCTTATCCGGAAGTGCGCGCGTCCGTGTCAAACGTGGACGATCCAACGATGCCCTCGATCACGTTTCGCTCGGTCCTGCTTGGTCTTGGCCTGTCCGCCTTCTCGTCGGCTGTCAACACGTTCCTCTCGCAGAGGAATCCGCCCATTCAGATCTTTGCCATCGTCATCCAAATCCTCGTGCATCCGTTGGGCACGGTACTGGCCAACATCCTGCCCATCCGCTCTTTCCAGCTCAATCTGCCCCGGTGGATTGGGAGCAGATCGGTCAAGAGCAGGAGAAAGACGCTGACGTGGTCGTTCAATCCGGGGCCATGGAACATCAAGGAGCACACGGTGGTGCTCATCTCGGCAACGACAGGACTGAATCCGTCCTATTCGCTCTCGATCCTCTTGGCGCAGGATCTAGCGCGCTTCTGGGACGATCCACGCTCGTTTCTCTATGGATTCCTGTCGGTGTGCGCACCGCAGCTGATTGGATTGGCGCTAGCTGGTTTCGTGCGACCGGTTCTTGTGGATCCTGCGTCCATGCTTTGGCCCCAGAACTTGGCGGTGTCGACGGTACTCAACACGCTCCATGCCGGCGAGGAGCCCTCGTCGGGAGGTCGGACGCTCTCGCGTCTGCGCTTCTTCCAGCTCGCCTCGCTGCTGGCCTTCGTCTTTTACTTTCTCCCGGGCTATCTGTTCACGGCGCTCTCGATCTTCAACTGGGTCTGCTGGATCTGGCCGGACAACGTTCCTGTCAACGTGGTGTTTGGCGTGTCGGGAGGACTGGGAGCGAGCTTCCTTACGTTTGACTGGACGCAGATCGTCTATCTCGGTTCGCCGTTGATCACACCGTGGTGGGCGCAGGCGAATCTGTTTGGCGGCTTTGTGCTGGGGATTTGGATCGCTGCACCGATCCTGTACTGGACCAACACGCTGCACACCTCGTTCATGCCGCTCTTGTCCGGCAGCAGCTTCGACCGGTTTGGACGACACTACAATGTATCGAGGGTGTCGGTGGATCACAAGACGCTGCATGTGGATGCGTACGCCGCCTATTCGCAGGTGTACATCTCGGCAGGGCTGGTGGTGGCGTACTTTGGCGGATTCGCGCTCATCACAGCTGCGGTAGTTCACACTACACTGTACCACGGCAAGTTTGTGATGGAGCGCCTGCGCTCTCGCATGGCGGTGTCGGACGACATCCATGCGCGGTTGATACGAAGGTATTCGACGGTTCCTGTCCTCTGGTACGTCGTCCTGCTGGTCATTGGACTGGGGATGGCCATCTTGCTCACGACGGCCTACGACACGGGACTGCCGATCTGGGCGCTAATGCTGGCGATCCTCATCCCCGTAGCCTATCTGCTGCCATTTGGCTTGATTTTTGCGATCAGCGGCCTGCCGGCTGGAACCAACCTGGTGGCGGAACTGCTAGCCTCGTGGCTGCTGCCGGGCAAGCCGCTGCCGGTGATGATGTTCAAGACGGTGAGTCAGCAGACGACGACATTCAGCCTGCTGTTTGCGCAAGACCAGAAGCTGGGCAACTACATGAAGATCGCGCCTCGGTCGGTGTTCTTCGTGCAGATCACCTCGATCATCGTCAGCAGCGCGGTACAGATCGTAACCAAGGACTTCCTGCGCAGCCGTATCAAGGATCTTTGCGATCCGAACCAGGCGCAGCGCTTCACATGTCCGACGGTCAACATCTTTTTCACCGCCTCGATCATCTGGGGTGCCATCGGTGTCGATCGCAGCTTCGGCAAAGCTTCGGCGTATCACTGGCTGTTTTACGGACTGGTCGTCGGGGCGGTTGTGCCCGTCATCACATGGTACCTCGCACGAAGGCTCAAGTGGCGCCCGATGCGGTTTGTATCCGCGCCCATCATCTTTGTCGGCATGAGCCTGGCGCCGCCGGCGTCTGGGATCAACTTTACGTCGGCGATCCTTGTGGGCTGGTTCTTTGGATACTGGATGCGCAAGCACCGAGTCGAATGGTGGTCGCGCTACAACTTTGTGCTCGCTGGCGCGCTCGACTTTGGCACCATCATGTCGGTATGTGCAAGCCCGGCCGCATTCGAAACGGCAAATAGGACAAAGTGGCTGACGTCTTCTGTTGCCTTTGACATGGCGCGCGGACTGGACAGTCGATCTTCATCTACATTTTGCTCGAGATGCCCAAGAATGGCACACTCGAGCTGCAGTGGTGGGGCAACGAAGTGTATGTGGCGACGGCCGATGTGCAGGGCACGCCGCTCGTCCTTGCGCCCGAGACCGGGTTTGCGCCACCACCTGGCGCCATGTAACCATGCTCCTGTTTCCAGTCTCACCGATGTTCCATCGAATTGCGTTCCGTCCGTACGTGACTGACGCACGGTCTTCTGATGCTGGTACAAAGAGACTTTGCAGTGAAAGCAGGCGCTTTTTGGTTGATGTGTGATAGAGGTACAAGTACAAGTGTGCAAGGTCGAGGTCGGTATCCGCCGTGTCGATGGTGCTGGCGGCAGAGGTGGGCGGAAAGCAGAGATCTACTTGTTCTTTGTCAATCGGTAGCTGAAGCGTGCCCGAGTGTGTGCGAACTCGCCGAGCTTGTGGCCGACCATCTCCTCGGTGATGGTGAGAGGGATGTGATGCTTTCCGTTGTGGACCATGAACTTGAGTCTGACGAGCGCAAGGATGACAGAGGTGAGTCGGAGTGTCTCTACGAGGAGCGAGCTGAGGATTAGACTTACCCGACGAAGTTGGGGAGGATGGTGCAGCTTCTAGCGTTGGTGCGGATCGGGGTGTTGTTCTTGAGCGCATCCGCCAAGTTGGGGAAGGCGACGAAGAAAGGACCTGCAAGAAGACAGCGTTGGGCAGAAGCCAGAGTCAGCATTGCAGTTGCTTTTGCAGCTCGTTAGGGTGCTGGCGCTCGTATCTTACCCTTCCATGCCGAGCGGGATCGTGCGACTACTGTTGGCAACATGGTGCAGCGCCGGATCTTGTGGGATGATGGAGACACGAGGTGCTATGCGAAAAGTGCAAAAAGCCAGATGGCAGTCGGACAGAAGTGGAAGCCAAAAGCCGATTTCCGATCTTGGGTCGGAGAAGATCGCCGATGGCACGCAACAATGTGAAAAATCGCCGATCATGACTAAGGCTGCTCGCTCACGAATTTCTTGGACGGTCGGAGGATTTGTTTGTATTTGCATCTCGGTTCGACCTCGGTGTCTCGTTTCACACGGTGCACATGTCGTCTCGTGCGCGCCGGGAAAGCGGCGTCGATCTGCCGTTAGGCGCCTCGCCAAGCAAGGTAAGGGGATGCAGACTTGCCTCCGATCTCGCCCAGCTCTGCTTGTACTCATATCGATGTCGAGTGTGAGCTACTATGTGGTTTTTGATACAGCAGATTGAGTTTTTGCGTATCCGTCGACGTGCGAACGCGAGTGAGCAGATCGAGGGCGAGACATACACAGATTACCACGGCGACCACACCCTTGGATCCTGTTCGCTGCAACAGGGGCACCAAGATGAACAGAGTGGCGGCTCGATGCGACGGCGGAAAGCACGCAGGGTCTGCGACTCGAGCTCTCACGGTCGGTTGCGCTGGGCCCTTGTGGCTGTCTCAGCTATTTTTGAGCTTCGTTGCAGGTTGGCGCACGCCGCTGGGCGCTGCAGTCCAACGCTCGTTGATGCAATCGGGCGGGCCACCAAAAAATTTGTTACATTTCGCACACATTTTCGAGTCAGAAGGTTGGCAGCACTCAGCAGAGGCACCGACACATGCATCTCGTCTTGGCAGCGATTCCGGCCCTGCCGCCCACCGCACCGCCGCTCTCCCGGCTGATATGGGCAGCAGCGCCGCCATTTGGATTCGCAGCCGAGTCTCGCGAAACACAGTTCGACCGCCTCATAGCGCAGGCACCGACGAATCGCATGGATGTCGGGTAGATCAGAGCGAGCCATCGATCGCAGCACTCTCGCAGTGCACAGGCGATGGTCTGGCGCACGCTCGGTGCGGGCTCGTCGGGACGCGGGCGAGTCAGATATTCAGAAGAATGGCTTCTGAAAAGCCGCCGACCTGCAGCCACCAAAAAAAAGAGGGCGGCGAATGTGAGAGATTTCATTTTTCAGCCGAGGCGGAAAGTGGCAAGGCGGCAGCCTCGCCTGCTAGGCCAGCCTTTGCCGATGCTAGGGTGGAGCGTCTTCATCAAAGTTGGTCTTGCGCTTCCGGAGGACGAGGTGCAGTTGCACGGCTGCTTGAGCTTGCTAGTTGTGCCTCCGACCACCACTCATCTCTCCTACCCCCAATCTCTGTCACTGGAGATCACTTCTCTTGCTCTGCAACACGTTCGCCATGTCGTCGAGCATCGCCGCCAACACGGCCAACGGTCGATCCGCCGAGCCGCTCTCGCAGGCCATCCTCAAGAACGGATCCAAGGACGAATACGCCTATGTCAACGATGTGCGCGTTGCTGGCTTTGAGCCGCTCATCTCGCCCTCGCTGCTGCTCCACGAGATCCCCGTGCCCAAGGAGTCGCAAGCCACCATCGCGCGCGCGCGTGGTCTTTCGAGCGCCATCATCAACGGACAAGACGACCGTCTGCTCGTCGTCGTCGGCCCCTGCTCGATCCACGACCCGGAGCAGGCCAAGGAGTACGCCAAGCTGCTCAAGGCTGGCATCGAGGAGCGCTGGTCCGAGGGCCTCGTCGTCGTGATGCGCGCCTACTTCGAGAAGCCGCGCACCACGGTCGGCTGGAAGGGCCTCATCAACGACCCGGACATCAACGGCAGCTTCCAGATCAACCGCGGCCTCAAGATCGCGCGCAACCTGCTCGTCGACCTCACCGCCCAGGGTGTGCCCGTGGCGTGCGAGGTGCTCGACACCATCTCGCCCCAGTACACCTCGGATCTGTACTCGTGGGGAGCCATCGGTGCGCGCACCACCGAGTCGCAGCTCCACCGTGAGCTCGTCTCGGGTCTTTCGATGCCCATCGGATTCAAGAACGGCACCGACGGTGGTCTCGGCGTCGCCGTCGACGCCATCCGCGCCTCGTCGCAACCGCACGCCTTTATGGGTGTGACCGAGCAGGGTCTGGCTGCGATCGTGCGCACCGTCGGCAACGCGGATCTGCACATTGTCCACCGCGGCGGCTCCAAGGGCACCAACTACGACGCTGCGTCGGTGCAGTCGTCCAAGGAGCAGCTCAAGAAGGCGCTGCCGGACCGCCACCCTTCGATCATGATCGACTGCTCGCACGGCAATTCGAACAAGGACTTCCGCAACCAGCCCAAGGTGGTGGACGCCATCGCCGAGCAGCTCGAGCAGGGCGAGGATGCGATCACGGGCGTCATGATCGAGTCGCACCTCAACGAGGGCAAGCAGGGCGAGCCCAAGAACGGCCAGATCGACCAGCTCAAGTACGGCGTCTCGATCACCGACGGCTGCGTCGGCTGGGAGACCACCGTCCAGATGCTCGACAAGCTCAACGCCGCCGTGCTCAAGAGGCGCGCCAACAAGAGCAAGAGCGCCTGATCTGTACTGCCCGTCTCGTCGTAATCGCATTGCACCGTCGTCCTGCCTGTTCTCTGCTGAAGGAAAGCGATTGAAGCCTGTTCAGTGAGGGTAGCCGAATCGCATAGATGTGAGACTAAAGACGAGCGCACACGATTTGGGGAAAAAAGGTTGCCTTCGCTTAGTGATTTTGCATGCACGCAGCATACCGAGAACTTCGTCGGAGTCGCGGCAGCTTGAAACACGACCGGCGGGTGGAGCTGAGGGGTCGCGTGCATTGGAGCTGCGGGCTGCCTGGCGCTGGCGGCAACGGATGTGCGGTGGGTTGGCGGGGGCGCTAACGATTTCGAGGCCAATTTCGATGCGAAATTCGCCAGCCAGCCGTGGCTAAGACCAACACTTTTTCGCCAAGATCGCTGCCTGCACACGGCTTCCATTTGATTCGACTCTTTGGAGCGCGGCGCGCGACAGCCGATTTGCCAACGATGGCTCGACGTTGCTGGCTGCGGTTGCTGGCATGCACCCACCCAAGCGCCCCGCTCATGCGCCTCTCCTTGGCTCGCCCCTCTCCAACCCCACCCGACTTCATCTCTCTCCTTTCACTCGACGCCAAAACATCCATCTCTCTCGCACTCGATCCCCACTCTCCTCTCCCCTTTCCCCCTCTCCACCTCATCCTCTCTCCCCCCTTCTCGCACTCGGTTCTGACTGCACATAGACGCCGAGCACGATGAAGACATCGCTCGTCTCTACGCTCTTCACGCTCGTCAGTGCCGGCCTCGCCGCTGCCCACGGCTCGGATCTGCACGGCTCCGGATGCCGCCCGCTGCAAAAGAGGCAGCTTCTGCAGTCCGGCGGCGAGGGCCAGACCGTCACGGCCGGCGGAGGTGCCTCGGCGGCGCGTTACAGCTGCAACCCAGCCACCTGCCAGCTGCCCAAGTGCCACTGCGCCGACACCAACCCGCCCGGCGGCCTCGACCCCAAGGATGTGCCCCAGTTCATCGTCTTCACCGCTGACGACGCCGTGCAGGACTACACCATCAACTCGGTCAACCAGTTCCTCGCGCAGCGCAAGAACCCCAACGGATGCCAGCCGCTCATGTCGTACTACGTCTCGCTCAACTACACCAACTACGCCCAGGTCACCGAGCTCTACGTCAACGGCAACGACATTGGCGACCACACCATGACGCACCAGGAGCAGCCCGCCTCCAACGCCGAGATCGACGGCAACCTCATCACGCTCAACGCGCTCGCCGGCATCCCCTACAAGTCGATCATCGGCTACCGCGCCCCCTTCCTCCTCTACGACCGCGCCAACCTCGAGCATCTCGCCAAGACCGGCTTCACCTACGACTCGAGCTCCACCGCCTCGGTGCCCGTCACCGACCCCAACACCGACGCCTTTTGGCCCTACACGCTCGACAACGGCATGGCCAACGACTGCTCCTCGGTCGACAACATCTGCGGCGGTCAGCCCCAGCTGCCCGGCTTCTGGGAGATCCCCATGTACGCCATCTTTGACGAGCGCGGAGCCGCCGGCGCCCATCTCATGGACCCCTGGCTCGACTCGGCCAACGCCTCGGACGTGCTCACCTGGATGAAGAACACCTTTACCGACCACTACAACGGCAAGCGCCAGCCCTTTGGCGTCTACACGCATCCCATCCACCTCGCCAAGGGCTATCCGGGTCTCCAGGACCCCGTCGACCAGATCAACATGCTCAACGAGTTCCTCGACTGGGCCACCACCTCGGCCGAGATGCAAAACGTGTGGATCATCAGCAACAAGCAGCTCATCGCCTGGATGCAGAACCCGGTGCCGGCGAGCCAGCTCAACACGCTCGACGCCTTCAAGTGCCAGACGCCCAACGTCGACCAGCACATCTGCAACGGCTTTGCCAAGAACAACGATCTGCTCGAGCACTGCATCTCGGACACGGCGGGCGACGCGCTCAACAACTCGCCCTTCTACACGTGCTACGGCTGCCCGCAGACGACGCCCTCGCCGCAGCAGCCCAACCCGCCGCAGAAGAACAACGACCGCACGCTGCGCACGCGCATCCCCAACAACTGCGACACGCCCTTCTGGGACCCCGTCGCGGCCAAGTGTCTCTGCTCCGGCTCGCAGTGCGCCTTTACCGACTCGACGCGGCCCATCGGCCCCAACGGCGACAATCTCACCTCGACCGGCAGCCAGAACACGGGCTCGTCGTCCGCCTCGGCCAGCGCCAGTGCCGACCCGTACCGCAACTTTAGCGGCGCCGTGCGCGGCACGCCCGCGTCGACGCTTCTCGCCTGGGGCGTGTCGGCGGCCGTCGCGCTCGTCGGTGGCGCCGTCGCCGTCCTCGTCTAGGCGGCGTGCCAGCGGCTCGCTTTGCCTCTTTTCTTCTGCTCGTATCGTAGTTGGCTCGTCCTGTCCGCACGCGCGCGCACGCGCACTGACCGTGACAGGAGCCGATGGACATTTCTTTTCCTGTTCTTTACATCGCCCCATTGCAACGGCGTTTTTATGTATCTTTCTTTGATTAAGGGCTGGAGTGGATGATTGGGTATGAGGATGTATTGCGAGGCAGGTGGATCAGTTGACGGGTTTGACCATGTCTTTGGAGACGGTGTAGTAGACGAGCGTCGAGTCGGGCGCGATGATGGCGAGAAGCACGTGCGAGGTGTCGATGGTATCGGTGGACGAGGCTGCGTGGTCGGTGAGCAGGGTGAAGATCCCCGCGAGTCTGTATTGCCAACAAGGGGAGGATCAGAAAGGGTGTCGATGGTGTGAATGAGGGTGGAAGCGTTGCTTACTGCGAAGTTGTGAGGTGCTGGGAGATGGTGAGTGGGATTACAATCTCGTATGCAGTCTGTCATCAAAGATCGTAACGTCAGTCTACCGAATCAAGACCTCTGTGGAGGCAGGAGCACGTACTGCGTTCTTTCTGCGGCCTTTGATGGCTGCCAGTGCCAGCGTCGAGGGCTCGGACGACTTGACGAGGCCGAGGCGTGTGTCGGCGTTTTTCCAGTCGGCAAGTGTCTGCTGTACCAACTCTTGCGCCTCGGATTCAGACAAGCCTGCCAGCTCCGCACTTCCTGATCCCGCCGTGCTGCTTTCGGCCTCTTGTTGCGGATGGCACAGGGAGAGAGGCTGGACGACATCCCATGCAGCCGCGCCGTTTTTGAGGTCGAGGTAGGTCTGGAAGATGGCCGATGCCTGCGTCGGGTACGTGCGACAAAGCGATGCTACTGCCGGGTACGACGGATGCGACGAAGGCAATTCAAGCGACCCATTCGCTTCTGTTCCCACCTCTGCATCTACCAGGGCATCATCTGTGACCGTCGAGGGGGTTTGAGGCAGGTCAGCTTGCGCGACGTCAAGGGTACACGGCCAGGACACGCGCCGAGACTTACACTGTTGGCGCTTGGATAGCTGGTGCGAGGTGGGCTCTGGTAGCGCTCTTGCTCCACCGCTCCCGGCGTTCGATGCTTGTGGAGATGTAGACGCCATTCTTATGTGTGGTTTGCTGTGATGAAGATGAAGCGCGCGAGGAGACGGCAGCGAAGGACCGATGGCGCGCCAAGGTTGCTGCTGCAGCTCCACATTTCTTCACTTCAGGGTCCCGAGAGAAGAAAATTCCAGACCCATGTCAGATCGTCGAGGAGACGCTCAGATCGGCGATTCTGGAGGCGCATCGCTGATGGACGAGTGGAACTCCTCGAGGTCAAGCAGTTTCGTCGGAAATTTACATGTCGCGTCCACAAAGACTAGAAAATGCAGGGACGAAAATAGGGGCGGAAAAAGGGCGAAAAGGCGATACTCCATTTGACGCTCCGACGGCGGCCGCCGGCACGACGCGCATGCAGAGTGGACTTTCATGTGCCCCTCTCTCTGCTGAGATGCCATGCCGAAAAGCGCATGGGGCCAGGCAGCCAGGCCGAGCTGCGAGTCCGGAGCTCGCCTGCCGACGCGCACATCGCCCGTCACCCATCCACGATCCACATCCACATTCAGACACCGCCACGGCGCTTACCGTATCGACCCGTCTTATCGTGTGCCGCCGAGACAGGCGCTTCGCCTCGGTGTCTGTCCGATCCGACCACGCGGTCAGCACGCATGTCAACCGCCGGCATGGCGCAGCACCGCTCGTCCGACCATGCCGCTGCCCACCATCCACCGCCTCGGCTCAACGATTCACCGCACGGCTGCCTGCTTCCGATCCACGCAACCAAACCGCACCCGTACTCCCCCATCCGACTCGGTCCAGATGGTTTCCTCGCAGGCTCGCGTGCTCGGCTGCCTGCCATGCGGCCTCCCGCCGCTGCTCTCTGCTCCGCATCACACCCTCCCGCCGCGCTGCTTTCGCTCTCGCTCGCGCAATCGCTGCGATATCTTGGATTCGAGAGACCACGATACCTCGCCTCGATGAAACACTCTCTTCCGCATTCCCGACCACGTTGATGAAACATGCGTTGCCTTTCCCATCCATCACCTCGGCACATGACACTCTCCACGCGGCCCTAATCTTGGAGCCGTCCGCGTGGCAGCGCATGCAGACAAGGCTCGACCCTGCCTTGAGCCTCGTCCCCATCTCTTGTACTATATACACGATCCATTCCGACTTTCGACGCCCCTGCCGCCTACGACGATGACCCCGCTGACTGCCAACTCGACTCCTTAGACCGTCACCACCATCCCTACACCATCCGAGTCGAAGATTCGCACACCATGCAGCAGTGGGGCAGCGACGAGGTGCGCATCTCCCTGCTCGCCGCGCAGGCAGACCAGCACGAGCTTCACAGCCAAACCGGCCCACCGCGCCATCCAGACGCCTCGTCTTCCACCACTTCGCTTTCGTCTTTCACCATCTTTGACAGCCACGACCCCGCCACGCACGACACGGCCTCTACGCACCGCCGCTCCAGCTCCAACGGCTCGACAGACACGCTCGTCGGCGCGCTCGTGGCGAAGCGACTCCCCAGCCTCTGGCACAGACTGCCCTTTGCCCGCTCCACGCACGCATACAAGCCCGTAGCTACCGATGCAGAGCCTCCCAAGCCCAGCCTCGACCGCAGGAGGCTCCGCGTCGTCGGCGTGCTGCTGCTCGCTGCGCTACTCCTCGGCGTCGGCGGAAGCAAAGTCCACCGGGCCATGGCGGGCAAATCCTCGACGCCCGACTATCCGTTCCTCGTATCGCTGCACGACGACGATTCCTGGCAGGACAAGGCCGTCGTCACGCCTACATTTCCGAGACCATTGCATCCGACCGAAGCCAACGAGATCTTGCCGTTTGCACTCCACCACGACGACCCAGATCCGCCACCGCTGCGTGCGCCACCACCCTCGGCTCCCAACCGCAGACAGCTCGAGCCGATTCCGGCACAGCGAATGCTCTTTGACCAGCCAGAATGCCTCGACGAGTGGGTCGCCCACGGCAAGGTCTGCGATGCACTCGCAGGCGCCTACTCCAAGCGGCCCGAACTCGCCAGCGTCGATCTGCTGTATTCGTGGGTCAACGGTTCCGACTGGCGCCATACAAGCGCAAGCTGGATGCACGCCTACAGGCCCAAGGGACGTTGGCAGGAGTATGCCGAGCAAGACCTCTTTTCCTCGTCGCATCGCCAACCTGTTCGTCGCGACGTTGGACCGGGCGAGCTGGCGAAGAGGACGGCGCCGACCAAGGTGCCGATCCAGAGCCGGTTCCGCGACCACCAAGAGCTGAGGTACTCGATGCGCGCCGCCGCCAAGCACCTGCATGGCCTCAAGACCATCCACATTGTCTCGCCCGACTTTTCCGCTCCCTACCATCTGCAGCCCGGCGCCAAGCCGACGAAGGGAAAGCGCTCGCCACCATTCATGCTCACCGTCGACCGGCTCGAGCAGGGTTTCGTCGGGCTGCCCTCGCAGCTGCGTCGCGTGCAGGACATTGGCACGGACCGCTTCACCACCCACGAGCACCAGCTGCGCGAGGGCCAGGTGCCCCAGTGGCTCGCACTTTCCGATGCAGCACACGTCCTCGCTGGTCAGGACGCCGAGTCGGACAGCCCGGCTTCACCATCGTTGCCCACGTCCATCGCAAAGCTCTTTGCGCTCGCGTTGGACGAGCAAGAGCGAGCTGCCCCGCCCAACGTGCGCCTGCATCACGACTGGAACGCCGTCACGGACAACTGGCTCGTCTCGCATCCCATCACGGAGCGCCAACACCAGCAGAGGGACGACTACCGCCGCGCCGCACTGCCCACCTTTAACTCGATGGCCATCGAGGCCATGCTCGGCGACCAGCCCGGCCTCGCCGACACCTTTCTCTACGCCAACGACGACTTTTTCTTGCTGGATGACGTCAGCGTCGCCGACGTCTCGTCGCCGCTGTTTGGGCCCGTGATGCGCCTCGACTACAACCTCGTCGTCCAGGGCATCCAGTCGCCCGACGCCACACCGGGCGAGTGGTCGTCGCTCTGGCACACCAACTGGCTGCTCGACCAGCGCTTCGGAAAGCGCAAGCGGCCCTACGTCCAGCACGTCCACAAGAGCTTCTCCAAGGCCCTGCTGCACGAGACGCGCATGACCTGGGCCGCCGAACACGCTCGCCTCGGCATCCACCGATTCCGCAACGCCGGCGACAACATCGTCACCCACTTTCTCGCCTACTACAACATCGTAGAGCGCCATCGCGAGGCCTTGCTCTGGAGCTTTTTCATGCTTCGGCTCGACACCGACGGCGACGGCGCCGTCTCGGACGCCGAGAGACGAGCCGCCTTGCTCGCCATGGGCTTGACGGAAGCGCAGCTGGCCAGCGTCGAAAGCGTTTCCACGTCGCCGTCCTCGCCGCATCTCGACGTCGAAGTCAAGCTGGCAAGGCGCAGCACCCTCGCCAAGCACAACGCCAACGAGGCGCTCGTCAAGGCCGCCTGGCCCGTGCCGCTCAAGAGCACCTACTCGTTTGTCTCGGGCGACGGCTATCCCCTCGGCGACATTTCGGACCGCGTCATCCTCCGCCGCTCCTCGCCACGCGATCCCTACTGGCAGTCGTCGCACCGCGGCGAGAGCGGCTACTTTGGATGGCCCGACTTTGTCGACGACCCCACCGCACACCCGAACAACGAGTGGCACAATCGCCGCTTCGATCGCCCCGCCTGCCAGCTCGACCTCGCGCGCTGCTTCGTCCAGCCCTTTGCTGGCAAGGCGGTCCAGTGGCAAGACGTCTTTCAGCGCTTCGCCCACCAAGACATTGTCTGCGGCGACTGCCTCCTCCACCACCTCGTCGGTCAGAGCGGCGCCCGAGGGCTGTCGGCCTTTCTCCCCGACAAGGACCGCATCTACACGGGCAAAACGGAGCCAGCGGCACATGCGCGCAGTCCCGTGCCGCATCTGCCCCTCTCGTCGGTGTGGAATGCCAGCGCACCCGTCGACGCCGCCGCTGAGGCCGAGCGCCCTTGCTTCAGCCTCGCTTGCGTCCTCGCCAACTCGGGCTTCGGCCACGGCACTCGCCTCCGCCACTTTGCCACCATGCTCATCCAGCGCTACGCCTACACCATCGCCGAATCCCCCATCCAGTTCCACCGCATGGAGACACTCTACTCGTCCACCAAGATCATGCAGGCGCTCGAGTCGGCAGCTGCGCATCCCTCGGCGCTGGAGCGATTCGCACAAGCCAACCAAACCGACACACCCCCGGCCGCCTGGCTCGCCTCCCAGTCCAACGTAGACCTCCGGCGCCCCGCCTTTGTCTGCATCAACGACGATCTCACCGACAGGTGGGTCGACCACGTAGGCGCCAAATTCACACAATGGATGAGCAGCATGTGGGCTGAAAAGCCCGCATGGGAATTGTAGCTAGCATGCATTCGCACAATCAAATTGCAGTCCCTTTCTTCTGCTGTATTGTAGACTGGGAAAATCGCGTATGCGAGGTCTCGGCATTAATTTCGGCCCGACTGCACGCGCGCTTCGCGGGCGTCGAGATAAAATGCACAAAGGGACGGGCTCGTGGGAAATTCCGGGGTGATTCACTCGAGTCGAATAACGCGAAAGAATAATGCCGACGCAAAATTGCCCGGTTTCGGACACACACGCAGCAAGCTCATGTGCGAGTGCAATTGAAATGCGCGCGCTTGCATTTCGTTTCTGGCCAGAGAGAAGAAAAAGACAATGGGGAACGAGCCTCGGCTGTATGCGAGGGAAAGGAGTGTGCAAAATCGAAAGAAGCAAACCGGCTAACGCTTTGCCCAGCGAGCCATCGGAGCGTACTGCTCGCGATTATGGCCCTGCGGGCGGGTCCATCGGGAAAGGTCGGCGATAGCCTCGAGCAGAGCCTGGATGGAGTCCATGGCTTCCGTCTGTGGAAATCATAGGAGAGACGGTGGTCGTCAGCAATGGAGCTCGACAAGAAAAAGGGAGAAACAGGAGCCAGACTTACAGGCATCGCTTAGGCGATCGTGCAGCTCGTGTAGCCGAGGGCAGGGCCGCTGCTGTTCTTGCCAGCGTCCGTGGGCTGGTTCTGCGACTCCGAAACGGAAACCGAGGCAGTCTGAGCAAAGATGGAGAACATTTCGTTGAAGTTGGGCTCGAAGGAACGAGAGAGCGGTGTAGAGGTGCGTGGAAGAGTGGATGTGAGATAAGCAGATGGGGATGGATCCATGTCGAGCCGATGATGCCCCGGCTTATAACCTTTTCGACCTGCTCACTGCCGGCCTCCGAGTTCGTATAGCGTCGTGGATACCGTGCACCGTGCGCAGCCTCTCTTGGAACCACAAGTCTCGACGTACTTCGCTGAAAAAGCCGATATCGATCTCTGCTTTGCTGGCTGATACCAGCCTCAGCTGCAAGCACCTTTGCCATTCACAAGCGTGCTTCGCCGAGCGTTTCCAAGCTTTGATAGTCCGTGGGAATTTACGTCCCTTTGTTCTTGCTCTACATAAGCCACAGCTCCAGCGCTCACAGACCAACGGTCGCCTACTTTCCCCTTTGTCCGACTCTAGTCCACGGATCAGGAGGGTCCCTTTGTACTATTATTGCAGCTGATTTGGCGCTAATGCAGGTCGTTCGCGGCGCCAGCTTTGTCGACGATCCGAAACAATTTGTGCCATTGTTCGAAGTGCCAAAAAAACGTGTCAGCCGCTGATGCAGGATGGACAAAGCATTGTCGTGGTGGGAACCTACATTCCCGGCGTCTAACTGAAAGGAAAACCCCTTTCCCCCTCCCCTTTGTTGGGCGCGCGTCCCATCAAGGCTCCATTGTGTCTCATATTCTGTACGTAAAAAGTGCACTGTATCAAAATTTGTGCCGGTTTCCCATGCATCTGTCCCTTTCATACTCGGCTGCACGTCAAAGCTTTTCTCAAAAAACGCCACGCTTTTGACAGGCGCCGCGCGTACATTCTACACACAGGGACTTTTGAGCGCATCACACTCTTCTACCGTGAAGGCACTGTCACAGTGCCACAAACTATGGCTTAGGGCGTAAGCCACAAGACACGCGCGTTACCAGCACAGTTGCTCTCAAAATATCAGCATGGGAACATCGTTTCGCAAGTAGCCAACCATCGGTGAATCCCGTTGGAAAGCTTTCGAAGGACATCAATGAGTGTCAGTCGAATGCAAGACAGCCCAGTAGCAGAGCGCCTGTATGTCCCGTGCTCTGCAGCTCACACTGCGAATCTCGCAAAATATCTGTACAGTAGAGTAGCCACGCTTTGACTGCGTGTGTGCTGGAGCAGCGAGAGATTTAGTTGCAAAGACATAAATAGACAACTCTTTCGCTCGTTCTCGAATGATTCTTCCCATCACACTCTGTTCCCAAATCTTGCAATCTCTCTCAGAAACCTCTCGTCTTCCGAACCACTCTCTAGACCACACCAAAATGGACGCCATTACTCTTTTCGCTCCTGTCACCGTCGACGCCGTTGCCACCGAAGAGGCCCCCCGCAACATGGAAGCTCCTGGCCAACGTGGTCTTCCCTGGACGTCTGGATGCATTGTCGCTTGATGGTCGTAAGTCTCTAGAAAAAAAAGAACATCTCTGCGAGGCACATTTTCTCATTTTTTCAACTCTTCCATGCAGCGGGCATTTGGTCGCAAGGTCGCCGTTGCCGACATCAGTTTCGCTTCCCTATGGAGCACTTCGGACCTGAACCACGTGTTCACCACCTCTTTCCCTGTCTTGACTCGAAGTTGAAAGTTTAAAGTTTACCTGTGTCTTCTCCTGAACTGTGCGAAGAAACGTTTCTTCGAGGCGAAAAAGGCTGTGCTGAATGCAGTAAATGTTTGTGCGCCACTTGGTTTTTGTTTTCTATTTTTATTTTGTTTTGTTTTATTTTGTTTTATTTTTTGGTCTTATGGCGCGAGTTCGGGTGCACAATACAGTATATGTGAGACAGGGCAGACATTTGGTGTGACCTCGAGAGTAGGATTTTTCAAAGTGACTTGGTAGACCGCTAAGTGGCATCGATGACGGACAGAAACGGTCATTCTCACGGACGCAGGGTGGTGAACCACATGCGTTGAAGACACTCGAACTGTATCGTCATACATTCATTCAGATACTTTAGAATCGCAAGCAGTTCCGGAAATGTGACGTCTCAGCAAAGCTCTGACTTTGCTGATCTCAAAATCTGCACTCAAGAGCGAGTAGCATGGCGAAACGCCGAACATGATTTGATTGTCACTAAGCTTCTTCTTTTGGTGTGTATACACTAAGCTTTTCAGAAGCATGGCTCTTACGTGAAGCCGAGTAGTCTTCGCGGGACCGGAACGTCGCAATCTCGATATCGACGATGACGGGCCTACAACACGAAAGAGGGAGCGAAAGCCGGTCAGTATTCCTGCAGTGAGCACAAGCCGGTACAAGAGCGCAGAGAGGCAAAGTGGTACTTACTCTGGAGTTAGACGCTTGGTCTGCTTGCGCAGCTTCAAGGCAACCAAAGCCATAGAGACTGCTGCCTTGTAACCTTGGCGAGCTTCTTGTCCGAGACCAAACATGGCGAAAAACACAAAGCCTGAGAGTGGACATATGAGGCGAGAGATAATGATGCTGGTAGAGAGCCCCTGTGACTCGATTAGAGCAGCTGGGTATTCAGGAATCACGGAGAACCCGTCGTGGACTTGTGACCATGAGCCGTAAGGCTTGCTAATGGCGGTCTTGATCTCGCTTGCTGTCGTGCCGATGTAGACCGGCGTAAAGATTGCCATATCGACGCCGGTAAGGATGAGTAGCCTGACGTACTTCGACTGGTTGATGGTTGAGGCACTACTAGCCAAGGCAGCTTGGAATTGGCGCTTTCGGACCAAAAACCACCGGAAGGCTAGCACTAAAAGATTGATAGAAGGTAGTCAGCAGATGGTATTTCGCAACAACTCGTCCGCTAGAACGTGATACTCACCGCTGTAAATGGCGGAGATCAACGAAACAATGATGACAGGAGCTGCGACAAGCAAAACCCAGAGCCACGATAGGACTAAGATTGGCCAGCATCCTACCTCAGAGATTAGGCCGAAGCGATTCGTCTGATTTACGATCATGGCGGCCACGTAAACGACTGGTACGCCGACGGCGATCAGCAGTTCGACGATCATCGACCTACGTTGGTCTGATGCCGTCGTCTGAACCTGCCTCGTGGATGCGATACTCTCCAGCTTCCGAGCGATCACAAGATTGCAGGAGGGAATTGCGATGAAGAGAGCATGTCGCAGCCGTATACCTACAGTGTCCAGACCGATTATTAGTGCTGTACGGCTTCGTTATCATATCATTTGAACTTACTCAGCTCGCAGAAAATAGGCGCTTTGTTCGAGGTAGTGTCCCACCAAGCTAGTGAGTTCACGACGTTGTCCACGTTACCCAGGAAAAGCCAGGTTGACAGGGCGATGGTACCCACGTTCCGGCTCTTGATGTGCCATGGAAGGGGTAGAAGTACGAGTGCAGCGGCCACCAGGGCCAGGAAGGGTGTAATATGGTCGAGCATGTTTGGCGCTTTCTTCTGCGAGCTCGGGCGATGGTCCAAGATAATCCTCCGCTGCGTATCCCAATGCTTTATATCTTCTGGCGTCGGCCTCAATTGGCGCGGCTTAGATAGCTGCCACAAAGTGAAACCGCTCATTGCTCATGCCTCGCCGTCCCTTTGTTCCGCTCTGGGAAAAACATAGACGAAAGCCTTCAGCGTGAGAATCTGATGAAAGGGAAATTAGTTATTTAATAGTTTAGAATCAAATCCCTTTCTTTTTTTTCCTCTTCTTTGTTTTTGTTTTCTATTTTTTTTTTCTTTCTATTTCCCCCCCTTGACTGAACAGGCCTGCGCCCTATTGCGTCGGTGAGTCTCTCTGCACTTTCTCGACTGATTTACAGAGAGGTCTGTGCTAACGCTATCTCGTTCCTCACCACAGTCGCTTCATTGTATCGCTTGCTCGCTCGTTAGCGATGCATCCATGCCGGGCTCGGGCCTATCAAGCGCAGGTCGAGCTCCATCAGCTCCCGCTTAAACTTCACTTTTTTGTTCGAGTTTTCTTTCCCAATTTACCTCGTCGGCCGGCGATTTTACCTTGCTTGTGAACGTCTTCCTGGCTGTTCAGGTGTGAGTCTGAGCTGTCCTGCGTGTCGAGAGCGGGCTGAGAAACAAGTCACATATGCGGCTTGCCTGAAGAAAAGACTCTGAGGCGCACTAGCAGTAGCCTCCAAAAAACCTTCGCGCTACGATCCAAGAAAACTGTCAATCGCTGTCGCTATATGAGGAAAGGAGATCTGATACAGAGTTCGCCTTTGCTGTTCAGCCTCAATATTGATTTGCCGATGTTGATGTGCCTAAGCACTGCCGTCGACGCCGACGATACGTGTTGTCGGTAAGCGCACATGCATGTCAGCACCTGCAAGTCGCTGTCAATGTCAGAGATCGCCCGCCTAAGACTTGGGATCGACTCACTTTGTCTGAAATCCAGTCTCGATGTCTTGAATACTGCGTTTTGGCCTTGCTCCATAGTGCGCTATTGAGTGATCTATGTACTAAAGTTGACGATATCCTAACCCTCCTGTCAGTCCCCGACCGAGCGTAGTCGCTCTCGGTAGGTGCAAGGCCTAGGACCGTTCATCGTGTCTCAATTGCACTTTGCCCGAATCCAGTCTCAATGCCTCAAACGGTGCCTTTGAGCTGCGATTGTGGCGGAATTTTCCCGATCGTGCACCGGCTACTGCTCCAAAGTCACTCTTGCTCAGCCTTTCCTTCGTCGCCTTCTGCGCCTTTGATCACTCCTTGCCTCCTTCCACTCATCCACTCAAATTCAATCATGGCGCTCAATCCTGTACGACAAGCAGAAGAGGAGCAATACGACTTTGTTGCGGACAGCCAGTCGATGACGTCGGATTCGCTTGAAAGCGCTCGAGACTGGATCCTCGAAGCGGCCGAGATCGCAGACCTGGCGCTCAGGCAACCCGATTGAAGACCAGCTCGCGGTAGGGCTGTGTATAAGTGCAGCTTTCCAAGGAGATCTTGTTCGTTAGGCCTTGTCTCAATCTCAGCACAAAGCAATGATTCGACCGCCTGTTCGGAGCATTCGTGCAGAATGAGCCGCATTTTTCACAGCGGTGTGTGTGAATCAGTCCCGTGCCTTGCGCCTGCCCAGGGCGACTGCGCTAGGTCGGGGACTACCGGTGGGAGAGACGGGGACGGGAAGTGGGGACGAAGCGTCGGACACGAAGAAAGGAGTGTCGCAATTGCCAGGGACTGGGGAGGGAGCGTTGGCCACGTCGATCGGAGCATAGCAACTGCCAGGGACTGGCGAGGGAGCGTCGGCCACCTCGATGAGTACATTCGAGCTGCCGGCGAGCGGGGCGGAGGATTCGGCCGCCTCGATGGGAGTATTGGAAGTGCTGGCGAGCGGGCCGGAAGAAGACACAGCGACGGGAGCGTTCGAGGCGCCAGCGTTGGAAGTCGAGGCTGTGGGCGGAATTTCTTTGCTAGGGTCGAACGCATCGCCGCCAAGGAGATTGTACGCCTCTTCGATAAGGTCGTCCTCTGTTTCTTTGGTGAGACGGGGCAGCCAATGCTGGTAGCACGGTCTGAGGTGTTCGAAGTTGATTATCATGTCGGGACCTAGTAGCTTGAGCTTCCAGAGGTCGTATGCGACGGCAGCATGAACCTCGGGACCCTTCGTATACAGGTGGTACTTCTTTACCGCTGTGGTCTTCTGATTGTACCTCACGCTTGCCGTGTAGCGTGCTGAATGGTGTTTACTAGCTCGTTTCAACGAAACCCTACGGAATGCAGAAGCCTTCGTATTATTGGAGGGCTCGAGGAAATTACGGACTCGAGTCTGTACTTCCTGACTGCCTAGCATTGCAAGGTAGTCGTCCAGCCTCTCGGTGTGATTGATGAAAGCGTGCTCTCCGTGCTGGTACAGGGCAGTCAGATCGTACAGCTCGATGCCTTCGCCGACCTGGTCGACAGCCCTTTCAACGGCTTTATTCTGGCCCTTGACTCTGACGGTCACCGACCAACGGCTGAGAACATGGCGCCATCGAACTCCTACGAGCGGTCCATCCCTCCGTCTGTTCTGCGCCTTTGCAGACCGATTTCGGATCGCAAGGTTGGACCTTCTGTTGTCGAAGCGCTTTTGGTTGAGAGTCGGGCCGCCGCGATGGGAGCCGCCTCGATGGGGGCCGCCACGATGGGGACCGCCACAATGGGGACCGCCTCGATGGGGGCCGCAACGATGGGGGCCGCCACGATGGGGACCGCCTCGATGGGGACCGCCACGATGGAGGCCGCCACGATGGGGTCCGCCTCGATGGGGACCGCCACGATGGGGACCGCCACGATGGGGGCCGCAACGATGGGGGCCGCCACGATGGGGACCGCCACGATGGGGACCGCCTCGACTCTACCTCTTTCAAGGCTGCTCACGGCTGCGATTCAGCGTTGCGACTGGACTACACGACGGCAGATGCTGCGATGCTGCAATGCGTAAGTGCGGCTACTCAGGTCACAGACACGCGCTCGATCATGGTGGGTGAGAAAGCTTGGATTTAAGCGGACTGCCTGCGCGTGAGCCCGAGTGGATCGTCGACCGAGAGCTGTTGATTGCAACGAGAGGCAGGAGCGAAAGGTGAGCGCGAGGATCTGGATGAGACAGATGCTGATGACAACGTACCTTGGGAATGACGAGGGCGACGAGGGCGAGAAAGGCGAATCTGCGAGATGAAGCAGTGCAAGAGCTAGGGTCAGAATCTGTGTGTAGGCTGCTTTGGGGCCGAGGTTGACGGGTGCGTACGCGAGCGACATCCAGGGCCCACCGGTCGAGGACTCTCTAGTCTTGGTGGATTTGAATGGCTTGTCGTGAGCGATGTGGGCGCAGGCAAAGACGAGGCCGGCGTAGGCGATGTACGGTGCGCGTGTGAGCATGGCAGCGCCGCTCATCATGCTGATCGAACCGAGGAAGGAGGCATAGACGTCGAGTTCGTTGGCGCGCCAGGCCTTGGGTAGGGCCAGGGGCCTGACGAGCTCGGGACGGCGCGGATCGGACGAGTCGACGGTTCGATAGGACATGGTGTTGGCGTGGTGGTGGTCAGTGTGCGAGGGTGCACGAATGCGGCGATGCGATTGGAATTGAATTTGGCTCCGGAATTCGGCCAAAAACGCGGGGTCCAGACACGTGGCTCTCTCTCTCTCTCTCTCACACCCAATTTCTCACACACACACTTTTGCAAGCAATGACATCGCCTTGGTTGACGCTAGAGCTCGAATCCGAGCAAGAGATTGTCTATGAGTCGGGTGACCTTGCCGCCTTGACCTTGGCTGACGAGGGCGGCGCCGCTGAGGATGGCGCCTTGGTCGAGGTGGATGGCATCGGGCCCGTCTTGGTCGAGGAGGTGCTCGAGGTTTTGGAGCGTTTTGGGATGGTTGAGCGAGATGTAGTCGAGCTTGAGTTCGACGCCTTGGCCGTCGGCTTTACACTTTGCCGCCTGTTTGAGGACGACGGATCTTGCCGTGTCGAGGGTGTGGCGGATGCGCTGGGCCGTGTCGTTGTTGGTCCAGTGCGGCTGATCCCAGACATGCTGCCCCGCCTTGAGCGCGCGATAGAGGACGGGAGCGACGCGCCGTGCGTCGGGGGTGAGGTAGGCGTTGCGGCTGCTGAGGGCGAGGTTGTCGGTGGGGTCGCGGCCGGTGGGGATGACACGGAGGTGGTCGGGCGAGGGCGGATGGGAAAAGACGAGGTCCGAGACGAGGCGGCGCAGGATGATCGACTGCTGAATGTCCTTCTGGCCAAAGTAGGCGCGGTCGGGCTGGATGATGTGAAAGAGCTTGGTGACGACGGTGGCGACGCCCCGGAAAAAGGTGGGGCGGCTGCCGCCTTCCATCTGGTGGCTGAGGCCCTTGACCTCGACAAAGGCGCCGATCTGATCTGCGACGATCTGGGTAAAGCCGTTGGGATACATCTGCTGGACCGAAGGAACAAAGGCGACACTGACGCGCCGCGTCTGCTGCGAGGTCGAGTGCGAGAGCGAGGCGAGCTTGCGCATGTCGGATTCGATGGTGCGAGGGTACGAGGCCAGATCCTCGGTGGGTGCAAACTGGGCAGGATTGACAAAGATGGAGACGACGGTGTAGTCGTTTTCACGCAGACTCGCCTTGACGAGCTCGAGGTGGCCGTCGTGGAGGGCGCCCATGGTAGCGACAAAGCCGACCGACTTGGCGTCCTTGGTGGCTTGCAGGCGCCATGCTCGGTAGTCGCTGACGGTGGTGAGGATGGGGATGGACGAGTCGACGACCGGAGCGTCCGCCGAAGACGAGATGCCGCGCGAGCTGAATCGCACGGGCAGAGATGCAAAGCCAGGCAAAGCAGACGAGATGGACGGGCGGGTGCGCGGCGTCTTGGTCGAGAGGTTGCGCCGCTGACGCTGGCCGGGCATCGAGAGGGTCGACGCCATGGCCAAGCAGGGCCGGGATGGCAATCGTGAGCTGCTCCCGGCCGAGCCGAGCCAGCTTCGCACCATGGTCCGTGCGGCTAGGTTGGCGCTTGTGTGCGACATGCTCAAGAGTGGGATGCCGAGGATCGAATAGGTCGCTGTTGCCCGACGAGGCAGGACGACATGCGTCAGAGGTGGAGGCGAGAACCAAGCCCCGCCGCACAGGTCACTCCGAGTGTTGGTCTTTTTTTCTTTTTCGGCTGCGTGCCCGTCTTCTTGGTGAGCCTCCAATCGGGACGATGGATCCGGGATCGACATCCAAACCCACCGATTCCGATTTGTGTAGACCGCCCGAGCATGTTTCTTGCCGTCGACTAACATTGAACGAAAAATCGCAACGCATCCTCCACATCCGTCCGCCTTGCTGACCAAAATTGCGGCCTTCCCACGCTAGAAAGGCTGGCTGGCAGGAACAAAGGGGCGGTCGCGCGAGCTTGGGTCGACTGCAGGCTTGGTGAGGCTGCAGCCTTGCGGTGGCGCGACCCGTGCACAATGCATCTTCGACGCCCCATTGTAAAAGCGCTTTTCGCTCTTCGCACTCTCACGAACCGTGCTCCTTTGTGCTCGCTCACACGAACCGTGCTCCTTTGTATTCGCTCAAAGGGACCTCCTTGGTTGCCAGATTCGGGAGCCGAAAAGCATTGGTCGCCAAGCCGCTCCGACGGATCTTAGCCATTGTCTGCAAGCTTTTGCTCGGCGCAGAGCGTGCGCATTGTTCTCGTCGATAGCGCCCACAAGGTCTAGCTCGATTCGGCCCACCAAAGCTTGTTCCGCACACTCGAGTTGGTGCAGCAAAGCCTCTCACGGGTAGCTTCCTTTCATCCATACCGTCGTTGCTCGCACTCGTCACGCCAGCCAACCATGTCGGGTTCTCCTTGGCCGCGAGCCATCGTCGGTGGTTTGGCCACCATTGCGGTGGGCTATGCGATTATGAAAGGTTTGTCGTCGGTTGCCCTCCTTTTGCCTCGTGTGCAGCCGTCGGTCCTTTGTTCTTTGCAGCTGACTCGCCCACACACGCATGCTTTGACTCGCCTGCATCGACACAGCCACCACTCCGACGGATCAGCAATTCTACGATGTAAGTCTGCCGAGCATTGTCGTGCGCCAACGTTCCGCGCTCACACCTTGTCCCCTTTCATGCCCTCCTTTGTCCGCATGCGCCGATCTTGTCGTTGCCCTTTCTTTGATGTGCACCCGTTCGCTCGTGCCTTGTCCGCCACTCCGCCTCGGTGTGGCTCCCACGCGTGGTCGTTCCTTTGATCGACGCACATGCCCTTTCTTGGTGGCATTGCAAACGGTAGGCTCTGTCGCCCGACCTCAAGCGTCAGGTGGACGCGCAGCGCCAAGCCACGCAGCGCAAGGCGGCGTACGCCGAACAGCTCAAGGTGAGCATCCAGCCCTCCCCCTTAACCTTGGATCTTCGATTGACTCTGACTCCCTTGCTTGGTCTTCGATCGGCGGCAGAGAGCGCAAGAGCAGGACGACTCGGCGCCAGTGTGGGCCGCCGGCGCTGCAGCGCGCGACTCGACGCCGCCGCCTCGCAGATAGTCGTTGCACTCCATGCACTTGGCCTGGACCTTGAGCGGCCTGTACCTCTGTAGCGTAGAATCACAGCCTTGCTTCGAATCAAAGTCTTGCTCCGACCTCCGAGGTAGTCTGATGTTCGTCTCGTCTAAAGAGAGCGGCGAGCTTCGAGAAACAATGTTACGCCGAAGAGCTAACACTTACGATTTTTCCTGCCAATTGCAGAGGCGAGGCTGACAGGTGCGGGGCCCACTGCACGAGCGTTGGCGCCGCGCTCCAGGCACACTGGTCGCAAAGGCTGAGCCGCAGTGGCGGCGGGGAATAGGCAAATATATCTCCGAGGCGTGGTCGGAGTTGGACAGAGCCAAGCCCATCGACCACCATCTCCAATGCGCGCTCCCGTACAGGCGCGACGGCAGCTGTGTACAGTAGGCGTTAGACAGCATCGGGCTTGCCAGGCTCGCTGCACAGACGACGCATCGGTTCCACCGCCGAGTTCGCCAGGCTCTTGATTTCGACTTCATCTGCGCCAACTGGTCGGTTTCTCGCTACTTTTCTGGCTGGTGGGGCAGACGCACCCGCGCACCTCACACCGCCGCTCTGCTCCCACTCGCATGCAATCTTGCCCTTGCCTCGGGCTGCAGCCAGCAGCGCCCGTCGAGAGCAGCGAGTACAAAGATTCGCCTGCGCCATCTCACTTGCACCGCTCGCACGCCTCCCACCCGCCACTCTGGCGACCGTCGATGCATCCCTCTTCAGCTTGCAGGCCATCCCGCACTTGATCCACCTTCGCCACGGCCTCGCATACGCCACTCTGGCTATCCCTCCGCACCATGACTTCGGGAGCACGTTCGCCTCGATCGCTCAGCATGGCTTCGTCGATCGGCACGAGCAAGTCGGCTCAGCCACGCGTGCTGAGCACGTCGGTGCTGGTGACCGTCGTCACCATCGCACTCAGTGGAGCGACGTACGGCCTGGAAAACTCGCTCATGAGTCCGCTCGCCGCCATGCCCGAATTCGTCAAAAAGTACCAAGGCCTCAATCGTGATACGCGCGACTACACCTTCACCGCGAGTCACCAGTCGATGATCTTTTCGATCCCGCTCATCGGCACCATCTTTGGAGCGCTGCTGTCGCCGTACGTGCAGAATCGGCTCGGACGCAAGTGGTCGCTGTGTGCGGCGTACATGTTCAGCATCCCGTCTACGCAGCTGCAACTGTGGTCGCCCAACCTTGCCGCCTTCATCCTGGGTCGCGTAATGAATGGGCTGGCATACGGCTGCGCCCTGTCGATCGGGCCGCTCTATCTGTCGGACGTGGTGCCTACGAGCATCCGTGGCGGCGCCGTGGCGAGCTCGAATCTGCTCACCATCCTCGCCAACCTCATGGCCGCCATCTGCTGCTGGGCGTCGGACAAAAACTACACCGATACGCGCTCGTTCAAGGTACCGCTGGCGGTGCAGGCGGCGTTGCCGTTCCTGCTGCTCGTGCCCACGCCATTCCTGCCCGAGTCGCCCGTGTGGTGCGTGCAAAAGGGCCGCATCGGCGAGGCGCGCGCTGCGCTCAAGCGTGTCCGGCCCGTATCGGAGGCCGAGATCGAGCAGGAGCTGCAGGACATTGTGCGCGCCGAGCAGGAGCGCAAGAATCTCGTCAAGAACACCGAATTCACCGACATCTTTAGCCGCAAGCATCTGCTGCGCACCATGGTCGCCGGCTCGTTCTTCTCGCTCAACCAGGTGAGCGGCATCATCCTGAGCACGACGTACGCCACCGTCTTCCTCACGCAGCTCGGGCTGGGCGATCCGTTCGTGCTGACGGTGTACGCGTACGTATGCCAGGTGGTGGGAGCGGCGATTGCGATCGTGGCGCTCGAAAAGGTGGGCCGCCGATCGCTGGCGCTTCCGGGCTTTGTCGTGTTGACGGCGATCGATTTCAGCGCGGGTGCGCTCGCCTTCTATGCGGGCAACGCCAATGCGGCCAAGGCGATCTCGGCGCTGGCGATGGTGTTCAACTTTTTCTGGACGCTGTGCTTCTACTCGATCTCGCTGCTGATGCCGTCGGAGCTGCCAACGCAGCGGCTGCGCAACTACACCATGTCGTATGCGATCGGATGGGGCCAGGCGACGGCGGTGGTGACGACGCTGGCGCTGCCGCAGATCACAGCGAGCGACGCGGGCAATCTGGCGGCCAAGGCGTACCTCATCTTTGGCGGGTGCATGCTGGTGATCACCATCCTGGCGTTCTTCCTGCTTCCCGAGACGCGCGGCCGCACGTTTGCCGAGATCGACCAGCTGTACAGCAACCGCATCCCGGCATGGCGGTGGTCGCAGTACGAGTTCAGCCGTGCGCCAGGCGCGCTCGCATCCGAAGAGGTGTCGCATCTCGACGCCGACACGCAGGCGGTGGGCCTGATCAGCGTCGAAAAGAAAAGCAGCTACCCGCTCACCAGCTCCACGTCCGCCTGAAGCTCGGCAGTTGCACGCTCCTTCTCCTGCAGCCCTACACGCGACGGGTGCGGCATACTAGAGCCGTTTCCGTCGTAGCGGCACTCTCTTTTCCTGCGCACGATAGTAGGATTGCATTCGTTTGGGTCTTTGGCTTGCAGCGGTGATATCGGGCGGCTGCAGGTGCACACCCGCAGAATCGGCCGTCGAATGCGAAATTAGGTGGGCTTACATAATTTTCATCGCGTTAAAAAAAGAGCGACCGTGTGTGACGGCGTGTGACGGCATGATGGGTCGTGGGTGTCGTATCGGGCGAGTGGGGAGAGTGCCAGTGCGACTGAGCGACTGACTGACTGAGCGTTGGATGCGTGTGTGTGCGAATAATGAATCGCGGACGGGCGTTGGATTTTAGGCGTGCCACGCCCAACCGCTTCGTCAGAGATCAACACCAAAAAGTTCGCACCCGCCCTCCTCAGTCGCTCGTGCTCCTCGCGAACCCAACCGCGCACTTCTGTTGCTCTCGGCACGTCATCCTTCCTTCCTTCGCACCGTTCACCCTTTCCGCATTTTCACCCTCCTCCTCCACCACCACCTTCGCCTCCTCACCATCTCTACACTCGCTGCGCAACGACGACGCTGCCTCTCTGCCGTCCCACCTACCTCGCCGTCCTCGCTCAAATTCGCTGCTACGCCCGGACGCCTTGGTTAGCGTACAGCCCCCTTCTCAGCCACCGTTCGATCCTTTGCGACCCGACGTAGTCGCCCTTCATTCCCACAACCATGGACGCCAATCAACTCTTGACAAATACGCTCTCGCCGGACCAGGCCATCCGTACCGATGCCGAACAGAAGCTCGAGGCGGCCGCCCGCGATAGCTATCCCGTCTACATGAGCACGCTCGCCGCCGAGCTCGCCAACGAATCCTCGCCTTCGCATATCCGCACCGCCGCAGGCCTCGCCGTCAAAAATGCACTCACAGCTCGCGATCCCACCCGCGTCGAAGAGTACACCGCAAGATGGACGCTCCTACCTCAGGCCGGCCGCGATGAGATCAAGCAAAAGGTGCTCAGCACCCTCGGCAGCCAGGAGCACCGCGCCGGAACCGCTGCTGCACAGGTCATCGCCGCCATCGCCGCCATCGAGCTTCCCGTCGGTCTGTGGAACGAGCTCATCGCCCAGCTCCTGAGCGCCATGGGTGATGCCTCCAACATGCGTCTGCGCCAGGCCGCGCTCCAGGCCATTGGTTTCACCTGCGAAGGCATCAGCTCCGACGTCTTGGCCGCCCAGTCCAACGAGATCCTCACCGCCGTCATCCAGGGCGCACGCAAGGAGGAGCCCTCGCCCGAGGTGCAGCTCGCCGCGCTCCAGGCGCTCTACAACTCGCTCGAATTCGTCCGCGCCAACTTTGAGCGCGAGGGCGAGCGCAACTACATCATGCAGGTCGTATGCGAGGCCACCCAGAGCCCCAACATGTCCGTCAAGATCGCCGCATACGAGTGCCTCGTCCGCATCATGCAGCTCTACTACGACAAGATGCGCTTCTACATGGAGCAGGCGCTCTTTGGCCTCACCGTCCTCGGCATGCGCGACTCCGAACCCAAGGTCGCACTCCAGGCCGTCGAATTCTGGTCCACCGTCTGTGACGAGGAGATCGAGCTCGCCCTCGAGGCGGAGGAGGCCGCCGAGTTTGGCGAGGAGCCAGAGCGCGCCTGCTACAACTTTGCCCGCATCGCCCTCCCCGAGATCGTGCCCGTGCTGCTCGAGCTGCTCAAGACCCAGGACGAGGATGCGGACGAGGACGAGTGGGACGTCTCCAAGGCTGCCGGCACCTGTGTCGGCCTTCTCGCCCAGGTGGTCGGCGACGACATTGTGCGGCTCGCCGTGCCCTTCGTCGAGGGCAACATCAAGAACCCCGACTGGCACGCGCGCGAGGCCGCCGTCATGTGCTTCGGCTCCATCATGGAGGGCCCCGACCGCAAGACGCTGGCGCCCCTCGTCGAGTCGGCGCTCCCCACCATCATCGAGATGCTGCGCGACCAGAGCATCGCCGTCAAGGACACCGCCGCCTGGACGCTCGGACGCATCTCGGACCTCTGCTGCGACTCGATCAAGACCGACGTCCACCTCCCGGCGCTCGTCCAGGCGCTCGTGCTCGGTCTCCAGGACGAGCCACGCATCGTGACCAACTGCTGCTGGGCCATCATGAACCTCTCGGAGCAGCTCGGCGCCAACGCCCTCTCCTACGAAAGCGGCGGAGACGCCGCCGCCGTCCCCACCACGCCGCTCTCGCCCTTCTTCGAGGGCATCGTCGGTAGCCTGCTCCAGGCCACCGGTCGCAACTCGAACGAATCCAACAGCCGCACCTCGGCGTACGAGGCGCTCGCCAGCGCCGTCACCCACTGCGCCGCCGACTGCGTCCACCAGGCGAGCGGCGTGCTCGTGCAGATCCTCGACCGCCAGCAGCAGCTCAACGAGGTCGCCGGCCAGCTCGTCGGCATGGACGACCGCAACAATTGGGCCGAGCTGCAGGGCAACCTGTGCAGCGTGCTCATGGCGTGCGTGCGCCGCCTCGGCCGCGAGACGCTCGCGTTGGGCGACCGCATCATGACCAACCTGCTGACGCTCATCCAGAACGGCGCCAAGCAGCCGACGGTGCTCGAGGACGCCTTCTTCACCGTCGGCGCCGTCATCTCGGCGTTCGAGGCCGACTTTGAAAAGTATCTGGGCGCCTTCCTGCCGTTCATGGTCGAGGGCCTGCGCAACCACGAGGAGTACCAGCTGTGCTCGATCAGCGTCGGGCTCATCGGCGACATCTGCCGCGCGCTGGGCGAGAGCTCGGCCAAGTACTGCGACGACTTTATGAATGCGCTGTTTGCGAATCTGCAGTCGCCACAGCTCAACCGCAGCGTCAAGCCGCCGATCCTGTCGTGCTTTGGCGACATTGCCATGGCGATCGGCGCGGCGTTTGAAAAGTACCTCCAGATGGGCATGTCGGTGCTGCAGCAGGCGTCGTTGATCCAGACGGTGGATCCGAACGACTACGACATGATCGACTACATCAACTCGCTGCGCGAGGGCATCTGCGAGGCGTACGTGGGTACGGTGTCGGGCATGCGTGCGGGCAACCGCATCGAGGCGCTCCAGCCGTACGTCGAAGGCATGTTTGCATTCATCGCGCTCGTGGCGCAGGCACAGACGCAGAGCCAGGCAAGCGAACCTCTGATCCGCGGCACGCTCGGTCTGCTCGGAGACCTGGCAAGCGCCTTCCCCAACGGAGAACTCAAGGTGCTCCTCTCTGGTCCTTGGGTCGCCGAATTCGTCAAGGCGGGCCGAGGTCGTGGCAACGGCTCGGAAACGCGCAAGACCGCCGCCTGGGCCCGAGAGATGGTCAAAAAGGCCTCCAAGTAGAAAAAGTCTCCTTCGCCGGCTCCAACAGCCACCACCTCCAGTCCATGACCCCGAGTCAAAGTCTGTTTACCCCCACCTCATCAAACCCCCGGCTCGCTACAAAACTGGCTGTCCACGTCGAACGCTCCATCCATGTAATACCCCTCCAAACACACTCGCTCTTGGACCTATCCCCCTCATCCCCCCATCCACCTCCTCTCCCCCTTTCACACATGCATTCATAGGTAAGTCGCATACAGGTTTTGTCAAGAATTCGTCATGTCTTTCGATTGCTGCGTGGGCGTGTGCGGGTGTGGCAAACTTGCGTGCGTGGACGGCCTACTGCGGACGCGGCGCTGAGTGGGCATTTGCGATAAAGGCGCGGATCTTGGCGAGGTCCTTCTTGCCGTCGGTCTCGACGCCCGAGCTGGTATCGACGGCAAAAGGGATGGCGTCGTGGATGGCCTTGGCGACATTGTCCGGTGTGAGTCCGCCGGCGAGGATGAGCGGTACGGGGCGCGCGGCGGAGCCGCCGACGATGGCGGGGAGCGCATCGGCGGATCGCACGGCGCGCGCGAGCGACCAGTCAAACGCGACGCCCGTACCGCCGTCGCCGCCTGTGGCCGACGAGGGCGTGCCCGCCGTGTCGAGCGCGGCGAGATGGTGGTAGCCGGGGCGCGCGACGTCGCGCAGCAGGCCCGTGCCGATCTGGGCGTCGGCGCCGACGGGGAAGACGCGGATGACAAGGCGGCCCGGCAGGAACTTGGCCCACTCGATGCCCTCGCTGCGGCCGTGCAGCTGCACGGCATCCAGGCCGAGCTTCTGCGCGGTGCTCGCCACCTCGGCGAGCGGCTGGTCGCGGAAGACGCCGACGAGCAGCGGACGCTTGCCCGCGCGCGACCGCAGCTTCTTGACGGTCAACGAGAACCAGTCCTCTGGCGTGACGCCGTGTTCGAGCAAGCCGGCCACCGCCTCGTCGTCCGCGTCTGGCGCGTCGGCGCCAGGCAGTGCGCGGACCGCGCGGATGATCTCGGCCGCCTTGGCATGCGAGACGGTGCGTCTGGTGCCCGGTGCGAGGATCATGCCGAGCATGTCGGCGCCGGCCTCGGCAGCCGCGACGGCGTCGTCGACGCTCGAGAGACCGCAAATCTTGACAAGCGTGCCGTGGCCCACGACGGAGCCCTGGACGGTCTCGGCGGCGGCGCTGGTGGAAGGCAGGCCGAGCAGGTCGTGGATGAAGGCGCGCTTGTCCTTGGCGCGCATGAGCGCCTCGCCGACGAGCACGGCGCCGACACCTTCCTCGAGGTACTTGGCGACGTCGCTGCGACCGGTGATGCCGCTGAGCGCACACAGGATGACGCCGCCCTTGTTGGCGGTGTCGGCGAGGCGCGAGGTGGTGTCCATGTCGACGTTAAAGTCGTGCAGGTTGCGGTTGTTGACGCCGACGACCTTGGCGCCGAGGCGGAGCGCACGTGTCATCTCTTCCGGGTTGTTGACTTCGACGAGCGGCTCCATGCCGAGGCTGACACTGTAGTCGTAGAGCTGCTTGAGGTGCTCGTCGGTGAGCATGGCGACGATGAGCAGCACGGTGTCGGCACCGGCGAGTCGCGCCTCGGCGATCTGGTAGGTGTCGACGATAAAGTCCTTTCGGAGGATGGCGGGACGGTCGGGCAGATTGTCGACGGCGCGTCTTGCGAGCGAGAGGTCGTGGATGGTGCCCTTGAACCACTTTGGCTCGGTGAGCACGCTGATGACGCTGGCACCGCCGCGAGCGTATGCGAGCGCCTGGGCGCCAGCATGCGCGGTGGGGTCGATGTCGCCCTTGCTTGGGCTGGCGCGCTTCATCTCGGCCATGACGCCCGGAAGGCCGCGAGCGGCGTGGCGCTGGAGGCGCTCGGGGAAGTTGATGAGAGGAGGTGCGAGGTGAAGTGAGAGGGCGATGTCGAGGTCGCGCTGGGAGAAGCCGGGGACGGCCTTGGTGGCGGCAATGTCCTTGAGTCGCTGCACATGGATGCGCTCGAGGATGGTGCCGACGCTACCGGTGGCGGTCGGCGCGGCTCCGTTGGCGGCGGGTGCGGTTGAAGGTGCAGCAGCACCACCGTCAGCGGCCATGGCGAGGACGGGTGCGGTTGTGCTCTCGGCGCGCTCGATGGCGGCGGCGTCGACCTTGGCTTGCGGGTTGGCCTCCCAAGTGCCGCCGGTCCAGCTGAGGAAGTTGACCATCATCTCGCGGCCGCCAACGCTGAGGATGCTCTCAGGATGGTACTGGACGGCCTCGACGGTGTAGCGGGTGTGGCGGATGCCCATGACGACGCCGCTGGCAGTCTTGGAGGTGACGACGAGCTCCTTGGGCAGGCTGGGCAGCTGGGCGGCCAGACTGTGGTAGCGAGTGCCGACGACGCCGTGAGCGGGCAGGCCAGCGTAGAGACCCTTGCCATCGTGGGCGATCTCGGAGGTCTTGCCGTGGACGATCTCGCCGGCAAATTCGACGATGCCGGTGTAGGCCGAGTAGATGGATTGGAGGCCCATGCAGACACCGAGAATGGGGATCTTGCCGGCGAAGTGCTTGATGCAGGGGATGGAGATGCCCGAGTCGTGGAGCGGGTGGCCAGGGCCGGGGCTGATGACGATGTTGGCGGGGTTGAGCGCCTCGATCTCCTGGATGGTGACCTTGTCGTTGCGGTAGACGACGAGGTCGGCGCCGGCCTCGGCGAGGAACTGGACGACGTTGTAAGTGAAGCTATCGTAGTTGTCGATGAGCACGGTCTTGCCCTTGGCAACGCGGGAGCCCGTGCCGATGGCCTGAGGCTGTACGTTGGAGGCGACCGAGACCAGTCCTTCGTTCGGAGTTGTCATGTTGGGCAGAGACAGAAGGAGCAAGGTGGAGGAGGGATGTGGATGTAGCCTTTGGCTTGCACGGCAAAAAAAGCGCCGAGCTTTATAGGAATTCGGGCTGCTGCTCGAGGCCGAAGGTGCGAGCTACGACTGACTGGAACGGCCCTCTGTGTGTGTGATTGTGGGGCAGCGTTGCCTCGGATGTGATGGTCAATAAGCTAGTTATGGTGGGTCCGAGTGTTCAAAAAAAGGCTCGGGCGTCCCATGAAACCGAGCGGGTTGAAGCCCAACCAAGCTGCGCAGCGGTCTGTGGGCACTTGCGCTCTTTGCCACGCACCACTTTTGGAAAATTGCAGCGCAGCGTGTGGGCGAGAAAATGAGGCGATTCTAAGAAGAATTGCCTTTCGGCAGTCGGATAGTGACTCGCTTCCACGCCCGGTCTAGTGGCGAGACAACATGGCGCTTGCACAAGGCTCACAGTGGGCTTCAAGGTTGGATCATATCATACCGTATCTACGGCGCGATTCAATTTGGGGGGTGTCCACTTGATTCTCGACAACCAAGACCCATCATCTCAACCGTTTCGTATGACGGCAGCCACCACCACGCCGTCCTAAGCGGCGAGGCTGAATTGCAAGCAAGGCATAACATCATGGCGTGAATCGAGTTGATTAGCGTGAAGGTGGCGTCTATGCGAGGGAGGGAGGGAGCGCTGCGATTACTTGGAGTTCTCCTGCTCGGCGGTGGTGGCAAACTCAAAGGGCTTGCCGCCGTCGAGCTTGGTCTCAAAGGCCTTGAAGTTTTCGGCGGGCACGCCGAGCTCGAGCAGCTTGGCAAAGGCGGAGCGGAAGTCGTTGAAGAATTCGTCCTCGCTCTTGGCGTAGCGCTGGACGTGCTGCTTGAACGACTTGTCCTGCACGAGCGCCATGTCGGTCATGAGCATCATGAGGCTCTTGGTCGACTTGTCCTCAAACTGCGGCGGGCCGTTCCACTTGCGCATGTTCCACTTCTCGTTCATGAGCAGGTTAAAGTACTCGTTGGTGAACGACGTGGGCGCAAACGTCCACGGTCCCTCGAAGCCCGAGCGGTCCGTGTGGCAGCGGCCGAGCGCGTGAGCGCCGGAGAGAGCGACGATCTCCTGGTCGTTGAAGCCCATCTTGTAGAAGATGTGGCGCAGGTGGTCGGGACCCTTGTCGCCGTCGGGGAGGCGGCCGTCGGGAGTGCACTTGTCGGCGGTGGCGTCCTTGCGACCAGGGCGCCAGGGAATCTTGGGGCCGCCAAGCTCCTGGATTGCGGCGACACCGCCGAGCGTCCAGAGGTCCGAGTAGGTGATCCAGGGGAACTTCTTGTGAATCTTCTCCATAAAGTCGCGGGCGACGCCAAGACCCGCGTTGGCGCCGTGGTCGGACTCGGGAGCGAAGCGCATGGTGGCGCCGTTGGAGCCACCCGTGTTGCTGTGCTTGTCGTACGTGCCCGAGGCGTGCCATGCGAGACGCACAAGCACGGGGCCGAACGAGCCGTCGTCGTAGTCCGGGTTGGACTCGAGCTCCTCGGCGATGGCGTTGTACACCGCCTGGTAGTCGGCCTTGGAGTGGGCGCTGGTGGTGGCGGCGACGGCGCCCTTGGAGCCAGACAGCTTGTTGGCGCCGTCCGGGCCGACGCCGAGCAGCGACTTCTTGTCATCCTGACCGAAGGCGAGGAAGGCACCACCGGCAACGGCAGCGATGGCGACCGAAGTCAGCAGCACCTTGCTCGTCGACGAGCTGCTCGAGGGCTGCGGAGGCGGAGGCGAGCCCGGAGCCGGGCTGCTGTAGTGACGCACGCTCGAGCGCACCGAGGGGCGAGCGAAGGTGTTGATGTTGCGAGCCGATGCTCGCAGTGGCTGAGCCACACGAAGACCAGTGCGAAGCGAAGCCATCTTGGCGATGATTCAAGAGCAAAGCGGGTGGGTTGTTGGTGGTGAGGAAGAGAAAAGGCAGGACGGAGATAACGGTGCCTAGATAGGAAGAACTGGCATTGCTGAGCGTGGCAGAGCGTGGCAGAGCGTGGCAGAGCGTGGCTGAGCCGCTGCTTCCGAGCCTTCCAACGTGCCCAACCGAGCGCGTGATGGAGCGGTACAGCTGATCGATCGGCTGGCTCGCTTCCATGCCGTTCGAACCGGCGCAGTTGGATTTGTCAGGCGGGAGGCGGGTGGCGCATCGCAGTGTTGCTCTGACTCGGTTCGTGAAAACCCGAATCGCACGTTCGGTCGCCGTCTCGCTGCAGCCTGCAGGTGGGTCGCCGAGCCAACGCGCTTCTTCTCGTTTGGCTCGCCGTGCTTTCGGAACTGCTCGGAAATCCCAGGACGCGTGAATTCCGAATGTCTTGTAATCTACGGACGGCCTAACAACAAAAATCGCACCGCATCTCGCACGGAAGTCGCTCGTTTGGGTCCGCGCCGAGCTGAGCTGGAAGACGAGGCGACGCGTGCAGGGCCAGCCAGCGAGGGAGCGCGGAAGGCCAAGCCGAGGCGAGAGAGACAGCCAGCGCACGGTGCCACGTTAGCCCCGGCGCTGCCTTGCGTGTCCGTCACCCACTCTTTCATCCAGACCAAGCTCGCCTCTACACCGTCCTTCCTCCATCTACAAGAGCATCATCTGCACCGGCCCTGGAAGCTATTGGCTCTGGCAGGACCGCTCGCCCTATCCTCTACCTGTTCGAGAGCTGCTGGCTCGGCAAACCGCCCGTAGCATCGACCCGAAAGTAATCCGGCTGGTACTGCTGCGTGCACCATGAACCCACAGCAGCCGCCTCACCAGGCTCCGGGACAACCGTTCCAGGGGCAGCCCGCCCCGCCACGTCCAGGTGCGCCTCCCGGCACCGGCTTTCCACCTCAGCAGCAGCAGCCGCAGCAGCAAGCCTTTGGCCAGCAGCGTCCCATGCAACAGATGCCGCCGCAGCAGCAGCAAGGAGCTCGTCCTCCTCCCAACCCAGCCATGCAGCCTCGACCTCAACCCGGCATGCCCATGGCGCGGCCACCATCTGCAGCCTCCACAAGTATGGCCGGTGTCCGCCCCCCAGCGGGCCGACCCTTCCCGCAACAGCCTGGCATGTCGCCCGCTGGAAGCGCTCCTGGTGCGGTGCCGCAAAACGCAGGGCTGCAGCCCAACGCTGCTCCCATGCAAGGCAGGCTGAGCCCTCGACCGTCCGGACAGCCTGGTGCCACGGCCGGCGTCGAATCGCAAATGGCTGGCCTTGATCTGCAGGGCCGCCAGCCCAGCCCCGCTCCGGGCTCAATCCCCGATGCTGGCCCCGCCAAGACCAAGCGCAGCGCTCGAGCCTACCACACCGATGCCCAACCAGCTCAGTCGGCCGGCTGGAACGATGCGCCCGGACAGCCCAATCCGCCGCCGGCTCCATGGCAGCAAGCGGCCGCATCCAGGGTCGCACAGCAGGGTCACCAATTCAACGAGGCCGACGCCGACGCAGCTCTCGACCAGATGCCCGGCCAACGCAACGTCGTCTCGCCCGCACAGGCCGCACACAACCGCGCCATGATGGCTCAGAACGCAGGGCGTCCCAACTTCCCACAAAACCAGCAGAGCAACGTCCCAGGCATGCAAGCGGCGCTATCCGCAGGCGGAGGCATCGCACAGCCACCTCACCAGGCTGGCCAGCGATTCGCCGGTCCGCGCAGCAAGATCGACCCAGACCAGATCCCCAGCCCCGTCGAGATGCAGGATGCGGACCAGGACTTCTTCGACAAGGAATGGTTCGCCACGTGCGGACGAGGTGGCATGCCGCTCAGCACCACCAGCTTCGCCGCCGTCGATCAAGGCAACTGCTCGCCCAGGCACATGCGTCTCACCACCTACAGCATGCCTGCCACCGACGAGCTCGCCACCACCTCGCAGCTGCCTCTCGCCGTGCTTCTGCAACCGTTCGCCCAGCTGCGCATCGACGAGGCTCCCATCCCCGTCGCCACATTCGGCGAGAGCGGCCCGCCCCGATGCAAGCGCTGCCGTGCCTACATCAACCCCTGGTGTGTATTCGTCGAAGGCGGTCAAAAGTGGACTTGCAACCTCTGCGGCACTGCCACCGAAGTCGCCGCCGACTACTTCTGCAACCTCGACATGAGCGGCCGCCGCGTCGACTTTGACCAGCGTCCCGAGCTCTCGCGCGGCTCGATCGACTTTGCCGTGCCCAAAGAGTACTGGGCGGTTCAGTCGGCGCCACCTGCTTCCGTCCTGCTACCCGTCGCCCCGGCAAGCACCCGCACCGAGACGGCCAAACTCGACCCCAAGTCCGACACCAACAAGGACTTTGAGGGAACCACGCTCGGCCTCAGCGGCCAGGGCGCACAGGCAGCCAAGACCGCCACCAAGGCCGCGAGCGAGGCGCTCAGCGGGCTCCAGATCGGCAAGGGTCGCACCACCGTGCGTGCTCCGCGTCCTTTGACCTACTTCTTCGCCATCGACGTGAGCTACAGCGCCGTGCGCTCCGGCGCCCTCGCCAGCTCCGTCGAGGCCATCCGCGAGACGCTGTACGGGCCCAAGACGGCCGCCAACGCAGAGGGCACGAACGGTGCGCCGGATGCGGATGCTAGCGCTGGTCCCGGTTTCGGCCTCGTCGAGGGCGCACGTGTCGCCATCCTCACCTTTGACCGCGCGCTCCACTTCTACAATCTCTCCGCCGAGCTGGACCAGGCGCAGATGCTGGTCGTCGGCGACATCGACGAGCCATTCGTGCCCATCAGCGACGGCCTGCTGGCAGACGCCTGGGAGTCGCGCCATCTGATCGAGGGCTTGCTCGACAGCCTGCCCTCCATGTTCGCAGAAAGCATGGTCGGCGATGCCGCACTCGGCGCCGCTGTGAGAGGAGCCCAGGCTGCACTCTCGACCATCGGCGGACAGGTCAACATCTTCCTCTCGACCATTCCCACCGTGGGCCCCGGCGCTCTCAAGCACCGCGAAGACACCAAGCTGTACGGCACGGATAAGGAGCGCAACCTCTTTGTGCCGCAGGACGGCTTCTACCGCGGAGTGGCTGAGGAATGCGTGGATGCGGGCATCGGCATCAACGTCTTCTTCTTCCCTTCGCAGTACATTGACGTTGCGACCATCGGCGTGCTGCCGGGCTTTACGGGCGGAGAGGTGTACTTCCATCCGCGCTTCGACCCCGTACGCGACGGCGTCAAGCTGCAGAGCGAGGTGCGCCGCACGGTGCTGCGCGAGACGGCGTACAACGTGACGATGCGTCTGCGCTGCTCCAACGGGCTGCGTGTCGCCGACCATTTCGGCAACTTCTTCCAGCGCAACGTCACGGATCTCGAGGTGGGAACCATGGATGCCGACAAGTGCGTGGCCGCCTTGGTCAAGCACGATGGCAAGCTGGACGAGAAGCACGAGGCCCACTTCCAGTGCGCCGTGCTGTACACGACGGCGGAAGGCGAGAGGCGCGTGCGATGCCACAACATTGCGGTGCCCGTGACGTCGCTGCTGGGCAACGTGTTCCGCTACGCCGACATGGACAGCACGGTGGCGTATTATGCCAAGGAGGTGGTGTCGCTGGCGCATGCCAAGCCGCTCAAGGAGGTGCGCCACTATCTGACGGACAAGTGCGTCAAGATCCTGCTGGCGTACCGTCGCAATTGTGCTTCGTCGACGAGTCCGGGCCAGCTGATCCTGCCGGAGAGCTTCAAGCTCTTCCCGCTGTATGCGCTTGCGATCAACAAGACCAAGAGCATCAAGGGCGGCAACGTGACGTCGGACGTGCGCGCCTTCTACATGCGCTTCTTCCGCGCGCAGGGCGTGGCGGCGATCATGACGATGCTGTATCCGCGCATGATTGCGCTGCACACCATGTCGGATGCCGACGGCTCGCCCATCAAGATCCAGCAGCCGGACGGAACGAGCGTCGACGGTACGCGCATCAAGACGCCCGCGCTCATGCGACCGTCGTACCTGCGCATGGAGGGCCACGGTGCCTATCTGCTCGAGAACGGCGAGATGTGCATTGTTTGGCTGGGCGCCAACGTCAACCCGCGCCTGCTGGAGGATCTGTACGGCGTGAGCTCGCTCGAGGAGATCGATGCGCGCATGACGAGGCTGCCCAAGCTGCCGACCAAGCTGTCCAAGCAGGTGCGCGCCATTGTACAGTCGTTTGCGCAGCAGAGGAACAAGCCCGAGCTACCCGTGCTCATCGCGCGCCAGAACCGCGACGGCACCGAGGTGGAGCTCGCCAACAGCCTGGTCGAGGACCAGAACAACGACGCGATGAGCTACGTCGACTACCTGTGCCACGTGCACAGGATCATCAGCTCGGACATGACCTCGGGCAAAGAGGAGTCGTCGTCCTGGTTCTCGTCGTAGTCGTCACGCTCGTTCCTACTTTGTAGACAGGTGCGGCTACCTTGTTTGGCGGCCGCAGAATCAAAAGCCATGTGTCACAGTGTCTTTGTTGAGTACGTTGGGGTCGCTGTGCGATTGCAGATCTAGTCGACGTGAAGGTCGGGAGTGTTGGACTCGCGTGTTGCGAGCGCGCGGTTTGAAGAATTCGGAAGATCTTGATGCAGCTCGGGCTTAGTTGCTGACGAGGCGCGTGTCGCGTTGATGGACGTGATTTCCGAGTTGAGTTTAAAAGCCGGGCGCAGCAGAAGTCGGTGCTGGCCCAAGCGAGCCGTGGGAGGCTCAACAGTGTGAATCTCGCCAAAAGTGGCTGGGCATTACCTTCGAGCGTGCCTCGACATCATCAGCAACACCGGCCTCCATCACTCTGCGCACGCAACAAGCTCTGTACAAGATGGCGATGCCTCGCGTGTTCCTCGCGCGTCACGGCGAGACGGAATGGTCCATCTCGGGCCAGCATACGGGTCGCTCCGACATCCCGCTCACGCCGCACGGCGAAGAGGTGATGCGCCAGCTCGCGCCCAGCATCGTCGGCGTCGGCAACGGCAAGCTCATCGACCCGACCAAGCTCAACCACATCTTTGTCAGCCCAAGGACGCGATCGCAGCGCACGCTCCAGATCATGCTCGACCACATCCCCGCCAGCCAGCGCGAGCACATCCCGCCCGTCGAGATCCTCCAGGACTGCCGTGAGTGGGACTACGGCGCATACGAGGGCCTCAAGACCGACCAGATTCGAGCAAAGCATCCCGGCTGGGATATCTGGACCGAAGGCACCCCCGACCACCCCGAACGCCCCGATGAACTGCCTGGAGAGTCGGCACAGCATATGAGCGATCGCATCGACTCGGTCATCGCCAAGATCCGCGAGCTCCAGTCGGGACACGTCGACAGGCGCAACCAGGGCCACGATGTCGGTGCCAAGACGTGCGACGTCCTGCTAGTCTGCCACGGCCATTTCAACCGTGTCTTCATCGCGCGCTGGTTGGGACTTCCGCTCACCAACGGCCGTCTGTTCGAGATGGACGCGGGCGGCATGGTCGTGCTTGGCTATGCGCACCACAACTTTGCCGAGCCCACCATCGCCGGTATGTTTTCATCCAAGACCGGGCCCAAGGGCGACGTCGAAGGCTCGCCAGGCTCTGCGGGCTCGGCCAAGCACGAGGAGTCGCAGTACCTCGAGCTCGTCTCGCGCATCATCTCGACGGGCGAGACGAGGTCCGACCGAACGGGCACAGGCACTGTTGCGCTGTTTGCACCACAGCTGCTTCGCTTCAGCCTCCAAGACGGGACGCTGCCGCTGCTCACCACCAAGCGCGTCTTCTTCCGCGGCGTGCTCGAGGAGCTGCTCTGGTTTGTCGCTGGCAAGACCGACTCCAAGCTGCTTACGGACAAGGGCGTGCACATCTGGGACGGCAATGGATCACGCGAGTTCCTCGATTCCCGAGGTCTGCAGCATCGTCGCGAAGGCGATCTTGGCCCCGTCTACGGCTTCCAGTGGCGTCACTTTGGCGCCGAGTACAGGGATTGTGATGCCGACTACACGGGTCAGGGTGTCGACCAGCTGCGCGAAGTCATCGATAAGATCAAGAACAACCCGACCGATCGACGCATTCTGCTGAGCGCGTGGAATCCCAAAGACCTCCAGCTCATGGCGCTTCCACCGTGTCATATGTTCTGCCAGTTCTACGTGTCCAACCTCGACGCATACGCACGCGGCGAGGGCAAAAAGCAGCTTTCGTGTCAGATGTACCAACGCTCGTGCGATCTTGGTCTGGGCGTACCGTTCAACATCGCCAGCTATGCTCTGCTCACCTACATGGTTGCCAAAGTGACCGATTGCGAACCCAAGGAACTTGTCCTCTCCATGGGTGACGCACACGTCTACAAGGACCACATCGAACCCCTCAAGATCCAACTCGAACGCCAACCCCTGCCCTTCCCCAAACTCAACATCAAGCGCAACATCACCGACATCGACGACTTCACCTACGACGACTTTGAAGTCGTCGGCTATAAATGCCACCCCAAGATCGATATGAAGATGAGCGTGTAATCTTTCTGACTTCTACACAGCAATTAAAGGAACTATCTCCGTGTCCATTTTCAGCACAGCCCATCATCGCAAACCAGCATCATCATGAGAAAGAAGAACCGGGACGCGAGGTTCGTGTGGGATTGGCCGCTAGATCTGAGTGGAAAGGAGAAATGCAACAGGTACAAGCGCGCACGAACCCTTTTTTATTTTTAACGGGATGGGATGAGGTTCAAGGGTGGATGAGGATGGCGTGGATGAGGATGTCGCCCATCTCGCTGCGTCCGTTGCGACGAGATGGGCAAGTGAGGCTGCTTTTGTTACGCCGTCCCTGGCGCAGACAAGGCATGCTGTGGAGGAATCGCGCGGTCGGCGACGACGATAGCCGCATCGACGAGGCGCATGTGCTGGTAGTGCTACACAATTTACAAGACGGTGAAGACACGGACAATGTTGTCCGAGTAACCGGCGAAGAGGGTCTGGCCGTCGGCGGACCAGGCGAGCGACAGGCACTCGGGGTCGGCCGAGTTCTTGCCGACACCGGTGAACTCGGGCTTGAGCTCGTCGACGATGCTCTTGGACTCGAGGTCAAAGATCTTGATGCACGAGGCGGTGGCAGCGCACAGCCAGTAGCGGTTGGGCGAGAAGACGAGCGCGTTGACAGTGTCACCGGCCTCGAGCGAGTAGAGGTGCTTGCCGTCCGACAGCTCCCACAGCATGGTGATGCCGTCCTTGCCACCGGAGGCGCAGAGCGAACCATCGGGCGAGACGGTGACGGTGTTGATGTAGCCAGTGTGGCCGTAGTGGTTGGTCTTCAACTTGCACTTGCTGAGCTCCCAAACCTATGCAGCGCAGAGACAGAAAGAGGGTGAGAAAGTCAGTCATCTTTCTACGCCAAGAACTGGCGCAGATCAGAGTTGTTGCGGCGACGACGCCTTCCATCCTTTCGTTCCGTTTGCGGCTCCACCTCGCAAAGAGGTGGATGCTCAGTGATCTTGGTGACTTTAGGATGTTCTCATCGAGCTATGCTCTCTATAGTAGCAAATATTTGAAAAAGCACTCTTCATCGCAAGCCAGCGCTTTGGCTGGCCGCCGCGTTTGTTCCTTGCTCCTGCGCAGGTTCGACCTTGCAAGTCGAACTTGCGCAGGATTGATTCATCCTCCATGGCGTCGTCGTCTGCAAACTCTGCTGTGCGTGTGCCCGCTTGGGCAGCTGAAAGGAAACTTACCTTGACGACCTTGTCCCAACCGGCGGAGACAATGACGGGGTTCTGGGGGTTGGGGCTGAAGCGAACGCAGCTGACCCACTCGGAGTGACCGTCGTCGGTGATGTTGAACTTGCACTCGCCGAGGGTGTTCCAGAGCTTGATGGTGCGGTCACGCGAGCCCGAGACGATCTGGCGGTTGTCGGCGGAGAAGGAGACCGAGAGGACGTCGGCGGTGTGGCCGACGAAGCGGCGGGTGGTGGTGCCGGTGTTGAGGTCCCAAAGACGCAGGGTCTTGTCCCACGAGGCGGAGAGGGCGAACTGGCCGTCGGACGAGATGACAATGTCCGAGACGAAGTGGTTGTGGCCGTGGAGGATGCGCTTGGGGTAACCGTAGTTGGAGTCGTCGCGCGAGAGCTGCCAGACGATGATGGTGCGGTCACGCGAGGCGGTGAGGAGCAGGTCGGGGTTCTCCTGCGAGGTGGCGATGGCGGTGATCCAGCCCTTGTGGCCGGCGAGGGAGCCCTTGTAGACGAGAGACTCAGACCTGTGAACGCAAAGTCACCAGTAGGCGAAGGTCAGTTGTGCCGCTCCAGAAATTGCAATTGGAGCACACATCGCTGATGACAAGGGCATGCTGCAGTGGCGGTCCGATTTGGCGTGGTGTTGATGATTCTGCTGAAGCTCCAACATGCTGCTGGCGGTAACGGTAATGTCGACCGAGTCGCATGACCAAGAATCAGAAGTTCCACACAGATCTTCCTGGCGCAAGGACCGACTGTCTTTCGCTGGATGTGCATGCTCCCCGAGGGCAATGAATCTGCGGCACGTTTGCGGGATCCGCGCGATGAAGTCCGGACCGCAGCTCTGGATTCGACTCCGGCTACACGAGACGAAGGTCGACAGGGCGTAGAGTCTGTCGATAATGCTGCAGTCTCTGCTGCTGGTACTGCTGATCTGCCTCGTGCGGTGGTGAAGTGTTGCGATGCAATGTGAAGCACCAATATTGGCGGCAATAATGTCCGGATTCGTGCGGCCGATTGACAAAGTGTCGGCAATGTGGATGGCGTGGCTGTGTACTGCTGCAATGCTCCTTGTATCTGCGATATGGCTGGTGCTGTTTGTGCGACTTACATCTTGGCGGATATGTGTTCGAGTAGGTGGTGATGAAAGCGGGACGGTGGTGACGACGAGAAGCCGAGATCATCTCGACGACTGGCTCGCGCCCGCCAGCACCGAGTCGCAGAGCTGGCTGCCTGGGCCGTGTCTCTGTGAGCTGCTGCATCACGGGCAAGCCAGACTCTGCCGCGTCTCAGCCTGCGTGTGACCGACCCCCACTGAGCAGCCTGCAACGAGGTGTGGCCCACAGCTGGCTCAATCGGCCTCCGCAGCCTAGACATCTTCTTCCTGAGCCCAGTCGCCAGCCAGACGCCTCGCTGAAGCTGCAGGCACCAGTCCGGCTCCGTTGACTGGGTCTGCTGCCGTTAATTTTCGACGGCGTAATCGCGCACGTGATTTGTGAATTCACCTCATAAAGCTCGGCCGAGCTTTGCCAAAAATCGCAAGGCAGCACCTCAAGCATCCTGGCCTCTGTGTAGGAGCGAGCGACTCGAGGCAGCACCGCGCTCTACCGCGGGCTAGCCAGAGCCCCGAGCGTCAGAGACAGTCTCAGCAAGCAGCAACCAAGGCCGTGGCGCCTGGCTCGCTTTGCGGAGCACGCGCTGAGGGTGAATGGAATTTCCGGCTGCAGAGCGTGACAGTGCCATCTGAAGCGCGCAAAGATGCCGTCGACTGTGAGCGTGTGGGCGAGTGTGGTTGTGTCGATTCCAGCCTTGCTCCTTCACCGTCAAGATCACCACCACATCTATACCTATTCACAATGGCGCCCAAGATCGACCCCAACGAGATCAAGGTGATTATCCAGCATCGCTGCATCGACTCTCTTGCACACTATCGACATGCCGACCTGCCGCACAGATCCGCCGCCGCCACCCCCTCGACACCAGCATCTCGAAGACCAGTCCAGCTCCATGTTTAGCCGACACTACGTTTCGCGACGATGCGCTCGCCTAATGCTATAGAGTACAGTCTGAAGTCGCCATCGCATCTGGCACAAGAGGAGGGTTATCATAGTCGCAGGCGCCTCAGCTTCAAACCCAATCGCGTCTTGTCATGCTGCGACCAAGGAGGTGGTGCTTGAACATTTGGGTCTCCCCCTCAATGAGCACGGCACCATTCCTCTTGGTCGGAGCAAGGCGCAGCGGTGGAGTCAGCAGCTTCCTTCGGCAGGTTGTGGTAAAATGGTCGGGAGGAGGAGAAGCGGGAGAAGCTCGCAGCACGCAACGAGATGGCTCGCGGATGGCTGAACGGCCAGCGAGTGAGACTGCCAATGTGGTGCATCGCGCAGGCCACTCAGTTCGTTTCCCGTCCCATGCACACACATCGACTTGCACTTCAGTCAACCCAGTCCTGATTCGACAAACGGACAACCAACAGCGGATCTGTGCAGCACCAGCATACAGTGTTGCAGTGCTTAAGAGTCGTGCAGCCGGCTCGAAACTCCATCCCGAATGTTACGCTGACCCGTCCCCATCTTCCCATTTGCGCTCATAGATCATCTACCTCCGTGCCACCGGTGGTGAGGTTGGTGCCTCGTCGGCGCTTGCCCCCAAGATCGGTCCTCTTGGTCTCTCGCCCAAGAAGGTCGGTGAGGACATTGCCAAGGCTACCGGCGACTGGAAGGGTCTCCGTGTCACCGTCCAGCTCACCGTCCAGAACCGTCAGGCTGCCGTCTCGGTCGTCCCCTCGGCCTCGTCGCTCGTCATCAAGGCGCTCAAGGAGCCCCCTCGTGACCGCAAGAAGGAGAAGAACATCAAGCACGGCGGCAACATCGCCCTCGAGGAGATCGTCGAGATCGCCCGCAAGATGCGCTTCAAGTCGTTCGCCAAGTCGCTCGCCGGCACCGTCAAGGAGATCCTCGGCACCGCCCAGTCCGTCGGCTGCACCGTCAACGGCCAGAACCCTCACGCCATCATCGAGGGCATCGACGCCGGCGAGATCGAGATCGACGACGAGTAAATGCTTTGGACTCCCTTCCAATTCGTTTCTTCTCGCATCGCATCCTCCCGGTCTTGTTCGTTCACTGTCCTCCCAGCATCCTCCATTCTTTCCATCGCGTCACGCTTTGCTAAAACGTAGCGCGGCCCGCAACGGTCCCAGGCGCTTTCATCATCGAGACGACAACCCCACACGCTGTGCTGTGCATGTTCGGATCCAATGGCCCGATGACGGCCTTGGAGGGAGACCAGAATCCCCATACTCTTCCATCGAAAAGCGAGATGGCGTCGCAGTGCAGCGTGGTGGTCTTCTCGTCTTCGCAAAGCGGTCCTGCGGTCTTTGCATGTAATTCTACGTCTCTTTCGTCCTCGTCGATCCCGACGTGGTTTTCCCTACCATCCCACCCACCCCAAAAATACATCTAGGTTTCCCGCATGGTCTTTGCTATGTCGATCTATCTCGCTTTTCAATCTCAAACCCAAATTGCACGTCACAAACCAAGAAGGGTCACCGCATCAGAGTTAGGCGTTGAGCTTGCTTTCGAATGTCTGTTCCATGGATGCGAGGATGAGCAGGTGCCAGGTGCGGAAATGGGAATGCACGCACTGAGACTGGATTCGGGCGAAGTGCGATGAATACACGATGGATAGCTCACTGCGAGGATCAATCGCGAGCCTTGCGCTTGCCAACGGCGACTGCACTCGGTCGAGGACTACCGGGAGAAACGGGGAAGGGAAGCGGGGAGGAAGCGCCGAGCACGTAGAGAGGAGTGTCGCATTTGCCAGGGAGTGGAGGGAGCGTCGGACACGTCGATGGGTGCCTTGGAGCTGCTAGCGAGCGGGGCGGACGATTCGGCGCGGAAGAGTCGGTGCGGAAGGGTCGGTGCGGATGAGTCGGGTACGTCGATGGGTGCCTTGGAGCTGATAACGAACGGGGCGGAGAATTCGGCCGCCTCGATGGGAGCGTTGGAAGCGCTGGCGAGCGATAGCTGCACAGTGCCTCCGTTTCTTCCAGCCAGACACCAGTCTCCCACTGACCATCCGCCTTGGTGGTTGATCAGGCAGCGCGAGGCAATCGTGCATCCGTTTTCGGGGTGGAAGCGAGGCAACAGCGTGGTGATTTCGCTGTCGCCGGGCATGTCCGGGTCCACCTGGCAGAGGATGAGCGCTGTACCCATCCTATCGACCATGAACTGAGCCATGTCGTCCGACATGACGTCTGAATGATCCAGAGCAGTGGCGGCATCCAAGAAGAAATGAGCATCGTTGCCATAAATCTCCTCATACTCGGCGAGATGCTGAGTGACGTAGAGCCCGACGTCGAGCAGAGAATCGCCGTGGTTGAAGATCACGTCCAGCGCTTCGTATCCGTCCCCGCTCCCATCGAGCCGCCTATCGACTGGCGTGACGTCGATGGCCTGAAGACGGTCGGGCCGAGGTGGTGCTGCTGCAGGCTATCACGCACGGTGGGCTGCATCCCTGGCCTTCGGAGGATCTCTTCGAAGCTCCGCATTTGCCGACGCACCCACTGACTTAGGGCTGATCGCTGCCGTCGAATAAGGAAGGGCTGCCCTTCCTCGTGGCCGCTGTGCTGGCCGCTTGCTCTGCAGATGAAGCGATCACCTGCCGTGCGCTCCCGCACCCTGCTGATGATGATGATGCGGAACTGGCACGTATCCTGCTTGAAAAGCGCTCCCGCACCCTACTGATGATGATGCGGAACTGATGATGATGCGGAATTGGCACGTACCCCTCCCTGCAAAGCGCTTCCGCACCCTGCTGATGATGATGCGGAACTGACACGTACCCCTCCTCGAAAAGCGCTCCCGCACCCTGCTGATGATGATGCGGAACTGTCACGTACCTCCCCCTGAAAAGCTGCACCTATGAAAAGCTCTACCGCGAGCTGGTCTTAATTCGGTCTGCGTGAGCACCAAGTCTGCGATATCGGCCGCCTCAAGGACATAATCACGAGCACTCTCGAGCGAGTTCCTTGTCATCGACTCGATGTCCTCGACAAAGTCAAATTGCTCCCCTCCTGCTTTTCATACCGGATTGACAGCCATGATTGTATTTCAGTGAGTGAGTGGACGGAGAGAAGGAGTGAAAGACGCAGAAGGCGACGACGAAAAGGCTGAGCGCCGATGCCCATTGCAAGGGTGACTTTGGAGCCGTAGCCAATGCACGATCAGGGGCGATACTGTCACAAACGCAGCTCAAAGGCACAGTTTGAGGTGAATCTGTGGCCATCGAGTCTTGAGACGAGGAAGACGTTGGTCTCGAGTTGCCAAGTTGCGAATCGCACTGGCTTCGCAGCAGTCCGTGGGGCAGAAGTTGGCATCTCGTCGTTGTTTGGAGAGGTTTCTTGGAGACTCTTGGGTGCGGAGAGTTGTGAGGCTAGATGGGCAGCTTGTTCGCGTGTGAGCGAGATGGCATTTCGACGTCGAATCACCTTCTTCCTGTGCTCGTGTGCGACAATAGTCTTGCGCAGTGAAGCGGTGCTCGCTTTCCGAACGCTTCGTACCGACACAGTTGGCACTCGGGGTCTAGTAAAAGAAGGATGGAATGAAGGTGGCGTGAGGTTGGTGTTGGTGATGTCGGTGAGCACCGATCGCGAAACCTGCACAGTGCGTGGAGATGACGCAGTGTCACTGCCGACGTCGATGCGGTCGTGGTGGAGCGGGGTACGGACAGCTGAGATCGCAACTGCCAGTGGTGTTGATAGGGATGATCGCGGAACAGCCTTTGACGACAACCCTGCTTGGTTTGGGTTGAACGACGGACGCGTGGCTGACATCATGGCTAGAGTCATAGCGCTAGTCGATGTAGCAGCGAGGTCAAGGGTCCAGATGCAAGACACCATCACCACTGAGACAGTCTAGAGCTGCCAAACTTATCGAGACCCTTCATCCTTCCTTTTCCTCTGCTCGGGATCTTATATGTTCCAGTCCTGTCCATGTGCTCTCCTTGAGGTTGTGCTGGACGAGTGATGACGTCGTCATTCATCGTCCTTTGTCCTGCGCATGCCCCTTTGATCCTGTCACAACCACCCTTTCTTCCTGCCTTGAACACAAGCGTTATGCAGCGGTCAACAAAGGATCGACACATGGCAATCGAAGCTTCGCTCCGGCCTCCCTTTGTTGCCATGTGCCCAGGAACAGCCAAGACCAATCAGCCGACATGCCGCGCCTCACTTTCTCTCAATCTGCACGCCCTGCCGCCTTGTCAATTTGATTAACCCCCCTTTGTCCCGTTTCGACACCGCCAACGCTTTGCCCACATGGCATTGTGCACCTCGTCCGTCCCCTTTCATCCCGCGACAAAGCTTGCTCACATAGCTGCAATCTCCGTGCACCTCCTCATTAACGCAACCATGTGCCAAGTTCAAAGGTGTATTGTCCAAGCGAAGGCAGCCTAATAAACAAAAAAAGGGAACGTCTCAGGTTGCGCACACGGCGCGGCGCGACGACGCCTGCTAAAAGCGAATGAGAATGGTAAACGAGTGAAGCAGATCGAGACGTTGCGGTCTTCCATCGTAGAACGTCGAGAGATTAAGAGTGGAGGTGTCGAGGAGACGTTGCGGTCTTCCATCGTAGAACGTCGAGAGATTAAGAGTGGAGGTGTCGAGGAATGAGCGGGAGCTCCTCGGCTTTTCTGGACACCAAGCTGCTGGCATCCGAGCGCTGCATAGGGCCCTTTTTTCAGCGAGCACGGCCGTAGCCGCCCGAGCTCTGCCTGTCGTGGTACTGGCCGCCGTGCTGCGGGTACTGCTGCTGGTACTGCTGCTGCTGCTGGTGGTACTGCTCCTGGTAGGAACGTGGCGGATAGTCTTCATAGCCTTGACCACCGTACCTGTTGCCCTCCTCGTAGTAGGCACCAGCGTCGCCAGCGTGGTACTCTCCCCAACCCTGCTGGTAGCCGCCCTGAGAGCTGCCGCGGCCCTGCTGCTCGTAGCCGAGCGGGCTTTGGGCGTAGCCGCCACGGCTGCCGCTTCGTGGATGGTCGTAGTAGCTTCCGAGCGCCTCCTTGCTCTCGGCGACGCTGGCCTGGTCGTGCATGCGGTAGCTCTCAAAGGTGTTGGAACTGTCCATCCTGCGTCCGCCGAAGCGGCCTCCGTTGACGGAGCCGACGGGGGTGTCGACACGCTTGTACTCGGGGCCCGAGCCGACGTCGCGGCTGGTCCAGGGAGCTGCCGACTGTCGCGCTGCAGCCTTCTCGCCTCGCGAGTTCTTGCCCTTGCGCCTCCACAGGCAGATGCCGAGGGCGATGAGCGCCAGCACGGCAGCACCAGCGACGGCAATGCCAATGATCTTGCCGAGGCCAAAGCTAGACGACGAGTCGCCGGGCTTGCTGATGTTGGCGGTGTACTTGGTGCTGTTGACGGGTGCTGGAAGCGAGACGAGAGCAGAGCCGAGCGTCGCCGTGAAGGGGACGTTGCCGGGACCCGTGGCGGTGGTGCCGACCATGATCATCTTGCCATTGCTGGGCACGCCTGCGACCGTGACGAAGAAGAGTGCGGGACCAGGCACAAGAAGGCGGTTCATGGCATTGGTGTTGGGCAGAGGGTTGACCATGTAGGTGACCGAGGCGTCGTCGTTGACCGTGTAGGTGTAGTCGAGGTAGACGGCGCGCTGACCCATGTTCATGGCGTGCGTCGAGAAGCCGGGGCGGATGATGGCAAACTTGGTGTTGGCGGCCTTGGCATTGGCCGAGGAGCCCATGAAGGTGCCGTCGACGGTGATGTTGAAGGGGCTACCGCCGTACTGGATGGTGGTGGGCATGCCCTGGGGCGCAGGCTTCTGCTGGCCCCAGTAGGGAGGGTACCACTTCTCGATCTCGTAGGTGGTGTTGAAGGCCTGAGGGGTAGTGCCGGTAGGCATGTTGAGCGTCACATCCTGGTGCGGGTTCGAGCCGGCGACCATGACCGAGCCATCGGGCAGGAGAAGGGCACTCGAGTGATAAAGTCGGGCGATGGTAGAAGCAGCAAAGCCGGCGTTGGAGAGACGCTTGCCTTGCGGCTTGGAGGGGTCGTAGAGGACGGGCACGTACGTCGGGTCCTGGGCGAGACCTTCGGTGTTGATGGTCTGGCCGTTGTACTGGGCGCTGTTGTAGGTGGCGTTCGTGTAGCCGGCGGTGCCCTTCTCGGCGCCGTTGAGGATGACCATGGTACCATCGGGCAGATGGATGAATTGACCCATGGTGCGGCCCTCGGGCAGGTCCTCTTCCTTGACGTACTGGACGTTGGCGATCTGGTTGCCCTGGTTGTCCTCGGGGCTGATGGAGGAGCAGTCGTTGGAAGCGGTGATGCCGAGAATGTCGCCGCCGGGACCACCGTAGTTGCCCCAGAGCGTGTCGCTCATGACGCTACCACCGCAGAAGAGGATGGTGGGCGTGTACTGGTTCTGGGGCGTGAGGGGCAGCATGGCGACGGCAGCCGAGGCCGGGTAGACGCGGACGACCTGGCCGGGCATGTCGGGAAGCGCGGTCTCGATGTTGTTGACGTGGTCCCAGAGGATGGTGCTGTAGTTGGCCTGCATGAAGATCTTGCCAGAGGGCATGAGGTAGGTGTGCGGATACATGTTGAGACCGGAGGTCTTGCCCATGAACTGCGAGACCGACTGGTTGCCCTTGGAAGGGAAGTACTCGTACGTAGGGTTGGCGCCGCCTCCCTGGTAGAAAGGATCGGTGTTGGGCGTGTTTCGGTTGATGTAGCCGCCTCCGACGGCGCCGCCGACGAAGAGGACGCTGCCGTCCTCGAGCACCTCGATACCGGGGTACCAGCGGGCGGACTGAAGCATGTTGACCTGGGCGGTGGTTGTGCTGGGCGAGTCGATCCATGTCTTGGAACCGGGCTCGAGCAGACGGATTGCGCGAGTGCCATCGTAGTCCTGGTAAGGGCTGAGGTTTTGCGCGACGGGGGCGCCACCGTAGCCGACGGCTTGGTTGCCACCGGCGACGACCCAGGTTCCGTTGCCAAGCGTGGCGCCGGATGCGCAGAAGGTATTGGTGGTCACCGAGACACCCGTGACGGAGTTGTCCGTGAGGTCGAAGAAGGAGCCCCAGACCGGACGGCCGTCGGCGAGGCGCTTGGTGTTGTTTTCGGCCTTGTCGAGGATGAAGACGTTCTGCTCATCCATGAGACCGAGCATCATGGCCGAGGCGAGCGAGTCGGTGTTGACAACCTCGTAGGTTCCAGCCTTGGCGGCGGCTACGCCGCGCGCGGAGATGGCGAGGGCGGTGGTGGCCAAGACTGCGGCCCTCTTGGCGAGCCTTGACGAGGAAGATGGGCGCGCCATGGTGAATCGAGTATGGATGCGGTCGCGATCCAAGCAAAGAGCGAAGGACGTGTCGAGGAGAAGGCGAGGATGAGTGGGAGAAGCTTGTTCCCGAATCAATCGCTACCGTGGAGGAGCAGCAACTCGAACGAAGCGACAAGACGTGGTGCAAATCCAAGAGCGAAAACTCTAGAGAAGGGGCGAGCGAGATCCGGAAGGCAGCCTCTCTGAGCAACGAACGAGACGAGAGAGGCGTGTTCGGATGCTGAGCCGATGAGACGCGGGTGAGGGGAGAGGAGAGAGAGGGATGGAGGATGTGGTGGAAGGAGACAAGGAGCGTGGGTGTGAGTGCGAGGATGGCAGACAATCGGCGAGGTCCGATGAGGCGGGCAGAGCGGGTTTTAGGGTGCGAGAGGGGGGTGCGGCGTGAATTGTCGAGATGAACGAGGTCCAAGGCCTTGCTGGCCGCCGTGAAGCACGCTGCGTGTGGGAGTGTTTGGAAGCGGTGCTGTGCACCACACAGTGGGGCGCCTGGGAGGTGCAGTGGGCTGCGGCGGCTCGGCCAGCAGAGCCAAATGACGGCTTAGGGGTGTGTGGGCACGACACGGCACAGCAAGCACAAGAGCAAGGGCACAGGCGGCTTCGGCGTGGCGTGAAATTGCGCCTGCCCCTGCACGCACGGCAAAGCTCCAACAGGTTGGTCTCAGCTGGCGCGCTGCATACCGCGCCTTCAAAAAAAAAGCCACTCTCTCCCTAGGTTGGCCAGCAAGCCGACCAGCGGCAGCGGCACCTCGCCTACCGCTGCTGCCCGTATTTTTCCTATTTTTATTTTTTGCTTAGCAAGGGGAATCGTGTTTCAAAAAAAAAGGTCGTGCGCTGATGGCTTGAATTTTGGGACGAAATGATGGGTTTCGAGATCGACGGCGTGTTCGAACCTCGGCAGGCATTGCGCTGTTCGAGCTGGCAGCTCGGCACGACAGGGGCCAAGCGATGCCCTTGGAATACAAGAAGAAAACTGGCAGGTGCGGGTGCGATTTCAGGTGCCTGCATCTCGACGGCGCGGTTCGAATTTTCAGGTCCGACTACAGCGAGCGAGCAAGTGTTGCTGGCCACGCTGCATCCTCTGTTCGCCGGCTGCGAGCGCAGCAAGCTTTGCTTGGTGTTGGTCACGCCAGTGTCCCCTTCTCACGATGAAGTCTTCAAATGTCGGAGCGATCCGAACGAGTGTGTCGGGTGATACAGTCGAATGAGCGACCAGAGCAGACTGGAAGGCTTTGCAGTTGTTGCGACTTGCTTTCTTTTTTGATAGAAGGATTCTCAACTTGACCTACCCTTTGTTTCCATGGGTGGAGTCGTGTCGGAGAGTCGCCGCCGTGCTCGTCGACGCAACTCCGAGCCCCAACCCTGCGATGTTTCCGCAGCTGCGCAAACCGGCTGTTAGGCGTCACAGCGTCGTCGGCTCATCCGCTACACTGCGAGGGCTCGAGCTCTAGCACTCAGCTGACTCGCGTGCACATCGCGTATCTCTTGCCGCGCCTGCATCTCATGTTGACGACAGGTACGGAATGACCAGGTGTCTCGTCCGTCTTGGCAAGCGGCCTGTCATTGTGCGCTAAGCGATCCGGCAAAGGAGCGACGATCTTCTGCACAGGATGCCGGCGCACTCGTCACGGTCGGCGACAGCGGCAATTCCGCAGATCCGCGACGCTTCTCGCCTTTCCCGCCCTGGTGCCAGTCGCTGCTATTCAATCTGCCACGCAACGCCAATGCTGGCTTCGGCGACTCCGGGATCGTCTGGACATGCCATCGGCCGTTCCGAGCCGACCTCGGCTTGTCGCTGTTCGGCGTAAACACAGTTGCCATGCAGGTGCGAGCGTCAGATGCCTGCAAAGGATCAGCCGGTGCCTCGCAGCGAAAATCCAAGCACCGCGAGCCGCAAAGGCTTGGCAGGCATTTTGGACCAATGCAAAGCGCTTGCCTTGCGTGCGCAGATGCGTGGCCGCCACCGCATCCGCAGATTGCCAGCATTCGCGTCCCGCCTCGGCGCAGGCTGTCATTCGTTGCAACCCGCCCCACCATGACAGGTGGCGTCGAGCCACTTGTCTCCTTTGGCAGCCATGCATTCCCGGTGCGTGCGTGGGTGCCTTGGCGGTAAGTGAGCGCCATTCTTCCAGGCCCTGACTCCGGCACGCGCTCTTACCTCTGCCGAGCTGGAAGACGCTCCGGACACGAGTGCGGCCACCTTCGAGAGGATCGGCACTTGCCATTCCATGCCGCCGGGCTCTTGATCGGCACAGAGCAGCGCCGAGTCGATTCGCACACGATCCGCTACTGGGGCTTCCCGATGTGCTACCATCGCGCATCGGTACGATGGCTGCTACAGCATGTGAGAGAGTCTGCATCTAACACCATCTCAATGCTTCCGGTCGCTCTTTGCTTTTGAACCACTTGAGTCGCAGCTCCGCCTCGTCAGAGACGGAGGGGGACTGACGAGCCGCAAGGTGGTGCGGCCCGCGAGACCCTGAGTCTGTAGTATCGGCCGAGTGACACTATCTGATCGGCTGTGCTGGAGTCGATCTCGATGAGATTCGCACCGAGCTTGCGGTGTGGAGCGAATACAGCGAGCGAATACAAACCAGACGAGGGGGCCAAGTGCAGGCTCGAGAGAGTTTGTAATCGCTAGAGATTTTCGAAAGCGGTCCGAAATCGAAAAGCAGAGCTCGGTTGCAGCGAAAACGCGCGGTGTCAGGTGGCCAACGGGGCGGGCCAGCGACCAGAGAGACACACTCTCTTCGCCTGGAGCTGGAAGCGAGAAGAAGGCCAAAGGGGAAGGTCGAGCTCGCGCTGAGGGTGGGCAGCTGCGCTAGCCACCGACGAGCCTTCGAGCACGAAGAGGGTTGGGCTGCGCTGCGCCGCTTTGCGCTGCTTTGCGCTGCTCTGCGCCTCCGCTGCCGCACAAGGGCAAAGACCCGCGCTGAGGGGAACGCGCAGACACACACACGCACACACAGACACACACGCCGAGCACCTGGACCCGCACTCGCCGCCTTCGCCAGGTTGACCTGGCCTCGCGTCTGGCTCTCTGCGCCCGCGCCCTCGCCCGCCTTTGCCCCCCTGCAAGCCACAGAGGTTCAGCTCAGTCTTTTGCGCGTCTGGACAAAGCTTTCCACTTCCGCCACACCATCTCTTCTTTGTTCCGCAGTTCCCGGTTTCGTATCGTCGAGCTTCGTTTTCGGTTCTTCTCTCTCATCGCAACACATCGGTCCCAGACTCGTCCGTCTCGTCTTCTCGTCTCGGCTTCCAGCATCGGCTCGATTGTATCGGTAAGTTTTCGCCTCGCATGATTGCTTCTGCGCATGTGTCTAGCATGGCGCTTTCCAACGCATTGGCTTCCAAGTATGCCCTTCGCTTCACATCACAGCGGCTATCACATCGTGCGCTCGTTTGCGCATTGTCTGCCATCGATCCACGAAGCATCGCGCAGCAGTACATGTTCGCAGCACGAATCAAGCAAAGGTCCAAATGACTGACCTTCTCCTTTTGTTCTATGCCCTCTCGAAACTCGCCTCCCCGCCGATACTGTCTCAACTGTCTATGCCGACAACCATCCACGCCATCGCCGTCGCCTTCACAATCCGCATCTGCGCATCGATACATCTCCAATTCGCTCGCTATCCGCATCGACCCTCCAACCAACACAGTTAGTCTTTCGGATCCCTCTATAGCCCGTCTACTCGAACTACTTCAAGATGGCCGCCAAAGTTTACGTCGGAAACCTCTCGTGGAACACCACCGATGACAGCCTCGCCCACGCCTTCTCGGCCTACGGTCAGCTCACCGACTACATTGTCATGAAGGACCGCGAGACCGGCCGCTCGCGTGGCTTCGGCTTCGTCACCTTCGCCTCCCAGGGCGAGGCTGACGCTGCCATCGCCGCCCTCAACGAGCAGGAGCTTGATGGCCGTCGCATCCGCGTCAACATGGCCAACTCGCGCCCCGCCGGCGGCATGGGCGGTGGCTACGGTGGTGTTACCAGCCAGTACGGCGCTAACGCCTACGGCGGTGCTGGTGGCTACGGCGGCTACGGCGGCCAGCCCGGCGGTTTCCAGCAGCCCGGTGGCTTCCAGCAGCCCGGCGGCTACCCCCAGCAGGGCGGCTACGGCGGCTACCAGCAGCCCGGCTTCCAGCCCCAGCAGGGCGGCTACGCTGCTCCTCAGCAGGGTTACGGCGCTCCCCAGCAGGGTGGCTACGGCGGGTAAGTACCTTTCTTCCCCTTTGCCTCCTCGATCCGGCTTCCCTTCTCGTTTCCTGTCTCTCTATGCTGGCTCGTCGCCAGCAGCTGTGCCTCGGCTCCGTCTGCCGTCCGCACGCATGTCGCTGCGCATCCTGGCGCTGGACGTGTTGCGGAGGTCGCATGATGTTCCAGTGATCGTCTTCCGTTCTAGCATGTCACTAGAGGCTCTGCGGCCTTGATCGCACAGCGCTGTTCCGACCCCTCCTTCTCACTCGCTCCACCTCCTCCCCCATCCACATTGTCTCGGCTGGTTCGGATTCTCAATGGTGCTCTCTGTTTCTGTTTTCTGGTCCCTGTTCCCTCGTCGCTCGCTCGCTCGCTGCTCCGTCGTTGCTTCTCGTCTCGAACATTCGACTCTTGGTTCCTCAACGCTCGTCAACTCGGTCTCCTTTCCGCCGTTCTCTCGCATTCCTGTTCGCCTTTCGATGTCCGTCCGCGCTCGAAACCTTCCGCGTCTCGACGTCGCCTCTTCTTGCCGGTCTTGCGCCTCTTTGTCTCTACGTTCTCCACGACTCAACAGCTACGGTGCCCAGCAGAGCTTCCAGCAGCCCTCGCAGCAGAACGGCGGCGGTTACAACGGCCAGGGCTACTAAACCCCGTTCGCCTAGTTTGTCTTGATGCAGTGCATCGCGCCTCGTCCTGCGAGGCTCGGCGGTGCCTGCTTTGCTTCTCTCGATTCTGTACTTTCGCGCTGAATGAATCGATCCAGATTCTCGAGCCCTCCCGTTGTCCTCTTGCTGTCCTTGTCGTGTTGCTGCCTTTCTCGCTGAGCCCGCTCGCGCCCCCTTGCTACTTGGTTCGAGATGAACTTTTCGACTGACCCTCACTTGCTTCCCATTTGCTTTGCTGTCAACAGCTACAACGGCCAGAGCCAGTAAACTCGATTCGCTCTTCAGTCGATGATACCTCTCCATGTCTCTGAATTGGTCTGCCTCTTTCCAAAAAAAGCAAGTGTCTTTTGGACCTTGCGTCCAGGGCATTTGATCTCATCCCCCTAGCACTCACAGATGACTCGTTCCCCTTGGTCTCTGACCCCCGTCAAGGCTGCACTCGAATCACAAAAGTCATGCTTCCGTGCGATCCCTCCATCTTGTCTGTGTCTGTGTCTGCGTATAGCGATGAAAGAAGTTCAACCATGAGTGTTATCGCATCGGCTCACACTGACAACTCGGCTCTCTTCGAAGACAGTCAATGCGGCAAATCAAACAGGGCAGATGTTGTACATTGATAGAGTGCGCAGCCTTGGACTAGCACCGATGTGAGGGCCAGTGGACTACGGATTGACGACGAGAGACAAACAGTCGAGAGACGAGAGACGAGACGAACGAGCAAAGAGCGGAAAGACGGCTAGAAATACATTATCAAGGCTGCACTGGGACTGACGAAGCGGAAGCTGTTTCTGCGGGACAAAAGGAGCGAAGGGGCGGGTGGGCGCAAGGCTACCTGGGGTAGAGGCGGCGCACGAGGCGGTCACGGAGAATAGCAGAGGTTGGACGAGGGCTGGTTGGATTCGACCTTGGAGCATGCTCCGCAGTCGGGGCAAGTGGCCCAAAGCTCGGAGCCGGTGCCGTCGTTGTAGCGCACGCAGAGCTGGGGGATGCTTTTGCACTGCGGGCCGTGCACGCTTGAGGTGCTGGCACTACTCCCGTAGTCGACGTCCATGCCGTTAGACTCTGAGAAGGAGTTGTGCCTGCCGGGAGCCGGACCCAGAATGCCGTATGCCGACGCCGGCGACGTGGGCGGATACGGCTCCACGTCCGGATACTGCGATGGCGCAGCGGTGCTGAAGTAGTCGGAGCCGTTGGACGACTTGTGCTCGTGGCCCACCAGGAAGCCTGAGCTCGATGACGACGACGGCGTCACGAAGCTCGAGCCAGGCGCAACGCTCGAGCCCGTGAAGGGGTTGTGGCCCAGCTGCGCCAGCATCGCCTGGTTGACGTCGGCGGGCAGCGGGTGGAACTGCGCATCGCCGTTGAACACCAGACCCGCCGAACGCGGCAGGCTGAGCTTGGGTCGGACGTGGAAGTCGCCCGCAGCATCAGCGTACGAGTCGAGGTCTTCGAACGCCTTGCGCTTCTTGCCGCAAGCACCTGCGCCTGCCATGGGAATCGGCGCAGCAACGGAGCCGTGGCTCAGATTGATGGGGTTGTACGAGCTCGACTCGATTCCAAAACCTTGGAACACCATGACGATTGTGTCTGTCGGCGTAGTGGTGACGGCGAATGACCTTGCTGCGCGGTGGAGCAAGGGGTTGAAAGAGGATGAAGAAGAGCTAGCGAGGGCAGTGGGAATGCTGCGAGGCTTGCAGGAGATCGAGCTGTGGAGCAGTGGAGCGCAAGAGGACGGATGCGTAACTGGATCGGTTCGCGTCGCGAAAAAGGCAAGAAAATTGAGAAATGCCGGCGAAATTGAGACGGGGAACGAGAGGGCGAGACTGGCGTGCTGCGCAGCTTTTGGCGTGGATTTTCTTTCTTTTTTTCTCGGACCAGCTGTCGAGTAATGAGTTATTCGGTGGGGTTTACCGGAGCCAAGGTTGGCAGGGAAAACAGCGCAGAGGAGAAAGAAGCGTCGTCTGATTCGCTTCAGAAATGTAAAGGAGTGTGTGGCGTGGTGTGGGCGTAGTGCAGAACAGTTGCAGTGGGTGCGAGCGAGTGGAAGGGATGGCGAATGTGGTGGAAAGGTAAGTTGGATCGAGGCGCTTCGAGGTTCATGTCGAGAGAAGGGGAGAGCAGGGTCAGGGCGAGAGGCGGCGGCGGCATGGTCGGGCGAGAGGATCATCCGCCACAGCAGGTGGAGGAGTGACAGACCGAGAGGCAGCGGCCGGGCGCGACGGCCGTCACGGCGAGCGCTCCCGAGGCGTGGCCAGAACGCGCCAGCGGCACGCCCGCGGGTCACACGGACTCGAAAAGGCAGGCACGCTTGCCCCGACTCTCCCACTAACAGCGCGGCACCCCTCAAATCTGGGGTCGTTCCTCGCGTCGAGTCTCGATCATTTTACCCCCTTGATGGGCTCACAAACACACTGTCCAGCCACCTCATTTGACCGGCAGATGAAATGAAAGCGACTCGGCTGTCCGCGTCGCGCAGATGCGTCGATCGACTGTCGTCTGATCGACTTGCAAATGTTCCCACAGGCTCCTCCGCCGTGTCTCGGCGCTCGCCGATTGCTAGGCTCAGTCAAAGCACCTTCCGCTCGCACGCTGAGCTGAGCGCGCGCTCGCCCTCGTTCGCGCCCTTCCGCTTCGGCGCAGCCGCTAGCGCAGATGCGGGTGCGCCGAACAAAGCGCTTGAGAACGAAGCGAAAGTTGGTACGGATCGCCCGACTGCTGCGGAAGTGCCGGGCCAGTCGGCTGATTCGCAGCAACATCGGGCCGGCCGAGTCTCGTAGTCACTCGCCAAGGGTTTGAGCGTCGGTGCACGAGTTCGAAACTCTTCGCTGAGAATTTGAGCCGTGCCAGAGATGATCGTCTTTTAGCGCGAGATCTTTTCGTACGAGAAGCGATCGCTTGAATCGGCCGCGCAAAGGACCGATTGCCCCCGCACGTCCCTTAAGGGTCCAGCGGAAGCTTGCTTGGCTCGACCACGCCTTGTCGCTTCGCCTCATCACACACACTTCTAACCATGCCGAGTCTGACAGAGTCGTTGACGTGGGCAGCTGCCCTTGACAAGTTCTTGCGTGGCTCGCAGTCTGTAGCTTCGGTCGCTGGTGGTGACCACATGGCATGGCAGCAGTTCTCGGGCAAGAACCTCAGCTGTAGGGTGGTCTTCTCTCAGCCCAGCGCAGATGCCTGTACGAGAGCTGAGAGCGAAGGAGATGACAGCGGCTCTGCAACGTCTTGGAGGCTATCAAGGGACCGTCAGCTGCGCATCACTGTGGAGTGCGGGTCGATAAAGACCAGCGATGACAAACCACAGAGCATGGCGCCAACGACTTGTGTTGAGCGCGTCGAGTCAGGACGGAGGGAGACACCTTCTCAGCCGCGGGAGGCCATCATACTGGTGAGAAAAGGACATCAGCGGCAAGATGTAGATTCGCATGCTGAAGGGATCTGGCTGCTCTTGCGACACGGCTCTGCCTCAGGAGGATGTGGATTTGGTGAGCGTGAACAGGACCTACTACCACACGGAACATCGTCTGGGTGCTGTCGAAACAGCGCACAGGGGCCTTATGATCGGTATTCGCTATCTCGATCAGCTGGATGCATCCAAGGTATGTAGAGCATGAGGGAGAGTCGACGCAGGCACGATGGAGCATCTGCTTCATTGACGACGACTGGTTCGGGTTCAGTGCCATCGGATGCAGCTCCACTTCTCACGTGAGGAGGACAAAGCGTTCTTTCTTGGTCTCATCGAGGTGAGTGCAGCTTCCGGATTGGATGAGCATGCGTGCCTCAAGACCGACGTCTGACGAGATTCCAACGAGTCCGAATCAATAGCCGGAGAGCACCATGCGGGAGGCACCTCTACCCTCAGAAAAGCTTCCTACGCTAAAGTACTCGGCCACACACGCGCCAGCACCGACGTCAGAGCCAACGGACGAGGGTCAGTCTCAAAGTGGAAGCCTCTTACAGCGACTGGTGGAAATGAAGACGACGCCCGCGACTCCGCAAAGCAATACGGGCGAAGATCATGGCCCCTACCAAGTCGGACGTGGCTGGACAAGTCAGGAGAGCCAGCCGGCTTGGCGCTGCTGTTCCTGCGGCAGCTCCGACATGACCATGCCTGGCACGCAAACAGCTCCCACAGAGCAGACCGCTGTGGATCCGGACTGCGCAGACGAGGACGCGGCATACCAAGGGTGGCCCAGCCCGAGCGCCATCGACTGCATTGTGGGAGATGTTCGCAGGCTCTGTCTGCCCAATCCGGCTCTGAGCGACTTGGTGGACCGATGCATCGAGGACGTCCTCTCCGGCTGCAGTCTCCGCGGAAGCCAAGGCGAAGAGGCGCCGCCATGCACAGGCCAGTTCCAGCTGTTTGGCGGGTACGAATGAAAGCAGCATGTGAGATCTGCAAGGAAAACGGTCCGACTTTGGTGGGGATGCTAACACGGCAGGCAGCCTTGGTGTCTTGGGTCGTGTGGAGAAAGGCTGCTGCGCGCTGTGCAAGAAACTGCAAGGGCAACCAAGCACCGCACAAGGTGGGCTTGGTTTGAAATCCAATCAAAAATCACATCACCCTGCGCATTTCTCGGAATTTTTTTCTTACCTCTCTCTGCCCTGTGGTGAGGCAGAAAAGAAAAGAAAACCCGAAATTGAACTCGAGCGGCTGAGCCTGCAAATTGTGCAGCGGTTGAGCCTTGCCTTGCTGCTCTGCGCTGTGTAGCGGTGGGGGCGCAGCGCGTGAGGAGTCAGATTTTGCGTCTGTGACTTGCTGGATCGCGCACGACACGTCTGACAGATGCGCCTGTTCGAATTTTGGCCACCTCCAGACGCCCTGCGTTTGGCGTTGGACCAAGACGCAGAGCAGACCCTCCCATTCACACCCCTTAGCAACCTCGTCACCGTCGTCGAGACATCGTCGCCTGCGCTGCACCCACTCTCTCACAAGCAGCGACTTTGGTCAAAATCAAACAAGCGCAAACCCGTCCAACTCGCCTCGCATCCGTCGGGAGTGGTGGCCAGCACAGACACATCCACTCGCCTCGTCTCGTGCCACGACCTCGTCACGCGACGTCGTCCCTTTGTCGATCCGCCCCACGCTTCGACACGTCGGTCTCGCCTTGCACCTATCGCCGTCGCTTTCTGTCGCGCTCACGACGTGGACACATACACCGTGCACATAGATCGTCGCGTTCGGATCACCAACCTACACCCACGCCGGCTCGCTTCCGTAAGCTGACGCCCCTGCCCGCTTCCATCAACCTTGCCACCTCGTCAAGTGCTTTGCTCGCCATTCATCCTCAGCAACGACGCCTGCTTCGCCATCCTTCATGGACGCGTAGACGACGTGCAGTCCCTCTAGCGACTAACGACAAGGGCTACCTCTGCATCGATCTGGCCATCCCTCCACACTGCCACCATGGGGAGGCCTCAGCGCGCCGCAGCGGCGGGGCCTAGCCGACGCAGCAACCGCGCAGCGGCCACGCTCAAGAACGAGCGCATCACACGCAGCAGCCGCTCCAAACACAGCTACGCCCTCGACGATCCCGAGCAGGTGGAGCGCGACCTCAACTCGCAGCTCAAGCGCATGGGCTTGTATGCCGCCAACACCACAGGCGACGGCAACTGCCTCTTCAGGGCTCTCTCGGACCAGCTCTACGGCCATCCGGGCCGACACGCAGAGTTGCGCCAAGAGACGTGCGACCACCTTGCCGACCGTCCAGACAAGTTTGCCGGTTTCGTCGACGACAAGCCGTTCGAAGAGTACGTCCGCCTCATGCGAGAAAACGGAACGTACGGTGGTCACCTCGAACTACATGCTTTCGCCCAAATGAAGCAGAAGCAGATCAAGATCGTTCAGCCCGGCCTGGTGTACGTCGTCGAAGGTGTCGACGACTCGCCAGAGGCGCTACGAGCACGTGAACTCAAGGAGCAGGAGCGGCTTCGGGTGCAAAATAGCATCGAAGCAGGCACAGACGCAGGTCCGCTCACCGAGCGTCAACGGCGTCGGCAGAAGCGCGAGGAGACTAAGCGCGAAAAGGTGTCCAAACTTGACATTGCCGATCCATCTTCATCCACGCCTTCGTCCGACGCCCGCCAGACAGCGACAACGGCGGAAGCAGAAGACGCGCCGTCCAGCCAGGCAACTGCATCTACACCTGCCTCATCACAAGAAGCGAGCACTTCGGCGCTCAAGCATCCTCCCGAGGCGTACGGTCCGCTTTACATTGCCTACCACAATTGGGAGCACTACAGCTCCATCCGCAACCTCGACGGGCCGCATTCTGGGCTCCCGCGCATAAAGGAGCAGATTGCGGCGGCAGCGGCAGCGCCCGACGCGGACAGCAGAAGCACAGTCAAGGACGACGCCGAGCCCACCACCGAGGAAAAGATGGTCTTGCAGAGCATCAGTGGCGACCACGACCTGCAAGAGGTGCGTCGGCTGCTGCGCGAGAATCTGAACGACTGGGCGCATGTGGTGGAACTGCTAGTGGAGAAGGACACCATCATTGACGAGGAGGAAGTAGGAGCAGAGCTGCAGGCGGTGACATCCCCGGGCGAGGCATCGGCGGCCGGCGTGGAACGATCCACATTGACGGCTCCCACGCCCCTTCCGGACCACATGCGACGGTGGCGTGCCACCTCGCCTTCGTCCGTGGATACGTCGGCGACACACAGCAGTGGTGAAGGCGACTCGCCCTCGACCACAGCCACCACGGATGACGGCGGCGATACGACAGCGTGTGCGTCTCCGGAAGCCTCGAGTGGGTCGCGCGGCAGCACACCGGGTGTCGAGAGGCTGAGCAGCAAGCGCGCTGCGTCGTCGGATGCCATGACAATGAGCATGATCCGCAGTCCAAAGCGACGCTCGCAAAGCCGATCGCCAGATATCCATGCTCCGCCAGGCTCGCAGCCCGACGACGAGGCTAGTGGAGCCGCATTGGACGTAACAGCGACCAACACGACAGCCGACGACGATGCGCAGGAAGGCGAGACCGTGTACGAGATCCTCAAGCGCGGCCGTGGGCGTCCGCGCAAGGACGGCCTGCCGAACAAGTCGAGCATCGCGGTCAAGCGGCGTGTGCCCACGGCGCGCGAAAAGCGCGATGCGGCGCAGGCTCGCAAGCGCGAGCGCCAGCTCGAGAAGGTCGGCCGCGCGCGTGCCCGCATCACTGGCGACGAGGTGGCGAGTTCGAGCCCACGCCCTTCGCCCGCCGAGGTGTGCGGCTTCCGCGAACTCAAGATCTGAACGCCTGCGAAGGCTGTCGCTGCTCTGTATGGTCGTGATGCCGATGGCTGACCGGTCATGATACCCGCGATGCGTTCGCATCGTGCCTGCGTAGAGTCACGCCCACTCTGTCTACAACGCTGTCTTCACTTGCATCTTCAACCGCATCTGTTCCTTATCGCCATATCCACGCAGCATTATCTCATCGTTCATCGGACTCGGTGTGTTTGGCCTGCTGTGTGCGGATGGGCTGGGATGGAGGTCGCAAATGAGCTCCCTGAGGGTGGTGTGGGCTTGGCTGTGGGGATCGAGGTGGAGGCAAGGAGTTCCGAGATCCGAAATGAGTGTGTTGGTTGAGGGATTTCGCCGGGGGGTTTCGGATGTGTTGATTCAGAGCACCATCACATACGCATCACCACCTACAACGATGTCTGCGCAAGTATCGTCTGCGCCCACCAGGGGGCTTGAGCAACCTACGCTTGCTCTGGACGACATTCTCTATGATCTGGATGTGCTGTCGTCGGAAGACCCGCTTCTTTCTCTCGCCTCGTCTTCTGCTGCCACCACCAAGCATGCGTCGGGACAGGATCTTCTGGCTTCGTTCGAACGAGGTTCTGTCGACGCTTCGACGCCGGAGGATAGGCGAAAGGCGTATGTGGGGCTGTCGCATGCGCTTGTTGGCGGATTCGCACATGCGAGTCGGCTGAACACGGAGCGCGTTTCTGCCGCCCAGGTCGGACTCGTGCTGCCGTCGGAACGCACACAAGCGTCAGGATCCCGCTCCGGTAGTGCGCGTCCAAACGAGGGCGATGCAACGAGAACCGATCTTCTGCATGCCAAAGTGGCAGCTCTCCAGACCCAGGCGGATGCTTGGCATGTTGCGCTCTCTTCAGCGGTTGGAAAGCAGCCAGAGCCTGAATCTCGACAGCAAGAAACGGCGAGAGCAAGCCCGAAGGAACGAAAGGAGGACAGAGCAGATGTGTTTCCGGCAGAAACCACCTTGGTCGATCGTACGTCTTCAAAACTGTCAGATGGGCCTAGCGAGGCGACCTCAGCGCCGGCGTTGGAAGCTGCACCGCCAATGCACCCCACACCTGCGGCGCCCGATTTCGAAGACGACGATCCATGGAGCGATCTTTCCTGATCCTGGTTCCGGGGCGTGGGACTTTTCGTCAAGCACCACCGCGTTCTTCAGCAATATATCCGTTGGCTCACCGTGTGTTGCGCTGCAAGGAGGGTGGAGATGCGATCGTGGCGAACCATGTGGCGTGGAAGCAACGATCGGGATCAGGGACGAGTGCGCATGAGATGCCTCCGCTGCAACGTGCGATGCTGTCGAGAATGTCGACGGTTGGGTAGGAGACCGAAGGTACAGCGGTTAGGCGATAGAAGCCACCGCACGCTGCAAGGGGTAAGGTTTTCCAGCACTGAATCGGACGACTGGTCGCGGAGGTTGAATACCCGTGCGCTCGCAGCGTAGCGCATCGAAAGACCAGTGGCGTTAGGCTGCAAGGAGAGCCCTTCGAACCACGCCACGTTGTAGTCACGAAGGTTGCAGGCCCGCACGCGCCGCCTGCCTAATCGGGCTCGCGGCATCTATATGCTCGCGTTGCGTGCGGCCGAGAAGACGTGCGGGGTTGCCGGCACGCTTGGCGTGGCATCGATTCGGAAGACGGTCTTGACTTCGGGGCGTGGGACTGGGTGTTCCGAGATGGGAAACGCTCGCACGGGAGGCATCCACATGCTGTTCTGGGCGAAGAAGCACCGGTGGGGTTTTCGGGATCCTGCAATTTCGCAAGCCGCGTGAGTGTGTGGGGCGGGAGCATAGAGTGGAAACGTTTTTTGGAGGTCAAACTTGGTTGCAATGCCAAGTCCCTTCCCATCCGTTTCATCTTTGTGTCCGGCCTTTCGGGTTGTCTTCGTCGCTCAGCCACAGTGGGTTCGCCATGTCAAGTATGCAAAGCTTCCGACAAGTGGTCTAGACTTGCCGACTGGCGTTGGGGTGCAAAGCTCCCGCGTTGGAAGAATTTAAAACACCGGTTGCAGCTCGGCACAGGCCACGCGAGCGCAACAAACAAGAACCCGTGCCCCGTCCAGGATAAAAAACCAGGGTCCTAGATCTCCATTGTCCTGCTGCGCTCAAAAAAGTCCGATATGGCTCCGACACAACCTCATGACCCTGCCCGTCCTCGGCGACGGTACAGGTAGATACCACTTTAGCTAACACTTAATCAAAGACCCTTGACCGTTACCCAGATCCTACACCCCGCACTTAGGACGGCTCACGGATGCCGACGTGACTGACAGTCTGGGTGGCGCACTGCCCCCCGAGGTCGCCGCCATGGTCGTAGCCAGCGATGGACAAGTCTCGTCCACCAAGGGTCAAAAATAGAAGCGCGTGGCCGCACCTCGAGCTGCCAACTTGGATCAACCACCGCTTCGCCCGCTCACAGCCAGCCAGCCGAGTACAAATCAGAAAGTTGAAAGCGATAGACAAATCCATTTGCGAAAGTGTGCGGGCAAACTGCAGGCATGTGCGATACTATACATGGACAAAAGACAGAGTGACAAATACAGTGAGAGAGGGAGAAAAGTGCGAATGAAAGTGACACGAAACGACTGCGGGACGAGTTGGATAGACAAGGACGGAGGGAATCAAGCGACCATATGGGTCGATTGGGGATATAGGGTGCTTCCATCGACTCGAGGGTCGAGGGGCGAGGGGCGGGGGAATGTGGGAATCAGCGAACAAGCGGAAGGGAAGGGGGAGGGGAAGGATGACGGAAACATGCTCGAGGGCACCGAGTGCCGTCTTGTCTATGGATTGAAAAATTTGCGAAAGGCGTTGCGAGATCAGTAAGGCGCAGGCATCGGCGGCTGCGCACCGTGGTGACCGAGTCCCACGGGGCGCTGTCGACGAGTCGGAACACTGGCATACTGCCTGCCGCCTGCGTAGCTGCCGAGCACGGCCGACGCCTCGTGCACCTTGGCGAGCGAGGCGGCGTCCTGGTCCCAGCGGCTCTGCAGCCAGCGCGCCGGGAGACCACGCGTGGATGCCTTTCCGCCCACGAGCAAGCTCTCGTCGGAAGTGCCGACGACGCTCACCTGACCCGGAGCGGCGTACTTGCTGGCAGGCGTGGGCGAGTAGTCGGCACCGCGCGCCACGCCCTCCTCGACGCTGTGAGGCACGAACTGTGGCGTAGGCGGCAGGCCCGTGTACGAAGCCGAGCTTCGGCGCGACTCGCCGCTGCCACTTCGGCTCGAGCAGTCGTCCGATTGGCCCTCGCGCTCGTCCATCGACGTCGAGCTGTGCATTGGCACCATCGGACCACGTGCAGACGTCGGCGCCGGCGCTGCGTGCACGTCGCTCATGCTCGTGTAGTTGGAGCCGTTGCCACGGTCCAGCTGGTCGTGTGCGGGACGAGCGATGGGGTGGCGCGACCAATCCACACAGGCCGTCTGCGGGTGGCGACCCTCCATGGAGCCGTCGGGTGCATCCGAAGGCGAGAAGGAGCCGTCGCCCTCGCAGCTGCTGCTGTCCAGTTCCGAGTCCGAGTAGTTTTCGTAGGCAGCCGAATCGTCGACGGCGGCGACCTCGCCATGCGCCGCATAGCCGACATGGTCGTCGGCATACACCACCGGCTGCGAGATCTCGTCGAAGGTGGCGACCTGCGGGTGGTGGGCGACGTGCGCACACTCGGGCTTGCGGGCGGCGGCGACGTTGCGAACGACCCTGGTGGCCGGGGTGTAGGCGTGGGCCTGGACCTGGGCGGCATGGGCAGCCTCGAACATGGCCTGCTGCTGGCGCTGCTGCTCGCGGTAGGCGGCGGCGGCGGCGGCCTTCTCGGCCTGACGGGCAGCATGCGCTTCGGCGGCGGCCTGGCGAGCCATCTGCTGTCGTGCCTTGATCTCGGCCGAGGTGGCGGTGAGGCGGTCGACGCTGCGCACCATGCGTCGAAGGTCGGCGATGGTGCAGCGAGCCTCGGCACGGAAGGTGAAGACGCGCTTGAGGATCGAGTTGATGCCGTCCGAGATGGGCAGGATCTCCTTGAGGAAGTCGGGGTTGCGCAGGTACTCGCGGAAGGTGTCGTCGGCGGGGCATGCCTGCTTCCACGGGTTGCGGCCGCAGATGAGGTTGACGAGGATGACGCCGAGCGACCACACGTCGTTGGCGGCGGTGCTGTAGCTGGTGAGTCGACGAGTGATGCCGCCTTGGCATTCGGGCCCCATGTAGAAGGTGCTGCCGCATCCAAAGTCGGAGCTGGTCTTGTCGCCCGTCGCCAGTCCAAAGTCGGCGAGCACCACCTTGGCACCGCCACGCAGGCAGAGGATGTTCTCGGGTTTGAGGTCGCGGTGGTAGATGCCCATGCGGTGGCAGAACTCGACGGCGTCGAGGATCTGGTCAAACACGTCGCGGATGAGCGCATCCATCTTCAGACGCTCGGTGGTGAAGGCGACTTCGATGCCCTGTGCCTCAGCGGTGCGGGTGACGGCGCTGGGCAGCATGTAGCGCTGGGTCTCGGTGATCATGCTGAAGAGGTCGCCGTCGGGGCAGTAGTCGAGCACGACGTAGACGCATGGGTCCTGTGGGTCGTCGATGACGCGGTGGAGGCTGACGACGTTGGGATGGCTGGATGCCATGGTGTGGAGCATGATCTCACGACGCTGGAAGGCACGCTGACGCGCATCGAGGCCGACCTTATTGAGGCACTTGACGGCATAGTAGCCGGAAGCGTGACCCTCCTTGGCGGCCAAGAGCGATGCCGAGGCTTGATGGGAAGAGGTGGAGGCATAGGGGCCGTGGTGTTGGTGAAGGTCTCGTGCGAGGTAGACGACGCCGTAGGCGCCGAGGCCGAGCACCTGGACGAGCTCGAGACGCCCCTCGGCAATGCGGTGGCCGATGAGGTTCTTGTGCTGCTGGTTGGCGCTCGCCGACGACATGATGACTGGCGAAGGCAAGGGGTGGGCGGGCAGCAGACGGCCGGTGGGTTGGAAGGCTAGCTGGCGCAGAAGCTAGTCAAGGTGGGATCGACTCTCGTCGGATCGGATGGCGTGAAGCGAGCTCTCTATTCGGCGAAAAAGCAGGTAGACAGGCAGTGCACGAGGTCGCGATGGGGATCTCGATGGGCTAGAGCAATCTCGGTCGGTGGTGCGAGGATGAAAGAGATGGAGAGAGCTGCTGAAGCGGTGGATGAACGATCGAGAGGATGCGAGACTGTCGGTGCTGGTACAAGCTGAAAAGAGTGTAGAGCCGCTGCAGATGCAAACGAGGACGAGAGGGTGGGATGATCAGGCCGAAACGTCGATGAAGGCGGTGGGTAGAGAACAGAAGGGGATCACAGTTGCTCGCCAGTACGAACGCTGTCGATGAGGTCGGCAGCGACGGTGAGGATGGAGAAGGTGGTGGTGGTGAGTTGTAGAGGCCACGACGACTGGCGACAAGGATGGGATCGAGTGGAAAGGATGGGGATTCGGACAGCAGCGACAGGCTGAGCGGATGAGGCACCCAAGGTTATGAGGCTAGATGGACTGCGATGCAGCTGGGAGGGGAGCGACTCGCAGCAGGGCGTCAGCGAGTCAAGAGAGGCAGGCCAGGCAAGCCAGGGCACATCGAGGGAGGAGGCGACGCTGCGGCTCGACGGTAGCTGGGTGAGCTGAGCGAGGGGAAAGCCGCCTGGGGGTCATGTCGTGTAGGGCGAGCGCGACGATGGCTGCTGAATGACTGACGGGAGCAGAAACCCAGGCACGGCATGCACCAGCACAGACGGGACCCAGCGAGAGCATTAGCCCGGATGGGGCGAGCGCGGCTTTGGCAATCGGAAATTTGGCCACGGCGGCCGCTGAGGCGCAGGCGGGGCAGGAGGAGCGAGCGAGAAACCGAAAGCGAAAGCTAAGCGCACCCAAGGCACACGGCCAGGAGCGTGTGGGAACTACTGACCAGACGATGGAGCGTGACCCGAAAAGAGAGGCAGAGGCTGAGGGCAGATGAGGCAGGGAAGGAGGCCGGGGCGGCTTGCCGGCCGTCCGAATCGGCTCAGTCATGCGGCCAAGCTACCAGGAACGAAAGGAGGCCGGTGCGAGAGCCAAGAGCGCCGCCGAGGGTGGTGGGTGTGGGAGCGAGGAATGGATGACGAACGCTCGATTCGCACAGCCAAGCTGGACTGGCCAACGCAAATGGAAGGTCGAGGCGCCGCGCCCGCGTCACGCACCCAGGCGGAGTCGATGGCTGTCTCTGGATTGGCATCCAGGGCTCGAACTCATCGCAGCTGCGATTCTGCCCAAATTCACGATGAACTTTTAATTATTTTCTCTAAAACGAATATTGCCTACTCATTCGGGAAATCACACGGGCCGTGTGCGCATCCGAATTCTTTCCATAAATTTATTTCCCTTTCTTCTTTTTTTTGGTGTGGGAGCGAGCTGGATTGGTTGAATGCGCGGAAATGCACGCTGGTCTCACCCGACAGCCTCAGCGTCGCCTGCCGCCCCGCTGCCGCGCAACAAATTTGTGAGCAGGCGCGCGCGAGGTGCCGGATACGGCAAGCCAGGTGGCTGCTCGTGCTCATGCTTTCAGCCGCCCCCCTGCCGTTCGGGCGCCGAGCCGCTGCCACGTCGGATCTTCCGCAAACAGCTCTTTGACACGGTTGACAGGAGACGAGTGTGTTCGCGCAACGCCAAGGGAATCCAGCGGAGCCACACTTCACTCGGCCTGCCACGGCATGACGGCCCAGCCGACAGCGTGACTCTGCCGACCATGCGACGTCGGCGACGACGACGGCTGCCGTCGAGACCGAGGCCGCTGCCATCGGCAAGCCAAGTCGGCTCAGGGCTCTCGACCACCAGGCTGGCCTCTCGCATCGCTTCTGTTGACGTCGTGCATGCCGTTGCACACGTTAACATCACGTCGTGTGGTTCGCCAACGGAGCAGCGAGCCATCGCAGCGAGACAATGGACCCCGTCCGCAACGAGATGCAAATCCCCCGAATTCAAACGCAGCTCGGCAGTGCCGTTGTTGTAGCCATTGTCTGGGCTACATCCGCCAGGGTCAGATTGGATCTCCACTGACACTTGATATTGCGCCGCGGATGCGGTGCGAATTGGCTCTCGAGGAGCGCCGCTTCCGGTGCTGCCACTCCAGCCCAGCCCACCAATTGGTGATTTTTTGCTGCAAATTCGGACTTCATTGGATTTTTCTTTTCTTTTTTCTATTTTCGCATTCATGCCCCCTCCCGCGTCGCCATCGAGAGGCGCGACGGCGTTGCTGGGTGATGTTGCTAGGGGCGCGTGGTGGATCGTCCCACGCCGTCAAATTTAGCTGCCCGTGGGGCCGTAGACGCCGTCGTCCGATCTCGAGATGCTGCTGCTGCTGCTGCTGGCACCTGCCAAGCCGCCTGATGGCAAGGCGAGCATCCGGCTAGGTTTGCACAAGCTGTCATCGGACAGCTCGAACCCCCTGGCTGCGGTAACGGCTTGGCGATGGCTTTCCCAACGTATCGTCGATTCGCTTGGCTATGCACGCTGTAGCTTGGCTAGCGTTGCGGCGGCTGCAAGTGCATGGTCGCAATCTAAGCGAAGTCTGCTTCCTTTTTTTCCAATTCCTTTTTTTTCTGATTTTCTTGTCAGGCGGCTGCCACGTTGCCTGATCGCATGGGGAGCGTCGGCGTGCTGAGCCGAGCGCAGCCTCCACGCCTGCAGCAACCGTGATGCCGATTTTGGCAACGGCTGCATGCCCACGCTCGGATCGCATCAAAAATCCAGCTCGATCGGGCCGTGCTGCACACGACGACCATGCCTCGACGACGTCAACGTTGACATCAACATGCTGCGGCCTTCAAGGTGGTCGCCGACACGGCGTGACAGTCAGCCGTCAGCAGCCAAACTTGTTGCCGTTCCGATCGGCCATTTCGACGTGATCGTCGTGTCTGCTCGCTACCATGCTCTTCGCGCCAGCGTGGGTTCCATCTTGCATCACCATCGTCTCACCCTGCATCACCGCCGTCTCAGATGGCCACGTCCAAGGTCGCCGTATTCTCTCGCTTCGATGCAAGCATTGTCCACACGCTTCTGGACTCGATCATGCGGCGAACAAGCCCCGTCCGTTCGGTTCCATCACCGTCCATGCGATCCGGAGGTCCGCATACGGGTGTTGGTGGTGCGTGCGAGTGATTCGGGCTGTGCGACCATGATGCGCCAAGTCCGAGGACGCACACGCCAGCCAAGAGGCGCCTCCGCCAGAACAAAAGCCGCCCAGCCCAGCTCAAACATGGCGGCATTCGAAGCTGCGACCGGCCTCGCTTGAACGAGAGCGCAGCTGCTGTGTTCCTGCTTGCGACTCTCTCTTGCGACTCTCTCGAGGCTGCATCGGATTCGAAAAAGGCAGGTCAGCGACGCTAAACTCTGATCAGCATCGGGGGCGGCGCCAGCGCGGAGACGCAAACACCGGTTGAAATTCGTGAAAAAAAGGAAAAATCGCATGCGAAATTCGAACAAGCTCAGGCCCCAATTGTCGGCCCATGGCTGCGGAGCGGCTGCAGTGCGGCTGCAGCGTGCGCGAACGCAAACGCATGCATGGGGTGGAAAGAAAGTTGCATGCAGCTGCGCGCTATCCGCGTGGGCTGGCGAGCGGCTGTGCGAACGCTGCACGCCGCGCCGCTTGCCGGATCGACCTGGCGTCAGCGCGCTTGGAGCTCCGCCTGTTCCACCCACGCCACGACTCGCCGTGCGCCAGGCCATACCATGCAATTGTCAGCTCTCTTGGCTCGATGCGTACTGATCACCCAATCGGACGTGCAAGACAAGCATGACATTGTGTGCGGCATTTGCAGGCTCGCTCGCATGCACATGCGGCAGAACGGTGCAAAACGGAGCAACGCAGAAACGACTCGAGGCCAAGCAACTTCAGCGACCGTGACAACAGACGGCTATCTCGGCTAGCAGCTCGGAGTCCAGCGCGATGGCTATCTTCAGCACCCAGTCCTCGAGGTGCGGCTTGGTTGGGGGCACGGTTGGGGGGGCCAAAGGCCGAGGAGGTAGCGCCGATTCGGATGGCTCGCGAAAAATCGAGAACAAAAAAAATAAATAAAAAAAAAAACAAAAAAAAGTCGGACCGAAGACTGCATTCCGCGAGCTCAAACCGAGTGGTACAGAACCAATTTCAGTCCAGCTAAGCGAGGCCAAGTCGCGATTCTCGTGGCCGACACACCCAGCAAACCAACGCAGCCAACAGACCATCCTCGACGATCGGCGAAGGGCAGCCAGTGTCCACGTCAACGCTTTGGCCGTGTCACCATGAAATTTACTTTTCGCTCAGGCTTTGCTTTATTGTCTGCATGCTACTTCGCACGCCACCGCTAGGATCCTCTCGCCTGTCGATCCACTCGCGCTGCACCGCTCGGACCGCGGTGTGAACCTTGTTTCGTCCTTTCTCGACGATCGGCAACGGTCGCTTGGGCCGCTTCCTCGACTCGGCCAACCAAGCAGCGATGGTGTCGACAGCGTAAGCAGTCTGTCTATCCATCAGATTCGACGGTCCAAGCCCCCTTTGACCCGCCCCGAGTCTTAGCGGCGGATTGGTGGAGCCGGCCGGTCAAATCTGCAGGTGCGCTCGCGTAGCGATGGTCGTGCAGCTGTGACGGTCGTGGGCCCATTTCGAGTTCGCTTGTCCTCCGTCTCCGAGCGTTGGAGTCGGCATGAGAGCATGGGCTGCGTTCTTGTCTCGCTACGCCCGCGTCCCGTCCCCAGCTCAAAACCATGGCGCGGCGCGGTATGTAGGTACAGCGCCAAAGGGGTGCAACAAGGCAGCTGTCACGCCGTGTCGCTGAAGCGAGAGGCTCGAGCACATGATACGCTGCAGGTCCCCACTCGAGCTGCGGGACCATTCCACACACTAGGCGAGACACAGCAGAAGGTGTCACTCGAGGCACCTTGGATTGGGGCAGCGACGGCCAAGCCTCCACTGTCGAGATTTGCATCCCAGCCGAGTCGATGGTGTTCTCGCGCGGCGAGTGCATGGGGAGCGGACAGCCTAGGCGCGATGCTCGGGGCGCAACACCAAACGGATGCATGGTCAGCAGGAATGCAGGGTTTGCGACCTGGCTGTCGCGGCCTGTCCAGCTTCCGACGAGCGGTGTTGGGATCACGATGAGCGCAGAGCGTATCGGCATCGCCCCCGTTTCAGTGCCTCCCCTAACTTAGCTGCGATGGTCAGGAGCCGCGCTCGCGGAGGGTCAAACGTGGCGGCGGGTCCGGCTGGGTTGGGGGGCACAAAGTGGCACTTTGAGACGATCCCGCCCCAAACAAACGCTCGCAGGCCTGGATGTTTACGCGGCTGCTCGTGACACACAAGACCCCAGCTCCCGAGCCCGAGCCAAGGAAGGGCGAATCCGCCAAGCTCCGTAGGTGCATGTCAGGCTCAGCCGGGCGGGCGAGCGAGTGGCAGAGGCGAGAGGGCAGTCGGAGCGGTGGAGGAGGAGGAAGCGAGGCACCTCGTCCCACAAGAGCGAGGGTGCGGGATATGCTCGCGGCTGCAGCTCCGCGTCGACCTGCATCGAGGGCGGGGCAAGCGACGCGTCTCGATTTGGCGATTTGGCGAGCCGCGCGGCACTTTGGCCAGAGCGAACGTCGTGTAAACGAGGATCGTGGCGGCGAAGCGAGTTAGACTCCGCCAACGGCATTGAAGCTCCGCTCTGAAGCGTGGCAACCGCTGTTACCGCGTCAGGGGTGGGGTCGGGCATGCACACCTAGGCTGGATCTGGCAAGGGTCGTCGCCCGTCGTGCCAATCGACCGATTCCCGATGAGGCTAGTCGAGTGCCATCCGCCATCCGTTGAGGCTAACATTTCGCCTCGCTTGCGCCCGCGACGATACACGGGAAGCATTGGCGAGGCTCACTCGCTCCTTTTTGTTTGCTCGGCTGGCGTGGCTCGCCATGGTCGAGTTCGAGCCGCGCGCCAGAGACCGCGTGACCTCACAAAGCAGAGCCGCGTCTTGCACGACGACTCGCGACCTGGTGTATGTTTGCCACAGTTGGAAGCGCTGCAAGCACCCGACGGAGCCAACGAGGCTCGAGCGCGAGCGCGTCCATCGCCGAGATGCTGGTGTCCGGGCCACAAGCTGGTCGTACCTGCTGCGTTTGGGCGTGCTCGTGGCCTTGCGCGCGATCGAAGCCGGTGCAGCCGCATGGAAAAAGCCCATGCGCAGCCGACGTCTCCTTGCATGTCGCGCTCGGGGCTCGATGCCCACACGTTCTACGCTCGGGCCCTTGGTTCTGCCGGCCCGCTGCAGTGCAGCGACCAATGCCCTGGCCGCCCTGCCCCGGCCGCAATCTTTGGCGTGGTGGCGAGGCTCGGCGTGGCTGCGATCTTGTGGATCGTGCCGGGGTGCGTATTGACGCCACCTTTTTTGGCTTCTGTGCAGAGGTTGCAGCTGCACGCCTCGCATCGCCGATGGAGAGGGCGTGGGCACTACAGGCGACAGATCCACGCAGCTGGCACGGATAGCAACGCTCGCCTCACCCATGTTGTCCGTTGCTGTGTTGATCGCGTGGCGCGTTGTGGGTTGTGTGCGAGAGTGTTGCTTCCATCCGGCGGATCGAAGCCACCCATCCGGTGAAAACTGCAACCAGAAGCCGCGCGCCGTCGCCCGCGATGTTGTTCTTTGTTCTCCGCCATCGACGGGCGTCGGTGCCATCTGTCGGGTGACGTGCGATCCTTGTTCGCAAGGTGGGGATCGTGTTCGATGCATCGAAATCGGCAGACTGTGCATATGGACTCTTGCCATCTCTGCGCGCAGCTATGGTCACGTTGCATCTCCGCCCGCAGCAGGCTTGGGCACCGGAACGGGTCGTCCGGCGGGGATTGGTGATGTTTGCCATGAAATGTTCTCAAGACGCGTCCGAATCCGAGCCCTTGCGAGCTTGGCGGTGAGCTTGGCTTGGGTTCTTTGCGCATCGGCATGGCTTTGCCTTGGGCGGGCGGGCTTGGAGCAACACTCCAAAGTGGCGTCGAGCTGTCCAGCATCCTCGCATGCACTTCGCTTGAATGCATCCAAGGTCGCTGCACACCAACATCGCCCAGCCCAGTGGCATGGCAGTGGATTTTCAACTTCCGATCCCCCCAAAATCGCCTACACCCAAACCCCCTTGCATATCGTCAAACCCAATCCCTCCAAGCCATGCCAACACTCGACGGCGTGCGCAAAACCAACATCTCATCCACAACGAATTGGTAAGCTCACAAAGTGCACCGTCGATCACCAATCTATCTTCCCGCGCCAACTACCGAACCCTTAGCATCGCGTTTAGCCACCAACAAAGACCCGAAAGTGCGATCGCCGTATTGGCTTCTGTCCCTAACCCTGTCCCAAGGTGTTGCAAGGCTCGATCTCGCCATCATTCCCTCATCGTGTGGCGAGGGGTGCTGTTTGTGCACCGTCATTGTCGAGACTTAGCGTGAATAGAACCCTCCCGAACTGCAGTAGCTGCCGGACCAGTCAAGCTCCAACAATAGCGACCTGTCCTTCGCGCCTATCTTCGCGTGCGCCACAATGCGAAAAGGCTCGAGCCCACTCCCACACCCACACACCAGCACCATTGTGTGACTGACATTTTCTCGATTGCGTGAGTTCGACGTGAATGCTCAGCGGTGATTCCACTTGAGGTCTCGTGCGCGGAATCCGACGATCTCATCGAGTGCCTCGCGCACGTCGTCCTGGGCGAGGAAGTAGGCGGCCTCGGTGCCTCTGTTCTTGTCCAGATCCACAGTGGTGCACGTGACGGGCGCAAAGAGGTCGAGCGTATTGACGTAGGCGAGCAGCTTTTCGTCTTGCCCGAGCGCCAGCACAAAGTCAAACGTATGCGTGTGGTGCACATGGTGCGGCAGATGCGACACCGATCCGCTATGGGTACGCATGGGTGAGTGGTGCACCACCGGCGACGACGCGCGCGTACTATGCGCCGTAGGCATCGGCCAATAGTTCGACGGCTGCTTGTACGCGCTCTCCAGCGGCGCCTCACTCGTCGGCGCCACCTCGCCCACCTTGTGCGCCGACCCGTACACCGCCGACCCCACCGCCTGCCCACCATTCACACCCGTCGCCACCGAACCAACCATGCTCATCTGCATGATAATGTGCTGCACGGCGGCGACGCGGCTCGCGTGGCGCGGCAAGATGAGGCAGTTGGTGCGACACGGCACCACGCGCAGCGAGTGCGAGAAGCGCTCGTGGATTAAGTTGGCCACTTCGGCTGACTGGCGGCGCGCCCACTGCGCCTCGTGCGAGTTGCGATCGCCCAGCTTGTCGTTCCAGAAGCGCCAGCACATGGACGCGCCACGCTCCTCGATGTACGACCCAGGCGTGCGCTCGGTGAAGTAGCTGAGGATGTCGCGCACCGGCTTGAGGTCAAACGGCGCCACGAGGCTGTTCCAGTGGTTCTCGCCCGCATGCTTGACAAAGCAGCCGTCCTCGGCGACAAAGCCGACGCTGTCGATGCGCGTCGCTACGCGGTCGAGGTCATGTGTGCCCATGCCGCTTAGGATATAAACCACGTTCTTGCTGTCCGCAGCAAGATCGTTGAGCAGCGTAAACAGCCACTCGGGCGGACGGAAGCCGCCCTGCTCGTGCGTGAGCAGCGGATCGTGCTTCACGAGCGTCTCCTCGAGATCGATGAGCAGCAGCCGCGAGTGCGCGGCGCGCCACTCGGATACGAGCTGCGCCACCTCGAGACGCGGCACAAACATGTTTTCCAGACGCTCCTGCTCGAGATGCGCGCGCTCCAGATGGCCGAGCAGCGAGGTGATCCACTGCTGCGCCGTCTGGGTGACGACGACGCGGTGCAGATCCGTCCAGCGCTGCACCATCTCGCTCTCGTCCATGGTGAGCGCCTTGTGGATGGCGTGCGCCACCTGCTTGGTGTTCCACGGGTTGATGCCGATGCACGCGCGCAGGCCCGAGTAGGTGCCCGTAAACTCGGAGAGCACCAGCGGGCGGTGGCTCACCTCCTGGCACACGACAAACTCGTGCGAGGTGAGGTTCATGCCCTCGCGAAGGCTCGTGGCGAGGAAGCAGTCGGCGACGGTGAGCAGCGCGAGGTACTGGCTGAAGGTGATGTCCTGCACGTGCAGGAAGACGACGGGCTGGTAGGTGAGCGTGCTGTACTTGTTGTTGATGCGCGACACGACGTCGGTGGCCTCGCCGATCTCCTCGTTCTCCTCGGTCGTGGCGAGTGCGACCTGAATGAGCACTACCTGGCCGGCCCACTTGGGATTCTCGTCCAGGAACGCCTCGAAGGCGAGCAGCTTCTGGCGCACGCCCTTGATCCAGTCGAGCTTGTCGCGGCCGACGATGATGCGCTTGCCCGCGTACTTTTGGCGCAGCTGCTCCACCCACTCGCTCACCTCGGGCTCGCGGCGTTTGGCATTGAGGCTGCGCACGTCGATGCCGATGGGGAAGGGCGCGACGGTGACGAAGCTGCCTTCGAGCTGGACACCCTTGGGTGTCGCCTCGAGCTGGAGGATGCGGCTGACGGTCTGGCGGAAGTGGCGGCAGAAGTTGTGCGTCTGGAAGCCGATGAGGTCGGCGCCGAGCATGCCCTTGAGCAGCGTCTCGCGCATGCTGAGGCAGCGGAAGATCTCGGACGAGGGGAAGGCGATGTGGACAAACAAGCCGATAGTGGCGTGGGGCAGACGCTCGCGCACCATCTGCGGCACGAGGAGCAGATGGTAATCGTTGATCCAGACGATGTCGCCCTGCTGGTAGACGTCCTCGATGGCATCGGCGAAGCGGCGATTGACCTCCCAGTAGGCCTGGAAAGCGTCGTGCTCGTTGTCGAGGCCCTTGGAGGTGGGCGAGGTGTAGTGGAAGGTGGGCCAGAGGATCTGCTTGCAGAAGCGGTTGTAGCTGAGGTCAAAGTCGTCGTCTTCGAGCCAGACGGGCATCGAGGAGCGCTCCTGCATGTACCTTTGCTCGAGCTCGCGTCGTTCTGTGGGGCCGAGCCAGCCTCCTTCGATCGAGAGGCCCGGCGTGCCGACGTAGAGCTTGCCTGCGCGCAGACGTTCGCGCTCGATGCTCTTGACGGCATTGACGAGGCCGCCGTTGGCCGAGGGGTTGGGGACAAACTCGAAGGGCGGAAGCGATGCGTCGACGCTGTCGTCGGCAACGGTGTCGAGCGAGGCGGTCGAGGTGCGGCGGCCGAGCTGCGACCGGCTTGTGGACGAAGCGCGGCGTGTGTGGGCACGGCGGCCGGCGGTGCGGAAGCTTCTGTTGCGGCTAAAGACGGACGAGGGAGCGGCAGGCGGGCCGCTAGAGGGAGCGGCTGCATGCGGGTGCCCACGGCCGCGTATGGATGCGGTAGGCGATGAGGCGACGGAGCGCTCGCGGGGCGTACGGGCATGACCAAGCAGCTCGCGTGACGAGGGGCGTTCGGGAGCCAGCGAGGGGTGCGCACTGCGAGCGTGGACGGGCGAGGCGATGGCGCCTCGTCCATGGTCGTTGATGGTGCCGCCGGCGGCGGCGCTTGTGGTGCGACCTGCGCGGGCCGAGGGCAGATTGGGCGTCTTGGAGCCTGAGGCTGTGACGGTGGACTTGGAAGACGAGAGGCTCCTGAGCGTGGGCAGCTGACCCGGACCGGCAGATACGGTGCCGGCGGGGTTGGCCTTGGTCATGCTCAACGACGCTGGGAAAGCGCGAGCCAGGCCGGGCGGGCGGTTTGCGACGCCGGGGGTCTGTGAGCCTGCCATGGGGGTGACGGCGCCCGAGCCAAAGGGGTGATGCCTCTCGCTTTCTGCGTTGGGGTTGGGTGGTGGGACGGGACCGCCCCGCCTGGCGGCGAGATCGGAGATGATGCTGAGTGGAGTTGTGATGCCGAGTTTGCCGCCGGCCATGGCGCCTGGGGTGCGTGTGCCCGAGCCCTCGGGGATGTTGGCGGCGGGAGCGAGTGCGGTGCCGCTGGTGGTGTTGGTGTTGAAGCTGGTGCGACGGCTCCTTGGCGCTGCGGGTGGAGCCTCAGCAAGCGGCTGTCCGAGCAGAGGAGAGGTGGAGAAGACCGAGGCGGCGGAAGGGTCTGCGGGGGTGGCGGCGCGACCATGATCGGAAGCGGGCGCGACAGGAATATCTGACGAGCCGGAGGGGCCAGCGGCTGAGGTGTGTTCGGACATGGAGCCGCGGCGCGAGGTTGCTAGCGGGCTTGATGCGCCCGAGATGGGACCGTCGCGCATGTCAAGCTTGGGCACGGCGGCGGCCTCGTACATGAGCTCGCTCATGTTGATCCTGGTATCTGTGAACGAGGGCTGGCGATTCTTGGGCGTGCGTGCGGGCAGCGGCGCTGTGCGCGACTGGCGGTCGTTGTTGGCGTTGCTCGACATGGACATGGAAGCGGCGAGCCTGGACGAGAGCTCGTGGAGGGGCAGCGGGGCCTCGTTGGGTATGGATTCGGGCGAGGGGGGCGCTGTGGACTCCTCGGGCGTTTCTGCCAGGGCGGACTCGAACTCGGGTTCGTGAAAGTGAAGCGTGTCCGGCAGGAAGAGCGAGGCGATCACCACGCGGTGACCGCCGAGGTTGCCTCTGCGCGGCATGGTGATGGTGCGGAATAGACGATGAGCTTCGGTGCGCTGTGGTGGTGATGGGCGATGCAGCTACAGCAGGCAGTCGGCTCTCGACCTTAAGTAGTAGTGCCGGCAGCGCCGCAATCGTGGTGGAGAGGGAGGATGACGCAGAGCTGAGTGGGATGGATGAGGGGATGAATGTGCGGGAGTTGGTGAGTGGCTTTGCTTGGTTGTTGTGCGATGCAGCGCGAAGGAATCGGCTGGAAATTTATGAGCCGCCGCCCACGCAGCGCTGAGTGATTTGGTGCAGCTGCTCACTACGCACTGCTGCTGGAGCCGTTGCCGCTACAGCCGAGCTCAAAATCAAGCTCATCCTTCCCACTCGGCCTTGCGAGCCTCTCCGCGCGACGCACTGACCTTCCATGTGCATCCCAAAGGAGCGGCGGCCATCGCATCGCATCGCTTCGCGCTTCATCGGCAGTGGGCCGCGATTCAATTTGGTGCAGGTGGGGCGCGCGTGCGGAGGGTGCGGCGGGGGGAAAACAATCGAAAACGAGCATGGACCAAGCCATGCAAAGCAACACACCGGCGAATTGCTGCGACACCAAATTGGCGGCTGCATCGCTGCACCTTCCTGGAATAGACTTGTCGCTTAGAGCGCCGTGTCCTCTCCTCTTTTTTTTTTCTTTTTGTTTCTTTTCGCAGTCGGAGCAGGGTTGGGTGCATGTGGAGGCTTCACCCTCGCAACCTCGAGATCTCCCATTCTCATCGACGGGCCGCTCCTCCGAGCTACGGCAGCATTCACGCCAGCAGCGCCAAGATGCGACGCTGCGGACTCGGATTCGTTTCTCTTTCAGCTGCTCGTATCGTCGTGTTCCAAGGTATATCGAGGAAGTGACCCCTTCTGAGCTGGTGGCTGGCGCTGATTATCTGCTCGGCGTGCAACCGCTAGCTCCTTTGCGTACGGACCGGTCATCCGCTCACTGTCGCTGACTGTTTCGCTCTTCCACAACCTGCCACTGTAGACCTTGCTTGCTGAGGGCCTACGCAAGATATTGACTTCGGTCTGACGGCACTGCGCTCGGCGCGTGTCGGAAAGCGGCGACGCTGCGGTTGTTGGCTCGGGAGTAAGCGGCTGCATTCCGTCTGCGATCCGGAAGTCGCCGGACCGATCCATTTCCATGACGAGCTTTTCGATCTAACATCCAATTTTTCGTGCACGGCTCAGTCGGGCACGGGGCACGGTTCGGCCGCGGACCCTTCGAGAAGCCTGGAAGCTGTGCATCCTCCACCTCGACTCTCGACTCTCACTTGTCAGCCCCACTCTCCTCATATCTGTTCGCCGCGACGCATCGCTGCACCATCGATTCGGCAGCATGGCGACAGCCAAGATCGCCACGCTCGCCATACGAACGCTGGCCAAGCCCATCGCCACGCAGCTCAAGAGTCAGGCCGCCCAGCATGAGACCTTTCGCAAAGTAAGCGCCGGCCATCCTCAGTGTCCCCTTGAGGAACTTTCCTGCTGACACCTTGACCTCGCCTGCTTTTGCATATGACAGATCTGCATATCGCTGGCGCAGAGGATGCATCGGACCGAGATGGCGTTGCGCACCAACCTGCTGCCCAACGGCGTGCAGCAAAAGGTGCGGCCGCTCAACGATGCCAAAGCCATCGCCAACGGCGCCAACGCCATCTCGGAGGGCTTCCTCTTCTTCGTAGCAGCAGCGCTCATCCTCGGAGAGACGTATCGCGGATCGCGCAAGAAGGCCGAACAGCGAGACCGCACCGAGGACGCGCTCAATCAGCTCAGCGACCACGTGCAGCGCATGGCACACGTCCTCGGCATCGACCTCGACCAACTCGAACGTCTCGCCGACCAGCAACAAGACTCCTCATCCGGCACGGATCCGGGTGGATCGCTGGGTGGTGGCGATGTGACCGAGGAGGCCGATCCGTCGCTCATCGAGGCGCGCTTAAAACTGCTCCGAGAGAGGCAGGACGAAGAAGTCAAGAGCCGACAATTGCAGGCTGCCGTGTCGGTGCTGTTGAATCTGGCGCTCGACAACAGGTGGGTTGTGGGGCCAGAAGCGCTCGAGATCGAATCGATACTCGGCAAGAACAGGACTACACAGCCCGCAACACCGTCCTCGCCTGCGTCCGAGGCGGCGCCAAGTGGCGACGGCTCGCTGCCTCCGTCCATCATCCAGCAGGTAGCATTGGAACGCGCCAAAGCGCTCGCTCGCGAAGTACGCACCTCCCCGTCGTCGTCGGATTCACCACCCACAGACGCCTCGCTCGCCAACCTCGTCGCCCAACTCTCGCCCTCCACACCACAGCCACCCTCGGCTTGATACCACACCACGCACTCGCTGCCGCTGCCGCACAATCACTGGCACGGATAGAAAAACGGGAATCTTGCAAAGTCTTGATACGTACAGATAAAATAAAAATAAGAGTCCGCATCGTGGCCGTATAGGCGGCGAGGGGGATGAATCAACAGAACGCGGCGTGAGAGGCTGGAGCACGAAAAGGGGAGTCGGGGGGTCCGAAATACAGTCAAGGAGCATCGGAAGGCAGACGAGCCACAGCGCCAAGGCGGGCTCGACATACGAACGCACAAGGACATCGACCTGCCGGGTATCTTCGTTAGACAGGCGGTGAGGGGGCGAAACGCGATCGGGTGCGATTTAGGCGGCGCGGGGTCGCACGGCGATAGCCTCGTACTGTGCGAATCCGAACGCGGTGGCGGTGGCCCAGATCTGCAGGTCCACACCCAGGTGAGCGAGCACGTAGTCGTACGAGAACAGCGAGCGCAGTGCCTTGATCAGGGCCGACTCGGGCACCTCTCCTGCCGCCACTCCCAGCACGGCAGGCGCAGGCAGGCCGAGCGCAGTGAGCGTGCTGTTGGGCAGCACGCGCGCGAGGAACACGAGCGCCGACAGACGCGCCAGCAGGAACGAATACGTCGACGGCTGCGAGCGGCGGTCAAACGTCACCAGATGCGCCACCGCCAGCGGCACCAGGACGCTGTACACCGCCCACAGCACCAGCGGTCGGTAGAACGCCACGCTCACCAGCGCGCGCGGGTCCGGCAGCGTGATCGCCCAGTGCGGCAGATAGCCGTTGATGCCGCTCTTGGGATTCACCACGGGGATGTGCGGACCACGGCTACCCAGCTGCACGTACGTGGTAGGCAGCGTGGCCAGCACGAGCAGGATGCCCTCAAAGGCGATGAGCAGACGCACGAGGTTGTGCGCGTCGCTCAACCACGTGCGCGTGCGCACAAACAGCTTGTTACCCGCCGTCTTGGCCTTGCGGTAGCGCTTGGCCGCCTCGCCCTGCACGGCGTGCAGGCTGGCCGCCACCTCGCTCTGCGCATCCTGCACTTCGGACGTGAGCTCGTGCGCCGTGGAGCGCGCCGAACCCTGGATCGTGTCGACGAGCTTGTCGAGCGACTTGCGCGCCTTGAGGCCGCGCTGCTTGACCGTCGTCGCCAGCTCGGACGCGCTCGCGCCAAACGGCGTCGATGGCGTGCCCAGGTTGGACGGGCGCTGCGAGTGCTTGCGCGGCGAACGCACCGACGATTCAGGTGAGTCCGAAGCGTCCGAGTCGCTGTCGATCCAGAAGCAAATAGTAAAACAATGTCAGTGGTGGGCATGTGTGCGCACGGTTCGGCTTTTGAGCGCCTTGCAAAACTTACGCGTTGCCGTTGACGCTGCTGGAGCGCGCGGATCGCTTGCGGCCCGAGTCGAGGCTGTCGATGAGGCCGCGGAAGTTGTCGTCGGACGAGTACTGGTTCTTGTGGCTCAGCAGGTGCTCGCGAATGAGGTCTTCCAGCTCCTCCTTCTTCTGCGACTGGTCGAGGCCGATGCCGAGCGCCTGCGCGATCTCGGTGAGTTCGCCCTTGCGCTTGGCCTTGAGCGAGCCCTTGAAAGGAGTGGACGACATGGCTGGGTCGAGTCGAAACACCGGTCGTTGGATGTGGATGTCGGGATGAAGGGACTGTGCGGGCGACGCGGTGGAGGTAGATGGAGGAGGGTAAGGAGGAGCGGATGGATATGCAGGCGGATGGATGGATGGATGGATGGATGGATGGATTGGGAGGCGCCAATCGGGCTGGGCGGTGGATGGATTGGCCAGATGCGGAGACGCGGATGCACATCCACCGCCCACCAACGCGACGCACGCGCTCGAGGGTGGAGGCGGGGTGGCTCACTCGACAGGCGTCGTGACGTGAATGCGCGCCGCCGCACTTCGTCACTCTTGGATCGGCTTCGCATTTCTGACAAGCGCCTACATCATCGGGGCCATTTTCTTTTTTCCTTTTTGGGTCCTTTTTTCTCGCCTGCCATTTTCGGCATTTTTGGTCAAAAAATGCTCTCACTCGCTAAGCTGGATGACAGAGCCACCGATGCGGCGAAGTCGAGCCCGCTCCAAGGTGTTAACAGTAATAGCCCTAACATTACAAACCCTCGCGCTTTTTCGCGTGTCGAAGCTTTGCCCTTCTGTACGCGAACTGCAGCATCGTCCAGGGTTCATCCGATGCACTCTCTCTTGCCTCTTGTCCATCTCTCCATCATCGACGCGCTACAAACACAGCCAACGCAGCGACCGCAGCCACCACTTCCACTGCCAGTCTAGGCCCAGCAGACCCTTCGAAAGCGACCTCACACGCGCCGCGCCGAATCTCTGCACCATGTCGCAGACGCTAACGTTGCATCCCGTGACGGCGTTCACATTCACCACCAAGGAGGCGCAGCCGGAAGAAGACCCGTCGGTGGCAGCGCGGCTGCAGCGGCTTCAGAACAACTATGAGGATCTCGGCATGAGGCGTACTGTCGAAGCGGTGCTGGTGGTGCACGAGCACGGGCACCCGCATGTGCTCATGCTTCAAATCGCAAACGCCTTCTTCAAGCTGTAAGTTGCCAAACCATCCCCCATCGAACCAGACCGGTGCAAAACTGACCTTTGGTACGGTGGTGTTCCGGCGTGTTTGATTAGACCGGGAGACTACTTGAAGCCGGGAGAGGATGAGGTGGAAGGAATGAAGGCTCGACTAGACGAAAGGCTTAGTCCCGTCGAAAGTGATCCGGCCTCCTTCGGTCCCAATGGCGAAGGACGAAACAAAGACGATGGCGATTGGGAGATTCAAGACTGCCTGGCACAGTGGTGGAGACCCAACTTTGAAACTTTTATGGTAAGAACTTTCCCTTCTCATTCTTTCGTGGTCGACAGCATGGATTGACATGGGCCTTGGGTGTTTGATGCTAGTATCCATATGCACCACCGCACGTAACCAAGCCCAAAGAATGCAAGAAACTCTTCCTCGTCACAATCCCCCCCACAAGTAAGTCCCCATCACTGCCTCACAAAGACAAAGATTCAAACTGACACCAAGTGGTTGAGCAGAGGTATTGGCGGTTCCGAAAAACATGAAGTTGTTGGCAGTACCGCTGTTTGAACTGTACGACAACTCGCAACGGTACGGTCCACAGCTCGCAGCCATCCCACATTTGCTCTCCCGATACAACTTTATCTACTCGGATTAGCGACCACCGCCAAAAGCAATCGTACAGCCTTCAAAAGTCCTGCTTGTCACCGTGTCCAGGTCGTTGCCCATCTCGCTGTGATAGGCACACAAGACCACTACTGTGAGCGCCAAGCAACGTCGCGCAAAGTGAGCCTACTCCCGGGGCGCCTATGCCATCACCTCGTCAAACACAGCACTGTCAGTTAAGGACAGCACCGACCCATCTCCATCACTGACCTCACAACGGCGCCATGACACGACGACGAAAGTGATGCGCAGACGGCGGCATGCATGAACAAAGCACTTGGGATTGCTTGATTGCAAAAAAAGGGCTAAACGGTACTAGTACAGATGATTTCGGATATGGGTTTTTGTAATGTAGCATGACGACGGACGCGTTCGGTTGAGAGAGGGGGTGGAGAGAAAGAGCGGCGTAGCGGCCATGCATCAAGAGACGGCGCAGAGAGAAGCGCTTCGATTTGCTGCTACGCCAAGAGAGAGTTTTCCCATGCCTACGATGGCGAACGTTCCAGGAAAGAGCGCAGAGCGCCACGAGCGTCTATACCCACCGTCCATCGCTCCGTCACAACAAGTGCGCAGAGCCATGCAAGCGGGGGATACGAGTACGGGAAGGAGGGCCGGGGATGGGAGTGAGATGCGAGGCTACAGCGACCAAGGCCGTCGACGTCGAGCCGCTCGCCTTGATCCTCTAGCCTCAGATTTGAATGCTGCGAAACTGCTGTTGCTTGTGGGTGGGGTGATGGTGACAATGATTAGGAGGATCGTGGCGAAGGGAGAGTTGATGCTGCTGAGATGGTGGGGGTAATTAGAGAGAGGCCGGTCGTGCTGATCAGGGCTTGCGGAACTCGGCCAGCACGGGTAAGATGAGATTGAACGCCTGGTAAATCTCTTCTCGCACCTTGGCGCCGGTGAGCACAATCTTGCCCGACACAAAGATGAGCAGCACGACCTTGGGCTTGACCATGCGATAGATCAGGCCCGGGAACAGCTCGGGCTCGTACGACGAGTAGACACCGTGGCTGTACGCCAGGCCTTCCAGACGGATGGGGAAGCGCACATCGCATGAGCCCACAATGTTCTGGATCTTGAACTCGCTGAACTTGGCCTCAAAGCCGAGCTTCTGGATGATGCGCGCGTACTTTCGGCTCGCAAGGCGACTGTCGTCTTCCGACTTGGCGCCCGTGACCACCATCTTGCCCGAGGCAAAGATGAGTGCCGTGGTCTTGGGCTCGCGGATACGCATGATGACGGCGGCAAATCGCTTCGGATTGTACTCGGCGTTTCGTGCGTGCAGCGCGATCGTCTTGAGATCCAAGCGAACCTCGAGGTTGACAGTGGCCACAATGTTTCTACGAGCGGTGAAACCGGACGAGTGTCAATATCAGGCATTCGATCGTATCTTCACAAACCGTGACCCTCGAGGCAACGCACACTCCGCCACCAAGGTGGCGAAGGCCGATGATCAAGGGGATAGGAATACTCACTGCAACGTGGGCACAATACCGTGCACACCCGAGATGCCCTGGTCGATACCGGCGTCCTTGCCGACATTGGCGACCTTCTTGTCATCGTCGCCAGCACCGTTGCCCTTGGGCTGTGCACCGGAGGAAGGGTTGCCCTTGATGCCGTTGGCACTGTTGGTGTTACCCGAACCGGGCAAAGCGACACCACCGAAGGCCATCTTGGATGATATTGGAGGTGGCGGACGTAGACAGAGGATTGATCGGAGGAAGGTCGGCGCAGGCTGAGCGAGCGAGGGCGTCAAGGAGGTGCGTCGAGGTATGCACCGAGTTGCAACGCAAAGTGCGGAATGCGATGCGCGAGGCCGAGGTGTTGAGGCTGATGACGTCCAGAAACACGGGGAAGGGTCGTCGAATTCACAAAGAGGAAAGGAGCAAAGCTACCGGAGGTGGCGGCTGAGCGACAGGTGAGGCTATGTACGCTCGTCGGAGGCACAAAGAGGCCGGGATCGGCGAATGACCAGTGATGAGCCGGTCAAATTTTTTGGTGAATGGATGCGATTGCAAACGAGAAATGTCGTGTGCCCCAAATCGATTCCGATTGCAGCAAGTTCAGGCGATCAACAGTCAAGGTGATGTCTGAAGCAATACGAGAATCAAGGCACGACGATGTCCCCCGTCGACAAACAGAACGGTCGGTCGATGCTGCTGGGTGCCAGAGATGGAAGGCGGAGGGAGGCACTGTCGTCGGTCAAGGCAACGATCGTTCGCGGTGGGAACAAAGGCGAGTCACTGAAGACCTCTTTGATCGTGCGGCGATGCGAGCGAAGCGGCAACAAGGCTTAGGCGATGCTGGAACCTGAACGGCCGGATGGGTGAGGGTGAGATGCCAACCAGATGCAAAAACAAGCTGCACTGCCTTTGATAGGGCGGATACAGACTCGAATAGCAAGGCGAGAGCAGCAGGGATCGCGTGGACTGAGTGTCGAGCGGATGGATGTGGTGGGAAGGGAAGGCGGAAAATTCGGATTCGAATTCGGGGGGATGCGTGCGGAACCACCCTGGGTATATATACAAAATGCCCTTCCGCACCCCTGACACCGCTCAACTGCTTGCAAATGTTCGATCAGGCACGAGAGCAGAGGAAATTCGACTCGAAAGACCCGCAACTGCGCTCCAGAGCCGTGTTTGGCTGACGCGTCACCTCATGCCATGGCTGAGTCGAGGCCGATGAATTTGAATTTTTGAATTTTTGTAATTGCTCCTTCGATTGAGTGCGTCGGCTGAATAGAGGCGTGAAGGCTGCATCCAAGGCTTTGTATTCAGCCCACATGCGGAGCGAATAGAAAGACGTGTCCGAGGGGCCGCCTCGCGCTGCGTAGAAGCTGCCTCGACGCGGATTCACGCTCGCGCAAGCCGTCTCAAGACAGGCGCGAGAGCTCGCGCGCGCGCGCGCGCGACTACACCCGATCTTGTTAGATCAAGCGACTGGCCGAATCGATCCAGACCCTCGCCCGCCAAAGCGATGCTGTAGCCATGGCGACAAAGCCCATCCGCAATCAGAAGCCAAAGCTCTCGGTGATGAGGGTGAGGCTATGGAGGCTGGCCCGCTTGCCGCGAACAATGTCGCTTTGAACGCGCACCACCGCATTCGAGGCATCCTCAACCATGCCGCTGGGCCCACAAACGACGACGGCCGCCGTCGCTGAGCTTTGCGCTCGCTCGTGCTCTGGGATGTTCGGCGATTTTTCGATGTCGCCCGTTCCAGATGTTGACGGATTGATGGCGGCTGACGCCAACTCGTGGACGAGTGACGCGGCGTCGGGATGAACGCCCCATTGCAAATCCCAGGCTGCTGGCAACCCTAGGTCGTGGGACGTTGCTTCTGGGTCGCTGATGAAGATGGAGATTTGCAACGAGCCTGGTGGGGCGAGGGCGTGGACGGCAATGAGATGTTCGCGTGCCCATGGCAGTGCTTGTTCATCTCGGATCGACCAGACGAGGTGGACCCGACGAGTCGCTGCTCCCTTCTGCTCCCAGAGCCACGCCAGCTCCAGAAGCGAAGCCAGCACAAAAGTGATGCCGCTACCACCTGCCAGCAAGAGCACATGCTCGTAGCCTGCGATGCTTGCATCGTGTCCATAGGGGCCATCGAGAATCGCCGAAAGCGTGGATGCCTTAGCATTGGACTGCGCCTTGGAGGCGAGCTCGTAAAGCTGCTTGGTAAGGCCGCTGCGAGCCTTGGCCATCAAGACGACCGTGGACACGAGCTGCTGCTCATCGGGCGCAGGCATGGATACGATGGTGAAGGGGTGTGCAGTGAGCGGTGCCAGCCCCGGGAAGCGCACAAAGACGTGCTGACCAGGTCTCCATCGCATGGTCGAGTCGACGGTGATCTTGGCAAGGCTGCTGGGCAGAGCCTCGATGCGGCACTTGGAGAGGGTGAGGAAGCTGTTTTGGCGCAGCTGCATTGCAAAGCGCAGGAAGACGGAGAGCATGTACATGGCTGCTGTGGCCCAGAGGTACCTCCACGAGGTGAGCAGGGCCTGGCAGTGCACAAACATGTAGCCGAGGAAGATGATGGCCACAGGTACGTGGATGAGCAGGAAGAGCTCGTAGCATCGTTCGCGGATGGCGGTCATGCTTGCAAATGAGAGCACAAAGAGACAGGCATACGCGATAACGCCAGTGGTGTTGATGCTGTCCGAGAAGAAAGCCTCTCGCAGGGCCTCGACGCCGCCGTCGGCGAGAGGCTGGTGGATGAAAGGCAGCGCATGGACGGTGGAGAGGAAGAGCATGAAGCGGGCGAGCCACTGGTGGTAGACCTGCAGCTTCTCGTGGCTGACGCCGGTGAGCAGCGAGATGAAGTTGACCTTGGAGCCCAGCACGTAGATGAAAGGCATGAGGCCGAGCGCCATCATGCCTGAACGCAACGCAAGCGGAGGACTGCCGAAGCTGCGATCCACACGGTAGTACGGCTGCACGACGAACGTCCAGATGGTGAAGCCGAGCATGAAGGCGCTCAGCGCTAGCGTTGCGCCGAGCACGGGCAGCCGGAAGTTGATGAGACCCAAGCGATAGCTAGGCAGGCGACGGTAGGCGAGCATACGCAAAGCGGCCACGGCTCGAGCCCAGGGACCCGGGCGCGACTCTGAGGCTCGTGTGTCCGCATCTCTGGATTTTGTCAGGTAGGAGCGGCGAGACTGCTGCCAACGAGAACGCAGAGTGGTGAGCGCATAGATGCCGATGATGATAGAGAGGGTGGCAACGATGCCCTTGGTGTACTTGGGCTGGCCTGCCCATGGATCGCCGGTGCGCGTGTTTTGCAGCAGGCCGATGCCTGCCGTGCTTGGCGAGCCGTGCCGCCGTTCCAGCGTCATGCCTACTGTGTACCCAATCGTGGTATCGTGGAAAGGTGATGGTGGTAGCTTCCCTAGAAGCCTTGATCGGAAAGCGGCCCACACGTCGGGGGGATCCAAGGCCACCAGCAACTGCAACACGGACCCTCGGAGCGTTTGCGGTATGGTGCTGTCAGGCGGCTCGGACCCTTTTTTTTCTTCGGCACAAGGCTGCCGTGCGACATGGCCGCCTTTGCCAAATTGGACGGCGGGAGCGAAAAGCCTCCGAGGCTGAGCTTCACGCTGCTGCGGTGGTAATGATTGGGACTTCTTCCGTGCTGTTGTCATTGCTCATTATACAATCTAACTCTGCAGGCACGAGAAGTCATCATCGCCTCATAGTGTACGCCACCCGCTACACAGCTGGTAGTGTGATGGGTTTGGGCCGAGGAGAAGACCGCAAAGGAAAGGGAGGGGAAAGGGAGGGGGAATCAGGGGAGTTTCTCTCGTACGAGTCGTTAAAAGTTGGTCTTGGCGGCTATCCACCCAAAGCATATGCCGCCGGCAACGCCGATCTGGTCAGTGCGGTGTTCCCAACTGCTGTCGGGTCGGAGAACAGCTTTTCTCGCCACCACACGAGCGTTCCCAACCACTCGGACCCAACCTCGGATTCAAGCATCATCATAATGTCTGCCCACGCTGCCATCAAGGCTGGCAACCTGGCCGTCATCAGTGGCGGCGCCAGCGGCATTGGCCTTGCTGCTGCCAAGTTCTACCTCTCGCAGGGTATGAAGGTGGCAATCGGCGACCGGAGCGAGGCAAGCCTGCAGTCGGCCAGTCAGGAGCTAGCGCAAAAAGGAGAGACGTTCGTTGGTCTTCTGGATGTGTCGGACCAGACCAGCGTCTCGCTATTCCGCCGAAGCGTGTTCGAGAAGTTCGGTGGCGCCAACCTGACGGTACTGATGGCCAATGCAGGCGTTGGTGGCCCCACCAAGGCTTCTACGTCGGACGGCTGGGACCGAATCATCAGCACCAACTTTCACGGCGTCGTCAATGTGTAGGTCTCGGCACTCCCCCTATCCCCACAGAGAAGACCGGATTCTCGTTGCCAGAATGTGCGCTGACGTTCTTCCCCCTGACTCCTTCCCCCTGACTCTTCAATGCTGGACTGTGCGATCAGCTGCCAGGCATTCCTTCCTGATCTCAAGAAGCACGGACAGGATGCGCTCATTATCAACACCGGATCCAAGCAGGGCATCACCACGCCGCCCGGCACGGGTCCGGCGTACAATATCTCGAAGGCGGCGGTCAAGGTGTTCACCGAGTCGCTTGCGCACGAGCTGCGCGAAGACAAGGCGAGCAAGGTGGACGTCAAGCTGCTCATCCCCGGCTGGGTGCACACGGGTCTGACGGGCGCCAAGGACGGCAAACCCAAGCCGGACGGCGCCTGGACGCCTGAGCAGACGGTCGAGTTTATGGTGCAGCGCATCCAGGCCGGCTCCTTCTACATCCTCTGTCCCGACAACGAGACGCCGCGCGAGACGGATCTGGCGCGTATGCAGTGGAACGTCGACGACGTGATTCAGGACCGTCCGGCTCTGTCGCGCTGGCACGCCGACTACACGGGACAGTTCAACGACTTTGTCAAGAGCAAGACGTCGTGAATATGATCCGAGCCCTGCGGAAAGATGGACTATTAGCAGCGCTCCTGCAGTGCCATGCATGATTTGTGGAATGCAGTCGATTCAGTGCAAGGTGGCTGTGATGGTGTGGCGTGCGGCTATCATACATGGAAGCTTGCCAAAAATATACTGCGATCACAGTCGCCGCACCTCTTCCACACGCCACGTCGAGTTGCGTCAGAGTGCGTTTGGTGTTGAGGGTGTCAGAAGGCATTCCGCCTTTTTCTGCCATTTCTTTTTGAGTTTTAGGCGGGAAATGAGGGAGAGAAGGGCAAAAATGGGCGATGGACAGGTGGGGAGGGTGGCCCGTGTTGCAACCGCACTCACTCAGCTTCGCGCGACGCTCGAGCTCCACACGCCGAAATGCAACACCGCCCCAGCCAAAGCCATCCAAGCTACCACCTCACCAGCTTCCACCTCACCCACACCATCCATCCATCCTATCTCTTCGACAGGCGTCTACATCAAGAGTAGCAACATCCGAGGAGCCCTTGAACCCAGATTCAACACGTAACATCGTCCAACATGACGCTCTATTACAGCATCGTCTTTGCACTCTTGTGCTTCGAGATGTCCATGTTCATGGTCCTCATCGTAAGCACCTGCTCCCTTCGCCGCGGCGGTTCATGCCACTTGGAAGCAAGTGCTGACATTTTCTCTCCATGATATGCACATCATCTTGCCAGGTGCCCTTGCCCTTCACCTGGAGGCGCAAGCTCTTCCACTTCCTGGCTACCAATCCTGTGGTCGCCAAGATCCAGTATGGTCTCAAGATCACGTTCATGTGAGTGGCAACCCTCGTCACAGATTGTCGCAGTGTCGCTTCTAGCTGCTGACTCTTTTCACCCCTTTTCGTACGATGCACAGCTTCGTCGCGGTTCTGTTCGTCGATGCGGTTCAGAGGATGGTCAAGGTGATGAGCGAGGGCGAGACGGCCCGCGACACCCGCGGCGTCCAGGACGTGCGAACCGAGACCAACTACGCCGCTCGCAAGTTCTACTCGCAGCGCAACATGTACTTGACCGGGTTCACGCTCTTCCTCAGCCTGTAAGTGCAATTGCTGCTCGCACGGTTTCCTGCTCAAGGTGGCTGACATCGCTCCACGCCCACAGCATCCTCTCGCGCACCTACTCGCTCATTCTCGACCTGATCAACACGCAGGAAGAGCTCGTCGCTCTCAAGAAGGGCGTAAGTACAGCTATCTCTCAGCATCTACCGCCCTCGCTGCCACAGTCGCTGACTTCTCCATTTGCTCACCACAGTCCAAGACCACTGGCTCCGGCGCCGACATCGAGAAGAAGTACCTCCAGGAGATTGGTAAGTCGCACATCGAGACGACACACACAGACCCTGTTGAACATGCTCGCTGATGGTTTGTATCGCACGTTGCATCACACCAGACACGCTCAAGAAGCAGACCAAGCAGCAGCAGCAGGAGTACAACCGTCTCAGCGACGAACTTGCCAAGGCCACCGGCAACGTCTCCACCAAGAAGGACTGAGCTTATTGATCGTCTTATTTGCGGCAGAGTTCTCCTGGCACACCTGCGCTTGGTACGCAGTCGATCCTAGTGACTGCAGCCGATGCTTTCGTTCCACAAAACCGTTTCACTTGCGCCACCGCCGCGGTGCAACCTTCGCGCCAGCAATCTTGTACTTTGCTCTTTTGCACTTTTGCTGAATCCACGCCCTCTTCTGGATTGACGAACAGGCGGCGTTTTGACTTGTATTCACCCCACATGTGTCCAGTGGCGACCAGAGAGAGGCTACATTGAGTGGGTCCAGTGACGGCGGGGCCGGTGCGGTATGAAACGTGAGCATACCAAAATGAAAGGAGTGGCGGATCGGCGATTTGCCCTCCACAAAATCACACCCTCCAGGCACGCGTTGAGAAGAAGACGCCGCGGGGCAGCTCGAAACTCAAACTCAGCCAGGTCAGCGAGCCTCCTCCTCGGCAACTCTCATCATCACAAGCACACACCGATACACCGCGCTACGTAGCCACTACATTCGGCCTGCAAGCGGACACAGCGGTGCTGGCATCTACCCGCCTGCACTTTTCGCTATTGGTTGTCGGTTCGACAGCATGGCAGCCGCTGATGGGACGAGCGGCGCGGACCCAGCCCACGAGCTTATCCGCTGCCTAGCAGGGCTCGCCACCTCGGACCTGGCTCGATTCACTCTGCAGCGTCCAGACATCGCTCGCGTCTTTGCTGCCTCGCTCAACGCGCTGGCGGTACAAACCGCCTCGAGCCTCGTACCGCCTGCCAATGCACATGCGCAGAGCTACGTCGAGATCCTCGCACGTCTCATCGAACGCGGTGATCCATCCCTCGCAAGGACGTTTGTGCCCACACATGGCGCTCTCGTCGACCTCGCCATCGTCACGCCGTCAACAGCCACGCCCGTGCTGGTCTCGGTGCTCGAGCGCCTGCTCGACACGAGCAACGCGCAGCAGATCCTCAGCGGGCTGCATGCGCAGCTGGACAGCGTCGCGGGCTCGTCGTCCGAAGATGGCAGTACGGTGGTAGTGATGCGTACGCTGGCCAGGCTTGCATATGCTTTCCTCAATGCATGCCCTGTACGACTGGTCAAGGACAGCACAGATACACTCGCCGCATTCGCTCGAACCTGCTTCCAGCTCTACGACACGACGCTTCCGCACGCAGCGAAGCTGGCAGGTGACGCTGATGCACCCGGCTCAGCGGGCGGCGTATTTGGCTTGGACGTAGCGCACGTGGACGCAGGCAGCTGGCAGGCACAGTGGCTGACGTGCCGCGTCGACGTGCTGCAGCTGCTCGCGCTCGTGCTCGCCAGCCTCGAGAGCTACGCCGTGCTGACCGGCGAGCTCAAGCAAGCGCTCGCTGTGACGCAGCAGCTCCTGAAACGAGGCGGATCATCGGCGCTCACCGATTCGTCCGCACTGCTCGACGTGGCTGCCACGGCCGATGCGTGGCCCACGGTGCGTGCACGGATCCTTGCCGCGCTCGCAAATGACCGCACGTGCAAAGAGACCTTGTCGTCCATCGACGCGCTCGCAACCTCGGTGCCCAAATTCACCGGGGCAGCATGGGTGGTCCTTCAGCGTCTTGCTTCCGGCTCACGTCCATCTCCCTCCGCAACGACGGCGGCGGTAGCGGCAGAGGGGGTGTCGGACGACGTGGTGGCGGCCGTCGACTCGGTGCTGCCGCACTACGGCGTTGCGCGGCTGCGCACCATCCTTGCGCACCCGTCCTTCGCAGGTCAGGATGCAGAAATGGTCATCCAGCGTCTGCTCGAAGGTGACGAGGGCGCTCCCCTTGACGCCCCATCGACCGTGTCGTCAGCGAGTACGTCGCACATTCCTCCGCCTATCGACGCTCGTGCTTCCGAGATTGGGCCGTCGCTGGTCAAGTCGCGAGCCAACGTGTTTGACGCGTTTGACTTTGACGCATCTACGATTGCGCCTTCCAAGACGGCACGTACGGCGCGAGTGGATGAGCTGGCGCCTTCGCTGAAAGCGGCGATATTGGCACGTGCTGAGGCCGAGTCGTCGGACGAGGACGAGGAGTGGAACCCCTTTGCCGCGCCTGCGCGCACCGTTGGCGTCGAAGACGAGCTTGACCTGGACGAGGATGGTCGTGAACAGCGTGGAGATTCTGACGACGAAGCCGATGGTGATGGCGAGGCGAAGCTGCGCGAGCGGATGCTGTTGAGGCACTATGTCGAGCATGGGTCTTCGGCGTTTGCTGCCGATGCGAGCGTTCGACGCAGTGCAGAGCGAAAGGGGCTGCGCGATGCGACGGGATGGTCGGATGACCTGCTTGAATCCTGGGCCACAATGCTCGATCGTAACCCGCGCAAAGACCGCCTCCTCGCAGCCGCATCCCAAGCCCAACTCGACGACCACCTGGCATCCGTCAACACGGCCAGACAAGAAAAGTCATTCGGCCCAGATAAAGGTCGAGGCGGAAGAGTGCCCAGACCCACCGCCCCGGCAAATACATCGCAGGCTGCACAGAAGCAGCCACCCTCCCAACGCGCAGCGAAACACAAGGAGAAACAAGGCAACAAAGCGCGTCGACAAGGCCACGACAAGAAGATGGCGCGCATCAACACCTAGATCACCCCCGTGCACTCACACCACGGTTCAGTGCTAAATGCTGTGCATTTCTATTGCGAACCATTATGCGAAAGTGAGAGGTGAAGGGGTATACATAGTCCGTTGAGCATTAGGCGCTACAAGGGCTGGGCAGAGACTTTGGGGAACACTAGCCAGTTGGACAGATTCCTCGCCGTTGCAGGATCCCTGGTATTGCCCCAAAGCATGACAGTGCCGATGAGCAAAATCGATGCACTGACGAGGCCAAAGTTGTCCGTGACAAAGCCGCGGTGCGAGCCTTTTGCGCCCCTCGCGCCTGCCGCTGCTGGACTAAGCCTTGGAACATTCGCCTTCATCTCGGTAAACACAACGGGCAGCAACACGACACAGGCTGTCCAGAAGACCATGATGGACCTCCACACCAAAGCGGGATACTCGAGCACCGATGGCACACGCGTGCGCTTCTCGGCGGCGTAGTAGCGCGGGTGCGCAAACAGCGCCCAGATGCTGTAGAGCGCCACGGCGAAAAAGTGTCCCACCAACAGCATGGGTCTCGGTGCCAGACCGGACAGCAGCGACACGGGGCCATTGACGCACTCGCCGCCCATCTCAAAGTACTTGAAGCAGCCCTCGCGCAGCACCTCGAGGTTCTCGTCGTCGGCGCCAAACAGACTGTACAGCGCCTGCGCCAGGATGTTGATCACCGACGCCAAGCCCTTTCGGTTCCAGTGCCATGAGCGGAGCGCGGGCGTGATGGACGACCAGTTGGTGAGGTTGAGCGGCTTGCGAGCCGGCGCGTCGCCCTCGAGTGGCGCCCATGCCGAACCGCCGAGCGCCTCGGTGAGGTGGACGGCATCCCACAGACCGACGGTCATACCGCCGCCGGTGAGTGGGTGGCGCATGTTCATGGCGTCTCCGACGACGATGACGCCCTTGGCGTGCTGCGACTGACCCTGCATGCTGGGTGGGAGGAACGAGTTGGGCATGCTGCGCAAGCGCTGGCCCTTGGCCATCTCCTTGGCGACGCACTCGCGCAGCTGTTCGGGCAGCTGTGGGATGACGTTCTCGTTGACGTGCTTCTGCAGCTCGCCCTTTGCGACGGACGGCAGCTTCTCGCCAGCGACGTCGATGAGGATACGCGTGCTGTGCGTGCCGATCTGGTAGAGGAGGACGGGCCCGCACTTGGACAGGACGACGTGGCCATGGTGCGGTGCGGGGAGGGGAGCGTCTTCGAGCTCGAGGCCGACAAAGTTGGAACGGACGGTGGGCTGGATGGAGCTGCCGTGGGTGCGCCTGAACTTGGAGAAGCAGCCGTCGGCGACGATGGTGAGGGGCGCGCGCACCTCGAAGGCCTCGGGCTGTCCCTCGGGCGCCTTCTTCCAGGTGGCACTGATGCCGACGACGGTGCCGCTGGCATCCTTGATGGTGTCGCGCACGGTGGCTTCGTAGGGCGTGACGTTGGGCTGGTTGAGAGCCTTGTTGCGCAAAGCCTGGACGAACTTGCCGTGGTGGAAGCTGCGACCCTCTACCTTGCCGCTGCGGCTGACGACGCCTCTGCCGGCCTCGTCGGCCGTCTCGTTGGGATATGGGATGGGCACAGAGCGAGCGCCGTAGAAGACGTGATAGCCCTCGACGGGGACGGCGTCGATGTCCTCGAGCGTGTCGACGATGCCCATCTTTGCGAGTGCACGTACGCCGCCGGGCTGGAGGAGCTCGCCGACGATGCGGTCTGGCTCGTCAAAGTCACGCTCGAAGAGGGCGACCTTGCGGCCCGACTTGCCCAGAGAGTAGGCGAGTGCGGAGCCGACGATGCCAGCGCCGACGACGATGATGTCGGGGCGAGTGTTGGTTGTTGTTGGTGCCATTGTGAATGCAGTCAGACCGAGCAGAGACGATGGTGTAGTTGGTGATGATGAAATGCTGACCAGCTGGGTGTTGGTGCGTATGAAGGCCCAGTGGTCACAGTTGAAGCGTTGATGATGTGCGCAGAGTGAATAACAGGAAGGTGTTGTTGATAAAGCAGATCGCAGGTGGATGAAGTGACTTGGTGGTGGGTAGCGAAGAAGGAAGCATGCGTGATGTTGATCTCGAGACGCCAGCTTCAGGCCAAGCGTGTTGGATTGTGAAATAGGGCTCGCTGCTGTGCTGACGCCTGGTGGCCACTTTCTTCCGACCCGGCTGCCTCGCTGTGGCTCTGGCGCGGCTCTCTGGAGTGGCCTGACTTTTTCGTTTGGGGGGATGCGCTCTCTTGGGCCATTCACAGCCAACGCGCCCTCGGAGCTCATGCAGAGCCGCCCAGCGTGCATATTTTTGGCACAATTCGAATGCTGCACCGCCGCCTGTCGTCACCCAAAGTTCGCACGAAAAGCCTGCGTTAGCTAAGCGTCGCGCACGCCCTCCTTCGCAGTTTTCGACCGCATTTTGTTCGATTTGACGGCATAACACTTGGTGGATTTCGCACCTCCACACCGATAGCTCAACATGCAGCTTCGTGCAGCTCCTCTCGCTCAAACCATCATGGAAGCCGCACCACAACCATTCGAGCCAGAATGTCCCAGCTAGTGAGACAGGAAAGCGTGAGTGTGCACCGAGATTTGGAGCCATCTTTCATCCGAAGCCAGCAGCTGACCTTGACATCGAGGACGCGCAGCCGCTCAACACAGAGCCGCTCTCGGCCAAGCTCACCGATGCCTACATCACGCCCAACGAACTCGTCTTCAACCGCAACCATGAATCTGCACTTCCTGACAGCGTCGAGCACGTCGCAAGAGGCGACAAAGATGGTGCTGAAAGCTGGACCCTGACGGTCTCAGCCGACAGCACGGACGACCAGCATATTGGCTCCCTGCTCGCATCACGGCGGGAGCTCTCACTCGAGCAGCTGCAGCGTCAGTTCCCGCTCTCCGAGGTGGTCGCCACGTTGGAATGCGCAGGCAATCGCCGCGCAGAGCTCGCCGCCTCGCACCCTGAGCCCGAAGGCATCCAGTGGGGCAACGCGGTGATCGCCAACGTCGTCTGGGGCGGCGCTTCGCTCCGCTCGGTCCTCCTCGCAGCGGGCGTAGCGGATCCATTTGCGCACCATGCCCCCGAACAGCTGAGCTCACTCGAGCCGTCAGAGCAAGCGAGTGCAGCGCAGTCTGCCGAGTGGGCAAGGCCGCTGCATCTGCACCTGCTGAGTGCGCAAAAGAGCAAGACCAACAACGATGCAGGGCAAGCCCAATTCGCCGCGTCCATCCCGCTCACGACCGCCATGCATCCCAACCAGTCCTGCCTGCTGGCATACGAGTACAACCACCAGCCGCTCACGCCGAGACACGGCGCGCCGCTTCGAGCCGTGGTTCCCGGACACGTAGGTGCGCGATGGGTAAAGTGGCTCACCGGGCTCAAGATCTCGTCTTCGCCTAGCGACTCACCGCCCATGCGCGAAGACTACAAACTCCTCACCCCTCGAACCAAAAAAGAGGGCGAGAAGGAGTATGCGGACAAGGCGCAGGATCGCGAGTTCCGAAGTCGCGAACTGGACAAGAAGCAGCCGATCCAACGCCTCGAGGCGAGCTGTGCCGTCACGCAGCCAGCGCACGATGCTGAGCAGCTCGAGCAAGTCGATGGTAAAGTGGCTGTCAAGGGATATGCTGTAGGGCAGGATGGATCGCCCGCCACGCATGTCTGGGTTGCACTCGTCGCTGATCCAGGCAAAGACACCGACACGGAACACCTGCTTCGCCCCCTGCCCGATGATCTCGAGTGGCACCGCGCCTCGATCCACCGTGACGCCACGGCGGCGCAAGAATCAACGTGGAGCTGGGCATGGACGTTGTGGCACGTCCAACTTACCCTACCGAACGAGCCTGCAAGCTATGCAGTCATTGCAAGGTGCAGTAAGTCCTCGCATCCTAACCATGAATGGACTGTGATAAGCGCAGCGTAACTGAACGTGTCCTGCTCTGGTCGATCGACAGGCACGGCTGCTGGCGTAGAGCAGCCCAAAATCTCGCCATGGAATCTACGCGGCTTCTGCAACCGCTCCTGGTCCGTCATCCGCCACGTCTCCATCCCACACTCCTAGACTATACACTCCCAACCACACTGCGAGTCAAAATGAAACCGCCTTGCTATGCTTCCAATGCTGGTGGCTATGTGCTGGTGGATGGCGCGACTTCGGCCGCTTCTGACGTGGCGCTCTCCGTCCGTGTGCGTTTCTCCAGCGCCACAGGTCCTACACCCTTCGTCCCCGGGTTGCGAACCCTCTTGCCTGGCAAGCCTGTATCGTATGGATCCCTTGGCGTCCAATCCCACGTATGCACCATGGTGATATTGCCGTTCCTGATGCGACTTGCATAGCTGTCCGCGATCAACCCAGACGATACCACCGAGTCCTTGGCACCACCTTCGGACGCCATAGCTGCCTGAAGCTGCAGCTGCAGTTCCTGTTGCCGCCTCTGCAGCTCCTCCTTGTCCTCCTCGGGTAGGATCTCGGCTTCCTTCTCGCGCATCTGCAGGACGAGCTTCTCGAGCGCAGGTCGAAGCGTCGAGTTGCCACTCCCCGAACCACCGCCTCCGCTGCTACGCGTAGACGAGATGTTGGACGACAAATCGCTGCTCGAGCCCGATCCGCCAAGCAGGTCGCGCGAGGCGGGCAGACCGTGGAAGAAGCGCTCCGCATGCTTGTCGTCCAGGATGGGGATCGGATCATCGAAGCGCGACACGCGCTTGAGCAGCTCGGCACTCGCCACGACGCGCGCGCCGATCGTGAGGTGAGACGGATGTCGGTGGCCCAGTGTCGGCACCAGCGCTCCCGATGGCGGGATCAGCGCAGCAGGTCGGCCCTGCGGTCGCAATGGCGTCAGCACGGGCGCCGACAGCGCATTCGCCACCTCTCTGTTGTCCTCGTACAGCGTCGGTGGCGGAAGCGTCGATACCAGCCAACTCGGGCCAGGCACAAATGGCAGCACCGATGGACGCGCCGGTACCGCAGCGTACAGACTGTCATTGGGCGCATACCGCGATGCGTCCGCCAGCGCATGCGCGAGTCGACGCCGCTTCACCAGTGCATCCTGATGCGACGGTGCCGATGGCGTCAGGTAGATCCCGGCGGACCCGCTCGACGTGCCGTCCTCCACAAGCGCCTGGTAGTCAGCCGCAAACGCACGCAGCGACGACGTCGGCGCCCCGATCGACGCGATCGATGCATCGCCCAACACCGCCGCCACCGTGTGCTCCAGATCGCGTAGCTCGCCCTTTCCGTACGTCGCTGCCAGCGTCGACGCCTCGTAGGGCACGGTTTCCAGCCACGAATCGCGCAGCACCCGGCGCGCCTGTAACGCCTCGAACGCCTTCTCCGCCTCGGCCGCCCTTTCTTCCGCTGTCCTTTGCACTGCCGCCGCGCCCTCGCCCTCGCCCTCCGCAGCCTCCTTCTGAGCCGCTTCCGCTTCGGCTGCTGCTGCAGCTGCGGCCGCTTCCTCCGCCTTTCGCTGCGCAAGCTCTCGCCGCTTTTGCTCTTCCAACAGATGCTCCGGATCCACATCTACAGGCGCCACCTCGACCTTCACCGCGGTTGTGCCTGATGCCGGTCCATCTGGATGGCTGGCCTGTGGTGTTTCTGACGATTCTGCTGCTGATGAATGGCCGGGGAAGAGCGGGAGATACGCTGGTACATAGTCGATGACCGCATCGCCGAACCGTCTGCTCTGCACTGACTCGTCGACGGATACGCGCCGACGCTTGCTCGGCTGGTGTCCTGCTGTGCTTGAAGATGCGACGCCGTGTTCGCTGTCCGACGCCTCGCTGTGTGCATCCTCGATGTCGGAAAAGACGAGCTCGTCAGACGATGCAGACTCCTGGCTGCTGCTTTGTGCTGTGGGCCAGACGAGCTGGTTGGTGAGCCCCTCGCGAATTAGAGACTCTGCTGCGACCTGTTCGAACTGCTTTTCGGGCAGCGCGCCAAAGTGGATTCGCTCCACGTCGTCGGACGATGGCGCCACGCGGCCGGTATTGAGAACGCGCACGAGGTCCTGTCCCCGCATGGGGTCGAGCAGAGCCGACCCAGCTGAGCCTTGCGGTGGTGCGTGTGTACCGTTGACGCCATTTGGAGCGTCTGCATGTTGGCCGAAGAGTTCGAGACGCTCTTCGCTCTCGGCCCAGTCGAGCAGCTCTTCGATCGGCTCTCCACCCAAGATGTGTTCGAGCGACGCGCGCAGGTCTTGCGGCGACACGACGGTGCGGCCGGCATGGTTGGCGTGCTGCACGCAGGTGGAGCCGAGCAGCTGGATGTATCGCTGCATGACCTCGGAGAGCAGGTCTGCGGCGCCTGCGGACGACCGCGAGAAGCCGGCAGACGAGAGCAGCGCGAGAACGGCAAGCGACATGTACGACGCCGAGTAGGCGGCCGCCGTCGGCGGCTTTTGGCGCGCCACCATGGCTATCGCAGATATGCGCTACTGACAAGCGCCGGCAGCTGCGGACAAGCGTCTGACGACGCGGCGAAGCAAGGGCAAAAGACACCCTGCTGGATGGATGCAGACTTAGAGCATGCGGTCGAGAAGTGGGAAGCCGAGAATGCCTTTTCCTTTGCGTTTGGAAGAGTAGAGCGACAATGCGCGCTCCAGCTGATGTCGTACGGTGCACAGAGGCGGGCGTGGGTGGTGTGAATGCGGTGTCGATGCTGATGGATGAGGAAGGTGATGGAGGTGTTGCGAGTGGATGATGCGGACCAATTGACTCCACTCGCCATCACGTGACGCGAGCCGGCTCAAAATGCCAAAAGTGCGCATTTCTTCCGTTTCCCGCAGCCGAAGCCCAACGATCCCTCTCCCTCTCCATCCACGTCCACCCATCCACTTGCGACTCAGCCACAACGACCAACGACCATCTTTTCAGTCAGAGCACCAGCATACTGTCTTGCAGTCGAACCACTCTGCTGACTTGACACCGCACAAAAGTCACACACAATGGCAGCACGCGAAGAGGAAGTGTCGCTCTCGGAGCCAGGCACGAGCGAGCTCGCGTCGCTCGACAACCACACGGGCGCCGATGCATCCGCCGCAGAAGGCGGAGAGACAACTGCGATGACGGACGAAGATGCCGAGATCGAGGCGATGAAGCAGCGCGTAGCCGAGATGGAGGCGGAGGCAGCCAAGCTGCGTGAGCTGCAACAAGCTGCGGGCGAAGCGGGTGGCGCAGGACTCCACCCTACGGAAGAGGAGAGGGAAGAGGTGGACTCGAGAAGCATCTACGTCGGCAACGTCGACTACGGCGCGACACCGGAGGAGCTGCAACAACACTTCCAAAGCTGCGGCACCATCAACCGCGTCACCATCCTGTGCGACAAGTTTACAGGGCATCCCAAGGGCTACGCGTACGTCGAGTTTGCCGATCCGTCGCTCGTGGCGAATGCGATGGTGCTCAACGAGTCGCTCTTCCGTGGCAGGCTCATCAAGGTCACCGCCAAGCGCACAAATATGCCCGGCCTGGCTGCACGCGGCCGCGGTAGGGGGCGCGGTCGTGGCCGTCCCTTCCGTGGGCGAGGGCGCGGCCGTGGACGTGGATACTACTATTAGTTGGTCCAAAGCCGGCGCCCGTCTGCTCTTTCTTCCAGGCCGCAGAGTAAGGCGCTTCGTGCTCCAGCGCATCTCTACGTTCTCCACATGCTCGTCATCACATTCCAAGGACATGCTCCCCACATTTACCCCCGCGCGGGCGACCCCCAAAGGTCTCCCACGCTCCCAATCATGCTCTTCATTCCTTGTACTCTAGCTTAAAATCACGGCCCTATTCTTAAAACTGTGCGGCAAATGACAATCACCACGCACACCTGTCGCGGCGCTGCCGAGCAGATGATGCCGACCACCGCGCATCCCACACGTTCAGACTGATTGCGAGAACTTGCGACACGTTCGAAAATCTGGCTGTAGTGATGTGAAGACGCTTCCATTCACAGCGATACTGGAGGGTCACAAGATTACGAGCTGGGAGGGGCGCCGCCGGAGCTTGTTGGGCCAGAGGTGGGCTGGCCACCTCCACCGACGGATGCCTCCTGGCCGGCGCCGCCGCCGCCGATGATGAGTCTTGGCTTTTCGACGACGAGCTTCTCGCCCTCGTACATGCGGTTCATGAGTGCGGACCTCTGGAGCACCTTGAGATCCTCGAGCGCCGTCTGGTAGAACTTGGACAGCTTCTGCTCGTCCGTCAGCGATGCTGCCGAGATCGACTCGCCATTGCCAGACGGTTGACGCAGTTGCTCGGGTGACAGCATCGTGGAAGGAGACACCTTGGTCGTCGTGGATCCTTGCTTGGAGAATGGTGACGATTGCGCCGCCTGCTCAGTGGGCAGCAGAGTCGCACGGAACATGTCGCGAGATCGCCTCAAAAAGTACGTGCGGAAGTTGTACGACGACTGCAGAATCGATCCAAATCCAAACAAGATATCGCAATCAGTACAGGCACAGAGTGTGTGAAGCAACGACGGCAGGGGTGACACTTACGAAAGACTGCGAGGTTCGCAGGTACCTACGGTACAGCTGGAGGATCTGCGACCTTGATGGAGCCGATACCGACATGATGGCGTGTGAACCGAGAAATGGATGCGTCGAATGATGCTGCGGGTGTGTGGTTCGTGTGTGTTGTGGTGATGCGATCTAAAGGGCCGGTGCTTGTGATGCGATCGCCTGATGCGGATATGTTGGGATGGTGTAGAAGGCTCAGTCCTTCCAACGCGGATGACGGCCTCAACTAAGCCTTCTCCGCGCTCTTCCGTTCGCCACAAGCCGAGTGAGTCATTGTGACTAAGCGTATTTTTGGGCCGCTCAACGACTCCACCTCTTTTTTTCTCAGCCGCCGCTCACCTCTCCGAGTCAAAATTCAGGGTCTCTGGGCGAACTGCAAATCGGCTTCAGGCACCGACCACCATCGGACAGGCACACTCGACGGCGTCGCCCGCCGCTCCACAAGCAGCCACAAGCAGCAAGATGCCGAAGCAACGCAACACGTCCGGCTGGTCGTACAACAACGCAGCCGAGTCGTCCAAGCCCGGCGGACGAGGACCGCCCAACCGCGTGACCGGCGCTGGCAAGAAGGCGACGGCGCAGAAGAATCAGCTCTACTCGAAGCCGATCCCTGTCGAACTCGACGGCGGCGCGGAACACGGATCTACTAGCGCCGAAGCGACACCATCGCTATGGTCGAGCTTCGTGTCTCTGCTGACGCTGGGCGGTTCTTCTTCCACGAGCACGTCGCAGAGCAAGCAGAAGGCCAAAGAGAAAGTTGTCGTTTGCTACGATGCGAACCTGCACACGGTGTGGGTTGAAGACCTGGACCAGGGCGTGCGGCTGCTGTGGCAGCGCGGTTTCTTTGGCAAAGGCAACCTGTCGCGTTCCGAGCCTACGTGGCGGCAGCGCAAGGTAAACGAGATCGATGCACTGCGCAAGGGCCGCATGACGGCGGAGCAGCTGACGCAGCAGCGACGCGAGGAACGCAAGGCGCTCAAGATCGAACGTGCGCGAGCAGCGGTGCGTGCTGGACAGCAGCTTCCTGATGGCATCTTGGCGCTCGGTGGCGAGGTGACAGAGGCCGACAGGGCGCCTGGTGCATCGCACGACCGACTCATGGCCGACATCGAACGCCAGGTGGAGGAACAGCTGGACGACGAAGATGCGGCGAACGATCAAGCTGCCGATGCCAGCATGGGTGCGGAGGCGCAGTCGGGGCTTTGGACAGGGCAGGAGGAGGTGCCGGATATCACGCCCGGTGTGGCGCGCATCAAGGGACTCAAGTACTTTGCCGAAGAGGTGAAAGCGAGTCAGGCGCGCAAAGCGGCGCAGCAGTCTGGCATCGACGATGAAAGCCCTCACAAGCCCTCGGAAGCGCTTTCTGGCAATCATGAGGACGGACAGAACGACACTTCGGACATCGACGTTGTGGATGTGGAGAGGATGCAACTGTCGCTAGTCGAGGCGTTTTTCCTGTCGTCCATGTTTGGGTGTCTCGACATGCGCACCGCCACAGGTGCCGGCACGCCTACGCCGCTCACACTGGAAGCGTTCTACACGCTGTGTTTGGAGTCGAGTCTGGCGCAGCCTCTGCTGGATCTGCGAAGTCGCGGGCTCGCTTCTCGCCACCTTGCGTCGCTGTGCGCTCGACCGGACAATCCGTTTCTGATCAACTATGTTGCCTACCATCACTTCCGCTCGCTCGGCTGGGTGGTCAAGAGCGGCATCAAGTTCTGTGCCGATCTGCTGCTGTACAAGCGCGGGCCCGTGTTTTCGCACGCCGAGTTCGCCGTGGTCATCATCCCGTCGTACGAAGACGAGACGGATGCGCTCACGAGCCCGTTTGCTCCACACCCAAATGCGGGGAGGAAGGACTGGACTTGGTTCAGCACGACGAATCGTGTGCAGAGCCAGGTGCTCAAGACTCTCATCCTGGCGCACGTGTTTGTTCCGAGCCTCAAGAGGTGTCCGAAGGAATCGCTCGATTCGCCACAAGCGTTCTTCGAGGGACTGCGTATGCGCCAAAGCTATGCAGTCAAGGAGGTGGCGATCCGCAGATGGGTGCCTGCGAGGATGAAGCCGTGATGCCAATGCACATGCTGGATTCAAAAAGGCGCCAAGATTCGACGGCTGACTGTGTGTGCGTATGACATCTGCGTGCAGAGGCGGACAAAGATCTGGCTGGCAGTAAAAGATGTGAGATCGACAGCGGTGTGGGAAAGTCGGTGTGAGATTTTCGGCTTCGAAGGTGTTTTACGCGACGCGTCGAGGTAAGAATTGCTTGGCTCGCGCATCCATCTCAAAGTCTTCTCCGCTTCGTCTTTGCCTGAGCTTCTTGCCCTCAATGTCTGCCTATCTATCTGAGTTATTGCCGATCGCTTGCATGGCTTCAAGTGGGACATAGTTTCGTTAGCGCGCGCAATGAAGGAGCAGTGCGTTGATCTCGGGGATGGATGGATCGGGTGAATCGATACGATTGATGGCCCGAGCGTCGCGTCGCGAACACCCAAAAAAAAGAGGGAACCTCGAGGACCCTTGCTCCGCGGGCACGCTCAGGCGCAAGCAAGGATTCTGTTGCAGGGGTTCGAAAGGGGCGACCCAGCCAAAAAAGCGAGCGGAAGATTTGCAAAGAATTCGAGAGTGGGGCGCGGCAGTTGCGGAGCGTGCGCATTCCACCGTCACGATCGCCGTGTTGGAGGGGATGTTAGGAGCAAGAATGGACGTGGCCGACCCCCCAATCGCATCGACGCGAGATGGAGCGAGCGAGAGCGGGATGCGGCTCGGTTCGATGCGTTTTTGCAGATGGCGGCGGCTGCGGTGGGGGCTGCAAAGACCGCCAGAGCCGCACCTCGCTTGAGCTGGTCAAAGGGATGCGTGGGCGTCGAGGCTCGCTGGCCATTGTAGCCCTTACTGACTTGGAGGAGGTTCATATCTGGCGCGCCATCGAGTGTCGAAAGAGCGGCACGAGCGGCGGCAATCCCGCCGAGAGCTGAGAAGTGGGAGGTGCCACCCAACCCGCCGAGCACGCGCATGTCTGCCAACCGCATATTGCCTCGGCGAGCAGCTGACGCACGATGCCAGCGTCTGCCCCTACGGTATGTCCATACGCTGGCCAGCCTAAGCTTGCATGCGCCCTTCGCATGTGTCACAATTGTCACGCCTCGCTGTGGTGGAATTTTTGCACTTTGCACAGTCACATCCGCCCAAGCCTTGCAGCCGCGCGTTCGCTATCCAGCCAGCCACCACCGAGTGCAAGGTGACAAAAGCCGCCGCCGCCGCCGCTGCTCTGTACAAGAGTTGTTCTTCAGCAGTTGAATCGTTGCAGCTGTGCCTGCGATGCGGCTGCGCGAATCCGCGAGTTCCTCTCACTCGAGTCGAAGTGGACGCGGTCAAACGGCCGGCTCGAGCGCTTCCACACGGCTCTCAACTCAATGCATTTCGCGCCTCGTCCGCGCTCCCGCCTCTCTCGGTCAGCCGAGGCCATTTTTTCCAAACCCGCAGCGCCCGTCCGTTCGTCGTGCCTCCGTCTGGGTGTGTCTGTCTGTCGGTCTGCATGTAACATCACTGAGCCATCATCAGCTCGTGGCCATCACTCGATCCCGCCGCCGCCCTCTCCCTCTTGGCTTCCTTCACCATCTGCACCTTTCCACCGTCTCGCACCGCCTCCCTCCTCCGTAGCCTTCGATATCACAACATTCTTGCGCATTCTTGTCGGAGCGCTCCACGGCTGTTACAACCGCTTCACTGCTTTGCATCCCTTCGAACCGGGCATAAGCGCACGTTTCCAACCAACCAGCCACGACCCCTGGGAAAAGGCGAGCAGCGCTGTTTGAGCGCACTTGTAGCTTCCTACTCACCGCTGTGGCGGCCTGCTCGTCCTACTTGGTCACTCTTTCGGATCGCATACGCCCTCTCTGCCGGTGTGCACTCGGCTCGAGCGTACAACCACGCGCCGCTCGCTCGACACGGCTCGGCTCTCCGAAGCCACTCTAGGCAGCACGCACAACTCCACTCTGCTTTGCTGCTCTGCTCGGCCAACAGCAGTCATAAGCAACCATGGTGCGCTCCGTCACCTTCGAGATCCGATGGCATGACACCCAGCCCATCTACAGCTGCTCCTTCCAGCCCATCCCCGCCAACCACCTCAGGCGCGTGCTCGACCACAACTTGGGCCAAGCCGCCGGCATGGCCCCGGGAAAGGGCCTCTCCGAGCTCGATTCGTCCGCCGCAGCAGCCATGACCTCCACCTCATCCTCGCACGCTTCGGCATCCACATCCACTGCCTCCGCCTCCAAGCTCGCCCAGCCTCCCGTCATGGCCGGCGGTCAGAGCTGGCGACTCGCAACCGCAGGAGGCGACAACAACGCACGTATCTGGATGGTGCATCCCAACATCCCTTCGCCCGCTGCCATCGCCAGCGCCGCCGCCGTCTCGGGCGCCACCGTCGTCGCACCGCACCCACCACGCGTCGAGTACCTCGCCACGCTCCAACGCCATTCGGGCGTCGTCAACGTCGTGCGCTTCTGCCCCAAGGGCGAGCTGCTCGCAACCGCCGGCGACGACGGCAACGTGCTCTTCTGGGTGCCCAGCGACCGCAGCAAGCCCAGCTTCGGCGACGTCTCCACCAACCTCGACGGCGAGAGCCAGTTCGAAAAGGAGTTCTGGCGCGTCAAACTCATGTGCCGCGCAACCCAGCAAGAGCTCTACGACATGGCTTGGTCGCCCAACGGCGAAACGCTCGCCGTCGGCGGCACCGACTTTGTCGCGCGCATCATCAACGTCCACGACGGCCACGTCATCCGCGAAATCTCCGAACACAACCACTACGTACAGGGCATCGCCTGGGACCCGCTCAACGAGTTCATCGCCACACAGAGCAGCGACCGCACCGTCCACGTCCACAACCTCCAGGCGCGAAGGCATGGCGACCATGCCCATGCGCATGCCTCCGCCGCCTCGGACGCCGTCGCCTCGTCGCAGCTCGTCAGCAAGAACGCCAAGCTCGATCTGCATCGCCGCAACGGCAGCTCGGGCGGCTTTGTGTGGGATCAGCACTACACCAAGCCCGCGCTGCCCAGGCGCACCAGCAGCCACGCCAGCCAGGCGAGCGACGGCGAGGGCGCGCGCGAGAGCTTCGTCGCCAGTCTGCGAGGCCGATCCAAGCGCAGTAGCACACCCATCGATCCCACCCACACCAGTGCGGCCGTCGCACGCGCAAGTACACCCTCGGCAGCTGCGCCAGTGCCTTCGGCTGCCTCGCCCGCCATCGCTGCGGCCGTGCCCTCGGGACGCGCTGGCACGCCCACACCAGGCGCTTCGGTGCCGCCCAGTCCCTTCTCGTCGAACGGCGCCGCCGCGACTGCGCATGCCATGAACCCGCCGCAAACCACACCCAGCCGTCGATCGAGCTTCAGCGGCAGCAACTTTGACGTCGGATCGCCCCCGACCAGCACCACCTCGCTCGCACCCGCCTCGTCGCTCGCCGGCTCGCATACCCACAAGCCGGCACCATCGGCAGCAGCAGCGGCGTCGGCGTTGGCGGCGCACGACCATACGCTGCCCGTTCCCGCAAGTATGGCCGGTAGCGATGCCGGCCGTCGAGGCAGCAGCGTCAGCCGCTCGGGCTCGCGCACGCGCAGCATCCGATCGCCCTCGCCCATCCCGCCGCTCCCCGCCATCCGCGCGCCGCCGTCGCCCAAGCAGCGCATGCAGGCCGCCGCCGCTTCCGGCCTCGGCGGTCCGCTGGCCAAGGCATCGATGCGGCTGTATGGTGACGAGAATTTTAGCGGCTTCTTCCGGCGTCTCTCGTTCAGCCCGGATGGCGGCCTGCTCGTCACGCCGAGTGGACTGTTTGACCCGCCGCCGCCGCCGGCTTCACCCACAGTGCATCTTTCGCCGAGGAAGAGCCCGGCGACGCTCAACGCCGCCACAGCCGTGGGCGCGGCGCAGCCAGCGCCGCCGACGCCGAGTCCGCAGGCAGGTGGCGCCAACAAGAGCGCCGTGTATCTGTATGCGCGCGGCAACCTGGCGCGCTCCAATGCGCCCATCGCCGTGCTGCCGGGCCACAAGACGGCGACGCTGGTGGTGCGCTTTTCGCCGATCCTATACGAGCTGCGACGCACGCCGTGCAGCAGTGGTGGCGGCGCAGCGGCGGACGACGAGGGGATCGCGCCGCATCCGACGATCCCGCTCGAGGCGGGCAAGCAGAAGACGGTGTCGCTGCGCACCGAGGCGGGGGCGGCGTCGGCAGCGTCAGCGGCGACGGCAGCATCGGCAGCATCGCCTCCGCCGAGTGGTGCGGGTCAAGGGTCGCCGCCCGTGTCGCGGCGGGATGCACGCTCACCGCCGCAAGGGGTGAGTGTGATCGGGCTGCCGTACCGCATGGTGTATGCGGTGGCGACGCAGGACAGCGTGTGGATCTACGACACGCAGCAGACGGGACCGATCTGCTGCTTCAGCAACATGCACTATGCGAGCTTTACGGATCTGAGCTGGTCGCCGGACGGGCAGACGCTCATGATGTCGAGCACGGACGGCTACTGCTCGGTGGTGGTGTTTGACTATGCCGAGTTGGGCGTGCCGTATGCGTTTGCGGCGCAGCCCGCGTTGAAGGCGCCTGTGGCGGGCGTACCGGCGCCGGCGCACATTGCCGAGGGCAAGTCGGGAGGTTCGGCGCCCAACACGCCCAAGATGACGAGTCCAGCGCAGGTGGCGGGCGCGGCAGCATCGACACCTGCAGCGGGGTCGGCAGCCGAGGCGTATGCCAGCGCGATCGGGGCTGCAGCTCCACAGTCGGCGTCGGGGTTGGGACTGGCGATTCCACCAGCAGCAGCGGGGACGGCGACGGAAGAGGCGCCCAAGAAGAAACGTCGTATCGCACTCACGCTCGAACGTCCACTCGGGTCGTAGTCACAACGGCAAAAATGGCAAAAATGGCAGTCGTTTATTCAAGGATCAAAGCAGGCTGCGGTTGGGTATTAGGGTTTGATCGATTTGGCTTTGAGGACGCTGGCTTGTGGGCCGCTGAGGGTGTCGCTGCCGCTGGGGATGCTGACTGTGCGCGGGCCGCCTGCGCCTAGACCCGAGAGACCTGCGCCTCGTGATTGGGGTGGGTAAGGTTGGGATGGGGTTCGTAGGGATGTATTGTTGCTTAGGCCGTTTGGCATTGCTGTTGGGTTGGGATGGATGCGTGGTTTGGGCGGGGGCGATTTGGGACGGAGGGAGTCGATTTCGGGGTGGAAGGGGATGAGGTTGATACGATCGCGCAGATCGCATCCTGGACGATCGACGCCAAAATGCGAATCGTACGTCGGCTTATTATACTCCTCTGCATGCTGTAGTCTTTCCAGGTGGGGTTGTACTTCTGCGTCTTGTTGGAGGATGGTTAGGCCGGGAGTTGGGAGGGGAACCAAGCCGTCAGGAGGGTAGGAAGGAGATGTAGGGCCGATGTCAAGACCGATGGTGAGCCAACCTCGACGCAGGTTATGATTGCGTCCGAACAGTTCGATCCTGCGCGTGCCCAGGCAAAAGTTCTCCACCAGCTGATACAACTCCTCCGGCTTGCTCTGCATATCCCCCTGGCTAGCAACCATGACATCCGTATCGATGTTGCAGTGCACAAATCCAACATCCGTCGACCTTCGAATCGTACCCCTAATCCCCATCAAACAATGCTGCACCGAGCGTGTGAATACCCCATCCCCCTGCATACCGTGCGTTGAGATGCATACGATATCCTCGCATCGACGGTATCCCCATCGGGCCAAAACTTCGCGGCCGCGTTCAAGTCCGTCGCCAGCTCCACTGCCGACCCACAGAAACACAAAGCTCTCCTTGGCCGCAATCGTGGGTATCGGCAAAGCGGCGATATCGCTCCACGACCAAGTGGATGCCGAGTGCGATTCCCACGCATACGCCTCGAGCGGAGGATCGATGAGCACCACATCGTACTTGATCGGGATCAAACTGCCCAGGTGGAAAGTGCCGGCGGTGCGTGGATCGCGGAACGGCAACAGGGACGCGCGCAGATCCGCCCGAAGGTAGGTGGGCGGATGCGCACAGCGTGTGACGAGCGCATCTTTGAGCTCGACAAGTCGCTTGAGTTTGGGATACTCGTCGAAGCGCGTCGAAGCGCCCGGATTGCGCACGGCATTGGAGGGAAGCGAGTGCGTATCGACGTAGTGCTGCGAATAGTCGTTGCGCAGCGTAGCCTCGCGCGCGCTGTAGTTGGGGCCCAGCGCCGAGGCTCTGGTCGATCCAGCTGCCGCAGTATGCAGGGGAGAAGATTTATTGCGGTCGTCGGTGCGAGTTGGGCCCAAGCCGAGCCGCTGTTCGAGGTGCCGGCGCCGTTGCTGCCGTTGTTCGGCTGAAAGCAACGAGGAGGAGGCGGCTTCGACACCAGTGGCAGCGACGAGCGACGACCAGCGAGGATGGTCGCGCGCGCGACGGTGCAATGTGTCGACAGCCATGACCGGTTCAGGCTATGTGGTGGAGTCGTGTGCAGAGGCGGTCATGATGGTGGGGCTCGAGGAAAGAGCGGAGAGGTGAACTGTGCGTCTTCATGTGGACCCTGAGGATTCGAAAATCTCGGATGAATTTGTTCGTGGTGGCCGGCGTAACATTGATGACCTCGCTTGTGCAGAGAGCGCCTTGCTGGCGGTGGGTTTGTGAGACACGCAGCACACGCGAGAGATTGGGCCGCCTCACGCCACGCACACGCCCTGTCTCGCCTGCCTCGCCTGCCTCGCCTGCCTCGCCTGAGCCGCTGGTGGTGGCGCATTCCAACGCGCCCAAATGCGCTGCCGAGCGAGCGTGCGAGCGAGCAATCAATCAAAAGAAGCTACGCTCGCCCTGCACCTGCACTAACCCCAAGCTGCGACCGACGTGTTCCCCCGCTCACAGTGTGCGTTGCGCTGCGTTGCGTTGCGTGGGCTCGAAAGCGCGCGCCAGTCAGACACACACGCTCCTGCCCCTTCTTCTTCTCCCAACACCTTATCCGTCCCTATCAACCTTGACGATCCCCTGTTGTCCTCAACGTCCGCACGCTCGACGCTACCACCGCGGCTGCAGGATCAACTTACGTCCGACACGATCACCGCAAGTTTCACTCGGAGCTACACTCTCCTCGTTGGGTGGGCGCCACCTCTCTTGCACTTGGCCGCTGCCACACGCCGCGAAGCGCCTTCATCGCGTCCCCACCGCGCTAGTTGCTATCGTACTCGCCCGAGGTTCGCTCAAGGTAAGTCTCGACTCCAACTCTCCCAAAGCTTGCTGCGATACCGCGCGCGCGCACACGCGTGACAAAGCGACGGGGCCCCTTTGTCCTCACTCCCCCTCGAGGCTCCGTTTTGACCAATTTCGCTCACTCTTACTCCAACACCGCTCGCTTCTGCCCTTTGCTCTTTGCACACCATCGCAGCTTCACGGCTTGACGCGACCGCAACCTTGCCATCGCCGCCACCATGTCGGGCTTTCGAAGCGCCTCCAATGGCGCTCCCGACTCCCAATCCGGCTCGTTTGGTTCGCTGACCCCTTCGCGTCCAGCTCCGCCCGTACCAGCCAACAAGCACAACGACCCCTTCCTGCCCCCGCTCTCCCAGTACAACTCGGCCTCCAGCTCCATCGGCAGAGGCGCAGGAGGTGGCTCCTACACCGGGCCCCTCCGCCCCGCCGGCCCCGGCGCCACCGCCTCCAGTGCAGGCCCCACCTCCCACCTCGGCTCCAACGCCGGCTGGCAGCAGGCAGGTCCAGGCGCCACCACCAGCGGCGCCGCCGTCGTCCGCAAGGGCTGGGTCAGCGTCAAGGAGGACGGCATCCGCTCCTGGATCTGGTCCAAACGCTGGCTCGCCCTCCGCGAACAGACGCTCACCTTCCACAAGAACGAGACCACCTACCAAGCCGTCGCCCTCGTCTTCCTCAAGGACATCTCCAACGTATCCCGCACCGACCTCAAACCCTACTGCATCGAGGTCGAAACCAAGGACAAGACCTTCTACCTCCAGCTCAAGAGCGACGAGGAGCTCTACGGCTGGATGGACGACATCTACTCGCGCTCGCCCCTCATGGGCGTCTCCTCCCCCACCAACTTTGTCCACCAGGTCCACGTCGGCTTCGACCCCATCAGCGGCGCCTTCACCGGACTCCCCGAACAGTGGTCCAAGCTCCTCACCACCTCGGCCATCACGCGCGAAGACTACGAAAAGAACCCGCAGGCCGTCCTCGACGTCCTCGAATTCTACACCGACATCCAGAAGCGTGACCGCGACGACTTTGGCCTAGGCACCCCCACCATGAACCTCCAGTCCGGACGCAAGCCCAACGAAGTCCCCGGCGCCGCCGCCTCCTCCTCCGCTCCGCGTTTCAAGGCCGGCACCGGCTTTGCCGGAAGCGCAGGGGCCGACTCGGCCTCCAACCTTTCCAAGGATGCGCCCCACTACCCTGCCACCGCGCCCAAGCCGCCCTCGGACGCTTTCCGCTCCTCGCCCGCCGCCGCCAACTCGTCGTCCGCATTGCGGCCGGCCCAGCCCGCGTCCATGGCGCGCCGTCCGTCCGACGACGGCGGCCGCGCTCAGGGCGCCTCCAGCCCCGCTTTGTCGCAAGCTTCGTCGTCGCGCCTCGGCGGCTCCGCCTCCAACGACTCCAAGTACGGACGCACCGCTCCGGGCGCCTCGGGCACGACCGCCGGCTCGGCGCATCCCGATCTCGTGCCTTCGCGCAAAGCGCCCGCCGCGCCGGGAGCGCCCAAGCCCTCCATGCCCGCCTCGACGCTCGCCTCGACGCGCCCCGCACCGCCGCCGCCCTCGGCCTCGGCCGCGTCTCGCGCCAACGACGCCGGCGTCCAGGGTCTCAACGTCAAGACCAAAGAGCTCAAGGTCGGCAGCGACTCGAGCGGCGTCTCTCCTTCGTCGGCCAAGCCGGTCGCCGCTGCTCCCGCTGCGGCCAAGGCGGCGACAGCGCCGGCGCAGGTCAAGCCGCTGCAGATGGCCAAGAAGGATGTGGGCGCCAAGACGGCGCAGCAGAAGGAGGCGGAGCGTCGCATCAGCACCATGTCCGAGGCGCAGATCATGGAGAAGCTGCGCTCCGTCGTGAGCCAGGACGATCCCAACATGCTGTACAGCAAGATCAAAAAGGTGGGGCAGGGAGCGTCGGGATCGGTCTTCGTGGCCAAGACGCTGGCGACGGGTCAGCGCGTGGCGATCAAGACGATGGATCTGTCGCAGCAGCCTCGCAAGGAGCTGATTGTCAACGAGATCCTCGTCATGAAGGAGTCGCAGCATCCCAACATTGTCAATTTCCTCAACTCGTTCTTGGTGCGCAACAACGAGTTGTGGGTCATCATGGAGTATATGGAGGGAGGGGCTTTGACGGATGTGATTGACAACAATACGCTCGAGGAGGATCAGATTGCTGCGATTTGCATGGAGACTTGCAAGGGTCTCGAGCACCTGCACAGTCAGAGTATCATTCATCGCGATATCAAGTCGGACAACGTGCTGCTCAATGCCAGTGGGCAGGTCAAGATTACCGACTTTGGATTCTGTGCCAAGTTGACGGATCAAAAGTCCAAGCGCGCTACCATGGTGGGTACGCCGTATTGGATGGCACCCGAGGTGGTCAAGCAGAAGGAGTATGGTGCCAAGGTGGATATTTGGAGTCTCGGTATTATGGCCATCGAGATGATCGAAAACGAACCGCCGTATCTGGATGAGGAGCCGCTTAAGGCGTTGTATCTCATCGCTACAAACGGTACGCCTACGCTCAAGAAGCCCGAGACGCTGTCGAAGAACCTCAAGAGCTTCTTGGCCGTTTGCCTGTGTGCCGACGTCAAGAGCCGTGCTTCCGCGGACGAACTCCTCCACCATCCATTCTTGCAGTCCGCTTGTCCCCTCTCCAGCCTCGCACCACTGCTCCGCTTCCGCAACAAGCCCGAGCGCTGAACTGCGCACGCACGTTGGCCTCCCATCACAACCAGTCATGCAATGCATTCCAGATCCAGTTGTCCTGCGTTTCTATGCGGACGTGTGAGCGCTGACTGATTGAGCTTGCATTGAAAGCTTGAGCTTCAAGTTGAGCTTGAGTGCCATTGAGCCTAAATTCTGAGTGAGCTCCGTGATTAAGAGGCTTTTGCACCACGAACCTCACTCTGCACACACAGCCTCATTCAGCTCATCGCAACAGCCTCAACACCCGCACCCGGTACACTTGATCAAATGCATCCATTCAAGGCAATCGTCAGTTGAGCCCAAACTTGGCGAGGCTCGGGCTGATGTGCACGGCGCCCCAATCGGGGCCATTGGTAGGCGTCTCGCTCTCGGCCGGATTCGCATTGGCGAGCACGAGCGCCGCCGCATCCTTGCGCGTCTTGATGTACTGCAGCTGCGCCCTAAAGTGCCTCAGGCACGAATCGGGCGTCGTCGGCAGCTCCAAGAAGCCTCCGCCCACAATCGCAGGATGCGAAGCAGGCGCGCCCGCCTCGGGCTCCGTCATGAGCGAATCCAAGCCGTTGGAAATCAACTCGACGAGCGAGTTGATGTACTTGGGCGCCACCGCTTCCACCTGCTGCTCAAAGTAGTACAGGTACTGGTCCAGCGCCGAGCAGAAGATCTCCACCGTGCTGCGTTCGTCGATGCAACTGTTGGCGATGCGCAGCGACTTTTGCAGACACTCGAGAACGCGCTTGCCGTCCTTGAGCAGGATCGGCTTCGACTCCTTGCCGCCCGCTCCGTTGCTCGGCGCACCCACCGCCGCACTCGGGTTCGCAGCCGCATTGCCCGTCGCCGACGACGAGCTCGTAGCCAGCCGCGACGGATGTCCAGGCACCTCGGTCTGCCACCACAGATGGCTCGCCATCATCACCGCCGCCGCCTGGTGCGGCTTCTTGAGCAGCTTGGCACCGTGCAGAGCCGCCTTGGTGATGAGCGTGTCGTAGTTGTCCGTGCCAAACACGCGCGCCGTCTGCAGCGTGCTGATGATGAGCCCGATCGCATGCAGCTGTGCGCGCGACTCGGAAATCGACTCTTCGTAAATCGTAAACGACTGCACGTAGAACTCGTACGCCAGCTCCTCGAAGCCGCTCTCGTCCGCCGACTGCGCCGCCAGCAGGAAGAGCCGCAGGCAGATGTCGGACGACTCGACCTTGTTGTACAGCACCGAAATCACCTGGTGCACAAACTTGTACAGCGTGAGCATCTTGGTCTCCCACGCCGCCTCCTTGGTCTCGCGCAGCTTGTACCGCCGCGCCAGCTTGATCGCCGAGGTAATGAGCGGCGGCAGCGTAAATTTGATGCGCTCGCCGCCGTCGACAAAGTGCTTGCGCGCCGTCTGGAGCAGGCTGAACTGCGTCTCGAGCTCGTCGGCGCGGAAGAGGTGAATCATGCGTGCGATCCAGCCCTGCTCCTCGGCCATCTCCTCCATGTCGTACTGCATCATGTGGTGGCGTCCCATGCCGCGCGACCCACCGGGGTTCTGCATCTGCATCATCCTCGGGTCGCCGCCGTAGTGTGCGTAGGCGGCGTGTGCGCCAGCGCCGCCCGCGGCTGCATGCATGCCGGCGTGCGGGATGATGGCGTCCTTGTGGTCGCGGATGATGGGGCTGCAAAGGTCGAGCACGCCGCTGACGTCTTCGGGCGTCGACATGACCGTCTCGTTGCGGAGGACGGACATGACGACGGCCTGTGCGATCGACTTGCGCGTCGTGTACGGCTGCACCGACAGCAGCGAGAGGTACGACGGCAGCGCAAGCAGCGTCAGCACGGTGAGGTACGAGTTGATGGGCGAGAGCAGCAGCGAGTTGAGGTGCGTCGTCGTAGCGGGGCTGTGCAGGTCTGGGCTCTGCTCAAACTCGACCACCTTTTCGCGCGCAAACGCCAGCACCTGGTCGACGTACTCGAGCTTGTCCGGGTAGCAGCTCAGCGAGAGGTTGGCGAGCGACACGAGCAGTGCGGTGATGTCCTGGATCGAGAGGTCCGGGCGCGCGCGGATGAGCTGCACGATCTGCTCCCAAAACACCTCGAACAGACGCACATCCTCCGGAATTCCACGGAACTTGCCCACAGGCTTCTCGGAGAGCGCCGCCGTGCGTGGAGCTTCTGCAGGTGCGGGTGCAGCGGTCTGCTTCTCAGCGTCGCCGTTGGTGGCCGCTGCGTTGCCGTTGGTGCCATTGGCAGCGCCAAATCCGGCGGATGGGAACTCTTGGGCGCGGGCGTTCTGCTCCTCGCCGCCTTCGCCAGCTGCCGCGGACGTCGCTCCCGTGTCGGCGGTGTGCGCTGTGCTGCTCGCTGCAGTGCCGTCGTCGGTTTGGGATGCCCACGTAGCGGAACCTGTAGCTGACGCGCTACCTGCGCCGTTGCCTCCCGAGCCCCAAGCGTCTTCGTCGAGGCCTTCCGGGATGCTTCGGAAGACGGGCTCTTCGGAGCTGTGCGTTGCGACGTTGGGTGCGGCCGCCGAGTCGCGGTCTGCAGAAGCCATGCCGAAGCCACTCGGCTCGACGGGTGGTGGGGGCATCCTGCTGAGATCGGCAGCAGTGGGAGAGGCAGGCTCAGCAATGTCGGCCTTCTTGGCTTTAGGATCGCCCTGAGCGGTGACCTCGTCCCAGACGGAGCTCGGACCGGCGCTCTGACCGGTCGTCCTCATCTGGCGGGTTTTTTCGGCCAGACGGCGGCTCGCCTCCTCCTCCTGACGCTTGATCTCTTCTGGGCTGTCGTTCTCTGCCTCTCGTGCGGCGTAGGCGGCAAGGCGGTCGATGAGGGCGATGACGATCTGCTTGATGTTGACCTTGGGGTGGAGGGCGGCGCATGCGGAGAGGAAGGGACCGAGGGTGCGGAGGTGAAAGTCGTCGGGGAAGACCTGGATGACGACCTCCATGAGGTACTCCTGTGCGATGACGTCTTTGCAATTGACGACCTGTTCGAGAATGGAGGGGAGGATGGTGCGGCGGTACATTTCGAGGTCGACGCCCTCGAGCTGGCTGAGGCGGACGAGGTTGGTGCCCACGAGGATGCGGAGTTCCTTGCGCTCCATCTCGCGCTTCTCGCGGTCGCGCGAGTGGCCCTGGTGCTGGAGACGCACCCAGAGCTTGTTCATCTCGATAAAGTTGGTGAGCACAAAGCCGATGCTGTCCTGGAGGTTGCCGCCGGGGCCCATGTCTTGGCCGACAGGCAGATAGTCGCGCGTGGCGCCGCTGAGGTAGTGGCGGAGGAAGAGGCCGCGGGTGGGATGCTGCACACCGCGGCTCATCTCCATGACGTCCTTCATGATCTCCTTGATGGGCGCGTCGGGTATAGACATGTAGACGCTGCCGACGGTGATCATGAGGTAGAGACGCGGAACAATGTTGCCGCAGTACTGGACGAGCTCGTACAGATCGGCGAGGTGGTGTTTGCCCGAGGTGTGGGCATCGTAGAGGTAGATGGAGAGATGGCGCAGAGCGTCAAACACGGCCATGTCTGTCAAGATACGGGTACACAACGTGTCAGTTGGTCTGCAGGGACGTCATGGCAGACGGACAGCATGGCAAGCAAACTTACACAGCTCGTAGTAGTTTTTGGGCGAGAGCGTCGAGGTGCGGAGCTCGGAGAGCATGGTGGCGGCGCTCTTGAGCGCATCCATGACCTGGTCTGCGTCGAGGCATCGCTTCATCTGCACGAGCTGCACCTTGACCACGTTGAGTGCCTCGGAGAGGACCTTGGCGGAGTCGTCCATGGTTGCAAGCCGGCGCTATCGCGAGGAAGCTCGTCCAGAGAAGATAGGTTCGGGCGATGCCGTCTGCTGGCGGCGTGTAGGTGAGCCCGTACAGATCCGGATGCGGATCGGAAGGAAAAGGACGCGGACGATGGTGAAGGTGAAGGTGCTGGTAGGAAGCTGAGAACTGGGTGGAGTTGCGAAATGCCGGTAAGGCACGGTCGCTCAGCGCAGCGCGGTGATGCCTGTGCTGTGCTGTGCTGTGATGAGTTGCTTGGATCTGTGCGCACGCACGCTCGACCCATCAACGCGCTTCCTCTCGCTCACGAGCCACAACAGCTCAGCTGTGCTCGCCCCCCTTTTCCAGCTCCAGCCCTTCCCTCCGCACAAACGCGAGTGTTGAGGTGGAGCATTTTTCGAATTTACGCTGTTATATCATGCTCTTCACATCGAAGTCCAATTTTTGCCGGCATCTGGAATCTTGTACAACCGTGTCTACGCCACAACGCCACATCTCGGCGGGATCATTGTGCCATACCTCTGCTGACTCACAGGTGCATTGTTTGTGCGACTCGCCAAGCAAATGTCTTCGTGGCCTAGTTGGTTAGGGCGTAGGTCTCATACGTACACCAACGATCCTGCTTGCAGGGACAAACCTACGAACGTTATGTTCAGAAATCCTAAGATCGCGAGTTCGACTCTCGCCGAGGACACTTTTTGAACTCGCGGGGAGCGTTTGTTTTGCACCCTGGAACCTAGATCCGACGTCGGAAGGGTCAGGAGAGCAACAGAAGGTCGAGATGATGGTGGAAGGACAAGAATTGCAGCTTGTGTAACGTTGTCAGGCGAGGCTGGGAGAGAATCGGAAGAAAAAACGCGTCTCGGTGAAAAATCCAATTTCCAAAAAATTGGAACCAGCGCGTCCGTCGTGATGGCGACGCATTCCGCCCCCGCGGGAGGGGGTGGTGGGGGGCACACGCCGCTTGGTGAGCGCACGCGATGCCTGTCTAGTCTGCGGTCAAAGCAGCTCAGCTCGTGTGTCCATGAGGCAGCAGGGAAGAAGTTCGTGAGTGAGTTGCGGCTCGCATTGTGCGTGCAATCCAGATGTGCACGTGGAGTGCAAGATGGTCGAATCAGGTCATTTGTTGGCACAGCAACTGCAAAACCTTTGCCGACACGAACGGGCGTCCCTATTCTTGTACGGTCATGCTGCGAAAGCGCCACTGAAAGCTAGCATCCGCAGTTGACCAAGGATAGACTTGCAATTTGGGTCATCTTCCGATTGGGGGCCATGCCTGCTCCTGAAGACGGCGCCACCATCGACTGCTTGCTTGGTACGCGCAAAGACACATAAGGTATTGGCAGAGTGAAGGGGATAAGAGTCGAATGCATTGAAGACGATATGGTACATTGAGCAGAGGCGAAGACGATCGGGTACACATGGCGGAGGCGAAAGCGTCGGAAGATCAGGTCCTTTTGACAAGCCTGACCTTGGCATCGCGGGGCAGGTCCAAAGCAGTCTGAGCGGAGCTGCGCTTCTTGCAATTGCTGTTGCGATAGTTGAGATGGGAGCGCAGACGAGCAGGCAGACTCGTGCTGGGTGTGGACGGCGGGCTGCCGGTGTTCGGTGATGTCGGGTGAAGTGTCGGTGTCGAGCTGCGAGCTGAATGGCGAGGGCGAGGGATGGCGGCAGCTGGGGAGGCCCCGCCCGCGGACGGAGGAGAGAAGGAAAAGAGTGGGGGGGGGTGTCCTCAATCAGGCCGAAGTAGACTCGTCCGCGAGTATCACAAGCCCGTCGGGGTACCGCACAAGCACGAAGATCTTCGACCACTGGCTCACTTTCGCTGGTCACAAATCAATCATGCATTCTCACACCGTCACCGCTCTGGTTTCTGGGCAACACACAAATAGACTCAGACGTCTGTCGGACTGGAGGTTTTGAGTTCGCGCGCTCTGACATTTCAGGGTCCATCTTAAGTTCTTTGGTGAGAAAGTTGTGCTTTGGGACCGGGGGTTGTTCTCCAAGCGGGTTTAAGGTCAGCAGTCCGTGACCGTGCTGTCCAAGCGAGGAGGTCTTTGCGACCTGAGACGCAGAGTGCGGAACAAAAAGACGAATGCTATTCCCGGGTGAGCAGAGCATCAAAGAGACAATCCGCCCCTGCTGCCCTCCTCGCGTTGACGGAGTGGTCCACATGCAGCTGGTCTTTGCATTGCAATTGAACTGAGCTCATGTCGAGAAGTTAAGTCCATCTGGCGTAAACTGAGCCCGGACCTCCTACGCGGCTCGACTTGCGCCTTTCCATCTGCGGCTGGCTGTCTCGAGTCGCCGTGGCGACACGGCGGAGCCTTCATGCGCTCGATGTCTTTGCTCAGCAGTACATTCCGTCTGCTTGCGCAGATCCTCCTCCACGGCATCACTCGGTACTCACTCGATCAAAGCAGTTCAGCTCTCGTGCCCGCAGCCGCCGGCTACGTGCACTGCAGGCGCGAAAGTGACTCCATCGTGCTGCTCAAGGACGCCGTAGCACACCTCCGGAACAGCTAAGACAAAGACCCCGAGCTCGCCATCCGATGGAGATAGCCGCGTCTCGTCCTGGCCTCTGCCGACTGTGACTTCTTTTGTCCACACACGTGTAGCTAGAAAGCCATGCGTCAATGTTGGTGTGCTGAGACACGGAACTCTTTCAGGAGTCGGTGTGACAGTATGGCGGCAGTGGTCGAACTCAAACTCAATGCACAGGCAGGGGTAGGACGCAAATCCGAAATGACCTGCATTGCTGTCAAACGATCTCGAGATCCGAATCGTCGTCCTCCGCATCCGCAGTTGGTGCGGGCAGAGACGTTGCTGTCAGGTCGTCCAAATCATCCGCCCAGTCGTCGAGATCCTGCAGATGCACCAGCTCTCCACCTACAACCGTAAGATCCGACTTTGCATTCGCCTCCTCCGCGGGACGGCGGAGCTTGGGTCGATGCGCGCGGTTGAGCTTCAGACTCGGTTCCGCCGCTGCGGGTGTGCGGTTGTTGACTAGCGAAAGCAGTGCTGACCGTGAGTTTCCACCCGAACTCTCTCGACTGGTACCAGGAAACCCACTCGCACTCTGCTTTGGCTGTGCAAAGCGCAACCTTGGTTCCTGCGCTTCCGTCTCCACTGCCGGAGCGGTGGTTCCAGTGTACTTGCGACGCTTGGCATCCGCAAGTTGCCGCTTCTGCGCAGCTGTACGTTTGCGCTCATCGAGCGTCGAATAGGCCGCATTGATCATATCCGCACTTCCGTTTGGCAGCACGGGCAGCACTGTCTCATCGCGTGGCGTGGGTGCTTCGACTTGCTGAGACGGTTTGGCTGCAGGACGCGATGCAAAGCGCTCCTCGATGGTGCGCATGAGCTGTTGCTCCTCGATCTGCTTTTTGATGCGAGACTGCTTCTCCGTCGCACCGCGACCGTATCGCTCTGCCACGTCGTACTTCCAGCTTGCCGGGTCGGATGCCCGCACCAGGCCCTCACCCGCAGACTGCGACACGTAAACCTGCCCACCGTTGTCGGCCATGCCATCGCCGACCGTGCCGAAGGACGAGTTGAGCTTGCGCGCATACATGGCACGTGCATACCCGCCGTTGCCCGACGCAGCTGCGTTTCCTTCCACGCCGGCGCTGTTGCTGCTCGCGCCACCGAAGCGCGTCGTGGCGTTGGCGGCGAATTCGGGGCGGCCGCGCGAAATCTCGTCCATGTGGCGGCTGAGGTGGTAGTCGCACACCGTGGCGCGTGTCTGCTTGCGCGCCTTGGTATCGACAAAGCTCGCACATCGCTGGCCGTTGGCACGCATCGCCGAGCATCGACGGTAGTCGGCAGCCTGCCCGATCACGAGACAGTCTTCGGCAGAGCGCGGAGAGATTTGCAGCATCTTGGTCGGCGGCGCACCCTTGGCCACAAACGGTCGCAGCACCTTTGGATTCATGATCGCCACGAGCGTGCCTTCGGCCTGCTGGTAGAGCAGCTCGAATGCTCCGCGCGAGCCGTTGATCCACTTTTTATCCGCCAGCACCTCGGCGACCTCGCTGCGCGCACCGCGTGCGATCGAATTGTCTACCTGATCCGCCTCGTATGCTATGAGCGAAAGGTAGTTGCTGCCGCGGCCCGCACTGCCGCTTCCGTCCGCCTGCGCGCTGTCGACGCCGAGATCGACGAGCTTGAGAACGACAAACTTGCGCGGGCGGTTGGCGAGCCGCAGCTGCTCGCGACGCCAGTCGAGCTGCTCGTCCACCTCGACCACGGCGCCCTTGCGCTGCCACCGCTTGGACGCGGCCATTTGGTCGGCAAAGGCGTTCGGATTGCCCGGCTCCAGATCGAGCCTCAGTTTGCCATTCGCACCGGTCGCAGCGTCCTTGAACAGCACGGGGTCGTCGTCGACCTCATCGCGTCTGACCTCGCACGTGCCCGGCGCGTTGGCATTGGGATCAAAGCCTTTGGTCATGAGCAGGTCGCTCTTCTCGACGATGGTCGCGATCACGATAAAGTCGCCGTCGACGGGAACGTCAAAGTCGCCGTCGCGCGGAGCTTTCCAGCGCTTGCCGGGCGGTATGACAAACGAGATGGGCCGCGCGATCGAGTACAGCAGCGAGGGTGGGATGTGGTACCGCCCTCGCAGGTGCTCCTTGAGCTGCGAGTGGGCGATCTTGCGCTCGCGCAGACGGTGGCCCGAGAACGGCTCCATCGCCTCCCAATTCGGATCGTCTGGGTTGGGCGGGAGAGCGCGTGGACCCGGACGCAAGCTCTCGACGAGCGCAAGATCGTCATCGCGCTCGACATGCTCGTCGGACAGAGGATGCTCGTGGTCATCGGCGTCGTCTGCGTCGGACTCCGCATCAGGAATCTCGCGCGCGCTTTGAGTCCCACGTGTGAATGCCGCGGCACTGGGCGGTGCAACGCTCTGCTCGATGCGACTGGCATTCTCATCGTTGAAGCCCGAGCTGCGAAGGCTCTCTCTGAGCGACGCGTCGTCTCTGGCCTTCTGCAGGTCTGCCGAGCGCCGCTGCTTGTCGAGCAGCGCCTGCTGCACCTGTTTCGCCTTCTGCAGGAAATTGCTAGCCTTGGGCTGTGATGTGCGGTTCTTGATCTGCTCGAGCAGTCCACGCGCATCCGCGCTGCCGCGGTCCTCGTAGCCAGGAGGATATCGAAAGTCGGCGTCCGCGTCGTGGGCAGGTTGATGCAGCGAGGAGGCATTTGCGCGCTTCTCGGCAAATGCGAGCAGCTGCGCCTGGATGCGCTCCTGCTCCTCGATGCTGGTGGCGATGGAGCTGCCAGTGCGGCCGTGGAACTTTTGGTGGAGGAGGTCGCGCGACTTGGAGGGTGATGCGGGCGCGAGCATGTCGGGCTTTCGACGCTTCACAGGCGGCTCGTGCGAGCCATCCGTGGCACGCGATGTGGACGCCACGCGTGTGACCTCCATGCTGTCTGAATGTGAGCTCAGGTGGTGGTGGGTTGGTTTGAAGGAGGAGGAGGAAGAGAGTGAAGCTCTCGAGGTGGACCCTGACGGCGCGCCTGGCGGTGTTGCACGAAAAGACGCGTCGAAATCGGCGTTTTGCGGTTGGCAAGCTCGAAATCGGGTCCAAAAGGTGTTGGTCGGCGCGTTCGTGTAAAGTGGAGGCCGAGCGGGTCTTGTGCTCTTTGCTTGTCAACCACCGCATACTTCGTGCACAGCATGGATCGCTCGCCCGTCATTGCGGCGACGCAGTCTGCGGTAGCTCTCTACCGAAAGGCGCCCGTGACCTTTTCTCTGATTGCATCGTACCTTGTCTCGAACTTGGTCTCGACAGCGTGGCTCGACTATCGCCTGTACATCTCGCTTCCGGGCGGACCGCTTCCAAAGAATATCTTTGGCTGGGCGGTGCACTTCTTTGCTCTCTCGCCGCTGTCGCTCGCACGGTCCTGGACGAGCACCAACCTCGCACGATGCTACCTCCCGCGTGTGCAGCGAGCTTCTCTCGAGGACTCCACCCTCACCACGGGTGTAGCGCTTGCTCGACGCAACGGCGCTCGTCCCACCACAGCGGGGACCATTCCGCACAGGCAGATCGACCAATTCCGCAAAGTCAGCGCCGAGGAAGAAGCCGAAGCTTTACGGAGTGCGGCGAATGATGCGCTCGAATACGTACTGTCGGCGCTCGACCAGCGCGCGCAGGAGCAACCCTCGCATGTTCGGCTTGGAGGCTCGCAGATCGAAGCGGGCTCGACCGCGCTCTTCGCCGTGTCGCATACACTCGTCACGCAGTCCGAGCTCGTCTCGCGCTCTACACGTTCGGCTCGCTTCCCCAGCGTGCTCTCACGTCGTTTCCTCTCGTCACTCAGGGGCGAGTACGCTCACATCCACTGCACTCGCTCACCAAATCCACACGGACGCGATAGCAGTCTGCACGTAACGCTCCACCCGCACGATGCCGCACTTGTCGTAGAATTCGGATGGGGTGAACTCCATCCGCTGGCCGGCTTTCCCTCGTATTCGGGATTCTGGATAGGCTGGCCTGCCTGGTTGGCACGCTGGCGACCCAAATGCACCGCAAGATGGTGGTCAAACAGCTCTGTGCCCGAAGAAGGAACGGTGACAAAGGCGGTAGGGCTACCACCAACGTACTGCCTCGTGTATGCGCCCAGAGATGGAGACGAAGCGCAGGTTGTCCTGCACATCCTAGACGCTGCGGCGCAGTTTGCGATCGGCACACCTCCGACAACACGCTCGTGAAGATGGAATCAAATGCAATGCAGAACCAGACAACATGTGCACAGCTATACTGTTTTGGAGATGTCTTTTGACTACCGCTTTCCGCCCTGCAGGAATGCCATCATGGCCGCTACGCCCTTGCTGACCTTTTCCACGTCGCGGAACGTGAGGCTGAGCCGTTTCTCTCTCTGCAGACCCTCTGCATCAATGTCGATGCTGCTGGTACTTTTCTTGGCTGCTTCCACGGCAGCGCGCAGGCGTGGATCCGAGAGCAGCTCGGCATTGGCGACATGCGCCAGATGCTGTGGCGTGTCCATCTTGCGCTCAGCAATGCCGTGCAGGTAGCTCTTGTATACGTGCCCCGTTGTGATCAGCAGCGATCTCGGCTCTTGCATGATCGAAAAGACCGGCGATGGCTCTCTGGCTCGGGCGCCACGCACGATTTTGACATTGCCTTCGACCCTCTCCTTGGGCACGATCGGCGACTTGGTGGATCCATTCTCCTCCGCATCGTGCGCTGACCCTGCAGACGAGGACTGCGCCGTCTTCTGGTCGTGTTCCCTCATGCGTTCGTCAAAGTCCTTTTGCAGATCTTCGTCGACGTAGCGGTAGATATCGAGCAACGTATGCGAGCCAAGACTGATCGTGGCGACGGCGGGGAAGTACGCCGGCCCGTCCTCGTGAGGCATGATGCCCTGGCCGGCAAGGTACTCGTTGACGAGGCAGTGGTTGGGCTCGCCGTGTTCGGACGCATCAAACGCATGCGTCTTGCGCAGTCGCGTCACGAGGTCCGGATAGGTGCGCAAGAAGTCCGGCATGGCTTGCGGCATGAGCGTGTTGTTCTTGGCGTGCACCTGGCCACCCCATTCCTGCAGCCTTCGGTTCTGAAGCACCTTCCACTTGGGCTTGGGCGCTGACAGTAGCGACTCGGTCAGGAAGCGCTCTTCGTCCTCGGTGATAAAGTTGGGGATGTAGAAGAATCCACCCTCCTTGGCATCCGAGCTTGGCGACGAGGACGAGGTCGAGGCGAATTGATTCGGACCAGCGTTTGGCGGGATGCGGATTCGATGCGCTTCGAGGTCCCACTGCTCCTGCGACGGCGCTTCCAGGACCGACATGGTGACGGTCGTTGATGGTGGTGTTGGTGGCCCGTCGCAAGGGTCCATGTGCAACTGAGCAAAGGGTCCAGGCCGCGCTGCTGAGTCGAGCAAGAAGGAAGGCAGCCCTGCGCAGTTGAGCACCAAAAGCATCAAAAGTGGAGGTGCGGCAGTGATTTTTTTCGGCGATCAGCGATTTGACAGCGGCGCGCTGCGATTGCCGATTGCCGGGCGAGCAGCTTCCCTTTGTTCGTTACTTACATCCCCTGTGAAGCCATCCTAGCAAGGCTCCCCTTCGACCATCACCAACCGCGCTCGGCAGCTGCTCATCGTGCTCTCATCGCCTATACCAGGCCTTCCCCAATATGTCGCGGCCGCATCACTCCAACGACGGCGCGCCTGCACCATCCAGCCCAACCTCCACATCACAACCAGCAGCTGGGCCCTCGACCTCACCGCAGGATGTCGCTCGACTCGAAGCCGACCTCCTCCCGTCGCCAACTACCAGCTCATACACCAACATCGATGGTTCGGCTCGCGTATATCGCTTCCCCAGCGACCTTCCGCCGAGGTTCGCCGGAGACCGAGGCGAGCCGGCGCCTAACGAGCGCACAGTCACTGTGCGGGACCTCCGCAACAAGACATGCTGGATCTGTTCCGAAGAGGAAGAAGATGCCGCCTCCGCATCCACCTCGGCGTCCAGCACGGCGGCCACGCGCAGACGCCGCTTTGTCCATCCGTGCAACTGCACGCTCGTGGCGCACGAAGGCTGTCTGCTGCGCTGGATCGACCAGAGCAACCGCGACCACCCGCTGCAGAAGAACGTCACGTGTCCGCAGTGCAAAGCGCCGTACGTAGTGCTGAACAACAAGTCGGCGCTACTGCGGCTGTTCGATTCGGTCGACCGCCTCATCACGATCGCACAGCCCGTCGGCGCCGTGGCTCTGCTCGGAGGCTCGGTGCTGGTGGCGTGTACGACGTACGGGTGCGTAGCCATGCGCATGTTCCTCGGCAAAGACGCAGCGCGCAGGGCGCTCGCATCGCCATGGCCGTGGCACTACTGGGTCGACATCCCGCTCATCCCGTTTGCGCTGTTCGCGTCACGGTTCAACATCTTCGACTCGGCCATGACGTGGATGCCTACGCTGGCGGCGTTTCCGCTCACGGGACTGCCCGTGATCACCGCAACCGCAGCCCAGGGCAGGCTGTTCGAGCGGTATCTAGAATCGAGCGTGTTTGGCAACCGTGCGTATCCGCCGGGACCGGCGCTGACGGTGCTGCTCATCCCGTGGGTGCGCGTCTTCTACTTCGCCCTCAAACGCAGGGTGTATCGCGCAGTGCTGCAGCCGTTCTATCGCCGGAACGGCAGCAGCAGCAGCAGCACGGGCATGAGTACAGGCGCAAGACGGCGTCGGCGCGTCGTCATTGTAGGCGAGCCGGACAGCTATCTGTTGGACTCGGATCCGGATCTGGGAACACTTGCACCGCCCGAAGGGACCGAGGAGCCGACAATGGAGCTGCGCATCGCGCACGAAGGTCGCGGCGGTACGGGTTCAGACGATGTGACCGAGACGGTGTACGTATCGCACCACTCTCTGACGCGCTTGTTCTTCGGCGCACTCAGCATGCCGTTCATCGCCAACCTCATGGGCCGATTACTTGCCCGACTCTCGCGCTACTCTCCCACGCTCGCGCGCTTTCTGGGCATCAAAGGCATGTTCCATGGCTCGTCATCCTCCCTCCTCCGCTCGTACTACACTACCAAAGCCACACCCACGCAGACCAAGACGTCGGCTGATGCCGCATCGCCCTCGCCCATGGCGGCGCTGTTTCGCGGAAGCATCCCACTGGTGGATTCCGACCACAGCAGCAAAGGCAGCAGTGACGAGCGCGCATTGCAAGACCGACTGGGACTGCTCGGATATGCACCGCGCTACGACGACCTCGATCCGGTGTGGTTCCGAAACGCAGTGGGTGCAGGCGTATTTGTGGTGCTCAAGGACGCGGCGTCGTTGCTCTACAGATACCTCCGCCTCAGCCAGAGGAACAGGACGACGATCAAGGATCTTCCCTTCCAAGCCGGGCTCGTGTCCAGCCTCGACCTGCGCGACTGATGTGCTTGTCGTTCGTCCTGCCCCTTCTTTTCCCTCAAATGATCGATCTTGAGTCGATGTTGGAACCCGACATGCGTGCGAGTGTGTGTGCGTGTGTGTGCTGTGCGAATCGGTTTGAGATTGTGGTATGCTACAACCTGAATGCTGAGTGTGGCGCGTGGGCATCGATGGGCTCTCACTTCTTGCCCTTCTTCTTTTTCTTCTTCTTATCGGATGCTGCAGCTTGTTGTGACGCTGCTGGAGTTGCGCCATTGGATGCCGTGTTTGCTGCGGATGCTGCTGCTGTGGATTGTGATGGTGTTGCTGCGGGAGCGGGTTGCGGTTCCGGATTCGCCTCTTGGAGCGGCTGTTCCGAGCCGGCCATGGCGAACATCATTGCCTTGTTGAAGATCTCCAGTCGGCCCAGGATCGCCGACGAGCGCGTGCGGTACTTGAGCGTGGTGGTGTCGTCGGTCACCTTGAGCGTGAGGCTGCACGTGGACGCGCGCGACTTGACGAGGTAGCGCGCCTTGTGCGGGTTCTGTCGGTACAGCTTGATGCTGCGCTGCTGGAACTCGGGCCAGTCTTTGATGTACACCATGGTGCCAGCGTCGGCCTCCTGCTCAGTAGAAGCAGGGTAATGAGGAGGGAGCTTCGAAAGAGCCGGCCGTCGCTAGTGATGTCGGTCAGGGTTCGAGCAAGGAGGCGCGAATCCGATACGTGCGATGTAATCCCACGACGAGTGTTATGCTGGCGAAGGTAGAAGATGTCGCCGTTGCTTCCGAGGTGAGTGGTGAATGTCGGAAGAACGACAGGAGGTTGTCTGAGCGGAGAAGGTCGACGCAGACGAACGGCAGTTGCGGAGCAGCGTCACGTGTGCCTGGCCATCGACAAAACGAGCAAAATGTTACATCGCCTTAATCCATCATCACTGATGCTCAAAAATCCTTCCTCGCCGGATATCGGCGAAATGCCGTTGAAAGCGAAGCAGCGCTGAAAGATGACTGACTGCACGAGCCCGAGTCAGCCGCTGTCGTCCCCTCGCGAGCTCACCCCCACCTCATCTCCTCCTCACTTCCACCTCCAGCACCTCGTCCAAGCGTACGGGACGAAGCCCCAAACCCCTGTGCTTACCATGAGCAGCGCTACAGCATCCTCCTCGTCGTCGGCATCCGCGTCGATTGCCGACGCCGCCTCCACCACTTACAGTGCGGTGAAAGATGTCGCTCCCGGGCCGCGCAAAGCAGCAGCTACGCCGACGCAGACAGCGCAGCGCAAGGACAAGCCGCTCTACTCGCTCATAGCCGGTACCACCGCCGGAGCTGTCGAAGGGTTCACCACGTATCCGATCGAGTATACCAAGACGGTGTCGCAGTTTGCGGCCAAGGCGGGCGAGAAGGCGCCGGGTCCGATTACGATCGTGCGCAACACCATCGCCAAGGACGGCTTCATCGGGCTGTATTCTGGATGCGGTGCGCTGGTGACGGGCAATGCGATCAAGGCGGGCGTGAGGTTCCTCAGCTACGACCACTTCAAGACCATGCTCAAGGACGAGAATGGCAAGCTCTCGGGCCCGCGCTCGCTGCTCGCCGGTCTGGGCGCAGGCATGATGGAGGCAGTGTTTGCCGTCACGCCGTCAGAGACCATCAAAACCAAGCTCATCGACGATGGAAAGCGCGCCGTGCCCAAGTATCCGCGCGGACTCATCCCGGGTACGGCGGCGATCGTGCGCGAGGAGGGCATCACGGGCATCTACCGAGGTCTTTTCCCCGTCATGCTCAGACAGGGCGCCAACTCAGCAGTGAGATTCGGAACCTACTCGACGCTCAAGAACTTTGTCAGTGGTAGCGCACGACCCGGCCAGTCGTTGCCAGGCGGTATCACCTTTGGTATCGGCGCCATCGCCGGTATCGTCACTGTCTGTAAGTGTCCCTCGCTTCTTTGCTCTATTGTCGTCCTTAGACCACTGACATTCTTGCATGCCTTTTTCATTTTCGTCCTGCCCTTTTGCAGATGCAACCATGCCCTTGGAGTGAGTTGCGCTTCCATGGACCCAGCCTTGCCCTTCGCTGATGCAATGAAACGCTGACACCCGCGCTTGCCTTGCTTCCACCTTGACTTGACAGCGTCATCAAGACACGCATGCAGACGCTCGAGGCGCGCACAAAGTACCGCAACACATTCAACTGCGCCGCCGTGACGCTTCGCGAAGAAGGCATTCTCGCCTTCTGGCGCGGCGCCACCCCGCGTCTCGCCCGCCTCGTCCTCTCCGGCGGCATCGTCTTCACCGTCTACGAAGAGATCATGAGTGTCCTCGGCGCCAAGACCATGTAGATCCCCACCCTTTCAATCGCATCTTGACTTTCACGGCACCCAACACAATCACACGCACCACCAAGCGAGGGGGAGTAAAAACATCATAGTACAAGTGTTGGCAAAAGCCGCTGTCGCGGCCTACACGACCCAAGCAAGCGTCCGACACATCGAGCTAGCGACAAAAGAGAAGCCAGAGAGAAATAGGAGGGGGAGGACGACGACTGGAGGGCCATGGGAGACAAGGCAGATGGTACACGATCGAGAGCCGGACACGCCAGAGCGGGTGTGTGCAAAAGGCCATACGGGACAAGGGGGGATATCACGGGAAGCTAGAGAGACGAATCGCATTTTTGCGTGCTCGAGACGCGATGCCAATCATCGGCGCTTGTTGTACGCAGCCTTCTCGGCCTCGGCACGCGCCTTGTCGCGGTTAGCCATGTCGTTGTACGGCTTCTTCTCGGCCTCGGACATCTCCTTCCACTTGGCACCGAGCAGGCGGCCGACGTCGCCAAAGCCGGCGTCCGGGTTGGCTTGCTTGACGCGCTCGCGGTGGTCCTGCGAGAAGAACATGTATGCCGAGAGCGGGCGCTTGGGGGCGGCGGGGTCCTTCTTGGACTTGGTGGTGCGCTTCTGCGTCGAAGTCGACGACTTGGTCTTGGTGTCTGCCTTGGCCATCTTGGTCAGAGGATCTATGGGAGCCAATGCAGCCGCAAGGTACGAGTCGAGTATCAGGGAGCAGGGGCAAGAGAGTCAGCATGCTGCGATCCGAGGCGTTCAGGAACGATGTCGAGAGTGACGACGCTCGAGTTTAATTGACCGGCGAATTTCCCGACCGCCGACGCGAAGCGAGACGCGTTAGCGCGAGAGCCCTCGCCGCTAGGACCAGGCTCGGTGCGCGTTGCGATGGTGTGAGTTTTGATGGCGACGACGACCCCAAGACGTGTCGCAGCCGCCATCCAAACACGACGACGAGGTCATTGCATCGTACGATGCACGCAGCGGGTCATTGCATGGCAGTGCCTTGCCCTCAGCCTGAGCCTCGCGCCGCCGTGCCAGCCAGCTGCGTGGATGGATGTCTGCGCGGCTGGATGGATGGCGACGCGTCGATCGTGATCGTGAGCGGATCGTGATGAGCGATGGCGACGAGAGCAATGTGGCGATGGAGCATGGCCGTTGACGATGGCATTGGAGGGCATTGACACGTCTCGACGCGTCGGTGCGGTAGCGGGCGGCGGGTTGCGTTTAGAATATGCTCACCTGTGTATGTGTGTTGGCGGGGGTGCGGGCGGTAGCGTGTGTGGTGTGTGGGTGAGGGATAGTTGGCGGAGGGAAGGCAAAGGGGAGTTTGGGTGGGCGACGATTTGGCGGGGGGTTTTGAGTGAGCCAGCCAGAGAGGCCTGCCTTGCCCTCACTGCCCTGGCTGGCTGGCTGGCTGGCGCTGGCTGGCGCTCGCTCGCCCAACCACTCGACGCGCCTCGCCATTTTGTGCGGCAGTGGGCCAGTCAATTCCGACTTTTTTGGCGCGGCTCGCGGCTCGACTCGACTCAACTCCAAGATCGCGGCAGGAGACCAGTCAAAAACCTTACGAGTCCAAGCTCCGTGCCTCCGCGTCACCGCAACGCGGCGGTCCAAAGCAGGCGAGCGGGCACGAAGTTTGCGGGTCGTCGCCAGCTTGCCTGTCAGCCAGAGCCAGCCTTTCGATCGAGCTCAGCGCGAAGCGACGCACGCAAGCAGGCACGCACACACAAGAGACTGCCCTTACATGCCGTGTGTCGCGACGGCCTTCGGCGACCGCTTTCAGAGAGGCGGCCTCTTTGACCTGAAGCAGCGGGTGTGAACGCAGGCATCATCGTGAGTCTCTTGCTGCACACCTATACAACAGGAACTGCCTGTCGCGACCGACAAGATAATGCGCACGCATATGCAAGGACCCTTTCGGTCGTTGCATCCGGCGCGGAGTCCTTTCCAATCGCAGTCACACACACCGACTCGTGGAGCTCGAAGTCTCGTCGTCAGCCAGTACACAAATGATCAGTGCATCTGGAGCGGTTCAGTAGAGGCCAGCTGTATTCTCGTCGAGTGTCCGGAACTTGCAGCCCATGGATGACAAGCGGTTGCCGTTCGCAAAAGGGCACGAGGGCTTGGCTATGCTGGGCGGTGGCGCTGGCCCGTGCCAAACGCTCGCGTACGGATAGTGCATTGCGTAGGCTTGCATTTTGATCTCTCGACTTGAGGACGGGGTTTTTGGATCTCCTCTGCCCGCGGTTTCCCTCGATCGAATATTGGCGAAGCGGAAACTGTCTCCTTCATTCGGCCTGACATAAACATCTCGAAAAATCGAGGCGCGTTGGACCCCTAACAGGTGCCGCCGGTTCGACTTGGCTCAGCACAAAAGTGGCAGGATCAGCATTTGGGCGCACGGGCCGGACAACTCGAAACTGCCTCGTGCTGCACACCGACGTTGCCGACCTACAACGATCTCCTCCGTGACCCAAAGGACTCGCCATTGCCAGATCCCAAAAAGTCGTCTGAAGATGGCTTCGGTGCAGCACACAGCACATGGTGGCGAGCACGAGGCGCTCGCCTTGGCGCTCGAGCATCTCGTATCGGCCGGACCCGTGCACGATACCGCGGACAAGCTGCAGCCGGGCACCTCGGACCACAATGCCATTACGCCAGCCCCCGTCTCGGTTCAGGGCAATACGCACTGGTGGGGCCGCTTCTTCCCTGGCAACATGGAATCGACGCTGGACCGGCTCTTCGCCGCCCACCACATGGGCAACTACGTGGCGGTGCGAGGTCAGCCGGGCAAAAAGATCTTTGAGAGCATGCCGATCTACGTGCGTGTAGGCATGCATCTGCTGTTCTACAAGAGCAAGGAGCAGTCGTTCTTGCGCTACAAGTCGGTCGAGGACCTGCTTCAGACCGTCTCGGTGCGACAGGGTAGGGTGTACGACGACGAGTCGGATCCGCAGGCAGTGCTGGAGCATATCCAAAGTTTCATCGCGACCTACTCGATCGATACGACAGAACTGCTGCAGCCTGATCCGTCCAAGTATCCCAACTTCAACTCGTTCTTCTTCCGCAAGTTGAAGCCTGGCGCAAGGCCGATCGCGGAGCCGGACAATGCGTCCGTCGTGTCGTCTTGCGCAGACTGTCGGCTGACGGTGTTCGACAATGTGGCCGCATCGACCAAGTACTGGATCAAAGGAGACGGATTCACCCTCAACCGACTCATCGGTGACACGAATCTGGCAGACAGGAGCTTCCCTCCCGGAAGCTCGCTTGCCATCTTCCGTTTGGCGCCGGCCGACTACCACCGCTACCACCACCCTGTCGGGCCGGCAGTGTGTGGACCGACACGACACATCTCTGGCGAATACTTTACCGTCAACGTGAGTAGAGGCTGACTAAGCGTGTGTGCACCGAGTGACGTCGTACTGACCGAGCTGGATATCTTTTGAAATTTTGTGACCCCGATTATGCATTCTATTTGGTCGTGCATTTGTCAAACGATCCCTTCGACATTCTTTCATGGGTTCACCTTGTCCGACATGCTTTGCTCCCGTCCACGTGGCCTTGGTTCTTGCAGCCGCAAGCCGTCAATGCGAATTTCGACGTCTTTTCGTCCAATCGGCGAGACACGCTGCTGCTCAACTGGACGCCCAAGGGAGCCGGGACGCCAACCATCCCCGTCGCCTTCGTCGCGATCGGCGCCATGCTGGTGGGATCGATCGGGTGGACCAACGCCAACCAGGGCGCGAGCGTTCAGCGTGGCGACGAGAGCGGCTACTTTGCCTACGGCGGCTCGACCGTCGTCTGCGTCTTCCCACCCGAGGCCAAGGTGCAGTGGGACCAGGACCTCAAGGAGAACTCGGCCAACGGCATCGAGACGATGGTGCGCGTGGGAGACCGCATCGGCCTTTCAAATGCATGAAGCTGCACCACACTTTCGATGCTCAACACGACAGACCTAGCTGATACCATTTATTCTTGACTGGTGCTTTACCGTTCAGTCCGTGCTCGAAATAGGGTCAGCACGCTGGAAGAACGCCTGCCGTTGGCGTGCCTATCCGAGATAGCCTGGGTGACGTGTTTCAACGAATTCGCCTTGAGACGTCTGCAGTATCGTCAAGCTGTCCGACTGATGCTCGTCTGATACGATCTACATATGCCACTGTGAGAGCGAGAAGAACAGAAGAGGCAGCTCGAGCGCTAGAAAGGCCTCGGACTCGTCCATCGAAGCGTCTGCGATGCTTTTGCCCCGCAGCCGACAGACGCGTATGGCGCTCTCTGACGCGACACATCTCGCAGGGCGGCGGCACGAGCTCTAAATCGAAGCTTGGAGAGCTGGCTGACAAGGCGATTTTTCGCTTCCAAATGCGTCGAGTGGGACGCACGCTGGGCAGCCGCCACCGAAAATCCAGGCTTGGGCGGCGAAGATCCTAACATGATTTTCATTTTTTTTTTTTCCGCAGCAGCGGGCGAAGAGTTGAGACTCAGCCGGTCAAGCACACTCTCTGCGAAGGCGACGGCGGCGGCATGGATGGTCGCGCCCCGCTCGCAAGACCCTGAGAGCGCAGAAGCCACATCCTGCAAGGACCGTCTTATCGCATGTGCCATCACCATCATCTCCACCATCACTGCCGTTGCACCATCCTCACCTCCACTCCTACCCCAGACGTTCGCAAAGGTCGTTGCAAGGCGCACAGCTGAGCAAGCAGATCTTCGTTCCGCCGTCGACATCATTCCCGCCTCACGCCTCGGCCTCGCCTCCCACCACCTGGCTAGGCATGCGGTGACCAACACTCGACGGGCGCCCGAGCTCGTCCAGGCGGCTGCCCACCTACCGCAGCAGGAGCGACTTTGCATCGCTGGGCCTTCCCGCCTCCCCGCAGCCTCGCTTCCACGCCATGCTCACTCGAGCTCCCACTCAGGACCTCGTTTCGCTGACGGCGCAAAGCGTGGCCTGCTCAGTACAAACGATTCTCGCACAGTAGCCTCCGCATCCCCCACCGCCCCTAGAAAGACGCAAAAGGCACAGTACAGCCGCAGAGGCACCGACGCAAGCCCTCGCAGCAGTCGCACACATGTACCCGACCATTCCCAGCCTCGCAGCAGCGTAACAGGACCATGGTGGACCGGCGACACATCCGCCACCCAAAGCGATCGCACTACTTCGGATCCGATGCTCGATCTGGACCGCCAGATGGCTGCAGATCACTGGCCCTTCGGCCCTTCCCGCCCACAAGACCTCTACCGAGACGCCTACGTCGCGCATCCAGATCGGTTCGATTGGAGGCGAAGATGCACAGTCCCGTCGCAGCCCGTTGTCCGCTCCGCATCCAAGTCTGCACCGCTGCAGCGCAGAAAGGCTTCGGCTTCCATGGTTAACGGCGAGGAGAGCAAATTTGCCGCCAAAGCACGGCGCACAGCCGAGCGAAGCATGGACGATCGCTCGCTCCGAATGAGCCGCGAAAAAGCGGCGCAGCTGATTCAACGCAACGGCGAGCGCGAGCCCATCCGACAGCACGCTCAACTCTACCGCCAAAACTGGACCGAGCTGCTCGATCACGAGCGCACCCAGGAACTCGCTGCCATCGCCGAGAGACGCAAGGCACCCATCGACAAGCTCGTCGAGGAGGGCATCGCCATCGACGGCCTGCAGGCGTACTGGCAGGACGACAGCCGGCGTCATTTCGGCAAAAAGGTAGCCGTATTCAAGCTCGATGCCGCCGAGCCGTTGCCTCGAACGCTCTTCCGCGCCGGCGACAAGGTCACCATCATGCCCTCCACATCGAGCGGCCCCTACGCCGGACAGCCGCTGGCCGAGGAAGAGGTCATCGAGGCCGAGGTGGTGGAGAGGCAACGAACGGTTCTGCGACTCAAGTTTGACGAAAAGGACGAGGATGTCGATCTCGTCGCCTGCCCCTCGTGGCGCCTCGACTATGGCTTCAACGATCTGACCTTCGACCGCATCAAGGCGGCGCTCGAGGCCATCGAGCACGACGTCGAGTTCATCGAGACACAGTACGGCTCGCGCTTCCAGTACATCCTCTCGGGCACGCGTCTGAGCGATGTCATCCTCGGCATCGAGCCCCCCGCCGACAGAGTCACGCGCGGTGCATTCTGGGAGGATGCGCGTGTGCAGAGCTGGTACGACCGCTTCTCCCGTCCCGACCCTGTCGTGGTGGATGGCGACCCGCAACCGGAGCTCAACCGCTCGCAGACCCAGGCGGTGGCCATGATGCTGCGCGAGCGCGTCTCGCTCATTCAAGGCCCACCGGGCACGGGCAAGACCCGCACGATTGTCACCGCCATCAAGCTGCTCAAGCAGGAGTTCCAGGTGCCCCACCCGGTCATGCTCGCTGCACACACCAACGTGGCGGTCGACAACTTGGCCGACGGCTGCATCAAGGCCGGGCTCCGGGTCGTGCGCATCGGCCCGTCGGCACGCGCTCGTGCGGGTATCGACGAGTATACGCTAGATGCACACTTCCTGCGCCACCCGGCCAAGCCGCGCCTCGACGACATCAAGCGACGCATGGACACGCTCGAGAAGCTCAAGAGCGACTACGAGATGGTGCGCGGATCGGTCGCGGCGCCTGCAGTGCGAGAGGAAAGCGAGGAGGGTATCGGTGCTACAGCCGGTGGCGCGGCGTTATCGTGGGAGGATGTGATGGCCGAGCGTGAAGACGAGCGCGAGGTAGCGCAGGCGCAGGGCGGCACGGCGTCCGAGGAGTACGAGAGCATCAAGAAGCGGCTCAACCGGCTCAAAGCGACCTACTTTTTCCTGCGCGCCTCGATCCGCGGCGAGATCCTCAACGGCGCCGACGTGATCTGCGGCTCGGCCATCGCTGCCGGCTCGCCGGAGCTCGACATGATCGACCTGCCCGTGGTCTTCTTCGATGAGGCGTCGATGGCGACGGAGCCCGTGTCGCTGGTGCCGCTCATGAAGGGATGTCGGCATCTGTCCATCATTGGCGACCACAAGCAGCTGCCGCCCGTGGTGACGAGTGCCGAGGCCAAGCAGGGCGGGCTCAGCAAGAGCCTGTTCGAACGGCTGATCGAGAGCACCGCCGCGGACGGCAGCAAGATTCCGTCGACGATGCTCAACGTGCAGTTCCGCATGCATCCGCGTCTGGCCGAGTTTCCGAACAAGACCTTCTACAGCGGCGCACTCGAGAATGGCAGCGGCACCGAGGCTATCCCGTCGATCGAGTCAGGTTATTGGTCTCGCAAGGGGGATGAGGAGGAGGCGCAAAGGCTGTGCTTCATCGATCACAAGGGTCGTGAGTCCAAGGCGGACAACTCGCTGTCGCTGTGCAACGTGGCCGAGGCGCGGCTTGCGGTGGATGTGGCGATGGACGTGCTGCGACGCAATCCCGACCTGACGGGCGACGACATTGGCATTGTGACGCCGTACGCTGGGCAGCAGATCCTGCTCGAGAAGATGCTGCACAACGACACGTCGGCGGAGCGTCGGAGGGCGGCAGGCGTGCTGGCGGCGCGTTCGTCGCAGCTCGGATGCATCGACGTTCACACGGTCGACGGCTTCGAGGGTCGCGAGAAGAAAGTCATCCTCTTCTCCACCGTGCGCACCAATGCGCAGGGATACGTTGGCTTCCTCGCCGATGCGAGACGCCTCAACGTGGCGCTCACGCGCGCACAAAGCGCACTCTTCGTGCTCGGCAACATCGACACGTTCAAAAACGCACAGCTCAGTGAAGCCGCCTACAGCCGCGTCGAGAGCCCCGACCTGGGCGCACTGCACAGCTACGCACGGTATCTCGAACAGCAAGGCGCAGTGTACAGCACCAGCCAAGCGCACAAGACCGACGATCACGCCGAGCACCAGGATCAAGATGTCGACGCGGCCGAGACGCACAGCCTGGCGGATGCGGCCGATTGGCAGCACGTCATGGCGGAGCGCTCGACTGCCTAGAATGGAGAGGCATTTGATTTATTGCAATCGTCATAACGTCATGGTTGCTTTTCGAGAAGCGGAGAGGTGGGGTGGTGAGATGAGGACGGAAAGTTTACTTCTTCTCGAGGTCCTTGAGCTGGTTCTCAACCTGTATAGCGGGTCGTGATACGAACGGAGAAGGGCGGGATCAGAAGGATCGAGTGAGTATTCTGGCGGCAGAGACCATTGGAGATGGAGAGGGAGCGAGGGACATACCTGGTCGAGGTGCTCGCGCTGCTTCTTGATCGACTCGCGCAGCTTGGCGAGCTTCTCCTTTTCCGCCTGCTGGACGTACTGGTTCTCCTGGGCCTAAAATCACCACAAGCAACACTTCTACGTCAGCGACTGATCGGCAAACGACAAGACTGACGTGGAAAACATACCTGTTCGCGCTGCTGCCAGCCCTTGGAGGAGGCGGTGGCGCCGGCCTTGTCGGAAGGGCCGTCGGCGTATCCACGCGTAGCCATGACAAAGGTAGGGGTCTTGGAGACTCGGGCGAGCGTAGAGGAAGAGACACGGAGGAGAGACATGATGCAAAGTCGGGTGTTGGATGTGATGGTAGGATGGCAACAAAGGGGGTCCGGGTTGGAGTTGAGGCTGAGCCGCAAGATGCACAGTGCGCAGCCCCGATGTGGAGCATGCCAACGCTCACGGCCTGCTGCACGGATCAACGTCATTTGGCAGCCGCACTACCACTCGCACGAAAGGATGCGATCGAAGCTTGGGTCCAAAAAGGGTGCAGCGGGTCTGCTCGGAACCGTGGCGGCGCAAAGGCTCATCGGGACGAGATGTGTGTGCTTGCTCGCGGCGCTCTGTTGTGAGCCAAGAATTGGAATCGAGATTTCCAACAATTTCGTCGCCGCCCAGCCAGAGCCTGTGCCAGAGCGCGGATCCGCCTGCGTTGAGGCCCGCTGCCAATTCGCACACCCTGGCGTGAGCATCTCTCGCCATCGCTGTCTCGCCGTAACAGCTGTGCAATTCTTCGCGCGCCGACGGCTTCCACCATCAGCCTCACCACCATCCCTATCTCGACGCCACCACACCCATCTTCGAAAATGGTCTTCGCACAGCTCGTCGCTCGCTCCACCTTCGGCGCAGTACGTATCTCGCCCATACGCATTTGACGGCTCGATCGACCAACGCCCGTCGCAGAATGCACACATGGACATGGAGAAGGAGGTGGAATCGCAGAAAGGACAACTCGACTGACAACCCCACTCCAATTTCGCCCAAACTTGCTGCTGGCAACGAACATTGCTGCTTCGAACAGGTCCGATCGGCTTCGCGCACCCAGGCGCGAGCTCTTTCCAGCTCGGCTGTCGCTTCCAAGGGTACGCATTGGCCACATCTCTCGACACCTGCATCGACCTCGAACGCCCAACTGACCACGACCACCTGCTCGCTGCGCATCTCATTGTGATTGACCCGCACAGACTTCATCCAGGAGCTTTACGTCAAGGAGCTCAAGGGCTACAAGGCTCCTCCTAAGGTGAGCAACGCATCGATGCCAAGCGACCTTGCATTCGAACTCAGACTAACACCACCCAACCACTGATACCGCACGATGTACAGGCTGCCGACTCGCACAAGGGCCAGGTGCGCGAGTTCCAGAACCCCGCTGCTCCCAAGGCGCCCGCGGTCCCCTCGTCGTCGGAGCTCTCGTCGCAGCTCGAGGCATACGCTGCCGCCGAGCCCGACCACGCTGAGGTCGCCGCTTCGTCGTCCGAGGGTGCGCTCACCGAGGGTGGCGACGTCAACGCTTTCCTCCGCGAGGCCGCTGCCGACGTCAAGGTCGAGGCGCACCACTAAACCCTGCACACCTAGCCGATGGGATCGCGTCAGCACTCGACTCGCCCCGTCTTTTCGTGTAGGACCTTGTAAGCGCAAAGAACATGCTTTAGACTGATGTTTTGCTGCATTAGCGGCTTGGACTGTGGTTCGTGTGTGGCGCAGCATCAGTGGCTTGTACAAGCTCGAAGTAGCCGGTCCGGATGGGTGTGAACTGTTACTTTTGAGGCGAATTGAACATGGTGCCGAGCGAGCCGGAAGATGCAGCTTGAGCTTCGAGACGAGATGCACTCACTCATTCGCACGGGTGTTGCCTGGACCAAGTCGAGCCAGCCAGAGTCGTGCGACGCCCGTGGGGTGCTGCGCAAAAAATGACTCCTCTCAAAGCTCCAAAGGCAAGCAGGCAGCAAGCCAGCCAGCCCTTTGACTGCTGCCACACGCAGCCTCGTCCAGGTTTGAAATGCAACAATTTCTTCTCGCCGCGCCCGCCGCTCCTAGCCGCCCAAAAGGCGCCTTTCTTCTACATTTTCTCGGCCTGCTGTGTTGCGATTCGGTGCGCAGTTGCAGGTGCAGTTTGAGTGAGCGCGAGAAGGCGAGGCGCCGGATTCCAATCGGCACTGCAAAGCCAGCGAGCTCGAGTGATCACTCCAACCGCGGCCACAATCTTTGCTACAACCACCATCCTCCCCTCCTCACCCTCATCCTTCCGACGCTCGTCTCGCCACGGATCGTCACGCACTCGGCCAGCTTACAGCAGCATCCGACACCGTCTTCGGCGCTCGTTTCGTTGGCATCACCTGTTCGTCTCGTCTCTTGGCATATCGCATCGGTTACCGGCTTCTGGCTCTCGTCTGCTTCCTCTGCATCTCGCGCTCGCCTTTCCACACCAGCACACAAAAAGTAACGACAAGCAGCACCGCACACCCGGCTAGAAGCTTTCTTTCCGCTCACATTCCTCCAAAATGGCAGCAGCAGTCGCCTCGAACGGCGACGTCCAGCAGATCACCAAGGACCTGCAGGCGGTCAGCATCGACTATGACAACCTCAACCCGCTCAGCCCCGAGGTGATTGCCAAGCAGGCCACCATCAACATCGGCACCATCGGCCACGTCGCACACGGCAAGTCCACCGTCGTCAAGGCCATCTCGGGCGTCCAGACGGTGCGTTTCAAGAACGAGCTGGTGCGAAACATCACCATCAAGCTCGGCTACGCCAACGCCAAGATCTACAAGTGCGAGCGCGAAGAGTGCCCGCGCCCGCAGTGCTACCGCTCATATCCCTCGGACAAGGAGCCCCACCCCAACTGCGAGGTGCCCGGCTGCGGCGCCAAGATGAACCTCCTCCGCCACGTCTCGTTCGTCGACTGCCCCGGCCACGACATTCTCATGGCCACCATGCTTAACGGTGCCGCCGTCATGGACGCCGCCCTGCTCCTCATCGCCGGCAACGAGTCGTGTCCGCAGCCCCAGACCTCGGAGCACCTCGCCGCCGTCGAAATCATGAAGCTCCAGCACATCATCATCCTCCAGAACAAGGTCGACCTCATCCGCGAACAGGCGGCCGAGGAGCACTGGAAGAGCATCATCAACTTTGTCAAGGGCACCGTCGCCGACGGAGCGCCCATCGTCCCTATCTCGGCGCAGCTCAAATACAACATCGACGCGGTCAACGAGTACATCGTCAAGCGCGTGCCCGTGCCCACGCGTGACTTTACGTCGCCACCGCGCCTCATTGTCATCCGTTCCTTCGACGTCAACAAGCCCGGTGCCGAGGTGGAGGAGCTGCGCGGCGGTGTGGCGGGTGGATCGATCCTGTCCGGCGTGCTCAAGATCGGCCAGGAGATCGAGGTGCGCCCAGGCATCGTGACCAAGGACAACGAGGGCAAGATCCACTGCAAGCCCATCTTTTCGCGCGTCGAGTCGCTGCTCGCCGAGCACAACGACCTGCAGTTTGCCGTGCCCGGTGGTCTCATCGGCGTGGGCACCAAGATCGACCCGACGCTGTGCCGTGCGGACCGTCTGGTCGGGCAGGTGCTCGGCGCCGTGGGTCAGCTGCCGGCCATCTACACGGAGCTCGAGATCAACTACTTTTTGCTGCGTCGCCTGCTCGGTGTCAAGTCGGACGACAAGAAGCAGACCAAGGTGCAGAAGCTCGCCAAGAACGAGGTGCTCATGGTCAACATCGGCTCCACCTCCACCGGCGGTAGGGTGATGAGCGTCAAGGCGGATCTCGCCAAGATCTTCCTCACCAGTCCGGCGTGCACCGAGGTGGGCGAGAAGATCGCGCTCTCCAGGAGAATCGACAAGCACTGGCGTCTCGTCGGTTGGGGAACCGTGCGTCGCGGTACCACGCTCGAGCCCGAGACCAACTAGCAAGAGTCCCACGTTGGCTAGCTCGTTGGTGACCGCTCATGTATCAAAAATTTTTCCCTCCATGGTTTTCAATCACATCCTCACCCCATCTTTTTGGCACGCTTGTCGGTCGTCAGTGGAAGAAAAAGGAAGGTGCGAATTAGAGCGATACGGCGGGGATGATCATAAGGAAAGTGACAAAGGTTGAGAGGGCTGCGGGGGGTTTTCTTAGGGAGAGGCGAAGAATTTTCCAGCGGTGCAAGTACGAATGAGTTCTCCGACCGAGTGTTGGTCGCCCTTGATGGCGATAGCGATGGGAGCGATTGAGCGGCCCTTGATCTTCCAACGCAGATGTACTGGAGCCGGGACGGTTTGTGCGCCCGAGATCTGGCATCTTGCCAGCACCTTTCTCGCCTCGGTATCGGCGAGGGAAAGAGCCTCTGTGATCTTCCAGAACAAGCTGCTTGATTCGGCTACAAACGTCGCCGTCGGTTTGGACATGATGTTGGTCACACTTGACGGCGTCACATTCACCGCCACCTGAAGATCCTCCAACACTGCCGGAGTTGCTGAGCTTGTATCGGCGTCTGTCAATCTGCATGCCGTGTTGGGTGCATACGTCATGAGGAACGATGTCTGATGCGATTCGCATCGCCACTGCGCATGTACCTGCAAAGGAACATACTCAGCCTTCCTACTCTCCGAAACATGCAGCTGATACTTCAACACCACCGCCTGTGCTCCACTTCCAGGCAACCCCATCCCAACCCCCTGCTCCAAAACCGCCTTGACATCCAACATGTATTCGCCCGGCGTAGTGCCTCCCGGAACTGGCTTGAGGAAGGCTGGATTGGGAGCTGCCTTTTCGAGCTGCTCAAACGCCTCGATGCGCAAATGCACCGGCTCCGCCGCGCCCAAACTCGCGCCCACCGCCACGCTGAGCTCGCCCACCACCATCACCTTGGACACGTCGCGACCCACAAAGATCGCATTCACGCGCTCCGTGAGGCTGGCTCGAATCGGCGATGTGCTCGCACTCGCCTCGAACGGATTCGCGTTGGCAGTCGACGATGCAATGGACGCAATGCTGTGCGTGCGGTGCTTGCCCGTCCCCGCCACGCCGGTGAAGGCACTCTGCGCCCCAAACGGCGAGGGCGACCCAGGCACACTCGAATTCGGCGACGCCGTGAGCGCACCAAACTGGCTCAAGCGGCTATCGTCTCCTGCCCCAACGCCGGCCAAGGAGGGATTGTACGTCGTGTTGCGCACATCGCGTCGGTCGCGGCGCGTCGTACCGCGACGCGAAGGCGGCCCGCTAGTGAGCAGCGTCGACTTCATGCGCTCGAGCGCCGCCTTGTCCTTGGACGCATCCTCGGTGATGGGCTGGCTGCTGATGTTCATCGTCGACACGCGGCTGTTGAGCGACGTGTCGAACGTGTCGCGCGACGCATCGCCGTCGGCATCGTCCAGCAGCGACGCCCCGGACGCCGCGCCTGCCCTCGCCGTGCCCGCCGGAGCCTCCCACGGCTTGCGGTCCGGCGGCGGGATCGAGTAGCCCTCGGCATCGATCATGGGCGGTGCACTGGTGGTGATGGGTGCGGATGTGCCCGCAGCCGCCGACGATGCGGGCACCGAGTTCTTGCGCACGGGCGCGGTCGACGGCGTGAGCGGCGCCATGAGCCCCATGCCAGCGGCGGGTCCGATCGAGTCGATCGATTCGTCGCCGGGCGTGAGCAGCGTCGGATTGCGCGACGACGAGCCGGCGCCAGCCGTGGTCGAGTTCTGACGCACCGTATTGCTGCGCGTCACGGACGAGAACGACGAGTCGCCGGCGGGCTCGTCGGACAGCCCGCCATACACCGTCTGCGTGTTGGCCGAGTCCTTGTTGGCGCGGCCGCGGCCAAAGCGGCTGAAGGCGTTCTTGAGCGTGGAGCCGGCACCCTTGCTGGGCGTGGGCGCGTCGTTGGTGCTGCCCAGCGTACGGTCTGCGGAATGGATGGATGCGGAGGAGGCGCCAAACTCGCCCATGCCGGCGCCGTTGGAGCGGGCCGGTGCGCGCATCGACGAGTCGGCGCCCGTGCGGCTGCTGATGCTGCGGCCAGCGACCGAGTTTTGACGGCCGAGGCCGGTGGTTGACGAGGTGGTGGGTGGGCGTGCGCTGGGCCTCCTGCCGTTGCGCGCTGCGCCGTCGGCGCCGATGACGCCGTTTTTAAGGATGAAGTCCTGCATATCGGCCTGGGTATCAAAGGTGAGGCACTCCTGCATGGTCTTTTCGGAGCTCGACATGATGCGCTGGGCGGCATCGCTCTGTGCGGTCTCGAACTTGGCGACGGACTCCTTGAGAAGCTCGAGACGCTGCGCATCGATGCGCTGGTAGGCTTCAAAGGCGAAAGGGGCTTCGGTCTCCCAGAGCTCCATGGTCTGTGCGATGGAGCGCTCCGTCTCGCTCAGTTTTGCGTTGGCCTGGGAGGCCTTCTTGGACGAGGCGGCGTCGAGCTTCTTCTGGTCCTTTTGGAGCTGCGATTCGAGCGAGTTGAGTTCGCGCAGCGTATTGGCGAGTGAGTCGTCGTGGTCCTTGATGCGGGACCATTCGCCCTTGGAGCTGGCGTTGCGGATGGGCGCCTCGCAGTCTTCGGCGATGCGCTTCTCGAGCTCGCCGTGCGCACTGGCTACTTCGGCGAGCTCCTGGACGAGGCGCTCGTAGACGGGAGCAAAGCCGGGCGGGATGGAGGAAGGGTCAGAGAGGAAGCTGCGTTTGGAGATCTTTTGGAGCTGCTTGAGGTAGGTCTCTTCGAGCTCGCGGCGGGCGGCAAAGTAGTCTGCGAGTTCCTCGTTGAAGAGCTTGGCTTTGCGCAGCCTCTGCTGTACGAGGTTGGCGGCATCGCGAGGTTTGGCGGAGACAAAGGCGTTCGCATAGGCGTTGGGCGCAAACGCGGCGCCGGGGTTGGATTCCGCCATGGCGGTGGAGGACACTTGCAGGAAGGCGATCTAGCTAGATGCAAAGATGGAACGAAGAGGACGAGCGGGGCCGCTGTCGTAACAAGCGTTGCAGGGATGCGAACGTCGTCGAGGAGGATCACGACAATCGAGTTGTGAAGATTAGGGGACGGTGTGGGGGTTGGAAAGAAAGATGGCCTTTTGCCGATCCCGCAGCGATGCAGCTCATACAGCCGTAGCGTGTGTGTGGGGGCACCAAAAGTGCAACCGTGCGCCAGTGCTGCTGCTGCGCCTTCCACGGCCCGGAAGTGGAAACCGTCAACCGTGAACGCGGCTTGACGGTTGTAAGATTACGAGGAGGCCCGATGGGCTGATGCGGCTGCGATGGACGGGCGGGGGCACAGTAAAATCCAACTTCCACACGCTCCGCATCCCCCGCAAAAATCCATCGAAATCCAAAGCGACGCAACACGTACGAGAAGGCCATATCGCGGGCCGGATGTGGCCAACGCGCAAAATTAAGAAGGGTGCAGCTGCCGATCGTCAGCCTCGATTCGGGCATCCCGCGCGGATCTGTGTTTGTGCAGGTGTGCTGCGTGGCTGAGGCACAAGCACGGTGACGCCATTCATCTGCTCTCGACGATGCGCACCAGCCGACGCTTCCGGGATCGGCAGCACCAACCCAGCGTCGCCTCCAAGCTTCATTGTGCGACGGCTCCGTCGCCGTCATGAGCACCTGTCTCAAGTCTCAACTGTATGATAGAGGTGGCTCCTCGGTGGCAAAGGAGGACGCGTTGGAGGGGTCATGAACCTGAGTTGTTGCGCCGCACCAGGCGAGCTGGAGTCTTCCTAAGAACCCTGAATTGGCCTCGCTTCTGTCCGCACTTCATGTTGGACCCTCGCCGCCGTGTCAAGCTCGCCCCAGTGTGACTTTGATTTGGCAACAACGATACAGTACACCTCGTCGAGGCTCGAATGGCCTTGTCAAGGCGTGAATGCATGTCTCAACCCAGATGCTACTGTAGCAAGGCAGCAAGGCAGCAAGGCAGAGAGAGAGGGAAAGCTGCCCTCGACTCGCCGGTCCTATGCATTTTTCGGAGGCCAATTTGAAGGGCGGGAAAGCAGACGCCCAACAGCCGTGGAAACCATTTCCGCTCTCCGTCTCCGATGCGGCGCTGTGGAAAAATCGGCCAAAATGCAGATTCGACTGCACAGCGGCGGCCAAAGTGCACTTCCGCCGCGCTCGAGCGAGCCTGACTGAGGCGCGCGTCCGCATCCATGCATCTCTCAATCGCATGGCTCTTTTGTCACGCATTTGCCCCTCCAAGCTCAGCAAGGGCGCGAATCGTCGCCCCGAGCGCTTGCATCCGCCATCCTTCGGACAGCATCCGAATGACGGCTCGACAAGGCGTGGCTCATCGCAGTCAAGTGAAGGCTGGAGTGTTGCTTGCGGCTGGCTGAATGGCTGGATGGTGGTTTGGAATTGAGAAAGTGAGTGTGTTTTTTTTCGGTCGCCGTGGCTCGGGCGTCTGAGCAGTGAGCGCAGCTCGATGACCGACTTGAACTTCAAGTGGGCCAGTGCTCAGCTCAGGGCTCAGCAGCCACAATAACTCCACTGCACAGACCGAGCACAGAGCGGCAAAGCGAGACACAGAGAGCGCTGCTCAGCCTTGCATTTGGCCGCCTTGGCTCTCCCTCTCCCTCGCTCTGTCTGTCGCCTTTGGCTGTTGCTCCTCGTCGCGCTGACCTGTCGACGCCCTGCTGCCTCGCCAGCCTGCTTGGGCTTACGTGCCGTCTCGCTTGCAATACTCATCCCCCCTCGCCTGCCGCTCGCCGCGCGTTCCTTTTCGCCTCCTCCTCCACCACCATCCAATCCCCCATCCCAACAAGCGCCACCATCACCCGTCTGCCTTAGCTGAGACTCGTCTTGTGGTCCTACTCTTTCTATCGCGTCGAATCCTTCTCAAGCGCTGCTCCTTCAACTCCTCTCCGTGCCCAACTTCGCCGCCGCGTCTCCGCAACCATCCGCTTCGACGCACCGCTACCTTTGGCCTCATCAGCTCATCGCTACTGCAACTAGGCCGATCCGCTGGAAAACCGCGCATTTAAGAAGCCGAAGCCGCATCCGCATCCGCACACGCATCCGCAGCTCAGCACGCGCCTACCTAGCCATCTCGCATCTTCTCTGCGTTCCCACCCGTAGACACCCTCGTGGCATTATTCTGCCCCTCGTCGTCTCCTCACCGGCCAGCACTGCTTCGTAAGCCGCCGTCCCGTCGCATCGCATCTCTCGTCCCAATCTCGAGTCCCGTCGCTTCATCTTCCCATCATGGCCGACTTTGTCAAACTCTCCATCTTCGGCACCGTCTTCGAGGTCACCACGCGCTATGTCGACCTTCAACCCGTCGGCATGGGCGCCTTCGGCCTCGTCTGCTCCGCCAACGACCAGCTCACCAACACCTCGGTCGCCATCAAGAAGATCATGAAGCCCTTCTCAACCCCCGTCCTCTCCAAGCGCACCTACCGTGAGCTCAAGCTCCTCAAGCACATCCGCCACGAGAACATCATCAGCCTCAGCGACATCTTCATCTCGCCCCTCGAAGACATCTACTTTGTCACCGAACTCCTCGGAACCGACCTCCACCGCCTCCTCACAAGCCGTCCGCTCGAAAAGCAGTTCATCCAGTACTTCCTCTACCAGATCCTCCGCGGCCTCAAGTACGTCCACTCCGCAGGCGTCGTTCACCGCGATCTCAAGCCCTCCAACATCCTCGTCAACGAGAACTGCGACCTCAAAATCTGCGACTTTGGCCTCGCCCGCATCCAGGACCCGCAGATGACCGGCTACGTCAGCACTCGATACTACCGTGCTCCCGAGATCATGCTTACCTGGCAAAAGTACGACGTCGCCGTCGACGTGTGGAGTGCAGGATGCATCTTTGCCGAGATGCTCGAGGGCAAGCCGCTCTTCCCCGGCAAGGACCACGTCAACCAGTTCTCCATCATCACCGAGCTCCTCGGCACACCACCAGACGAGGTCATCAAGACCATCTGCTCCGAAAACACCCTGCGCTTCGTACAGTCGCTGCCCAAGCGCGAACGCGTCCCCTTTTCGCAAAAGTTCAAGAACGCAGACCCCATGGCGTTGGATCTGCTCGAAAAGATGCTCGTCTTCGACCCGAGAACACGCATCAGCGCCGCAGAGGCGCTCGCGCATCCCTACCTCGCCCCCTACCACGACCCCACCGACGAGCCCGAGGCCGAAGAGGCCTTCGACTGGTCCTTCAACGACGCCGATCTGCCCGTAGACACGTGGAAGGTGATGATGTACTCGGAGATCCTCGACTTCCACAACATCGACAACTCGGGCCAGGACGAGGGTCCCGTCCCGCCCGTCAACAACTGAGCACGCGCAGCCGCGGCTTCTACCACCACCGCCAACCCAGGGTCGTCAGAGCTAGATCCCAGCGATTTCTTCACGGCACCAGCTACGTGCGCCTACCGCCGTCTCCCCATTCTCGCCCAGCTGACGCGGCAGTTTGCACAGCAACGCCCTAGCATCTCTACCCTCATCTTCCCCCTTTCCCACCCTGTCGTTTCGATCCCGGCGTCGTTGTAATATACACACAACCTCAACACGCACGTCCCCGGTGCCGTATGGATTAATCAAGTGCACATCTGATAGAGCCAGCCGCGACACTCTCGGCGTACTCCTGCTGCTGTGAGATAAGGGGAGGAGGGATCACTTGAGAAATAGGAGAAGACCGCCGACGTCGAGAAAGCCGACGATCGGATCGAGCATCGGCACCCTGAGCGACCGTGCGGCAGAGCGAGATGCGAGCCGAATCGAAGCCAAAGCGCCCGCGTATCGAAGCGGACGGCGCGTCGATGCACTTTTTGACGGCTTCCCTCCACACAACGCACGGTTCACCAGCGCCTCGCATCCTGCCTCTTGTCTTGACCTCATCCATACCACCAAGCTCGCTCGGCCTTAAGCTCGCGGATTCGACCCTCTCTACTACGGCACGAGCTTCGGGATGAGGGTTTCGACGGCGGCCTTTTGGGCTTGCCTGGCAAGTGGGCTTGCGCTCCTGCCGCACCCTTTCGGCACCAAAGCGGCACAGATTCCATTTTCCATCTCGACGCAGACTTGGCATCCGACTGCACCAGCGACGAAGTGGACGTTGCCTCGCAGGAGCAACAACACGGCAGTCGTATTTGACAAGTACAGTCTAGCGCTGGGCGGGGGCCAACAGAGGCTGTTCGTGCTGGCGGCCGAGTTTCATCCGTGGCGTCTGCCCGTACCCAGCCTGTGGCGCGATGTGCTGCAGAAGATCCGTGCGGCTGGCTTCAACACCGTGTCGATCTATACGCACTGGGGACTCATCCAGCCTTCGCCGGATGCAGATACGATCGATCTCACGGGAGTCAACGATCTTGACTTCTTCCTCACGCTCGCTAAAGAGGTCGGGCTCTTCGTGATTGTGCGGCCGGGACCGTATATCAATGCAGAGACGACCGTGGGTGGTATGGCGCCTTGGACGGTGGACCTGGATGCGGTGCTGCGTACAAACGATACTGCGTGGCGCGAAGCGTGGGTCCCGTACATCGACGCGATCTCGCGCGTGGTCGTCAAGCACCAGTTGGTGCACGATGCCTCTGCGTCCGACGAGCTGCGTGGCGGCAGCGTGATCCTTGTCCAAGCGGACAACGAGTACAAGACAGGCAAAGCGGAGCGAGCGTACATGGCTGAACTTGTAGCCGCGCTCAAGGGGAACGGCATCAGCGTGCCTATCACGTACAACGATCCTGGTCGCGAGCAGAACTTTGTGGACCTCGTGGACCTCTATGGTCTCGACTCGTATCCGCAGCGGTTCGACTGTTCGCATCCCGAAACATGGGTGCCTATGCGCGACGACTACCTGCAGTACCACATGGACACCAATCCTGACCAGCCCTTCTACATCCCGGAATTCCAGGCCGGCAGCTACGACCCGTACGCCGGCCCGGGCTACGAGGCGTGCGCGCGCATGACCAATGCCAGCTTCACGCGCGTTGCCAACCAAGCGCTCATCGCACAGCGCGTCACTCTGCTCTCGCTGTACATGGTGTATGGCGGTACCAACTGGGGCGGGCTCGCCGAGCCGGACGTGTATAGCTCGTACGACTACGGCGCGGCGCTCAACGAGCATCGTCAGCCCAACGAAAAGTACGCCGAACTCAAGCGCCAGGGCGGATTCATCGCCGCATTCCCGGATCTCGCCATGACAGAGCAGATCGCCGACAAGCCCGGACTAAACATCTCGCAGGTGGGTGATCTTGACGACAAGGATGCCAGCGTCGACGCGGCATCGATTAGAACGACGGTGCTGGAGAACCCGCGGACAAAGAGCAGGTTCTACGTGGTGCGACACAATGATACTTCCGTGTCGCGCCGCACGCGCTTTGCGCTCAACATCGTCTCTCAGGGCAAGGCCGAGGTGCTCGGGGCACGACAGAACGAAGAGCTCGAGAAGCAGATCGGAGTCAACTTTCTCGCTGGCAGGGACAGCCACATTATCCCCGTGGACCAGCAGCTGCCCGGCGGACTGTTGATGCGCTGGTGTACGGCGAACGTCAACCTGGCCACGACGATCGGTGATGCGCTGCTGATCTCGCTCGACTGGACGCCCGGCCAGCTTGTCGAGTACTCGCTCGGCTTGAGCGACGACGACTATGTCGAGAGCATGCACTTCCTAAGTGGATCCGACGCTGGGATTCAAGAGGTCCAGGACGCCGAGTGGGGCACGTTTGTAGCCATGCATTCCGATATCCGAGCTGATCCTCGCAATCTCCGCGCGCGGATGGTGAGCGGCGAAGCCAACGGCCGCTACGTCGTGTACCGCACAGCCAAGGCGGCGTGGATCATCGTCGCGTTCAGCGAGACCGCACTCACGAATGGCCTCTTCTCGGTGCCTGCGCGCTACACCTCCCGCCCCGAAAAAACGTTGCATCGGCCTGATACGGGACTTGTGTCTCGCTTCTTTGGGCACAGCGAGGAGAGTGTGGTAGTGATGCACGCTGACATGCTGCGCAACGCCACCTACGCCTCGACCGACTCGGCATTGGATACGCTTCACCTGTGCGGCTCGCTGTCGCGCGAGAGCCACACGGCACTCTTCGCACTGCCGAACCTCAAGTACGTCTACTGGAACGGCGAGCTTATCGACGCGCAGGAGGACGCGGTAAGTAGTCATTTCTACCGCATCCACCTACCCGGTCCATCTGCGGCTGCACTTGAATGGTCGCCACCGCGGTCGGAGCAGCTCGATTGGAGGTGGCGCGACTCGTTGCCTGAAGCTTCGGCTGCGTTTGACGACAGCACGTGGGTCAGGGCGAACAAGACGCAGTCCGCCAACCCGTACACGCGCGATCCCTCACTCGACACCCAGGGCATCATCCTCTTCGCCTCCGAATACGGCTTCCATGCAAACAACATCGTCTGGCGAGGCCGCTTCGCCACTCCGCCCGGCGGGGAGGATGTCCCCCACGATGTGTTTGTCAAGGTAGAAGGCGGACGCTCATCGGCGTTTAGCGTGTGGTTCAACGGCGTGTATCTCGGCAGCGCCGAGGCGGATCGAGAAAAGTCGGCTGCTGGGGCGACCTTTACGCTTCCTACCGATGCAATGCAGGCTTCAAAGGGCGAGAATGTGCTGACGGTGCTCCAGGACCATATGGGCATCGAGATGGAGGCGGGTGAACTGCCTATTGGCTTTGCACCGCGGGGGTTGGAGGCCGTCAAGCTGCCGCGCGGGATTGTTGCGCTCCACTTCCCATCGCTCCGCGCCGCCTCGCGGTCCGAGCCGAAGCTGACCTGGACAGTGCAGGGCAATCTGGGCGGCGAGCAGGCACGCGACAACGTGCGACGCAGTCTCAACGAAGGCGGTCTGCACGCCGAAGTCCAAGGCTGGCATCTACCCGGCTTCAACGACTCGGCTTGGCCAGACACTCGCAGCAAGGAAAGAGCAAGAGTAACCATGTACCGCACGACCTTCGAGCTGGATGTGCCGCAAGATTCGGATGTGGGCATCAGCTTCGTATTCGCTACGCTTCCCGGTGTGGCGATGCGCGCACAGCTGTATGTCAACGGCTGGCAGATGGGCAAGTTTATCAATACGCTCGGACCCCAGAGCGTGTTTCCCGTGCATAGCGGCGTGCTCAACCACCGAGGCGACAACACGCTCGCCGTCAGCGTGTGGATGCCAGGAGCAGCTGACAAGGAGGTGCCGATGTGGGATCCTAGGAAGCATCTCAAGATCGACGTGGCACATGTAGTCAGTGGCGAGTCGCGCGATGGGTACGTGCTCGATGCACCCGGGTGGAAGCAGCTCCGCGCCTAAGCTCTCTCGCCTCGCAGCATCGCCTCTGTTTCATGCCGCTGGTAACTCCAGTTTTGCGATGGTTTTCTTTACCATTCGCCATGCCTATCGCGTGCATAAAGGTGCTCTACTCGGCTTGTGCGAACGGGCTGTACGAAACGCAAACAATACACTGTTAGCGCAAGTATCACCCTTGCTCATGTTGAGGCTGGGTACTTACTTTTCGATCGACTCGAATCCGTCTGCTGGGTTGATGACCGTGAGTGCGGTACCCCTCAACACGACGAGACCGAGGTTTCGCGTCTTTTCGCCCACGTTGCCGTCCGCATCGCGCAGCGCCTCGTGCACGTCGTCCATGACGAGGTTCATGAGCTGGTCGAATCCCTTGAGCACACCAAACACCTCGCGGCCGCCGGCGAACTTGACGCGGATCTTGGTGTCGATATACTTGGTCAGGTCGAGGATCGCCTCTTTCTTGGGACGCTCCGATGTAGGGCGGTCCGAGGAGTTGTGGCCGCCACGTCCACCGCCCCGGCCACCAGAGTTGCCGCCGCGCCCACCACCGCCGCCGCGAGGACCACCGCGTTGTGAAGGCGCTCCGCCTCGTCCACCTCGCCCCTGAGATGTGCGAGCAAGTGAGCAAGAAAAGCCGCGGGGAGAACAGCGTCAGCATGGGCAGGAAGGAGGAAGGATGGAGGAATTGGTAGGATGAGGCTTACTCTTTCTGACATGCCTTGGGCTCTGTGATGTGTGGTTGGGAGAGCTGCTGAGGGTGTTGCGTGATGTGCTGTGGTGTGAATCTTTCGCTGCACTTCAGAGATGCCGAAATGTGCGAGATGTCTGCAACGAGGTCGTTACAAAGAAGGGTAGAGTGGACAGGAAGAGGTGTTGAGAGTGCCTTCTGTCAGAAGCGGCAGCCAACTCCACACCCTTTGCGCTCGAGTCGCGTGTAACGGTCAGCGTGACATAATCCACTCCACCCGCGAAGAAGCTGCGTCCGCCTCCACTCCCGCTCTGCCACCCTACTTCCACCCATAGCGGACGCTTCTGAAGCAACACACGCATCCAACAGCCACAGCATACGATGCCAGAGCCAACAATCAACGGCACAGCCCATGCGGCAGATGAAGGCTCGGCATCGACGGTCTTTGAGCTGCTGCGCGCGGTCAAGGAGGTGCAGGAACGACGCATCAGTGTGTGGCGCGAATACGACGATGCCTTTGACACCTTTCTCTCGCCCTCCTCAGCATCCGGCCCCATCAACGGATCGCAGAACTCCACACTAGCTCCTGCTGAACCGCAAGGTGGCGCGGAAGGGACGAACGGTAGCGTGAAAGGAAGGGGATGTGCGGGGTGCAGTACGACGACGGTGCCGTTGTCTGAGGATCTGCTTGCGCAGATCCTGCAGATCACCACACAGGCGCTCATCGAGTGTGGCCATCGCCTGCGCACCATACAGACCGAATTGTCGCATTCTTCCGCACCCCAGCTCGCCGTCCTGGTGGACAAGATTCAGACGCAAGAGAATGCGCTGCTCAGAGCAACCGTCCAACGAGACCAACTGCGCAAGGCGCTGCTCAAACCCAACACCGACAACCCCGCACAACCAGACGACGAAGACGCAACACAGTCCATAGACTCCCTCGACGCACAGGTCAAACAGACGAAGACCGATCTGGCAGATCTCATGCAGGAAGTCTACGCCGAAATCGTTGAACTCCAACTCGACGCATGACCCACTCTCAATGACAGTCCAATCCTTCTCTCAGCACCACGCGTGTGACTGCACTCTGACTGTTCTGGGAAGCAAGAACCTGTGGATTGCCTTTCTTTTGGTGTGAGTATGTGTGAGGGTGAGGATGGACCGACAGCAACAATGGCGGCGCATGCCGGCTCTCTTTTTAGGAAGAGAATGAAAAAATACAACATGAAAGTGTGTGTGTGTGCATGTGTGGGTTGCGAGAGGCCGCGTCGACCAACGATCGAACGATGCAATGGCTGAAAGGCTGACTAGCCATCATCGCGCGACCATGTCGACGGGCAACGTTGCGGGGGGATGTAGGTGGGACGGAGCGCGGAGTGACGGAGCTAGAGGTGAGGGAGCGAGTAGATTACTCCTCCTCCTCCTCGGCGTCGTCACCACCAGCGGCAGCGGCGGCGGCGGCAGCGCGCTTGCGCTTGACACGGCCGGCACGGGCACCGCCGTAGGGCGAGGTGAGGGCAAAGTCGATGTGCTTCTGCGAGTCGAGGCGGACGACGAACGAGGGGACGTTGACGATCTGCTTGCCGACGCGGATGTGGCGCTGGGTGATGAGCACACGGGCGTGGTGGATCGACTTGGCGAGGCCGCTCTTGAACACCTGGGTCTGCAGACGACGCTCGAGGAAGTCCTCGATCTTGAGCGCGAGCACGTAATCGAGGCGCATGCGCGTCTCGTCGAGCACACCGATGCGCACCAGACGGCGGATGATGGCGTTACCCTCGAACAGACGCTTGGGGTCCTTCTCGTCGAGCTTGAGCAGCTCACGAGCCGCACGACGGATCTTGGAGAGAGTGAGGGCAATGCGCCAGATCTCACGCTTGTTGCGCAGACCGTACTCACCAGCGAGCTTGAGCTCGCTGTCGAGACGACCCGACTCGAAGGGACGACGGGGAACCTTGGCGGTCTTGGAGTGGGCACGAGGAGCACGAGGCATCTTGTCTGGGGAGGAGGTGAGAACGAACGTTAGCCGGATCAAAGCAAGGGCGGGCAACAGCGTGGTCAGTATCGAAGTGTGCTGACGACGGCTGGTGTTGCCTATTTGTGCATGCGAGGGTCAAAGCTCTTGAAATGCTAGGTTGCCTCGATCAAGTCACCCTTGGTGCCGGAACAAGAAAGAGTACGATGATGATGGTGCAGCGGTGGTAACCAGCGTCGGAGGGGCAGGGAAAGATGCTCGCTCTAGCGTCCTCATCCCAGACAAACAGCGAGCGAGCACCGGATTGTGACAATCCAGCGACCGCTATCCGTTCCCGAGGCACAGACTCTTGATGTAGAGCGAGTTCACATCCTGCCGACTGGGGTTGGTGTTGGAATCCTGGTGATGTGCCGGTGAAAGACTGATGTCGGTTGACGCAGAATATCGATGCGGCTCGGTCGTGCAAGACAAGGCCAACAATGACTATAGCATCCTGGTCGACATGAATGCGGAGCAATGCAATGCTGGAACTGCGACGCCGCTTGGCCAAATGTCAGGCGGACCCTGCTGTGTGCACTCCTTCAAGCTTTGTTTGAGCTGTTGGTGATTCACCAGTGCGGACGACGACGGAACTGAGCGGGAGTGATGGCCGCTGGGACTGGGCTGCAGTTGATGTTTCATCGTTCTCGATTTTCGTATGCTGGGATGAGCTGTTATGCTGAAGGCCACGTTTGGCCATGGGATCATCATCGTGTCGAATACTCTTTCGTTGTCGCTGCTGGCGCGGTCGCCATCGATGGCATGTGTCGGGATGCTTGGATCGAGGCCACCATGGGCATATCTCGAGCACACGACCGCATGGGATCGGTGCGACTTACCTTGATGGGTATGGTGAGAGACGGGAAGGCAATGGTGAGCTCGAGCTGTCGCGACTAGACGTTGCTGGCTTGCACGCACCCTCTCACCCGCTGGTGCTCTGGACCTCAAGATCAGCAGGTGCTGCCTCTGAGCCCAGTCTGCCCTCTCGCCGTCTCAGGGCCAAATCCAGACTTGGCCAAGTCTTCTCGGTCTTCACAGCACGGCTGGCTGCCATCGGTTCACAGGGCCCAGCTTGCTTGTGCGTATGGCTCTTCGATTTTGGCTTGCCAACCGGCAGTACCCTCGGAGGCTGGCTGGGGACTGCGAAAATTCACGGCACGTGATCTGAGAAAAGAAAATCCAGACCTCGGCCGAGCTTTCGACCTAGCCCTCCCTGCCCGAATCCAAGCCCACAATTTCGACATGGACCACCGAGGCACGGCGAGGCAGAATCGCGGCTGCAGATCGCAGACGGCCCTCAGCGTAGCTGAAGACGAGGGGGCGACCGCGACAGGCTCAGGGCATGGACTCGGGGCCAGAAGTCTGCGAGGGCGCAACGGAGAGCGGCCCTGAAGTTGGAGGGCCTGTCCGGATTCGAGGCGAGAGACTGGCCTCCAGTCCTCTCAGTTGAGCTCAGTGCGTGCGCCAGTCGAGCCAGTGCAAAGCGATTGGAGGTAGCCGCCATCAGCATCTTCTTCGTCACCATCACCACCTCAAGAGATCATTAAGTCACAATGCCTGTAAGTTGATGCGACAATCCGCATCGATGCCATGTCAATCCTCGCATCATTCGTGTCCAAGCGACGCCGACCCGCATCGACAAGTGCAGCAGCCAGCCACGTATCCAATGCAGCATCACACCATGCACAGAAGCACACCAACATCCGATCATGGAACTTTGCAGTCCGACACACCATCGGCAGAATCGTAGTCATCATGAACATATCGCGTTGGAGATGTCGCCGACCATCTGGACGAGCTCGAAAGCCCAAGGTTGAAAGAGTTGCAACAGTAGATTCAGTGGCGGGTTTGGACTGGTGGAGAGTTGCAGCACGTAAGGTGGATAACATCGGCTACCAAGGTCATCACACATTCTGGCCGTGTTCGCTCAGCGCATGATCCAGAATCACCGTCTACATCTCTCTATGCATTCACTGCGGCTTGTCATCAAGTCTTGGCGACACATGCAGTCACCACATCATCCGAGCATTCTCCGATGGCACTGCCTCCAAATACATCGTACGCGCATCCATGTTGCACGACCTTACTGCAGCAGTTGATCCGTACAACTGCCTCGCTCCGTGTGCACACGCATATCCAGCCCATGCCACGCCGACATTTGCACCCGACAAATTATTCACACACGAACGAATGAGGCGACCACAACCACCCTGTGACCGCACACATTGCGGCGTTCGCATTAGTGCACCGCACCAGCAGCACGGCGACAGCTGTCGACATGTCCGACAAACAAGAGCTCCAGCGCTCCAGCATCTCAGTTGCACATTGATGCGAGGATGACGAGGATGACATTGCATCGTCGCGACGCACACATTGCGCCTCCATCCCTCTTTGTCTCGTACTGACCCTCTCCCCGCTCTCGCATTGCCGCCAAACAGCACTCTTTCGGTTACAGGGCCCGCACGCGCCACCTCTTCGCGAGGAAGTTCCGCCAGCATGGTCCCATCAAGCTGTCGACCTACCTGCGTCCCTTCCACGCCGGTGACATTGTCGACATCAAGGCCAACGCTGCCGAGCAGAAGGGCATGCCCCACAAGTACTACCACGGCCGCACCGGTGTTGTGTTCAACGTTGCTCCGCGTGCCGTTGGTGTGATCATCTACAAGGTGGTTGGCAACCGCTACATCGAGAAGCGCGTCAACGTGCGCATCGAGCACGTCAAGCACTCCAAGTGCCGTGACGACTTCCTGCAGCGTGTCAAGCGCAACGCTGAGCTCAAGAAGGAGGCCAAGGCCAAGGGCGAGCGCGTCCAGCTCAAGCGTCTGCCCGCCGCTCCCCGTGTTGCCCACACGCTCTCGATGAAGAACAACACGCCCGAGACCCTCGCTCCCCAGGCCTACGACACCTACATCTAATGGTGTTGTCGTGTTTGGATATCACTGGCTCTCGACTTTCTTTCTTCCTCCACCTCCATCGAACTTGCATATGCGCCACCTACCCTTTCTTTGCGCTTTCTCTCTCTCGTTGATGCATCTGCCATCGCTTGTACTTCACCCACAACCAAAAACCCCGGTCGAAAGACTGTCCATTAGTTTCGTGCAATAGCGGAACTTCTCACATGCGAAAACGACACTTGTGCGGCTGTGACTGTGACGATTGTCTGTATACGAGATGGACCCAAAGTGCGTGATGGGCGGAAGAAAGAGGGGGGGGGGGGGGAGAGAGGGTGCGAGCCCGATGTGACTGAACTGAAATATGAAATTGACGCGGATCGGCGATTAGGCTGGAGGCGCGTGTCGGGAGAGAACGGCAGGGTGCGAATGTGGAGAAAGGATCCGGCTGGGCTTTCAACGGCGAGCCGGGTGTTGCTGTTCGCCAAGCTGGCTGGCGCAGGTGTGAAGCCGTTCTCTGCGCTGGTCGGGCCCCCACACACACGGACGTTGGAGGCGAGGAAGCCGGCCATGGTCACGGCATGACGATCATGTTCCACAGAAACGCAGACTAATGCGCATCGTGACTAGGCGTGCGGCATCGAGCCGAGTGAAAGAGTGTCGCCCTCCAGCCGGCGTCTGAATATATACAGGCTCGTCTGACCGGTTGCTCGTTGGATCCCGTCTCGTTGTTCCTCTTGCTTCGACCTTGCTCAAGGCTTTCCCTCTCCGATCCCTTCTGCGCTTGACAGTCGCCGTATCAGGCCCAACCGCACGGCGCTGTCCTTCCTCTGGCAAGGCAACGACGCCGCATTACCGGCGCGCAAAGCAAGACCGATTGATCCCAAGCGATAGCAGCAGCCAAGGGTACGCAGCTAGCAACGGCCTAGGCTGGGTTGCCTCGTTGGGAAGCACGACAAGAGGTGTGGTCACAGGGTTGACAGCGCAGACTGCATTGATCGGCTCGGGTTGACGGTAGCTTGCCGCTCCCGCATTTTCGAAAAAAACACGCAGACAAGCCACAGTCGGTCCCGTCAGGCACCAATCGCCCGTCTTTTCGGCCAAGCGCCGAGCGAGCCAAGCGCCCAACCTAACCGGTCACTTCCGACGAGTCACGCCGATCCGAAGTGCCAACCACTAGCGCTGCGTCCAACGCCCTGCTCCACTCGACTCGATTTCGCAAGCACCTCGGCATCTTCGTTTTGCGTGTCCATACGGGATCGCGCCATGCCATCGTAGTACCCACACCACCGCATTCCTTGACAAGAGCAGCAGCAGCATCAGCAAGTTGCAGCCATGGCCGCAGCCGATTCTGCGTCGTGGGGCGGGTTCACCCGCTCGAGCCAGGCGTCCACGTCGGCGTCCACACTCGAAAGCTTCCTCGACACTGCAGCCTCGCTCGTCTCGCAAGCAACACACAAGCTCGACACGCCGCCAATAGCGCGCTTCTCCCCCGGTACACGCACAACAGCACCGTCGGCAGCAGCGGCGCAAATCAGCAATCCGACCGAGGTTGCTCGTGCCCGTGCCTACCAACAGGTTCACAGCTCGCCCAGCTCCGAAAGCTCCAACGCCTCACCCTATACATCCTCCGTGTCCAGCTCCTCATACCAAGACGAGGACGAGGACGAGGACGAAGGTGAACACCACGCACACCCAGCAACGAACCATGCGTTTCTGATCACCTACTTTGTCGCGGGTGGTGCTGCGGGCGCCACCTCGCGCACTGTCGTCTCGCCGCTCGAGCGGCTCAAGATCATCATGCAGGTGCAACCGCAGTCGTCTACAGCCACCTCGGCCGCCGAGGGTAAGCTCTCGTCAGCAGCCAAGAACCGCGCATACGGCGGTGTCTGGACGGGGCTCGTCAAGATGTGGCAGGAGGAAGGATTTGCAGGCTTCATGCGCGGCAACGGCATCAACTGCCTGCGCATCGCCCCCTACTCGGCCGTCCAATTCACCACGTACGAGCTATGCAAGACGTGGCTACGCAACGGCGACGGTGACCTCGATGTCGTGCGAAAACTCACCGCGGGCGCCGTGGCGGGCATTGCGAGCGTGGTGTCGACCTATCCGCTCGACCTGGTGCGCTCGAGGATCAGTATCGCGTCGGCCAACATGTACAACGAGGCCAAGAGCGAGGCGACGTCGCAGTCGAGCGCCAAGGTGTCGCAGGACGTGCTGAGGGAGCAGATTGCGGCGCGCCAAAAGGCGGTGCCGGGCATTTGGCAGATGACTTCCAAAGTGTACCGCGAAGAAGGTGGGCTGCGTGGGCTGTATCGCGGCTGCGTCCCTACGTCGATCGGCGTTGCGCCGTACGTGGCGCTCAATTTTTACTTTTACGAAGCCGCACGCAAGCGCATCGTACCCGCCGACGGGTCCGAGCCCTCGGCCGTCATGAAGCTCGCATGCGGTGCGCTGGCGGGTTCGATCTCTCAGACGCTCACGTATCCACTCGACGTCCTGCGTCGCAGGATGCAGGTGGCAGGCATGAAGGACAGCCAGGAAAAGCTTGGGTACAAGGACAAAAACGCCATCAATGCCATCCAGAACATCCTCAAGGCCGAAGGCGTCACGGGTCTCTACAGAGGTCTGCTTCCGAATTTGCTCAAGGTGGCACCCAGCATCGGAACGTCGTTCCTGACCTACGAGGCCGTCAAGGGATTCCTGGAACTGCACTTTGACGAACTGCATCCCCCCACATCCAAGGAAACCTCGACGCACTAAAGCCTTCCCCCCCCCCCCCCCCTCTTGCATACATAACTTGCATACGATCCGTGCACATGATTCGAATCAAAACCTCATCATCAGTGTCGCAAAAGTGCGGAGCCAAACCGGGGTGGGATGGGAGAATTGTATTTTTACACTGGACGTCGCTACATGAGGGGCTGGTTGAGTTTTAGCCCATGGGTGCTTCGGACTTGAGCGAGCTTCTACCTGCGCGCAGGATTTCGTCGACGCTGAGCAGGTTGGACGCGATGACGGCCGAACTGTGAAGCATGTGTCTCTTGACCCTGTAGTTGTCCCACACGCCGAGCGAGACTGGATCCATCGGTTCGCCCGTCTGCACGTCCAAGCCAACCACATTGCCCTCGGCCACCTCGTCCTGCAGTGCCACGAGCGCATCCTGCACGTCAAAGCCCGAATTGGCAGCCAGCGTCTTGGGAATCACCAGCATGGCATCGGCAAACGCCTGCACACCCAACTTGGCACGTCCCTTGGCCGACTTCTTGACGACGCTGGTGAGGTGGTTGGATGCCGCAATCTCAAACGCTCCACCGCCTGCAATGAGCGTGGCGTCCTCGACGGCGTTCTTGACCGAGCGCAGACCGTCGCGCACCGCATCCTGGATCTGCGTCATGGTGTGCGCATTCGGACCCTTGATGAGGATGGTGACCGACTTGGGATCGCGGCACTCCTCGACAAACGTGTACTTTTCCTCGCCCAGCGTGTGCTCGTACACGAGGCCCGCATACCCGAGCACGTCCGGACTGAGGTCGTCCACGCTGTTCTGCGCCACACCGCCACAGCACAGCTGGAGCCTCTCCATGTTCCTGCGCTTCGCCCTGCGCAGCGCCAGGATGCCGTTCTTGGCGAGAATGTCGAGCGACATGGGGTCGATGCCCTTTTGGTTGAAGATGACAAAGTTCTTCTTCTTCTCGTTCGAGCCCTCGGTGGGCGCATCGCACACCGCCTGCTTGAGCTCGACAATCTTCTTGAGCTTGGCGTCGACGAAGCGGCGCTCGCTCTCGACGAGCTTCTCGCGCTGCTCGGCGGACGAGTAGAAGAAGCCCGAGTTCACCTCGGTCTTTTCGTACTCGAGCGACACGTTGAGCGTGAGCACGTACGCGTTCTCGACGCGCTTGGGCATGTCGGCGTGGCGGGCGCCGTGGTCGAGCACGAGGCCGCGCACGAGCTGCGTGTCCGTGTCGGTCTTGTGCTGCATCTTCATGATCTCGACCATGTGCAGGTCGATGGGATCCTTGATGTTCCACTCGCTCACACTCTCGCTGCTGCCGTCGGCGCTCGGCTTGGGCGCCTCGATGGTCGACGTCGTGGCGGGCTTGATCGCCAGCACCGCATCCACAATGTCCGCCGCCAGCTGCGTGGCGAGCTTCGAGTGCAGCTTGGTGGAGAGCGAGGTGGTGGCGACCTTGACGAGCGTGGCGCGGTCCATGTCCGGGCTCTTTTTGAAGGTTTCGAGAAAGTCGAGCGCGCCCGTCTTGGCGAGGTCAAAGCCCTCGCTGATGACGCGTGGGTGGACGCCCTCCTGGATGTAGCGCTCGGCCTGCTTGAGCAGCTCGCCGACGAGCAGGACGACCGAGGTGGTGCCGTCGCCGCACTGCTCATCCTGCGCCACGGCGGTACGTGCGATCATGGCGGCGGTAGGGTTCTGAATCTGCATCTCGGTGAGGAGCACCTTGCCGTCCTTGGTCATCTTGAGGTTGCCCGAGCCGTCGACGAGCATCTTGATGGTGCCGCGCGGGCCGAGGTTGGAGCGCACCACCTGGGCGAGGCCGATGGCGCCGGCCGTGTTGACCTGGAGCGCCTGGGTGCGGCGCACCGACTCGGCGCGCGGGTTGATGAGCTCGATGGCCGACATGTTGGGTAGTCTGAGCGCTGTCGATCGCCGATGGCCGGGCGGTTGAAGGTTGGCAGCTACGCTCGTGTGGCGTGGGACTCGAGAGGCGTGGGAGGAGACGATGTCCTAGTCGAACGCACGCGAGTCGGGTATTGGTGGAAAGACGAGAGGGTGAGCCAAAGAGGGTCTGGAAGAAAGGATGGCTGCTGCGTGCGTGTCTTGACGAAAGTGAGAATGTGTTGGTCTTTGCAACGCTGCTCAGCGGTTGAGGGCGCGCGCCTGTGCTGCGCTTGTCCTGATTGAGGAACGGCCGAGCCAAGTTGCCGCCCAGCCAACGACCGACAGAGGTGCGGCCGCCGCCTGTTGTGTTCGAAGCGCGAGGAACCTTTTTTCGCCTTTCGCTTTTCTTCTTGGAGGCGCTGCGCCGCGTCATTTTCGCACGAGAACCGCGCGCGCGGCGGCTGTTGGTGACGCTGCGCACGCGGCCAGGCGACCTCCACCGCAACACCTCCTCGCTTTCAAACACCCAACGAGCGTCACGCCAGGGTTCAACGCCGAAGGTCATCTCTACTTCTCTCGACCGATCCCACCTCCAGGCACAGCACACTCGCATCTCTCGGGCGCATAGCTAGCGAGGAAAACACTCTAAGCCGACCAGTTCTTCAACTCCTCTCGACACGCACACTGGGTGGCGACTCTCCTCGCACCCACCGAGACTCCTCGAATCATAACAACATGGCCACAACAGAATCCAATTACCGCTCCGAGCTGTCCGGCTTCCGATGGGCGCAAGGGCGGACCGATGACTCGCGTCCGCAGGCAGCGAGCGGACCGTCGAGCTACCTGTCGACGCTCACCAACAGCATATCGGGCTACGTGCCGCTACGATCCAACGAACGCACCAACGAGGAAGAGGCGTATCTGAGCCTGAGTCGATGGGAGCGCTTCCTGGGCTTCCTGGCGTGCATAGCAGGCGCGGCCGTGTGCTTCTTCTTCAGCTTCATCTTCCTCTCGCCGCCCATCCTGGCGCTGCGGCCGCAAAAGTTTGCGCTCGCATTCTCGCTAGGCAGCATGCTGTTCATGATCGGCTTCTCGGTGCTCTCGGGCCCGCTCGCGCACCTCAAGCACATCTGCAGCAAGGAGCGACTGCCGTTCTCGATCGCGTACTTTTCGTCGCTCGCGCTCACCATCTACTTTGCCGTCGGCCCGCGCAAGATGCTGCCCACGCTCGTGTTTGCCGTCATCCAGGTGGGCGCGCTCATCACGTACTTGGCGGCGTACTTCCCCGGTGGCACCACCACATTGCGGTATGGTGGAAGCATGATCCTGCGCGGCGGAGCCTCGTTACTCCCGATTTGATAGCAGCATGTCTCGGCTCGGACTTTTGCAATGCACCGCTTTCCTTTGGGTCCCATGTGTGTGGTTTGCGGCGATGACGCCAAGGTGAGCGAGTCGATGAGATGATGGCGAGCATAGACCAGGCGTGGTCTTGGAAAGCGATGGGCTGGGTCGAAGCGGTGCGGTGGGATCAGGGCTCGAGGTGGCACGTGCCATTACCTTGTCTCGGCCAGATCCGACGATTCAATTCAGACATGAGAATGCGCTTCGAGAAGCAGTCTATGCCTGATCCAATTTGGTCCAGGAGGGTTCGAGAGATGGCTGACGATAGTGATGTCGTCGATGCACGCGCCCACGACGCATAAGGCGGGCTTGCTCCGATGGCGGCAAGGGGGAGCTATGGCAGCATGCAGCCCCACCGCCAAGCGAGTCCAGGGTGCAGCCCAGGGTTGGGTCGGCAAGCCCTTCTTCCCTCTTAGTCGACCGCGCCCACCATGGCCGGAAGGACAACTCGGGTCGGCCCGCTCCGCCGTGCCGAACAGCCTTGCAATTTCCAATTGCGCTCTTTTGTCGGATCGATTAGGCGTCAAGACATGCACTCATACTCGTTCGTTCCGCCTGTTGTCATACGCTCAGCTCAGTAACGAGGACGCCCTCTCCATTCTGAAACGCCTCGGCGATGGACAGCTTGATTCTCAAGCTCGTCGCGGCTGCTGACGGCGCCAAGCAACCAGCTGTGAGCAGATGTTTTTGCCAAGTCAAGATTGCGCGCGGTTCGGAATCAGCGCCGGTCTGGCCGGCCAGCGGAAACGTGGAGACGTCGACCAAGCAGGATGACGTTGTTGCACCGGGGCGGGGCTCAGAGAAAAGCGAAAAAATGAAACGCCTCCCCCCACGCGTTGCTGCAGCTAAACAGCGGAGACGTGCAGGGTCGGTGCACTGCTCGATCGCTCACTCAGCGCAACTCCAACAGAGTCAGCTTGGACTTCCGACCAAGCGAGTTGAGGCGTTTCCCGCGCTTTCCGTGCACCCGTGCTCCGACATCGAGCGCCTCTCCCTGCTGCTGCACACGAAAGCGTGGGATGAAGCACAGCGCCATGCCTAAACTCAAAGCGATGTTCGAGTCGAGAGAGCAACGTTGCAATCGATGTAGTGGCTACGCTTGACAAAGTGGAGGCAGCGTCGAAGGGCAAGCAAGCGAGGGGGCGTCTCAGTGCCAATTTGAGGAACGCGGTCCAGGCGGGGTTCTGCTCTGTGCATGTGGAGTCTTGGGCGAAGCCACGTTGGAAAGGGCGAGCGGTCAGTGCGCCATGCAGCCGACACCCACGGCGCGCTCTATCCGATCCCCAGCGACGCCGGCACTCGCGATCTGGCGTCCTGATCCGACTCGCCTTGGTGGCCGCCGTGCGCTTCTCGACGCTTCCACCCGGCGCAGCGCTGCCACAGCCTTAGCGCGCGGATCTTCCGAAACGTTGCTTCGAGCAGCCTTCAGCCAGCGTTGTGACTTGAGGTGGACGAGGTCTGCCGCGCTCTGATGGCCGTGCCCGAACGCATCCGCCGCTCGCCGATGCTGATACACCGGTGCAGCTCCCGCTCCTCCGCCGCACTTGAGCGCACTTTCTCGTCTCGGCTGTGCCGACTCGCACTTCTATCCAAGCTGAGGCCTCTCCCCCTGTCGAGTCGCTCCTTCTTCTCCCAGTGAGCCCCGCCGCTACCTCTTGCCTTGCTACCATCACCATCCCCATCGGCTCGTATTTTCCTGCTGCCTCTTCGGCCTATACATACCCGCCTGTTGTCTTGATCCCATCCCAAGACCGGCATTCTTCCTAACCTCTTCCCCTCCGTTTCTCCCCCTCTCATCGACGCACCGCCGTCCGACCGCAATCATGGCTGACCGCAATCACCCTTCCGCCAAGCCCGCCGCAAGAACTGTGCTGAACCTGGGCAACCTCCCTCCCAAGAAGCAGGGCTTCGGCGCCGCCGCCCAGTATGCCCGCACGCCCTCGCGTGTCGACCCGAACAACCCGCCTTGGCCCGCGTACCGTGGCTACCATGAGTTCTCGTTTGCGCATGTAAGTGCTTGCTGTTCCAAGCCTGGCACGTTCGCCTTGCTCGCCGTTGTATCCCTGCTCAAGACTCGATGCTAATCTGCTTTTCTCTCCATTTTCTTTCGCAACCTCAGGAAACCATGGGCAAGCGCTTGCCCACCATCCTCGGCAAGGCGGTCGACGACGTCATCAAGACCCTCAACGAGCAATACGAAGAAGAAAAGATCCTTGACCTTGCCAAGTGCATCGAGCGCATGCAGACGCTCATGGACGACCTGCAGAAGAACGCCAAGCTGCGTCCCATCATCGACGACGGCGAGGGAGACATCCCGCTCTGGAACAAGGAGATCGCCAAATTCTTCCGCGGCAAGGACTTTATGAACGCGCCCTGGCTCTTCGCCGAGGCGTACAAGTACCGCCGTCTGCACGAGTGCTTCAGCATCTCCAAGTACTGGAAGGACTACGACGTCTTCTTCCGCCAGAAGTGCGACACCTTCTCGCGCTCCGGCACCGCCGTCTTTGAGCTCTCGACGCGCTTCGCAGAACCCTTTGCCTACGAGGACGGCGCCTCGGAGGCCGAAAAGCTCAAGGCGCGCGAGCTCCTCTTCCACGAGCTCACCCAGGTCTGCCTGTGGGGCAACGCCACCGACCTCTCGCTGCTCATCAACATGACCGAGGAGGACATCAAGAACCTCCAGTCCACCGGCGGTGAGCATCTCGCCGCCACCGAGAAGAACATCCTCGGCAACCACCTCGACCGCCTCTGGAAGCTCGTCAGCAACATGAAGGGCGGCCGCATCGACTTTGTGCTCGACAACGCCGGCTTCGAGCTCTACTGCGACTGCGTCTACGCCGACTGGCTCATCCAGTCGGGCATCGCCAACGAGATCCACTTCCACGGCAAGCGCTTCGCTTGGTTCGTCTCGGACGTCACGCGCAAGGACTGGGACTGGCTGCTCAACTCGATGCTCTACGGCTCGCTCTTCCCGCACGCCACGGACGCCGAGGTGCAGTCGCTCAAGCAGATGGGCCTGCGCTGGAAGGAGTACGAACGCAAGGGCCAGTGGATCTACGAGCAGCATCCATTCTGGTGCACCGGCTACACGTTCTGGTCCATCTCGCAGGAGGCGCCCGATCTGTTCCTCCACCTCGCGGGCTCGGACCTCGTCATGTTCAAGGGCGACCTCAACCACCGCAAGCTCACGTACGACTGCCAGGCGCCGAGCGACACGCCGTTCGACATGGCCATCGGCCCGCTCGCCAGCGACGACGGCGCTCCGCCCGTCGCCTCGCTGCGCACCATCAAGTCGGACGTCGTCGTGGGCGTGCCCGCCGACGTCTCGAGCAAGCTCGATGCAGAGGAGCCCGGTTGGAGGATCAGCGGCAAGTACGCCGTCGTCCTCCTCTCGGACGGTCTGCCAGGCAAGCCCGTCAGCTTCAACCAGCAGTAGTGGCGGCGATTTCTCCGGATCCCCGCCGCCTTGCAGGCCTCGCGTCGTTGCATCTCTCAGCCGTGTCTCCAGCTTCATCTCTCCTGCCCTTTTTAGTAGAAATTCATACACAAGAGAAGCGCGCGAGCAGAGTAGAGTGTGTGTGTGCATGGCGTGCGGTGGATCGACGCTTGGAGATGCGAGTTTGGCTTGGAGTGCATGTGTGAATAGAATACAGATGTGTAGGCGGTACAAGGGGGTAGAGATGCAGAGATGGGGGATTTGAATGCTTTGTGGCGAGGAGAGGGGAAAAGAGAGGCTTTTATTCGTCGTCGTCTTCGTCTTGGTTGTTGGCGGCGCGGGCGGAGCGGGCGGCGTTGGTGATCTGGGCGTGGTTGAGTTTGATCTTTGCGTGTTTGGCGTTGGTGGTAGCATCGCCAGTTGCGACAAAGGCTGATTTTGTCTTTTCGCGCTGCATATCCACCTGATCCTGCGCATTTTCTCCCTGCTTACTCCACTGCAAGACGAGATGTCGGCCAAGCAGATGCGTGTGTTTGAGCGCTTCAAATGCAGCCTGTGCCTCGCGGACCGTGGTATACTCGACAAAGCCAAATCCACGCGTCGTGTTGTCAAACTTCTTGGGTAGACGAACCGACTTGAGTTGACCCTGCGACGCAAACAAGTCGCGAATGTCCTTCTTGGTCACTTCGAACGGCAGATTCTTGATGAGGATCTTGGTCGAGCCTCCAGAAGACGAGAGTGATGAGGTGGCAGTCGTCGATTCGGCATTGCGTCGCGCAAACGTAACGACGAGCGTGTGTCCATCCACCACCTTGCCATCCATAGCCTTCTGTGCCGTACGGGCAGCAGAGACCGACTTGAAGCCAACGAAACCGTAACCCATCGACAGGCGCGCACCAGGTCGCTTCGGGTCGGGCTTGGTCTGCACACGCGCAAACGCGTAGTCCGAAAGCCCGTGAAACGCGCCGACCAGCCTCTCGTCCGTGGTGGAGAAGGAAAGGTTCTTGATGTACAGCGTCGCACCCTCCGCCGCCTCGTCCTCTGCAGCCCCTGAAGCAAGGTTGGCCGAGGGATTCGCCGAGGTGTCAATGGTCTTGCCCTTGATCGGCGCCTGCTTGACCACCTTCTCGCCGCTCGCCTTGGACGTCAGCAGACCCACGGGTGCCTTCTCGAGGTAGAGGATGCCGCCTTTGAAGCGCTTGTAGGCGAGTGCGCGGAACGCTACCTTGGCCTCGGACACCACGGGCATCTCGACGAGCGCAATCGTGCCGCTCGGCGGAATGAGCACCTTGTCGACCTCGCCGTGCTCCTCGAACAGCTTCTGCACCTCATCGACCGACGTGCCGTAGGGGATGTTCTTGACCAGGATCGTCGTATCGGACCGCCCGGCCTTTGCGCCGGTGCCGAACGCATCGACGTTGATGCCCTCGTTTGCGAAGAACTCCTTGGTCTCCTGGATGATGCGCGTCTCTGCGAGCGCGAGGCGCACGGCCGCATTGTCCGGCCCGCCGTCAGCGCCCGGGTTGAGGATGTCCGACTTGCTCACTCCGAGGCGGTCGGCGATCGACGACGCCACAGCGTCTGCAGACATGTAGAGCATGGACCAGTTGAAATCCTTGGTGGCGTCCTGCTTCTTCTGGTCGGCTCGCGTCTGCTTGAGCGTCGCCGCCTTCTTGTCCGTGTCTGCGGGCGCGTCCTTGTTGACAGCGGGCAGGAGGTGGAGCAGACGACCTTGGAAGGTGGAGCCGTCCTTGGCGCGGTACGCTGCGAGCGCATGCGCAGGGTCGGAGAACGATACAAAGGCGAGGCCCTTGGACGCCTTGGTCTGCTTGTCAAGTGGGATGTGCACCTAATCAGAATATGCGAAGGCAATTGTCGGTCAGCAGGCTGTACCTCTCCAAGAATGAAGGGAGGTGAGGATGGTCATGAGCCACCGCGGCAGCGACGACGACGACGGCGAACGACTTTTGGTCAGATAAAGAATATTTTACTATCTGATTCCAGTACTTTTTTCAGCACGGCATGTAGCTCAGCTGTCCCTATACTATAGTGTCATCACGAAAAGTCGTTGCGCTCGTCGTGCTCGTCGCTGCCATGGCTCATTGAGACGCATCGGTCCCTATGGGGAAAGGGCAAACTTACCTGCTTGACGGTGCCAAAGCTCTCAAAGAAGCTCTCGATGTCGTCGTCGGTGGCTGTAAAGGGGAGGTTGCGCACAAAGAGCCTTCCGCTTTCCATGATTTGGTCGACGATCTTTTGGTCTCTTTCGGCGGCCTGCTCGGCTTTGCGGCGCTGAGCAGCCTGCTTGCGCTCGAGCTCTTCGTCGTTGACCGCATCTGCTTCGTCGTCCGAGTCCGAGTCCGACTCGGAAGCGGTAGCCTTGTCGTCCTTCTCGTCGTCTGATTGCTCGAATTGAGGTGCGTTTGCGTCGTCTTGGGTGTCGAGGTCGGTGCCGACACGGTGCTTCATACGTAGGCGCATGTACTCTTCGTCGGTGAGACCGACGTCGTTGGCTGTTGCGTCCGGTTCTGGCTCGGAAGCATCGCTGGCATCCGCCTTGTTTGCTTCTGACGCGGCTGCGGCTGAAGCTGCTGACGCCTCGGCTTCAGCCTTCTTCTTGGCCTTCTTGGCTGCCTTCTTCTCGACGGCTTCTGCACCGGCAAAGATGTCGTCCATGGTCTGCTCTGGGATTGCGTCTTCGTTCTGCCACGCCTTTCGTTTTGCTTTAGGCTGCATGACCGACATGAACTCTTCGAACGAGATGGCGCCGCCCTTCTTTGGCTTCTTCTTGGCGCCGTCTAAGTCGTCCTTGTTCGACTTGCCCTTGTTGCCGTCAAGGCCATGCGCACTGGTGGACGCTTGCGGATCTTGGGCGGCGGCGGCCTTGCGCTTGTTGGCTCGCTCTTGGCGCTGCTTGGTGAGCTCTTCGTCGCCGATCTTCTTGGCATGCTCGATCGTGATGCGCGAGGTATCGATGAAGGTGCGATTGAAGTAGTCGAGTGCCTCCTGAGCCTCTTGCTCGGAGCGGTAGCCGACGAAACCAAACTTCCTCGAGGTACCGTCGGGGCGACGCATAAGCTTGACATCGGTGACGGCTCCCTTCTGAGAGAAGTGCTCGCGCAGGCGCGCATCGGTGAGGTACGTGGGCAAGCCACGAACGATCAAGCGCGACATGGTGGGCGAAGTGATGTGTGTGTGTGGACGAGCCACTGGGTATATGGGAAAGGTGAGGGGGCAAGGTGGACGCCAAGAAGCTGTCGAGGGATTCGGAGGGTTGGTTGAGGCGCCGGGCTGAGCTTTTTGTAGCCTTGCTACAGCGGCCCTGCGGCCACTTTTTTTTTCCTCTTTCTTTTTCGAAAAATGTCGACGGCCCGAAAAAATTCCAAGGCACGTGACGTGCTGAGGGCGAAACGCGCCAAAACACGAGGCCGCAATTTTACGCAACGGAGGAGCGTGGAGCAGCGGCTGTCGGGATGAAGGAGTGGAGGAGGATTGGGCTGTGGTTGCTCTGGCCGAGCAGCGCAACGATGCAGGGTTCGCAGCTTCGGAACATCCGCGGCTGGAGGGTCGGTTCGGGCTCGGGCTGGATGCCTTTCTTTGGCTTCGCTTCGCACCACTTATCCTCGTTGCATCCACATCACCATCCCACCGACGCAGACGAACCGCACTTTGGCGCTATGAATGCCTCCATCGGTGCGGACCAGAGCGGTCTCTCGGACCTTTCGGCAGCATCCGATCTGAGCATGGGCCCATACCTTGCCGACCATTCGCCCGTCCGGATCGATCAGCAGAAGCATCACACCACTCAAGGACCCTCTGTCGCCTCGTCGCTGCCTTCTTCATCGCGCCTTGACCCGGTTACACCCGTATCCCGCACCTCGGGAGCCTCACCTGCTCATGTCGCAATCACTCCGGCGAGAGAGGGCGGCGCTCCCGACGCAGCATGGACACCAAGCCCAGACGCGTCGTCATCGCGCTCCGCAACACGCACGAGCACCGCGCGCAAATCTTCACCGAGGATCGCCAAGGATGCCAATGAAAGCATGGCGTCCAGCCTGGGCACCTTCGACTACAGCAACGCATCCTTCAGCGAGAGCTTCCTCCGACAGGCAGGCGCACACCTGCTCGCCGGCCTCGATGAGGCCACACAGCGCACGTCTCCCTCGCCCTCGCCCTCGCCATCGTCCTCCTCACCACGTTACCGCACCTCGTCTTCGCCCACCGTCACCGCCAGGCCGCTTCGTCCAGATCCAAGGACGCCATTCACAGGCAAGAGTCTGCGCACCCGCATGGCAGAGGCAGGCATGCTCGACAGCCCAGCTTCCTCGGATGGTAGCAGCCCCAGTCGTAGCCCCACCGCTAGGATAGCCTACAGTGCAAGCCCATTGCAACACGAAAATAACGACATCCACGATGCTTACTCGTCCCCCAATGCGTCGGCGTCACCGATGCGCTCACCCGCATCTTTTGACCAGCAAGAATCAGCCTTGTACTCGCCTAGCATCAGCTCGAGGCTCCAACAAGCCAATGACTACAGCACCGACCTCGCAGCACAGGACGATTGGCAAGAAGGTCTCTCCATGGTCCCCGAAGAGTCGTATGTGGAAGATGCTCCCACCATGCCACCTTCTCCCGCGCACCAATCAGACAACGCCACGCTCCAGAACGACTCGGCGGCGCAGCATCCCTTCGAGGAAAAGCGCCAGGAAGACAGCTCGATGCAGTCATCGCTACATTCAGATGGACTCAAAGCATTCGAGCAACAGTCTTCACCTGCACTCGCGAGCCCTTCGCCCAGTCGAGCCGTGCTCACTCCGCTCAGCGAATCGAGCAGCCCAGCGCAACCCAAAGCAGCGCCTGCATCGCCATCCATCAGGTCGGCACCGCCAACTCCGCAATCGGCACCTCGTCCCACCAACACACCAAAGTCGTTTATGCGTCTCCGCATGGTGACACCTGCCAGGTCGTCGCCTCTATCACGCGTGGTCAACTTCTCGCCAGCATCCTCTTCTTCCTCGCGTCAGTGGCAGAGTCCCACCAGTCAAACAAGTCCGGATGCAGCAGGCAACGTTGCTTCGTCACGCGACTCGCCACGGGAATCTCGCTTCAGCTCCGCCAGAAATGCTTCTCCAACACCAGGCAGCACGGAACAGCGTCAGGGCAACGCGCTTGCCACACCAGCGGAAGGGCCGTCTGATAGAAGCCCAGCGAAGGACGACCACGCATCAGCTCGTCCAGAAACACCCAAAGATCGGACGGACGACATCGAAGCTGCCGCTACACCATCTCGCATGTGGTCGCCCGCCACATCAGCGTCCTTTGCTACACCCGCCTCGCAACACCCACAGCAACCGACGTTCACGCCACATACAATCTCTCAAGTGGAAAGGCTTGCAACGCAAGCAAGCCTCACTCCAGAGGCTGCATTCGGCACACCCAAATGGAGCCCGTCTCCCGTCACCGCAGCAGACAAGCCAACGTTGGATAGTGTGCGACCACCTTCTCACACTCCACAGATTGACGAGCACGACTCACGCTCGCTGTCGTCAGCGGGCTCCTCCTCGTCTGGCAGAAAGCAGAGCGGCTGTGCCAATAAGTCGCGCGATCTCGAGTCTGCCGCACGCACGAACAGAGACGCTGTCAAAACGGATCGCGACGCATCGACGAAAGAAGAGCGCGAGGTGTCGCTGTGGTCTCCTGCGCACTCGGACTCTCCTTCGGCGGCGCGCTTTTCGCGCATGCAGCTGGCGCGGCTTCCTTCAAAGCCAGTTGCGGACCTTGGCGTCGCCGAGCTGGCGGGCGTGGCATCGGCGTTCGACTCGCTGGCCGAGCTGTCGGACTCGCGCGTGGCGCGGCTGCTGGCACAGCTGCAGGCGTCGACGGCGTACATCGACTCGCTCGAGACCGCGCTCGATGCCAAGGAGCGCGACGAGGCGCAGCTGCGCGCCACTTGGAATGCTAAGGATGCCGATCTCGACGCAGTGCGCACGGCACTCACGCAGCTCTCGGCGCAGTATGCCGAGCTTGTGGCGGATGCCGAGGCCAAAGACGTGCGCATGCAGGAGCTGCTCATTCAGTTTCAGGGCAAGGTGGAGCGCGCGGGAGGACAGCGTGCTGTGGAGCTCGAGAGGCAGCTCGAGGAGGAAAGGAGGTTACGCGAGGTCGAGCGACGCGACTTTGAGGTGCGCATCCAGGCGCTCCGCTCGGGCCCCAGCACGGAGGGGACGTATGATCCAGCGGCACAGGCACTGGACAATGGCTTGGATGCAGCAAGGGCGGACGAGATCGAACAGGCGAAGACGGAGCTGCGCGCGACTCTCGAGAAGGACTTTGCGGTGCGTCGCGCGATGGAAGATGCGCCGCTCCAAGCGCGTATCCGCGAGCTGGAGCAGGAGCTCGCCTCGCGCAGCACCTCTATCCCCACCGCCGAAGGGATGGATGAGCGCAACGAGGTGGAGCTGCGACGCGAAGTGGACACCTTGACCGCCGAGCTTGATCGGCGCTTTGAGGAGCTGTGCGATGTTCGCGCCGAGCTGGACGAGGTCGCGACACAGCGTGACGCTGCCGAGGAGCGCACGGCGCAGCTCGAGCAAGACCTTGCCGAATCAGCCGCGGATTCCGAGCTCGAGATCCTGCGCGAGGATCTCGCGCGCAAGGACGAGGAGCTTTCTCGGCTCGAGGGTGAACTCGCGTCGCTCCGTGCAGAACTCGTCGACAAGGACGAAAAGCTTGCTCGCCTTGCCGCGGCCTCCCCTCAACCGCAGCTGCACGCGCAGGAGGAGCGAACGGCGCCGAGCTCGGAGAGAGTGATGAAGCTGGAGCGCTCTTTAGCGAATGCTGAGCTGGAGCTGGTGCGGCTGCGCAAGGCGCACGATGCACTCGCGCAGGACAACGTGCACTTTTCCATCGCGCTCGCCGCCAAGCAGCTCGAGCTCGGAATGGTCAAGCGCAATGCGCGCTTTGCGCTCAAGCAGCCCAAACCCAACGTCCTCCCGGAATCGCTCAAGTCCAGCACGAAAGTCACACCGCCACAAAAGGTCGAGGTGGACGAGGTGAAGGCAGTGGAACCGGCCTTCCCGGCAGTGCCAACGACTCAACCAGCGCCGAACCGCGCACGTGAGCATGCACGTCAACTTCTCGCACAGCGTCGTGCACTCGCCGCCTAACCACGCACACATGCACTGCACACTGATGATCTATCTATTCCTGCTGTGAAGGTGGAATTACAGCGATCTTGGCACGGCGACTTCGGTGAAACTCTGTACGATATCGTCGGGTTGAATGTCCTGGAATCCTTCAAACGCCATACCGCATTCGGTGCCTTTCCTCATCTCGGTCACATCCTTTTTGAGGTGCTTGAACTGCTCCAGTCTTCCCCTGTACACCTCGGTTCTTTCCTTGCCGCGCAGAATGCGCACACCGACCGACTTGGTGATGGTGCCATTCGTAACTCGGCAGCCGGCGATCTTGCGTGTGGCGTTCTTCTTGAGGTTGATATCAAAGATCTGGCTCACTACCGCTTCGCCCTGAACCCTGGCTTCCATCAGCGGCGGAAGCAGTTCAGCCACCGAGGTGGAGACCGACTCCATCAGGCGGTAGATGACATCGGATGCAATAATGCGTACCGGCTTGGGTTTGGCTCGACCAGCCGCTTGAAGTACCGACTTGGACGGGGTGACGTTGAACCCGATGATCGTCGCATCCAAGGCGGCGGCTTTGGCTACATCGCCTTCAGAAGGCTCGCCTACGGTGGCAGAAACAATCTTGACGCCAGCTTCGGCATTGCCGATTGAGCCAATGGCTCCAACTACCGCTTCGACCGTACCGCTAAAGTCGGCCTTGACAATCACGTTGAGCATCTTCTTGCCCGCGGGTTCCGGCTCGGTGCTGCTTTCAACCTCCACCTCCTCTTCGACTGGAGCGGCACGGGGGATTTCGGCTTCGTTGAGCTCAGCCAGTGCCGCGAGTGGATCCTTGCCATCGCTGGCGGCGAGTCGGGCAGCACGTCTGCGCTGACGCTCCTCAAACTCCTTGCGCGCCTCGGCTTCTTCCTGCTCGGCCTTGATGCGGCGCGCCTCGTTGATCTGCTCGACATCCTGCATGAGCCGCTTCTGCTCCGCCGCCTTCTTCCGGTTCTCCACCGCCCTCTTGCACGACGCCTCGTCCGTCGCACCCAGCATCGGATCTCCCGCCGTCGGCAACGTCTTCCAGCCCGCCACCAACACAGGGTCGCCGGGAACCGCCTTGGCCAATGGTCGTCCACCCGAATGCAGGATCGCGCGCACACGGCACCACGACGTTCCCGCAACCAGACTCGCACCCTTGACAAGCTCGCCGCGCTTCATCAGCACGGTGGCCACATTGCCGCGTCCCTTGTCGACGCGCGATTCGATGATGTACCCTTCCGGAAGGCCGACCTTCTCCGCACGCAGATCCGCCAACTCCGCCACCGTCGCGATCGTCTCTTCAAGCTCGTCCAGGCCCTTGCCCGTCTTGCCGGACACGTGGATGCAGGGGATCTCACCACCGAGTTCCTCGAGCTCGACACCGGCCGCAAGCAGCTCGCGCTTAACACGCTCTGGATCCGCATCGAGCTTGTCCACCTTGTTGAGCGCGACGATCATCTGCACCTTGTGCTGCTCGATGCCGTCTGTAGACGCCGCCTCGGCATTGGCGTCCTGCACCAGCTTGATCACCTCGCGCGTCTGCGGCATCACGCCATCATCGGCCGCAACGACAAGCACGACAATGTCCGTCACCATCGCACCTCGACTCCTCATGGCGGTAAAGGCCGCATGCCCCGGCGTGTCGAGGAACGTGATGGTCTGGATGCCCTTGTAGCCCTTGCGCTTGCCCTTGTCCTGTTCGACGCCTGTGATGGGCACGCTGAAGGCACCGATATGCTGGGTGATGCCACCGGCCTCACCGGCAGCTACCGATGTGCTGCGCAGCTTGTCGAGCAGCGTGGTCTTGCCGTGGTCGACGTGGCCCATGATGGTGACGACGGGCGGGCGGAGCGGGAAGCTCGAGCGTTCAGACTCGGTCTGCGGTGGCGGTCGCGGGAACAGATCGAAGCTCTCCTCGTCGTTGGCGATGGCGACGACATTGAACTCGGCGGCGATCATCTCGGCGTCTTCGAACTTGAGCATGAGGTCCGGACGCGTGTCCTGCATGCCGAGATCGGTCATGACGCTCTGGATCGCACGCAGCTTCTTCTCCATGCGCGTGGCGAGCATGTGCACCGAAATTACCTCGGGCAGGAAGAGGTTGCGCTTCACCTTTATGATTTTGGGCTTGGCTGCGCCTCGTTTCACCTCGGGCTCGGCTACGGGTGCGTCCGCATCGTCCTTGATCGGCGCCTTGGAGCGGCGTGCATAAGAATTGCGCGCGTGCGAGTCGTGCTGCTGAGCTCGGGGAGCACCGTGCTGGTAGTCGGCGTCTGCATCGAGCAAGGATCCGCGGCCCTCCTTCTTCTTTTGCTTGGCAGCGTGGTGTCGGTCCGACTTTTCGAACGCGCGAGAAGCGCTCGAGATGCCCTCGTCATCGCCTCTTGGTGACGATCCCGCATCGGCATCGACCGAGTCTGCCTCGCCGAATCGAGAAGCCTCGCCTTCCTGCTCGCCAGCGGCCGGAGCGTTGCGAGCACGGAGCCTGGACACGGTCGAGTCCCTGCGGCTAGAAGCGGACGAGGATGATGGCTCGGCCGAGCCGAACTTGTGCATCGACTCGTCGTCGCGCGGTCTTTGCGAGCGGGGCTCACCGCGGTCCTTGCCATGCTGCGAGCGGGGTCTGGCGTTGGGATGCGGGAGGCGTTTCCTCGTGCCATCGGGTGCAAAGCGCTGGTTGCGACTGAACTGCTGCACGGTGTTGCCGCCCGCGTCTGGATTGCGAGGACGACGTGCATTGCCTCGATCTGCGTCCCGGTGCGAGTAAGGTCGGTCGCCTCCTCGGCCTGACTCGGCTGGTGACGAGGAAACGAACGTGCGTAAGGTAGCAGCTGGCGTGGCCGATGTCGATGCGAGCGCCAGACGAACGCTGGACGACGACGCTGCCGAGCCTGTGCGGCAGGCGCTCGCTATGGAGAGCGTCGACCTTGACAGCATGCTGAGATGTGACGGAGGCCAATACGAAATGTGCCTCGCTGGTTGTAAGATGTAGATGGAGCTCAAGGTTGGTTGGAGGTGCCCTCGTTGAAAAGCTCAGCTCAGCACGGCCGTGCCCAGTTCTTCTTGAAAGGGGTCTTCTGAAAAATCGCCGCCACCAAAAAATTAGTGCGGCTCAGGCCGGGAGGCGAAAATGCCCGATCCCACGCCGAAAAAAGAAAAAGAAGAGAAAAGTTGCTCAAAAAAAGTTGGCAAAAAATAGCCGAAGAGCCTCCATAGCCACCACACCATCTTTGCGATGTCGGCTGGCTCCTCCTCATCTGCTCACACGGCACACAGACCACTTTGCTCTGACAGCATGCTATGGCTGTATGAGATCGGGATTACTAAATCGTACACATGGGAGAAACACTGCGAGGATGGCCTACTCGTCGTCCTCGTCCTCCTCATCGACTTCCATCTCGTCGTCATCCTCATCCTCTTCCGCGTCATCCTCGTCCTCGTCCTCGTCCTCTTCGTCCTCGTCATCGTCGCCAACCACCTGTGCCTGAGCCTTGATGAGCGCCTCCTGCTTGGCACGCACCTTCTTTGCGAGCCGGAGCATTGCCTCGAGCGGGTTCTCCTTGGCGTCCATCTCCCAGTTCTTGACCTTGTCGAGGTCCTTGGGTGTGAAATCGATCGCCTCGCGTTGCTTGCCCACCCACAGAGCGGTCTGGTGCGACTTGTCGAGCAGCTGCTTGGCCTCTGCCTGGAACTTGGCGTTGGTCGTGGTCTTGGACAGCCTCTTGAGCTGGATCTGCAGCGGCAGCACCAACTCGGGCAGCGCGATCGACCTCGACTGCGATGCCAAGAACTCGAGCAGCAGGAACGAGTACTCGGACAGCAGCTGGTTCGAGTACGGTCTTGTGCGCACCATCTGCGTCGGGGCACGCAGCGTCGTGCTAAAGTCGATCGGCGCCGCCGTGGAGCCCTTGAGCTTGCGCTGGAACTCGGGCGATTCGAACACGGACAGCACCAGCGGCGCCAGCGGGATGTAGGTGCCCGTGCGCGAGACGATGCGCATCATGGCCTTGAGCAGGTGCAGACGGTAGGGGAAGTAGCGCGAGTTGGGTACCATGCCCACCACGCCCGTTGCCACCTGCACCAGCGGATAGATGAGCGGCTTCAACGGCGACTCTACGCCCGCCTGCGCTTCCGACTCCTGGTCGCACGCGCGCGACAGCAGCAACGACCAGAACTCGACGGCCGACACAAATTGCCAGTTGAGCACCGCCTTGAAGGCATCCTTGGTCTTGGTCTTGATGCAGTTGCGCAGATGGATGGCGAGCTGACGGATGAAACCGAATGCCTGGGTATACGCCACATCGGCATCGAGCAGGTACAGCTCGACGGCCGTGTTCTTCATGAGGTTGAGCATGGGCTGCGTGTGGATGCTGACGGAGCGGCTGGACTGGATGAACGACGAGTAGACGCCGCGCAGCACGTTTTCGAGCGACGCCGTGCCGCCCGCCATGCCGAGTCGACGCAGCGTGAGGAAGGCCGACATGCGCACGCCGTCCTCCGACGCCTGGCTCGACCACAGGTTGAGTGCCACCTTGATAAACTCGCGCGTGGTCTTGGGGATGCACAGCGCATACGGCACCATACGCGTGCTCTCGCGCACCACGATCTCGAGCATGCGCGGCTCGGTCAGCGTCTCGGTGAGCAGGAAGAGGTTGCTAAAGTACGACTGGATCGGCTTCTTGATCAGATTCCACTTCTTGTTGTTCGACGGGATCTTGATGTTGCCGCGCTTGTCTTCGGCGAGCGGCACGTGGTGCTGCAGCACGACCGGCGTGTACTTGAGTGCGGTCAGAACGAGCTTGTTGAAGACGCGCGCTTCCTCGATAATGAACGAGGCACCCTCGGGACGCTGATCCTCCTCTTCGGGCTTGACGGCACAGCGGAAGGCAATCAGCAAGCGACGCAGCGCCTTGAGAGAGCGGTGGGTAAGCATCGACTTTTGCCAACCAGCGAGCATCTTCATCGTCACTCGTTGCGGGCCTGCTTCCGCCTTGGCCGCTTTCGATGTGGACGCCTTGGCCTTGCTGGAGGTCTGCTCCTCTTCGTCGTCATCTTCGTCGTCGTCAGAATCTTGGCCGAACCGCAGCAGCTCCTTGTCGTTCTCCTGGAGGTAGGCGTAGAATTCTGGGTCCTTCTCCTTGAGCTTCTCGAGATCCTGAGCATGCATGCCCACGCCTTCCTCGTCCGACATCTCCTCGACGTCTTCGAGATCGTCTACTGCATCCTCATCATCGTCCTCGTCGTCCTCTTCCGCATCCTCATCGTCGTCAGCAGCGCTCTTGAAGCCTCCGCCAAGGAAGTCGTCCACGCTCATGCCTTTGAGGCCGCTCTTTCCCGCATCTGCTGCCATCTTGTCCGCCACATCGTCGTCGCCATCGAATTCAGCAAGATCGTCGGGCGCATCCTCGCGGTTGGCGCCTTTGCCCTTCTTGCTGGTATTGCGCAGCTGCTTTTGCTTTTTGGCGGCTGCGGAGCGCTCGATGACCTTGCGCTTCTTCTGATGTTCGCGTCGTCGCTTGATCGTGCTGTCGAGCTGCGTGCGCAGGAACTTCTTGGTTCCCTTGGTCTGCTTGCCCATCTTGATTGACTCGCGCTGTACCGCGACTCGAAATCAACACCAAGTCTGCTGGAAGATAAAGGCGAGGTCGAGGTAGATGAGGGGGCTGGTGGTAGTGCGCAGGAGAAGGTGCAGTTGCCGCCATTCCTTTCTTCCAAAGTCGAGGTGGAGTTGGCGCAAAGAGCCGCACCCTGGCCAGCAAAAATTTCAGACCAGAGCCGGACAAATTCCCACTTTTTCGCAAACAGGGTTCCGCTCGACCTGCAGCCTGCACATGTAACGATGACAAATGTTTTGTTTTTTTATGTTCAATGTGAGATCTTTGTTCCCTTGGATTCATCAGTGTCGCCTGCCATCGTTGCCCTAACTATCGTGCTCACAACGCAGTGCCACAGCAATGCCGATACAAAGCAACATACCAGATGCACTCAGACATGCTAAAATGGTGACTACTTGCGCGAATGAGTCGTCATTTCTACTGCTGGCTCCCAGGCTACGAAACGAGTCCGGCTGATGTGACGTGAAACGGGCGCCAGCGATACAAGCTTGCTCGCAGCTGCGCGAGCAAGTCCAATACACGCTGATCCTTTTCTCGGATCAGCTCTTCTTCCGCTGAAATCAGGTGTCCTGCTTCATTCCTCCCGTCTGCATCAGATACGTCTTGGGCCGCTGCATCAGATACGACTTGGGGCGCTCCATCGGACGAGGTCGAGGTGTTTGCGTCTTGGCAGGAGGTGCCGTTTTCGCGCGCGCGTACACGCGCTCTGGTCTGCACCCACAGCTCGCTGAGCTCGCTCTGCACCGCCGGCGGTATCGAGACGATCTGGGCGAATCTGCGGCCGGCTGTGCCGTGCCGAAAGAGCAATATCCTCCACACATCTTGCCCCAAGAAGCTCGGTGGCCACCCTCGATCGTGGCCGAGCTGCGAGCTCGCTCGTTCGTTCGGACGTGCCCAACCTTGCTGCGACATGCGAGGCAGCAGCAAGGCCTCGCCATCCTCGCCCATCTCTGGACCACACAGCGCCACGCTCGGAGCAGGCGGCTCGTCGCGGATCGTGGCAGGCTGCGGTGGCCTCTGCCCGTTCAACAGCGGAGCGAGCATCGAAGATCCTTCACCGCGCGTGGCGGTCTTTCGGAACGACCGAGAGCCGGGACTGGACGCAGCCCAGCCAGACGGACTGTTGCGGCCCGAACTCTCGAGCTCGGCTCGATCGCGTCGTATGCCCATCTGATTCGTAAAGATGATCGTGGGCAGACACAGTTTCTGCGCCGCTTGGGTGACGCCCTGTCGCGCAGCATCACGATCTTCAGGGCCGAGATCCGGCCTGGGTCGATACTCGAACGGCTTCTGCAGCCGAAGGAGCATGTCACGGATGCGCTCGCCGAGCTGCTGGTTTGCCTTACGATCCGAGTTGTTGGCACCAGACAATCGAAGGTGGTAGGAGAGCGAGTCGATGAGGATGAGCGACGTACGTGACGGCATGCTACAAGGGAGAGCTTGGCTCGATTGGCCGTCTTGCCACTCGTCTGTGGGCCGCAACGAGATCAAGAGTGCCACCAGGCTGGCAGTGCTCTTTACGCGGTTGAGATGGATGCCTGCAAGGACGGCCGCGATCAAGCGCCGCACGACTTCCGGCATGTCTGCACGGCTTTCTGCCGTCGAGTTTGGCGCCGCCGTGGTGGCCTGTGCGGTTGTATCTTTCGATGCGCCTTGCTGTTTGGCGGATGACCAGAGAGATGCGACGGTGCTCCATGCAGCATCTGCGATCTTTTCGGGCGTGAGTGCGCCTTCGCAGTCGATGAGCAAGATCTGATCGGCACTGGCCACTTCTGCGTCCCAGAAATCGTCTGTGAAGAAGATTGCATGTGGACCTGCATCGGTGATGGGAGCGGCCTCTGTTTGCGAGTTGTGTTCGTCGGTGTCTTCTGGCTCGAGGGATTTGCGTGCTCGAGCCAAGGACCTGAGGCGCTCGGTGACAGCCGTCTGGACGATGAAGGAGGATTTACCACTTCCTGGAGGGCCGAGGGCCTCGATGATGGATCCTGACGGCAGACCGTGTGATGTATGGAGCCATTCCGGTGAGTCTGGGCCAGAGTTGCTGTTTGGTATCGGCAAGTTGTGGGCCTGAGCGTGCTCGAGACTTGCGATCTGGGCGATGCGGTCAAGGTCAAGGTCTAGGGAGCGGAATCCCGTGAGAAGGCTCTCTGGCCTGTGTGGGAGTGATTCTGTCCTTGGGAGTTGAGCGTGCGTATCCGGAGCCGGAGCCGGGTTGGGCACTGCAGGCTGCGCGGGGGAAGGCTGCGGAGGGATGGCTTGCAGCAAGGCACGCCGTGGGCCCACTCGACCATTTGTGATGGGAGGCGGAGGTCGACGTTGGGGGATGAGTTTCTCAAAGTCGTGTACGGAGCGCTGCGGCAAGGGCTGCAAGGGAAGGTTGGGGTTGATGGAATGCGGAGAGCGATGCGGCGGGGTTGGTGTGGGTGGCATCGGCAACGGTCTTGCGATGCCTGAAAGAGGCCTGACGGCAGACGAGGCGGTGGAGCATGTGGTGTGCGTGTTGGGCGAGACGAGGGATGCAGCAGCGATGGGCGGAAGAGGGGACGTGGTGGAGGTGGGGGATGCGACAAAGTCGTAGTGAAGGCGCGCACGTTTTTGCTGCGGCGTCGTACGAATCGAGTGAGGGGACGTAGACGGATGTAAGAGAGGGGGATGGCTGAGCTGAGAGGTGGATGTGGGCGGGGAAGAGGCGGTATTGGAAGCTGCGACATAGGGTGGACGCTGTGCGAGGATTGAAGCTGATGAAGTGGTGTTGGTTGTTGCAGATGAGTTTGATATTGAGTTTGGCGGCATCTGCATTGGCGTTGAGGAGGGCGGGGCTTGCAGAGGGAGGACCTGAGAGAGGAGGCGCTGGGAGGTTGAGGGCTGGCTGGGGCCGGGCGCGCCATCGTGGTGGCGAGGGTGTGGCGGAGGGTAGGACATGGCTGGACGGTGGAAAGAGTCGGAAGCCAGCGTTGCCATGGCTGCTGTGGTCCGGTACGAAGGCACTCAGACATAAGCGTCAAGTGTTGCTCAGAGCGGAGTGCTGCGACCGCAAAAGGCAAATAGGGCCATGGTCACGCGAGAGGAGGCTCGGGAGGATTGCAGCAGAGACCGAGGTAGAGATCGGGGTTTCAAGCCGCGGATGGCCGGGATGGTGGGAGCGTGGACGAAGATGCATTGGGTGCACTCGACTGAGCCACGCTTCCAAAAAGTGCTGGGCCTTGTCGAAGTGGAGCAGCCTCGACAGCCAAGCGCGCCCACGCGCCGGGAGAACAACACTTTTCGTGCGAGTGGAGCGACGCGTAAATGGGCTGGGCGCGGTGGCCTCGCCCTCCTGGCACTGCTGGGGAAATGAAGCGGGAAAAGCGGGAAAAGCGGGAGGCAGAGTGGCAGGCCGACACTGTGCCATCAAGGCTTGAAGCTGCGGAGGGGAGGTTCGGAGGTGTCCCGCTGTTGCCGTCGCTGTTTGCCGGTCAAGCGCCGAAGCCCGAAGGCGCGGCGGGGCGTTGCTATCATAGCTGGCCAGAGCTACGGCCAGTACGCCCCGTTGGGCCAGGGCTTCTGGGCGAAGCTCCGTCCACATAGCCTCTAAAATTGAAAAATTGAAAATCGATACCGCGCACCACCCACGCAACCAGCAGGCTGCAAATCGCGCTCTCCTGATTGCCTGGCCCCGCTGCTCGACCGGTTCTGTCGCTTGGAGGCTATTTGCAACTGACGAAACGCCAGTGCCGCTCTGTTCATCTCTGCTTCAGCCCGTAGCCTCGCCGCCTAACCCCATGTCTCTCTGTTCATCTCCAGAATGGATGGATTGGAGTCGACACATCGTTAAGTGGTCAAGGCACATCGATGCGAGATTGCCGGCTGAGGTGAGTACAGAAAGAGCATTCGAATGTGTGTGCGTATACGTATGCGGAGGCGTCGGCGCTCGACGCCGATGTCATTTCTGCGCAAGCTTGGGAACGTGGGCAAGGGGCGAGCCAACCAAGCCGTCGCACACCTCATGCAGCTGCGTGTAACTGCACTGTGCAGATTGAATTTTTCGACTCGCCGCTCAACCTTTTTTCTCTCTCTCCTTTTTTTCCAAGCGAGCGGGCGATGTCCGGCGTGGATCCAAGTGGTGCTGCTGCAGCCCGCGTTTCGATGGAAAGCCAGCCAAACCCACCCAAAATCGCGTTCCTGGCAGCACACGGCTCTGTGAGCGAAAAACAGCCATTGCACAGAGTGACTAAGGCGAAGGGGGTGGCACCACACGATCCCTCAGCCCTTCAACGTCATTATCGTCCAGCTTCACCACCACCACCAACCAACTAATCAACGTTCAATCCACAATCCCAAACAGCCCCACTACAAGGAGTCACATCCTCTCCATATCAACCCACTCTCCGCATCAAGCCAACCTATGCTCGACCCCAGTTGTAGACCCTATCTGCGTGCTTCATCGTAAGTCAGCCCACTAGTCCAGTCTGCCATGTCTTGTGCGTGTCGTCTGACCATACCTGCCCTTACCAACAGTCTTGTACGATCTCAGGCCAGCCGCCTTTGCATGGGACAACTGCTCCTCTTCCTGGACTCCTCCGACCGTCCTCCTTAACCCGCGCATCTCGCCACAGCACACCATCTTGAACGCGCTCTCGCATCGCACCACGCACAACGAGCTTGGCCTCTCCTGCCAACCGCCTGCTGTAGCCAACCCATGATCGCCCACATCTTTGCCCTCCTCCGTCTCTCCACCCGCTTGGCTTGAATCCCACGCTGCTGGGCCGTCCAACCCGATCCCAGCACCACCTTCAAACCTCCTTGATCCGCACCACCACCATCGTTCCGACCTCTTTTACAGCCGCCATTCAGCGCGACCATCTCCACCCCCTTCCCGCTCCAACGCCGGCTCTGCATACACGTAGCCAGCTTCGTCGGGTATGGTAGCACTCGCCCTTCCTCGTCGCCAAAAGGACCCAGTTCAAGCCATCGCAACTCCCGCATCCAGCATGCTGCCTCCTACCAACACCACCAGGACCTCGCCCGAGCTCGCCGCCACCGATCTCGGCGCCGCCCCTCACGCTGACTCGGAGCGCATCAAGCCCAAGCGTTCCTCTAGCTTCGGTCGTGGTCTCGGCCAGCTTGCCTCTCTCACCGGCGCCAAGCCCAAGGCCGTCGATCTCATGTCCTTTGCTCGCACAAAGTCCGGCGCATCCACCCCGCAGTCGCCCTCTCCTCAGAGCACCGCTGACAATGTAGCCGCTGCTGCCGCCATCCTCGCCAACCCCGCCGCTGCCGCCACCGCTACCAACAGCGCCGCCGCCATGCGTCCGCCTTCCACCCCGGACCCCTCTCACCTCACCCACTTCTCCCTCCTCCTCAGCGATCTCGTCAACAAGGCCTTCGTCACTTGCTCCCCCGGCAGTGCTCTCGCCGCCACCACTACCAACTCCGTCGCCTCCAACGTCGCTGCCGCTGCAAAGGGTCCCACCATCCCCAAGATCAACCAGATCACCTACGAAGGCAAGCATCTCCCAGACAAGGCAAAGATCATCGAGATCGCCCAGGTCGTCGTCGGCGAGCTTCGCTACGCCGAGGCAGTCGACGCCTACCTCCTCCGCGCCGTCTCGCGCCAGATCCTCAAGGCGCTCACCCTTTTCGCGGCGCGCATCGACTCGCTCCTCGTCTCGCCCACAAAGGATCCCGGCGCGCTTCGCATCCCCACCAATGCCAAGGAGGGCCTCCACCTCCCCGCCGCCATGGAGTACAACCTCGGCCTCGTCACCCTCGAGTGGATCGTCGAAGACAGCCTTGAGCGCTGCATCGAAGGTGACCGCGACGCTCACGGTGAGCTCATCGCCGACGAGAACGGCGCCGTACACGACGGCATGCCCCACTTTGTCTCCGAGATCCTCACCCCCGTTCGCAAGCGCATGGAGGGAACCATCCTGCACATCATCCAGCCCATTCTCGCACAGACAAAGGCATCCATGGCGCGTTGCATCTCGAGCGCCGTACCCACCCCCTTTGTCAGCACCGTCACCCTCTCGCCTTCCACCACCTCGGGCAGCGCCACTGCCGCCCTGGCATCCGACAGCGGAACTGCTTCGCCCCCGCTCGCCACTCCCGGTGGGGCTGCGACCACTCCCGGCGCGATCCCTGGCAACGTCTCGCCCCCTCTCCGCCTTGGAGAAGCCGGTCCCGGCTCCGCATGGCTGCGCGAGCTTGACGGCCGTCTCGAAGGCGCGCGAAAGCTCCTGCTGCCCCGCATCGAGGAGCGATGCGGCCAAGACGGCGAGGGCTGGTTCATCTCGGTGGCCATCCACGTCATCTGGAAGGGCCTCCTCATTCTCACCTCACGATCCGTCTCGCTGCCCAGCAACGCCGCTGCCGAGCTGCTCACCGGGTCCAACGCTGCCAGCACCTCGGCCTTCGACCGTCTCATGGGCGAGGTCAACCAGAAGCGCAGCCCCTCGCCTGCCCAGCTCGCCCAGGCTCTCAAGTCGGTCGGCGTCGGCTCGGCTCGGAGCAAGAGCAAAGGTCCCGACGTCGTCTGCGCCGCCTCCGACTCCGGTCGCCAGAGCCCCTCGCACTGCTCCGCTTCGGGCCTTAGCTCGGCTACGCCCTTCTCGCTGGTGAGTGCGCGTCTGTGCGCCCATCAGCTCGCCGAGCTGCAGACTTTCGAAAAGCTCATGCTTCGCTTCTGTGACGGCTTCCTCCGCAAGCCGGGCACGCAGGCCAAGAAGCCGGGCAAGGACTCCAAGCGCTCGCGCTTTGCGCTCTTCACGTCCGGCGCCGCGAGCAGCCTCGGCGGAACCAACGCGCCTCTCGATCTGTCCGCTTACGATCCGGACGAGGAGGACGAGCTGGCGCGCGCCGCGCTCGCCGAGGCCATGCATGCGCTGCGCGCCACCATCATTGTGCTGCAATGCCTCGAGCGAGAGCCGGCGACCATCTGTGCTGGCCTGCAGGCGCTCAAGACGCTTCCTGGCGCCGAAAGCAGCGCCGACTCGCTCACTGGATTCGACGCAGCCACGCCTGGCACGCCCGCTGTGGGAGGACCCGCAGCTGCGTCGGCCGTCTTGGGTTCCGAAGCGGCCAAGGCGCTCGACGCCATCCCGAACTTGCTGCTCCTTCACGTCCTGTACACACGTCTTCCCATCGGCGCGGGCCGACTCGAGCTGCCGTCGCCGCCGGCGCTGTTCGGCTACACGTGGACCGAGTACGAGAAGGCGATCGCTGGGTTCGCGGGTGGCGAGCAGTGGGCGCAGGCGGTGGCGCTGCGCTACAAGCCCGAGATGGAAAAGGCGTGGAAGGGCGTCGAGCAGCGTCGTGCCGAGAGGCTCGGGGCTCTCGAGCAGAGAGATCTGCGAAGCGCCCGATCCGTGTCGGGATGCTCGTCAGTCCGCGGCGGATCGGCACTGGCGCGCGGCGAATCTAAGCCGTCGTCCGAGGGCGATGATGAAGATGAAGACGACGACGAAGAGGTGGCCGAGGCCATGTCGCAGTCGGTGCCGGAGCTCAAGAAGCCGAGTGCGCAGACGAGGAGGAGCAGCGACGAGGCGCAGCGCGACGCCGTTGCCGCACGTGGTCGCGTCTCGCCGGGTCACTCGCCGCGACGCAGCTCGACTGCGCACGCGGCACTGGCCGACGGTGCTGGCGCTGCGGCTGCGGCTCCGACGGCTCCGCCGCGCTTCTGGCGCCGCAGCACTTCGACGGCACGCAGCGGCTTCCACCTCTCGTTTGCCGGTCTGAGGGCGCAGTCGCCGCGTGCGTCGCCGGCTTCGGAATCGCCCGCGCCCGGTGGAGCGCTTGCGACGCCGCCTCTGTCGGCACCAATCACGGACCCGCTGGCGTCGCCTCCTGCGTCGTCGGCTGCTGCTTCCGAGACGCACGAGGCGAGGCACGATGCGGATGCGCAACGCATCCGTCTCGAGGCGGCACTCGAGCGCAAGTCGCTGTACGTTTTCGGCATGGCGCTCACCTATGCTGCGCGCGGGCAGATGCACATCAACCTCGCCTAGACCCCACCCCAAACGCCCGCACGAGAACACAAGAGCCGGTTTGTACAAAGATGCGAAATGTTTTAGAGCCCACGCACACATCTCTCATAGAATGAATAGGGAGTGTATTCCATCACGACTGGTTTTGTACGAAAAGATCGCGACGACTTGGAGGAAGTCGTTTGGAGAGAAAAAGAAGAGGTGGGTTTTAGATTTGCTTTGAGCGGTAGAGGAGGATGTAGGCGACGCTGTCTTCACCGCCGCCGTCGAGTTGGGTGATCTTGTCGCGTGTGACGGTGGATACTTTATCGTCGTCGAACTTGTACCACTGTTGGTCTGCTTCGGTCTGGTCGAGTTGCTCGGCGTGGGAGGCGGACGAGGAGGGGGAGGGGGAGTCGAGATCTTTTCGGACCCACGAGATGTAGTGGCCTGCATCGGCCGCTGCACCTTTGTGCGTAACGATGCCAACAAGCTCGTAGAGCGCCGAGGCGTTGCAGCCTACATCCGCTGCTAGATCGGGGTGCACAGTAGCACGGATGGATGCTCGCTCCTTCTCGCGCTCGGCAAGCTCCTCCTCCTCCGTAAGCGCCGATCCAAGCGTCGATACAGCCTCCTTCTCCTTCTCCTCACCCTCACCAGCATCAGTGGCAGTTGAGCTCGAGGCGGTGGCATCAGTCATGGCAACATCGCCCGACGCCTTGGCTTCGCGTGCCGCCTTCTCCTCGGCTGCTTTCCTCGCCTTGGCGCGCTTGCGGATCTTGGCCCTCTCATCGCGATCCTTTTCGATCTTCTTGATGGCCAGATTCGTCTCCTTTGTCTTCTCCTTCAACTCGTCCGTCAAAAACGGCGTCGCATCGAGCACAAAGGGGAACTTGACCTTGCGCATGATCTTGGTCTTCTTGTTGATGTCCCTGCGCCAGTAGAATCGCACAAAGTGCGTGGCGAGGTAGGCGGGCAGACGATCGATGCGGCTCGTCTCGTCGTACACCGCCTGCCGGCCCAGCGTCGCCGACGTCTTTTCGATCTGCTGGTTGAGCGAGTCGAGGATGCCCGACGTCATCTCATTGGTCGTCGAGGAAATGTTGCACTGCAGCATGCTGAACGGGTCTTTCGAGATGGATGCAGGCTCGTCCGGAGCTTCGGCGCTCGAGCGCTTGATCACCATATGGCCCGTCATGTACTGTTCGACAAAGCGGCGCGACGAGTCGACAGCCGCAGTATCGGTCGTCGATGCGCCTGCCTCGGCTCCTGCGGCAGCTGCAGCGCCCTCGGACGAAGACGACGGCGCCGAGAGACCGTGAAGGCTGTTCTGGAGTGCCTGGATGATGCGGACCCACACCTCCTCGGCGTCCTGCTGCGCAAAGCTGTGACCGTCCCTGGCCATCTCGGCGAACTGCGGCGCGACCTGCCTGAGGATGGTGAGGAATGCAAACGGCGGGAAGGGCTCTGTGGTCTCGCTGAGGTTCTTGTACAGATCGCGCAGCGCGGCGGTGAGATTCCTCTCGCCATCAGCACCGCCGAGGCCGCCGTCAAACTTGCCGAGCGCGGTCTGCAGCTCGGGGATCGCACGAAGCACCTGGAGCGTCGAGTTGAGGTAGCACGTGTTGCCCAAGTTGGTGAGGCCGACGCGCGACTGGGTGGCGAGCGCGAGCTCGGATTCGGTCATGTCCTCGATAAACGTGATGGGGCCCGTGGGCGCCTTGGGCAGCTCGCCAGCCGTGCCGATGACCATGAAGGTCTGACCAGGGCGTGCGCCGATCTTGGTGAGGTCGTGGTCGTCCTTGAGCATGCCGCCCTTGACCATGACCTTCATGCGGTCGGCAGGCACGCCCGTCTTTTCGTACACCGCCTGCTTGAATGCTGTGGCGGGCTGCGCGGTGTCGAGCGCAATGTCGTGCAGCTTGCCATTGTGCTTGACCTTGATGGGGATTGTGGAGGCCATCTTTGCCATGGGTGTGAGGTGGGGTATGGAAGACGTTCGCAAAGTGCGTGCGGTCTTCGAGAATGAGAAAGGTGGTGGTGTAAGCGGAGGCGGGAAGGAGCAGCGAGGTGCGGGGACCAAAAACGCTGAGTTGGTCTGGGCACGGACGCGCAGCGCCTGCTTAGTGGAGTGGAGTTTCGCCTACACAGATGGGCGGCGGCGAGAAGAACAGACGACGCGTTGGTCTGCGGCTCAGCCGCACGATCACCTGCAGCCCGATTTGCTCGACCGCCAATGGATTCCAAAATTTCAAAGCAGCCACCGTTGTGTAAGGACGCGCTTCACAGCTAGCTGCCTCTTCCAGTCGGCACTGCGTTGATGGCCGGCATCGAGCACCAGCTTTGGCGGCACACAGGCATCACACATGGCACTACACTACACATGGCTGACTGCTGGTCAGCATGGCTTCATGATCGTGAGCGTGAGTGTAATTCTCAGCTCTCATTGGAAGCACAGAGCGGCTAGTCGTGAGTCGGTCTGATGCAAAGGTGGGACAACAGTACAATATGATTGCGAAGACGATACAAATACAAATGCGAAGAGCCAGAGCCAGGAGACAGAGCCAGGCTGAGTCGAATGAAAAGGACCGAGCGAGGCAGAAGCGAATGAATGCGAGAACAACGTCGGATCAGAGCAGGTCGAAGTCGTCGAGCTCGTCGTTGTACTTTGCGATGGTGCGCTTGATCTTGCTCGTGTCGACCCATGTGACGAAATCTTCCATATTCCTGGTCACCATAAACGCCGGATCCGTGATTGTATCGGGGCCCACTCTGATATGACCCTGCTCTACGTACTTGACTGCCTGGCCCACGGTCTCGGACATCTTGAGTCGCACCATCACCACAGGAAGGCGGCGTCTACAGAAGGCAGACACGTTGAGCTTGTTGGTGATGTCGGACATCTTGGCTCCCGTATCAAGCAGTCCCATATCGTACAGCTTGGCGAGCATGCCCTGCTCGTGCTTGCCTCGGAAAGGGTCCGCAACGGGAAGTGTGGAAAGGCGAAGGGCGAGGTGTCGAAGCTTGCCCACGAGCTTGTTGTATTTGTGGTAGTCGTCGCGGTCTTGGATGTGGTAGCGGCGCATCACCTTCACCTCGCGCATGCCAGCATCCTGCTTCCATGCCAAGAAGTCATGCCTGTGTTGCCAAAAGACGAGAGTAGGAGGAGGACGGTTGTTAGCTGCTTCCTTTTTCGATGGATCTGCGACCATGCAGAGCAGTATCGATCCAGTACTTACTTTTTGAGCAGCTTCTGCTCGTGAAACTTGAGCTGCCTCATACTGAAGTCCTATCCAGATGATAGCGAGAAAGCCCCGAGTTACGAAAGACCGCGTTCGAGTGGTGGCACGGATGCAAACTGCAACGCTTCGAGGTCCTAGCCGTCGAAATTCGTTCGATTGTTCCGTTCGCGAATGCAATGTACGATCACGACCTGAACTTGCGTGTGATGATACCGAAGAAGGCGATAGAGCTGCGATGCGTTGCTGGACAACGGTTGTAGGTAGCGGCAAGTGTTCGAGGATGCCATCAAGGCCAGGGTTTGGTGGAAAATTTTGGGACTCGGAACTCGGAGCCAATTTTTCAACTTCGGATGTGAGATCGCACAGCTCATAGCTCACACCTGCAGATCCACTCACAGCCTCCTCAGAGGCGCACGTCCGACAGCCATGCACGCGACCGTCACGAATGCTGAGCAACAAAGGTCCATTACAGGTGACAAGCAGATACAAGACAAGGGCACATATGGAACAAAGCGGTCGAATCCGCTGTCGATCGGTGTGTTGGGACTAGTTGAGAATGGCGAGCAGCACGATGGCGACGACGAAGCCGACCACGAGCAGCAGACAGATGCACCTTCGTCCGGCCTTGCGCTGGTACTCGTGGGCGACGACGAGCTCTCTGTCGGCGCCTGCGGTGTTTTCGGCGATCGAGTTGATGTTGAACTCGATGTTGTCGATCATGCCGCCCTGCTCCTGCACAATGTTGCCGAGGTCGCGGAAGATCTCGTTGAGTTCCTGGACGCCCGACTCGATCTCTCGGATCTCGGCCTCTCGCGATGTAATGAGCGACTCCTGATACTCGAGATCCGCTTGGCTGGGTCCTTCTGGTAGCAAGTCGAGCGACTCTGCCTGCACGCCTCCCGCTTCTGCACCTGGCTGCGACGACGCCGCGCCTCTCTCCGACTCTTCCGTGTCGATGAGCAACTGCGAGTTGCGCGATCGCAGCATCTGTCGCTCTTTCTGCTTATCCTGCTCAAGCTTAGCGCGCGTCTTGGCGACCGCATCCTTCTGCACGCGCTGGAACTGCATGGCGGCCGACTGGAAGTCGCGCTGCAGCTTGGCCTGCGTCAGCTTAGCCGCTCCGTTGGCGGAGCCGAGCGGGAAGGTGGAGAGCTGCTTGATGTCGGTGGTCACATCTTTGACCAGCTCGCGCGTGGTCTCTATCAAGTCGTTGATGCGCTTGCTCCAGTCCTGACCCGCAGCTTTGGACGGCGCACTGGATGTCGAGGGCGAAGACGAGAGTGTGATGAGTTTCTGGATGGCCGTGACGTTGGAGTTGATCTTGAAGATCTGGATGCCGATCTTGGACGTGAGCTTCTCGAACTCTGGCGGTACGGCGTTGGACACTTCGTCGCGGTACAGCGGCAGAGGCGTCTTGCGCGAGCCGCCACTGCCGCCCGCACCGCCGCTGCGTGATGAGGACGAGCCGCGCTCTAAGTCGTTGAACGACATTGTGAGTGTTGTATCAGGTCGAAGTGAGCTTGCGAGCCTGCGTGCTGTTGTAGGTGAGGCGGATGCGTGCGTGCGGATACGTCGAGGGCAGGCTGAAGATGCTGCGACGACTTTGGATGCTGATGTGGTGATCTCGCGTGATGTGTAGGTGTTGGATGGTGGACGCAAGCGCGACAGGTGGATGTCGCATTATCCATGGTGGATGCTGGCTGGAGCTGAGCTTGGCCCCTGTTGGATGACGCATCTGCTGCCGTGCCTGGGCGGTTGACTGCGCGTGCCCAGCAGCCCAGGCCACTCAGATTTGGGCCGTTTTGGGACCCCGCCCAACTTCCCCGGCACAACAACGCCATCCAGTAACGGCCTAACACGTTCTTTCCAAAAATCGGCGCCTGGCAATGCACTCAAAAATTTAGGCTTTCGAGTTTTTGCACTTCTTCTGCCTCCACCCAGTCCGGCACCATATCGTTCGCCATCGAGGGCTCCCTTCCACTCTGCACATCCTCTTGCCACCACCTACACACCCACGTCAGCCACCATGGACCAGGATATGGACCTCACGCTGTCGGGCGCAGCGCGAGCTCCTGCGCTCGCATCCACCTCGAGCCTCTATCGAGCGCAGGAACCGTTCCACGTGCAAGCCATTCCACCGCACGCAGCACACAACGCCTCGCCTGCCTATGTCACGCACCTCGTCTCGCTCAGCACGTCCTACGGTGTACCCACGCTACTTGCTGTTGCTGACGACAGCACGTTGACGCTGATCGACAAGACCTCCGGCGTAGTCGCCGAGTCGCACCGTGCTTTCAAAGATGCGCGCATCACACAGGCAAAGCCTCTTGCGCCTGGCTCCGGCAGCTTCGTCGCCAGTGTCTCCAACGGCACCGTTGCATGCTGGGATACAAGAGCTGGTCTCGCGCGGCCAGTCTGGACGCTTCAGGGCACGTCCAAGGCGCCGTATCTGTGCGTGGAGCCTGCGCCGCACGATGCGAATATCGTGGTGGCAGGCACCGAGCAGTACGGACATGGCGATTCGGATATCGATATCTGGGACGTTCGATCCACAGCGGCACCACAGAGCAAGTACAACGAGGTGCACAGCGACGACATTACCGTGCTGCAATACCACCCAGATGCGGTCAACCACAAGGGCATTCTGCTGAGCGGATCGACGGACGGCCTGGTGTCGGCCATCGACACGACGATTGCCGAGGAAGACGATGCCGTGATCTCGGTCGGCAACACTGGTAACTCGGTCGCCCGCGCCGGGTGGATCTACTCTTCTGCTGCATCCTCGTCGGCGGCTGCGGCGATGGATACGGCGATGGACGACGGCGGGGAAGAGTCGGACCTGCGTCAGGTCGAGACGGAAGCGCGCCGTCGTGCGCTCGGCAAGGTGTGGGCGATCGGCGACATGCAAACACTCTCCCTCTTCGACGCGGACAAGTTTGATCCGCTCATGCCCACCACCGATGTTCGCTCGTCCAGCAGCCTGCGTCCCCCGTGGTCGACGGACTATGTGATCGACGCCTTCAGCACGCTTCCGTCGTTCCCCAACCCCACCGTCGCACCGGGCGCAGAAGACCTCACGCTCTTCGTAGGCAAGTCCGAAGGTGCATTCGCAGCCATCTCCATCCCGCTATCCAACCCGAGCCAGCCATCATCCTGGCACCTTCGAGCCGTCTTCCCCGAACAGGGCGACGGCACCCTCTACGGCCACGCTGATATCATCAGGTCCGCAGAGTGGGACGGCAAGACCAACACGCTCTACACGGGTGGAGAGGACGGAAACCTGTGCTTCTGGAACTTTGACGCCACCAACGCTTCCACAGCCCCTCCCGCAGTTTCGATCCCAGCCCTAGGCTCGTACTCGGCACCAGCAGGAAGCGGAAGCGACAGCCAAACCTCGAGCAGGTCCGCGTCTAGGAATTACACCCCAGCACGTAACCAACGATACACACCTTACAAGTAGATCTGCATATCCTGCATAGCAATGCCACTAAACTCGGCGTCTGGACGGTTGCAACATGATTGTATCTCTGGTACCATTGAACGAATGTGTGCAACTTATGGGATCGGATTGAATCGGTCTGACGGGTATATGGTGGTTCGAGCTACTTGCGGGAGAACCACGACTTCTTGGTGGCGGCGCCCGAGGCAGGCAGGGCCGAAGTGTCCTGCATGGGCTGCTGACCTGCTGATGCGGGAGCCTGGAATGCGGCCTGGTTTGAAGCTGCCTTGTTGTTGTGTACGAGGTTGGATGTAGAGTTGGCGGCGGTGCTACCGTTGCCAACCGCCGAGGTAGTTGCGCCTCCCGACTGCTGCACATGGCTCTGTGCGGCGCTCTGACCCGGGTGCGTATCGTGTGGCGATCGCGGCGTAAGATCCGGCAATCCCTTGGCGATGTTCTCCTCTCCCCTCACGCGCAGCAGCTCCTCGAGCAGCTTGGCGTTCCTCGAATTGGCCCTCCATGCCGCTAGCGCCACATCGCCCACCAGCGGCACCAGACCAATGCCCGCCGAGACGGCATTGTTGAACAGCATCTGCCTCACCAGCCAGTCGGGCGCCTCGTCCAGTTCGCGACGCACCGGCTTGACCACGAGCGTGTAGTTGAGGATCGCATCCGTAATGTCACCGAGTCCAGGGACGAGACCGATGAAGAACGTCCAGCCAAAGCGCAGACCGCACACGTAGAAGCCCTTGTCGAGATAGTGCGCGCGCTTCTTGATCTTCTTGAGTAGCTTGGCCTGCTTGCGCGTGAGACCGGGCGGGAGTGCACGCTTGCGGCGCTTCTGCTTGCCATCGGTTCCCGTGTAGAACTCGTACAGCGGATCCTCGGGCTCGTACCGCTTCGCCTGGCCCGAGACAAACCGCTTGGTCACCTTGTTGGCCACGTAGCTCGCCATCGTGTCAATAGTAGGTCGAGTAGTGTGATCTGCCTGCTCGGTGTGCTTGGAGCGTAAAGTCGGGTGTGGGCAGAGGATGTTGGTGGGAGAAGAGCAAGATCTGAAGTGGCGATTCAAGCAGTTTATGGCGGAGCCCTGCAGCTGTTCTTGTGTCCATCCACACGGAAGCCGAGGTCTTGAAAGCAGGAATGCTGCCCTGTGGTACCTTGAGCCTGCGGCCAGCTGCATCTGCTGTCATTTGGCAGCGAGCGAGCGTGAATCACAACAGCGCTTGCCCCGATCCAGCGCATGTGGAGAAAGCGCCTTCTGTTGCTGCACCGCCCCGCCGGGCGAAATTTTGGCTCAGCCCGCCAAAAGTGACACACACAGCCCGGCGCTATTTTCGGCTGCTGCACACCTCTGACGTAGTTGGCACGCGACCCTCGACGCCCATTTTTCGCGCAGCTTTGTTGTGTCGGCATGTGACGGGCTAACACTCGCAAATTCGGTCCAGGGATGCCATCGCCATGAAGACGATAGCACCCGCATTTCGCTAGTCGAGGCGCCGATCCAGCCGGTTTAACCTTGTCGAGCTCGTCGTATGAGCTGGCTCCTGCTGGCTTCGCTCCGATCTGCTTATTACACGACAGTTCAGGCCCCAGCATCTCATCGTGCCGTGCTTTCTCTCTGGCGGGGATCAGGGAGCTGTATACCTTCCGGCTTTCCGCGAAGCAAGCTGCATGTAGTAACAGCTTGCTCGAAGCGTCCATGACTTCATCCCATGACGCTTTGAGTGGCCCACCGGGAGGCCACTTCCGGTGCCCACGCCGATCTCATTCACTGAGAAAACTTAACTTCAAACATTAAAGCGCTTCGCGCGGCTTGTTGAAAAGCTTGTCGCTCGCGAAGATGGTCGTCGAGGTCCCGAGCGGCGCTCTTCTACCTCGAACATATAAGTGGGCGGGCTTCGACACGCTTCGTCGATCAAGGGACACAGCAGTCATGACAATGTCGACGCTCGACGGTGCCGTGCCGCTCGGGCTGGGCATCACCAAGCTGAGACTTTGGAACGAAATCCATCGCGCGCACTGCGAGGGGTTTCGACCCCATCAGCCTCAGCTGACGGCTGACCGACCACCTGGCAAAGAAGCGAAACGATGCGAAATCGCCTTACCAGCTCGTTCCTCGAGCTCTGACCAGCAGAATGGTCCTGCAAAGGAACAGCAGGGTTCCTCTCTTTTTGACGGCAATGTGCTTGAGGGGACGCGCAGACCTCTAGCAGACTGGTTCCTGGCGGCCACTGGCAGCCCTACTCTATCAAGTGTGCCTGAATTCGACAGCCAGGGCTTCGTAGTGCCACCTCCGCCAACCAAGCCCAGACCATCGTTGCGACATCCACCGCCGCTGGTGGCGCGTTTGAAAGCCAAAGCTCGGCGGGCGAGACGCAAGCAACACAAAGCCGAGCATCGACGCCGTCTTTTCCTCGCTCACATGGTCAAGATGACCAACCACGTCCGTCGTCTCACATCTCGCCACCCCTCTGGCACTCATTCTCCCTCCCAGGTATCCCGTCAAGGGTCCCTGCACGCGCTGTCGCTGCTGCCCGAGGCGACGGGAGTCGATGTGGCGCGCTTCGTCGACGTGGTTTTCGACACCGACGCACAGTCGTCCGAGATCACAGCACCGTCCGACATGTCTGACGAGGACCTTGCCCAAGCAATGCGCACCGAGATCGAGACCCGCATCCGGCTCGCCGGCGCCGATATCAAGGTGCCAAAGGGCGTCTATCGCTGGATGGTCGCGAGCGACTTTGCCGAACGCTGGCCCAACAAGGTGCGTGACGTGAGGGACAATCCCTGGCCGGGACTAGAGCATGTTTGGGGTCTCCCCTCGGGTGCGCCAGGCGGCGCAGATGCAAGAGATGCAGAACCAGTGCGTTGGCAAAGCGGACCAAGAAGCCGCTTCCTCCGACGCAACCACGCGCAAGCCGCCAAAGTCGCAGCTATAGAAGCTGCATCGGACCTCGAGACGGAGTCACAGCCGAACGTTTCTCGGAAGAGTCAAAGATGACCACTCTTGCGGGTCACCAAATCGACCTGCTTTGACTGTGGTCGTATCTAGTCTACATGCTGCCTCGATTACGGAGTCTTGTATCGGCATCCCATTTGCGTTGTCGCAACCTACTTCTTCTCGGCCGTGTCTAGTACTGTTGAGGTGAAATGGCAAGCCGTGATCTGTCAGTCCAACCCTTGCTCATATCGAGAGCAGCGAGCATAATGTCGAACACTTACAGATGGTTACGGGTCCTGTGTGGTTACGATCGGTCGAGTCGGGTCAGCCCAAAGATGCATTGTCCCTCAGTGTTCTGTTCGAAATGTCACGAGCTAGAGGCGTCTGGATTGCTTACCGTCGTTTGTCAGCGAGACATCCATCATCTCGCCGAAGGCGCCATCCTTGATCTTGTCGTGCGCATAGCTGTCGCCGAGCTTCTTGAGCAGTGCCTCGTAGATGACTCGTGCGTCGTTGCCGCCCATAGCTCGGTGGAAGTCCGGCTTGGTTCCCTTGACAGTTCGCGCAAACAAGGTAAATTGCGAGACGCAGAGCACCTCGCCGCCGAGCTCGACCACAGAGCGCTTCCACGGCTTACCGCCCCACACCTGCTCCGAACGTGCCTTGCCTTCTTCCGCCTGTCCGTTTGCGGCAGTTGCTGCTCTTTCCGCCGACCCATTCGCGGTGCTTGAGGCAGATGCTTCTGGTTCGTACTGCGGTGGGACGGTGATCTGGGATGCCTCTTGATTCTCGTTCCACAGCTTGGTGTTGAGAATCTTGTTAGCCAGCGGTACGATCTCGGCGGCAGTGTCTTCGGTCGAGATGCCAATCAGTGCTACAATTCCAGGACCAATCTTGGAGACAAGCTTGCCATCCACTGATTTCGTCGTCAAGATCAGAAGAGAGCGGTCGGTGAGCTGCTGCGTCAGGAACCGGATCAAGTCTCGTATTCGAGGAAAGCCTTCTTACCATGCACAGTCGCACCCTTGACGCGCTGGAGTACGGCTCTCATACTGAATACTTGCTGCCACCTGCTAGCTGCTCCAATTCTTCACAGGATGAGACTGTAGAAGCGAATCGGATTCGACGAGGAGGAAGGATACGGTAGTGTCACAGAGCAAGACCGGCACGATAAGGAGGAACTGGTCTAGATGCAGGTTGAACCCCGCATGCGAAGAAGCGCCGCGCCTACCGCGGCTAAATTCCGCAACCGAATGCAGATCGGGCCCGATATGGCGGTGAGCTTTGCGCGACGGGACGTCCTCGCCAAGGCCCGCAGCGTATCAAGCCTATTGCTTCTGTCGGGGGTTGCGTGGGATCCATCGTATGACACCGTATCATACCGTACACTGCGGCTCGGTATCGTATGATACACGCGCACACGGTAAATGATGTTGCCGGTGGTTGCGACGAGGTTCATCGATCTCCACCGTGGCAGTGTCATACGGTATCACGTCATGTGTACCAAAGTGCGGCTGTTGGATTGCAGCTTCATCATCTCCCGCCGTTTCACGACCACACTCTTAAGATCTTGTGTATTGGTCTCTGAAAGGTATAAATGTACATGTCATGAGCATTGAACGGATCTCTGCATCTTCAGCTTTCCACATTCGTTCCGATGCCTCCTCTTCACAAACTGACCTTCGTCTGGGCTGTAATTTTCGTCAATGTGGCTCGGTTGACTTTCGCGGTCTTGGTGCCGAGTACGGGTATCGAGCAAGCTCTATCCGACGCAAGCGAGCGAGTCCTTTCCGGTCGGACCTCGCCAAGCTCGAGCTCCCAGCAAATAGAAGCTCAGCTTGCCGGACATCAGCCCCTAAGTTGGGAGCGACTGGTCGCAAAGGAGGACCTGGCACGTGTAAATCCATACATTCCGCTCCAAGGTATCGAATTCCAGGCTTCCAGAAGGCTAGATAGTGACATGGCTCTGCTAAAAGAAGATCTCGAGCACATCGCGGCGCATCCCTATCGCCAATTGAGCCAGGTCGAAGCTCACTACTCTTTGGAGGCTGTCGCACAGTCGATCGTTGAAAAAAGCGAGCCGAAGGGCGCAGAGCTCAAAGCAACAACCTTGACACACGATGGAAGCCCTACTCAAGCAGATTTCGAGGGGTTTCTGGAGCAAGCGACCAAGCGAGGGACGTCTTTTGGAATGTGGCCGATTGTACTTGGAAACCGCCGCTTCTTGGCGGCTCAGCTCAGCCATCGTTTGCCAACTTTCAAAGCTATGCACGGCTTCAACCCTAATAATAGGCATGATGTCTTTATTGGAGTCTGGGAAGAGGTGGGCACGCCTGGGTCCAATATCTACCAGTACCTCGGCACCTTCGAACATCCGGTTCCAAGTTTCTTTACACCGTACAAGAGAGCACACCTCGTGCATGTTTCGCTGGGCGTCGATCACCTCCGCACGTGGGGTAATTCGCTCATGTATGTCAAGTTCAGGCAGTAGATGACGTGCAAAGTACACGTCGCCCGAATCGCCCCTTGCATCGTACGATGGCGTCGACCGTTCAATCGATGCGCGTTCAGCAGTTTATATCTTTCAGCTCTCAATCTTGGTCTGGAAGTTGCAAGCCAGTGGAACGCTCTGAGCATTCGCTCGGGTCAGACTGAAAGCAACGAATGTTGACACACAGACTCGATTGCAGAAGATGGCCATCAGCGTGACTCGTTTGCTCTGTGCGAACGCCATTGTTGTGGTCCCACCAACATCATACACTATACCGTAATAGCCGTGTCCTCGAACTGGAACATCCGCTCTTGAGTTGTGACAAATTGCTGTGACTGCTTCGAGCACCTGCTATGTCAGACTTGAAACCCGTTAACGTCTTCTTTGGAAGCATTTCGTACATGAAAGCGCCTGCAATATGATTGCATCCCTTCATCCTCCTTTCGAACATCGTCTGGAGGTCTGCACTTCTGCGTCATTCCCTACCGAGATGGGCTGATGAATTCAGACAGCGCAGGTCGAGGAGCTTATATCAGGAAGCCTCATTTGGAGCGTGGGTTATGCGCCTCGGAGAGTCGCCTTGTACGGTATGCTTTCACATTGTTTGCCTAAACAGAACTACGATTACCTTCAGTGGAAGAAGCTCGTCTGACAGTCCTACCGAGATTTGGCCGACCGAGCTCGAGTCATCCAGGGGGTCCGCAGATGCGAAACCGGTAGGTCCAGTATGAACCTCTTTCATACAGTACTGCACTCGATGAAGCAATGAGGCGGATCAGGTTACGTCACTCATGAGCCCCTTACCGTGGTCGAAAGCGACACAAATACTGTATAAGTAGGTTATACCGACTCCCAACCTTGAAGCCTTTCCTTCGCACATACTCTCCACCATCCTCACGCTCTGTCAGAGATCGTGCATTTTCCTGCAGGATGCGCTTGTTCCGACCTCTCCTCTTTGTGGCAATGCTCGCACTCGCAAGTAGCTGCCGCGCTGGTGACGAGTTTTGGAAAGGTATCGCAGAGTTGGCGAAGCTCGCTGAAGATGACAAACGAGTTGTACACTTCCAGACCACCGGCGAGCTGGCTTCAGGCATGGGAAAGCAGGGTGAACACAGCACGCCTGGAGAAGCTATTCCTCTTTCTTATCCCACAACACCCGCAATCAAGACGAACGAAGGAAGTTCCTCTCGTCCCGCGCCAAATCTCGCTGTGAATCCTCTCGATACGGCACCCCTCGGTAGACCTCGAGGGCAGGTCCAAGTGCTATCTTCGGCTCCTATCGTCGAGAGCTTCGTCCTTCCTCGTGACGCTCCTGGTCCACCACCCTCATCTTACGACGAGCGATTGTCTGTCTTGGAGAGCATTGCTGGTTCCGTCAGCAGCTACTCTCAGGTGGCTGCACCAGCGAAACTGCATCCGTACCAGGCCAGGGAAGATGTGCTTCCAAAAAAGCTGATCCAAGAGACCTTCACAAATCCGAAATCTTACTTGCGCAAGGTCACTCGGGGCATCTATGTGATTCCGAACAGTCCCCAAATTGGGCATCCCTACTACACTGGCTTAGACGGAGGGATGAAGTTGCAAGCTCCAGCACACCTTCAGCTCTTCGTATGGCGAGTCTTCGAAAAGCAGGGCAACCCGGGCACGTACATTCAATTCATCGGCACGATTGAGAGAAGTCCCATCTCGTCGAATCCTATCAGGAGATTTCTCGGCTTCCGCATCGAGCGCTTCACGTACCCTGAAGTAGGCCATGATTGGCTCTACGTCGCGCACAAACTTGCAATCTGATTCACAGAGAATTCAGTCATTGTGCCCTCAGATTTGATATTGCATTCCGATCGTTGATGGCAAGCTCAGAAACGAGTATTGGCCGCCGTCTGTGCTTTCCTCGATGTGCTAGTCCACGGAAGCGAGCTAAAATTTCAAAATGAGCAGCTGAGCTCAAGGGTCAGAGAGCTGGCGAGCCCGCCTGTGACTCTCTTCCTCTTTCAGAACATTAAAGGCCACTGCGGCCCGAATGTTTCCAGCGGCATGGGCCGCAACGCTTCGACATCGCTGAGATTGGCCACGTATTTCGGATGAAGCCATGCACTGCAATGTAATGCCGCCTCGGAAGCAGCCACAGGGTGAGTGAGATGAAGTTCCGTCTCGCACCCACATCATGTGCACAGCAATTTGATCTTCGACCCCCACATGAACGCCGTACAGATGGAGGCCGTATAGCAAACAAGGAGCCCGCAGACCTTGTCAAAGTGATCTAGCTATCTTCTTCCATCCTTTCTGCTCGCCATTTCAACGTCCACAGGCAACCTTACGCTGGTCGTACGGTCTGGACTTCTTTGCGCTCATCTTCATCCCCGCTTCTCCTTCGGCGATGTTACGACCTTGAGAGTCGAATCACCACGGGTAGAGCAAAGATCGGCGACTTCTTCGGTCACATCATCACCATGAGAAAGGTGTTCATCAAGTCAAAGTCTCAATCGAGGCGCCACAAGAGACAGGACAACCAGGGAGAGCAGCGACACCACAAAAAGAAGCACGGAAAGCATGCAAAAGCAAACGAGGGAGATGGCGCAAAGGATGGAGATTCGAGACAGAGCAGCGACGCTCGAGATCGCTCCGCGCAAATACCCGAAACCGCGTCCGATGCAAAGACAGCTCAGTCCGCCTCGACCGAATCGTACGTCGCTCCGCCACCGCCAGCACAAGGTCTATCTCCCGACTCTGCCCACACATCGACAAATCGAGACGGAGATCGCACCAACCTGGCTGGTCCGGCCGTCGGTACTGTAGGGGGGTCTGTCCAGTCATCACCAGGTGGGTCGGGTCTGAGCGTCGGCATCCTGACCGCATCGGTCGCCGGAGGAGCAGTCATCCTGCTTGTGCTACTCGGGGTCGTATTCCTTTGGCGCAAACGTCGTAGATATGCACACAAGCCAGCTGGTTCTGTCTCATCCCTCCGCCTCAAGATTGGTCCTCCCGAAGTCCATGTCGAGAACGAATCGAACGAGAAGCATCGAACCACGAACAAGGAGTCAAGGCAGCAGTCTCTGGCAAGCTTGCAGCAAAGCCATGTCAGCCTTCCTATGGCACACGCTCAACTGAGCGAATTCAGCTTGGTCGATGCTGAACGAAGCAATTGGTCTGCTCGCAACAGCGTAGTTGCGCAGCTACAACGTGTCGACTCCTGCAAATCGAACTTTCAGCAGGATTCGGTGTCTGGCAGCGGCTGGGACAAGGCCAGGGCCGCAAGTCCATGTGACGGAGACGACAAAGAGATTGATCGTTGCCTTAGCTACTATATGAAGCGTCGCACTCGCGTCTCGCTGCCTTCTGCCGAGCTCGCCGAGGAAGGCGAGCCGTCAATGCTCGAGGACGATACAATCTCGCTGCCGCCATCTCCGGTGGTAAATCGCATGTCGACACGCAAAAGCTCTGTCTTCCCCAAGACCGCCGGTCTGCTGGCCAAGATTCGAAAATCACAGATTCGACTCAACAACGAGGCTCTGGCCAGCGGGAGCCACAAAGACCATCCGCTTCCAGACGCTTGTGTCGATCGCTCACATGGCATTGGCATTGGATCGCCTCTGCGGTTATCGAGCACTAGACACGACTCGGATGCACCGCCGCGATGGAGCGAGGAGCACGAGAGCACCTTTGAGTCGCTCAGCCTTGGGCGGGCGGGACGCGATATCCCCTCGCATTGGCGTTCGAGTATGAGGCTACGTAGCTCCTTCGCCGGTGACAGAGACGGCATCGCTCTGATCGAATCTTCTCCAGGCCTAAGCGAGCCGCATCCAGCATTTGAGTACAATGACTTCGATGAGAACCACCTCTCTCCAGCTCATGGGTCGCCTCGGCAGGGGGTGAGTCTTGGCGAAGGTTATGACGGCTACTCAGTGTCGTGGCAGGACCATTCGCCTTGTCGATCATCGGCACTATCACCGAGACGCTCGTTCACCAGCACTGTACGGCAGCGTAGTGCAACGTATAGCCAAGGCGCTCCGTCCAGGCTAACTCTATTTCGGGAAAATGATGCCGAAAGAGCTCACGCCGCTTCCCCCATGAGCGCTCATCATCTGTCACAAGAGGCCAACGATGTCATCCGATTCTAGCGCTCGTGCCTCCTTCCACCGTGCGGTTTGGTTCCTTTCACTTTGTGTGTAGCGAGAAACTTCCAACCGCCGCCATAGATTTGCAAGAAAATGAACACGGTCTTTACTGCCCCAAATGCGTGCGAGGACATGGTTCGCCAATAGCCGCTCTATGATAGTGATCGCTTGATGGCCATCGAGCTGACAAAGGATGTCGGAGCGGGTGAGAAGTGGACGTGCCCACTGCTGCAGGGGTGTCCGTGCTGTGCGCGCCTGCGCCTTGCGTGCATCAGGTGGCGGTCGCAAGTGCGAATATGAAATGAGAACAGACGGGTCGCCAGCTTTGTGTGTCCATTCGCGCACAAGGCTTGCCATCTTCATCCCGCAAGAGCCCACTTGGCTCGGTCGGAGCGACCTCGGCGCATTCTGTGTTCGGTCCCTCTGCGAAGCGGGATTGACTGCGTGACTTTGCGTTCGGGAAGGGGCCGACGCTCGCTGGCGTGGAAGAACGAATTGAGGCATCATCTTGCCCACGCCGCGCTCCAACCGACTCTTTCTCACCTTCCGCCTTGTTCTCATCAATCTCGACCGCCCGAGGTGAAAAAATGGCAGGACTTAGCGCGTTCGATGCTCTTGCGGCGATGAAGGGACAAGAAGTGGAGACGGATGGCAAGGTGGAGATGTTTCCGTCGTCGGCCGTGGCGCAGTCGCACGCTCCCGGCTCAGATGCCAACATCGGAACGCTCCAGCAACCTCCTGCTCACCATCTCGCCCATCACCAACGGACATCGTCCTTCTATCAGCCACCCTTCGACCTCTCTGAAACGAAAGCGGACGAAGCAGACGCCTGTGTTCGAGCGGCAGACTCAGCTGATCAGCAGCCGGGTGATTCGACTATGATCAGCACCAACAGCGCCAGCAACTCGGCCATGATGCCCGCTCAAGCAGCTGCAAACGTCGTCGGCAATGCCCAGGCACCTGCCGAAAATGCTGCCACCAATGCGGATCAGACTGCCGACAATGGCCCGCAATCAGCAGCGGTCAGAAAGATTCGGTAAGTTCATCCAGAGCTATGTGGCTTTCAGTTGGCGACGGTGTGACTGGCGACGCAAGGACTCAGGCAGGCCAGAGGAGAGACAGCCTGAGCAGACCAGCAGATCTGCGCGATGGACAGCCGGCTCAGGCATCATCGGTGATGGGCAAGCAGGAGGTGGCGAGCGGGTTGGATTTTCTGAAATTCGGCTCGTCGCGCCTCCTCTCTGCTTGGAGCAACAGCTGTGACGCTGGCAAGGCGAGTCGGTTGTCAGCATTCTGCAACGCCTGCTGGTTGCTGGCGCTGGCCGTCGGCGAGGTCTGCAAGCCCACGCCAGCGTTGTCAGAGATCAGGAAAGACCCGCTCCAGGGCCAGCCCCCGCAACTGGCTGCGCCTCGGCGCCGTTGTATCGCTGCACCGTTGCTCTGTAGCTCCGTTGCGTGGTTGCGTGTTGGCCCTGCTACATGCCTGGCTTCACTTTCCGCTCACGGAAGATGAATGTCAAAGCCAAACGGTAATGACAGCCAAGCCGAGAGCGCGATCGCTAGCAGTGTCTCAGTTGCAGCCCCGACAGATGTTTGTCGGTTTCAGACGCGGCGCGACTGCTCAGCGCCGGGGGACTTTTGCCTCGTGGCACGGAAACTTGGCTGTTCCTTGGTTCGGCGGAGCGGTTCACGCTTCCAGTTGTTCGGCGCTGCACGCTCGTTCGAGGGTGTGCCCACCGAAGCTAGCTGCCGAGGGGCGGAGGACGGAGGGTGGCATCACACGCGTTGGCACAACGCAGAGGGCAACCCTCGAAAGTGTGCACGCGCTGCGCCGAGAAACCCTTTTTTCGTGCAGATGGCTACGCCGCTTCTGCATGCAGAGCGCTGCGACCAGAAGAGGGTGCGCCCCCTTTGACTGCCCCGCCCAGCCTGCGCATCCATCTCTCCACGGGCGCTTGTACGCAAGGAACAGTCAACCGGCGCAGCGGTCTTTGCTCTCAAGCGGGAAGCGAGGCAGACTGCCTTTTGCACGCCGCCGTATGCTTACGGTCGCTCCTTGCAGCCCAGAACCAAAAGGCGTCGAGAAGAAGGAAAATCCGAACACGCAACGTGGCTGCATTTTCCTTTTTTCTTCCTTTTTTTTTCTTGGCTCTGCTGCTGGTGCCGTGGGCGCAACCAATATCCGAGCTTCGGCATGGCAACTCCCCTCATCAGCTGCCTGGCCCCCTTTTTTCTCGGTCCCTTTTGCTGTTTGGACGAGCTGCAAGGCTGCAGCAGAGTGGGCGTGAACGCCATCATGCGGCCGCTTGGCCAGATGCTGTCGGAAGCAGTGATGCCAGCGGGCATTGACTTTTGTCGGTGCACTTGCTCGGCACTTCACAGTTGCGCCAACCACACCGCTTCGTGCTCCGCCTTGGCTGTGCTTTGTCCACATGCTTTTTCATGCGTCACACACTTTGCCGGGCCTTGGACGGCAGCATGCTCTTTCCAAACGCTCAGGCCTCTCGCGCTGCACGCACGAACCTCTTCTGGTCCTTTGTCTCCCGCCCTGCTGGCACGCTTCACCCGCCATCGGCTGCCAGACGACGCTCCGTGTCACTTTGTTGTGTACTTTGTGCACCTTGCCGAGGTGGACCCTGGAGCCTGCCAAGCGCCTTGTCGAGATGCACTCGTAGCTGCGCCGAGTCCGCTGCGCCCCAATTTAGGCAGAGCTACGCTGCTCATCTAGGGATGGCGCCGTCACCCTTTATATCAAAGGCTCATCTTGGCCTGCGCCCCTTTGTCTCTGTTTGGCTTCCTTTGTCTGCATCCTCCTTCCTTTCCTGCCTTCTTTCCTCCCTCGAGCCTCTACGTCGCATGCGCTTGGATCAGAGTTGATCTCGATCCTTTGTCCCGCAATTGTGCTGCCAACTCGCTGCCGTCACCTCGAGCTTGATCCTATATAGAGTTCAGCCGCATCGTCGCCGCCACAACTTCTGCCTTCACCCCCTTTGCGCAAAGCAACGGATCTCCTGACAACTTTCATCCGTCTTTTCATCCCCGCCCTGCTTTTGTTTGCAACCATGGCGACTTTTGATCCTGCCCACGTCTACCTTGACAACGTCTGCTCCACCTCGGCCGCCGCTCTCCACTACAACATGTCCAACATGTCGATCGCCAACGTCGCGCCTTCATCCAATGCGTCCGACCGCACCATACAACGCCACGCTGGCGCTCTTTGCGATGACATGCCTGCCGACTATGTCTCTGCGGCTTCAATGTCGACATCTTCCTCCATGTCTGCCGCTTCTTCTCGCAACGCCGCCGCTTCGCGACCTTTGCAATCCAACGACTTGCCTGCTGCTTCGGCGACCGCTCCGTCTCACCGCCCACCGTCAAAATCGCATTCCACGTCCTCGGTCGATTCGCTCGCTTCCATCATCTCCAACGGACCTTCAACGCCGACTTGCGATGTCGACAATGTGTGCTTCGACATGGAACCGATGACCAAATCCAATCGGTTCGCTGCTGAATCGTACAATGCGCAAAAACAACTGCCGCCTCGTCCTTCGCAACCGTCCGTTCCGCAACCAACGGCGCCTTCTGCCGCATCGCATGCAAACGCGAATGCTGCTGCCGCTGCTGCCGCCGCCGCCGCTCCTCAACCCGTCTCGCGAAACGAAAAATACAAAAATGCCATCAGCTTCCGCGTTGGCAGCAAGTACAAGGTCTGCGAGATCATCGGCGAAGGTGCCTATGGCGTCGTCTGCAGCGCCATTCACCGCGCCACCGGCCAGAAAGTAGCCATCAAGAAGATTCAGCCATTCGAGCACCAGATGTTCGCACTCCGCACGCTGCGTGAGCTCAAGCTGCTGCGCTTCTTCCAGGAGTGCGACGTCTCGGAGAACATCATCAGCATCCTCGACATCATCAAGCCCAGCACTTACGAGGCCTTCACCGAAGTGTATCTCGTCCAGGAGCTCATGGAGACGGACCTTCACCGCGTCATCCGAACCCAAGAGCTGTCCGACGACCACTGCCAGTACTTCACGTACCAGACTCTGCGTGCGCTCAAGCCCATGCATTGCGCCGACGTCATCCATCGGGACCTCAAGCCCTCCAACATTCTGCTCAACGCCAACTGCGACCTCAAGGTGTGCGACTTCGGATTGGCTCGCTCCGTGCTGACAGCCGACCAGGACACGGGCTACATGACCGAGTACGTCGCCACGAGGTGGTATCGTGCGCCCGAGATCATGCTCACCTTCAAGCAATACACCAAGGCGATTGATGTGTGGGCCGTCGGATGCATTCTTGCCGAGATGCTTGCCGGCCGTCCGCTGTTCCCTGGCCGCGATTATCACCAGCAGCTCTCGCTCATCCTCGACGTGCTCGGCACGCCGACGCTCGAGGAGTTCCACAACATCAACAGCCGTCGTTCGCGCGACTACATCCGATCTATGCCCTTGCGCAAGCGCAGGGACTTCCGAGTGCTGTTTCCCAAGGCTTCGCCCGAGGCGATCGACTTCCTGCAGAAGACACTAACCTTTGACCCTCGTAACCGCCTCACGGTCGAGGAATGCCTGCAGCACCCCTACCTTGCCGCCTACCACGACCCCGACGATGAGCCTGGCGCGCCTCGTCTCGACCCTGACTTCTTCTACTTCGACATGCAGAAGGAGAGCATTACCAAGGAGGACCTGCGCAAGGAGCTGTGGTACCAAGTGCAGGAGTTCCAGCCTCTTCTCCGCTAAGCCTCTGAAGCTTTCAGCAACGGTGTGTCGCCCTAAGGACACGTCTTAGTCCACAGTCGGGCTCCTATATCATTTCCAGTCTAATCACCGTGAAGCGTTCTCTTGACGCTTCGCGAGCATCCTGCATCTTTCCGTTCATACATGTCCAGCGTCTCTTTGCCCGATCACCCAAGCATCCTTCCATCGCGCACCTTCACCGTTTCATGCACGCTCCGTCTCCGTTCACCAATGCATCATGTTCCGCATCTTCTCCTGGTGGTAGTGCGCGCGGGCTGTGCCTTGGGTGTGGCTTGTTTGACACCTCGCCACGAAAGGCGGCTGGCGAGTGGCGAGTTGTTTTCCCGAATCCCGAGATTTGAGGTGGGCCCTTCCAAATTTTTGGAGGCACTTGGCCACTTTGGCACGCGGAGGCTGAAGATGGGTAGAAGAAAAATTTCCGGAAGCCTGACCGCAGAGTGAAGCCTCGTAGGGTTTCGCCCTTCTGCTTTCCATCGCAACGATCTTCTTAGCATCGACGACGACGTCGTGACTTTGCGAATCACCATGGCGAAGGCAAGCACCTCTAAGAAGTCGGGTGCCAGCTCATCGGCTGCTTCCGCCTCGTCTTCATCCACGACCTCGTTGGAACAGGTGCAGGCATTGCAATCGGCGCTCTTGTCGTCGTCCGACCTTAATCCTCTGACCGACCTGCTCGCTCTCGCCAAAAAGCTCGCCAAGCTCGGAGCTCCATCTTCGACCGATCGCTCGACCAAGGAGAAGAAAGATGCTGCCGTTGCTGTTCACCGCGCTGTTCTGGTGCTGGTGCGATCCATGAAGTCGCTCAGCGCGGACGACAGAATTGCCTTCGACAAGGATGTGGACCAGGACGGCTACCTACTTCCGTATGGTGCCAAGGCAGGAAACAACGCCGCAGCTTATTCGTCAGGCAAGGCCGTTGAGGCGCAGAACAAGGTATCCGGTTGGATCAGGATGCGCTGGAACGAGACGGTAGAGCTCCTCTGTGCCCTGCTCGCACACGAGGTCGAGGCACTCCGCATGGAAGCACTCCAGATGATCATCGAGCTCCAGACCTCCGCATCATCCTCTTTGACTCGCATCGCCGCCGCTTCCAAGGCTTCGTCCAAAGCAGTTTCCTCCAGCAAAGAATCGCCGCTCGCCCTCTCGACTACGCCGGCTCTTTGGTCCGCCTCGCCATGGCGTGCGCTGACTCTGGCGCTCATCGCAGGACCGCCTAGCCTGACGAAGCTCAGCCACGGCGACGCAGGCACGCGCTACCAAGTTGTGCGTGTATATGCCGGTGTGCCTGAAGATGTGCGCACCAAGTTTGTCCAGAGTGGCCTCGAAGAGTACGATGATGTTCGCTTCGCCACGCTTCGCGAGATTAGCCTGGCGCTGCGAAAGCCCGCGCCGAGCACTCTCGGCAACACGCAGCTTCGCGCACACACGCTTGCTCTCCTCATCCAACTCACCGCCATTCCAACTGCAGCCGACGATCTGAACAACTTCCTCGTCGACGAGCTGTCGATTCCGCCGCTCGGATCCAGCGGTGGAAAGAAGAAGAAGAAGAAGGCTGCAGCTAGTGGCAAGGGCTTCTCGGTGGTGGACGACGGCGACTCGGACGATGGTCAGGAAGAGGACGAGGACGATGACATGACGGGCTGGTTCTCAGACTCGGACGACGAAGGCGGTGTGCGCGCTGGTGCTACTGAGGGCGAGCAGCGTCGCGCTGCAGACAAGAAGGCGGTCGGCGGACTCGGTGCAGCTGCGCGTGCCGCTGGATCTGCCAAGCGCAAGAGGCGCACGTTCCACGAGATGCTTCACAGCATCGGCGCACAGCGCGGTGCGTTCTCAGCCGCGTGGCTCGACCTGTTGCTTCCTCGTCGCCAGACCGAAAAGTCGGCCGCTGCTGCTGGCGTAGCGCCAGGCTCTCTCATTGGTGGTGAGCTCAGCCTGGCCGCCACCCACGAGGTGCTGGTGCGACTGCACGCCCAGATTCTGCCCCATCTTAGCAAGCCGACACTGCTGCACGACTTCCTCGTTTCGTGCCTCGACTCTCGCGGCGCCACGGCTCTGCTGGCGCTCAATGCGATCTTCACGCTCGTCACCAAACACAACCTGGATTACCCGCAGTTCTACACGCGCTTGTACGCCATGCTCGATGCGTCGGTGCTGCACATGAAGTACCGCGCTCGCTTCCTGCGGCTGCTCGAGACCTTCCTGTCGTCGACGCATCTCTCTGCGGCACTGGTGGCGAGCTTTGCCAAGCGACTCTCGCGATTGAGTCTGCGTGCGCCGCCCGCAGCGATCGCGTCGGTGGTGCCGTTCGTCTACAACCTTCTCAAGCGCCATCCGCGATGCATGGCTATGGTGCACAAGGAGTGGGACGGCGATCGACTCAACATTGGACCAGCAGGCGTTGACGACCCTTTCAACCCTGACGAACAGGATCCGCTCAAGACACAGGCGCTCGAGAGCTCGCTGTGGGAGCTGGCGAGCTTTGGCGCGGCCGCCGTGGCCAAGGGCAACAGCGGTGGTCCAGCCATGGGCGCCGACGAAGGCAGCGTCCTCCCCGGCGAGGCGCACTACCTCGGCTCCGTTACGAGCCTGGCACGTATTCTGGCCGAGCCTTTCACACGCGAGCGCTACAGCCTCGACGACTTCCTCGACATAACTTACGGCACGCTCTTCGAAACTGAGGCCAAGAAGACGCTGCAGAAGCTCGGCACAAAGCCGGACGGAACTCCTCGTCGTCGCCCCGTGCCTGCATTGGCTTACAGCTTGCCTGGTGGGTTTGGTGCCGGCGGCTCGAGCGACAGCACCACGTGCAACCGCGTCGACATCTTCCCGTCCGAATCCGGACGAGCGAGGGCCAAGGCGTCGCTAGCTGCAGCCGAGGAGGAGGAGCAGCGCGAAGTCGAGCGCGAACGCGAGGAGCGTAAGCGCAAGCTCGGCGTCGACGGCGACGATGAAGACGACGAGGAGCGCGAAGCGAGGGAGGCAATCGAGCAGCTCAAGCGCGCCGAGCGGGCAAAGAAGCGCAAGGTCGACCAGACGGGCACGCACGACGCCTGCGCCATGCTCTTTAGCTTTGCCTGAGTGCGTCGGCTGCCTCTTGCGCAGCGGCTCCTCCGGGCTCAACGCGGTTGCCGCGACCTGTCAGAAGGCTCATCACGAAATTCTAGAATCACATCGTCACCTTTTGAAGCGCGCCTGCAAAAGTTGAGCGAGTCTGCGTGGGTTTTTTGGGCTGAGTCAGGCTCTGCTCGGTGCTGTGTCTTTGCTGCTATGATGAAACTAGGCCGGATGTCGCTCAGGCCAAGCAAGTCGGTGGGGCCGTGCGTTCAAAGAGATTGAGAGCGAGCGCCTTTGTTCTTCCTGATGCGCTTATCTTCGTGACGAGACTGCTGTGATGCGGCTAGGACAGGAAAAAAGGTGGGCGTGGCTAAAAGTCGTCATGCATAGGCCCGCATGCCGGCCCTTTGTCGAGCTGCCCTTTCGTCATGGCCTGCTTCATCAACGCAATCTAAGCTCAGGCTGTGCGGCGAGTATAAGTTTGCGCAAGGAGCGCAACATCGTGCTTCCTTTTCTTCTCCCACTGCTTCCTTCAGCGGTGGTCTTCTCCACATCGGACCTCACCACCTCTGCGACATTCACGCAGTCGAATCGGCACGATGGACACGGAGGAGACCAGGAAATGGTTCCTGCAACAGGTGCTGACGGCGCTGTTCCAGCCGCCAACATCTCACGTGCCCCAGGCAAACGATGCGGTCAGCTACGCTCAGTCTCTGGAGAGGAGCAGACGCAGCCAGGCTGAGCTGATCGCAAACCACTATCTCGATACTGTGCCCGAAGAAGCGTCGGTCGAGGAAGCGCTGGCGCCCGTTCCAACCCACCTCCCTCTACTGCTCCTGAACGCCCTCACACCTCGACAGGCGACCGACCACGACCGCCGCAAGACCTTCTATGTGGCCTACAAGACGCGCCAGTTCCGCCTCGAGCTCCCGCAGTACGACAATGACATCGTCGGCCGCAAAGAGGCTTTGATCAGGTTCGGCGACGAGTGCCTCTCCGCTTTCCTTGGTCCAGACTGGATCGATCGATCCCAGGCTTTGGACTGCAGAGCCACTCCAAGCAGCATCTATTCCAACTCCTCACAGTATCCGCCGGTCTCAACCAGCTTTGCTCCGCCGCACACGTGCCCTCACGGTGTGCCCATCGCACCGAGCGCTCCAGTCCCGGCCATGCCTGCTGCTTCGAAGAATCCTAGTGCTCCTGCAAGCGCAGCTACAGCCATGTCTACGGCTTCGAAGAGTCCCAATTCTGCTAAGAATGCATCTTCAGCCACACCTGCGCCTTCCAAGAGTTCCAGTGTTCCTGCGAATGCTGCTACAGCTATGCCTGTGGCTTCCAAGAGTTCTAGTGCTGCTACAGAGGCAGCTCCGGTCCAGCCTCTGGCCTCCAAGAGTCCTAGCGCTTCTGCAAATGCAGCTAAGGCGGAGATTACATCCGCCAAAGAGGCAAAGCAGGAGGAACAGCATCTTCAGGATGACCTGTCCGAGTCCGATTTCGACGATGAGTCTGACTACGACTCGGAATTGGAAGAAGAGATGATGTACGAATTATTGCAGGATCGCGGCTATTGGGGTGACGGCGATCTCGACTATGGTCTTGGCTATAGCGACGATCCTTACGGCCTTGATATGGAGGACGATCCTTACGGCGACGATTTTGACTACGACCCAACGCAGGACCCGAACTTCCTTGAATACTACTCGATGGGATTCAACTTCGACGAAGCCTTCGAAGCGACGCTTAATGCAAGGGCGGAGCGAATCATGTCAGCGCACTTCAAGAAGGACATCATGATGGGTGCTGCGTTCAAGGGGTCCACGAAGTCGGGCAAGAACAAGAAGAAAGCGAGCAAGGGAAAGGACAAGGGCGCCGGGATGCAAGTGCCGCAGCCGCGCACCCTTGGAGAAGCCTCTAGCAGCGTTGGCACCAGCAAGGCTTCCAGTGCGAAGGATGGCTCAACCGCAGCTAAGAAAAAAGCCAAACGTAAGCGCAAAGGCAAGGGTAAAGCCAAATCTATGGGGAAAGAAAGCGCAGGCAAAGGCGAACGCCCGATGGCCGCCAGTTCGAACGAGGGAGTCAAGGCGAACCATAATGTCGGGCCGGCTTCGGTCGTCAGACCAAGCGAGGGAATTGAGCCCGTGAAGGGTGCGAGCCAAGCGCCTGCTTCGTCGTCAGGCAAGGATGGGGCCGGCACCCGATTCCAGCAGCCAGATAAGCTCGCACACTCCACCCTCGCTCACCACTTGTCTCCTACGACTTTGCAAGGATCCCCTCGCAACAGTATTGCCTCAGTCGGATTGGGGCTCGCTGGATCGTCTGCCTCTGTCAGGCAGCCGACCTTGCGTCCAGCTTCTCCCATCAAAGTCTCTCTGCCCACCCCTTCATCGAGCCGAGCCGCCACCGACCCAGCGCCGAAAGTCAGCACCTCAACCTCCTCTGCCTCAAAGGTCGAAGCAAGTCAACCCCCAGCTGCTATGCCAGCCAAAGCTACGGGGAAGACAAAGAGAAAGCGCCAGGACACGAGCACCAACAGCAGCAGCAGCGTGGACAAGCCAAAGGCACCGGCCAAGGTCGCTAAGAACATTCCTGCTCCGGCAAAGGCCAAGCAGAAGAAGCAGCCCAAGTTCGAGGTCTTCGTCTGGAAGAAGCGCTACCGCCCGAGCCAGAGGCCGTATCGCGACTGCTGGCACGCTGCTTTCCGAGCGTGAGCCGACTATGACCTCTCTAATCTTGCGACAGCGTGTCTTTCTCGTGTAGCCCAGTCAAATCCAACTCAGTCAGCTCGTCAGCTCGAACAAAATGATTGCGAGCATTGTGTGTGCATGAGTATTCCTCCAAGTGGAGTTGGGAGATGCAGGGAGGAAGAAGGGTTCACTTTGGAGCCGTGGCGGATGTTGTTGCGGGGGCCACTTTGGTTCGCGGGGGCGGGATGGGCACTGCGCCGGGGAAGGGGACGCGCAAGTTCCAGTTTCGCTCGAGATGGAGCTGGACGTCTCTGACCTCGAGCTTATCTGCTCTGCGGTGTTTTGCGAGTCTGCAAGCCATGGCGGTGACGGAGTCGATGAATTCATCCGCGAGTTCGAGGAGCAGATCCTCTACTGCGCCATCGAGTTTTTCTGTGCTGTCCAACTCTGCGATGAGGTCGGCGATCTTTCTCTTTGTCAAGATGCCGTTGGAGTTTTGCGCTGCGCTGGCAGCTGGGACTGAGGATGAGAGGGCAGCCGAAGCTGTGGCGACAGCCGCCGAGGCTACGTCGGTGGAAGCGTCGTCGCCTGCAGGTAGACCGAGCAGCTCGTCGGCGGTGGCAAGTGCTGGACGCGAGGGAAGACCGAGCAGATCGTCGAGTGCGGCATCGTCGGAAGAACCGGGACCGGTGGGGTTGGGTCGCGTCAGGATCGCAGGCGTGCCGATGACGGGCGCCACACCCAGGCCTTGCGTCATACTTGCGCGCGGTCCGGATGTGTTCGGATACGGCTCGGGCGCGCTGCTCGTCGACACGTTGAGTACGGGCGGGATGGCGACGTTGGCGTACGATGCAGCAGCAGCCGACATGGCCGTGACGGGTGTACCACCCAGCGTGGCCGCAGTCGGCGTTGTAGCTGCCACAACCGCTGGACCCGGACCAGGCACGGGCACACCAGGCTTTGCACCTGCTGCACTCGCCGACGGAGTGGCTGGCGTCGACGCAGCTCCGGCTCCCGACGCTCCAGGAGTACCGCTAGTCGCAGCAGGCGACGGCTTAGCTGCTCCATTCGCAACTCCTGCACCAGCTGCTGGCGCTGGAGAAGCCGCGGCCTTGCCCTTAGCCGCCGCCGCCCCTTTGCCCTTGGCCTCCTTAGCCGCTGCTTCCTTGGCCGCCTTCTCCTTTTCCTCCTTCTCCTTGGCCTCCTTTTCCTTCTTCAGTGCGGCCTTGCTCTTAGCTGGCGCCTTGGGCGTTGACTTGGCCGCGCTATTAGCTCCTCCCTTCGGCGCCGCTGCTGCAGCGGGTACAGGCGTAGCAGGCGTCGCTGCCGACGTCGGCGCTGGCGCAGGGGCGGGACTAGCGCTCTGCGGCGTAGGCGCGCTCATGCTGGGCGCCTGCGCTTGAGCAGCCTGCTGCACGGGTGTAGGCGGCTTGCCACCCGCAGCTGCTGCCGCTGCAGCCTGCTGCGCCTGTGCCTGGGACTGTTGCTGGCGGAAGCTCTCGCGCACGATCTGGATCTGCTTGGCGAGCGCCGCCTGTTGATTGCGCGTCTCCTGCAGCACGTTCTGGCACTGCTGACGCTCCTCGGGCTGTAGGTTCGGATTGTTGAGCGCGCTCTCGAGCGCCTGCACCTTCATGCGCAACGGGTTGGCGATGCGGTTGAACTGCTCCAGCAGCGCCTGCTCCGTCTGCGGGATCTGCGGCTGTCCCGGCACACCAGCTCCCTGGGGTGGCCGAGCAAGCGCCGGATTCGGCTGCTGCGGCTGCGCGTTCTGCGCGTTGCGCTGCTGCTGCTGGAGCTGCTGCTGCAGTGCGGCGGTCATTTGAGCCTGCTGCATGTTGGCCTGCCCGGGCTGCTGTTGTCCGGGCTGGGGCGGTCGCATCTGCTGCGCTAGCTGCGCGTTCATGGGTACCTGTTGTTGCGGAACCTGCTGCTGCTGTTGCGGCTGCTGCGCTTGGTTGGGCTGCTGCTGAGGCGGCCTACCTTGCTGCTGCTGCGCCTGTTGGTGCGCGCCGATGAAGGCCTTGAGCTGAGCAAGTTGCTCCGGGCTTATCTTGCCTTCACGAGCAGCTTGGAAAAGCGCAGCTAGGCCCTGCGGATTGTTCTGCACAAGAGCTTGGAGAGCCTGCAGGTTGCCGGCGTGCGCCGCCTGCTGTGGTTGCTGTTGTTGCTGAGGTTGCGCCGACGATTGACCCTGCTGCTGTTGTTGTTGCTGCTGCTGCTGCGCAAGCGCCTGGGCACGCATTGCTTGGATCTGCTGTTGCTGGATGAGCGCAGCTTTGTATTGGGCCGCCTGCGCTGCCGTTTGTGGGCCTCCTGGCGGCATCTGGTTGTTTGGAATCTGCTGACCAGGCGCAGATGCGTTCTGCTGGCCCTGCTGCTGGCCTTGTTGCCCCTGATTGTTCATTGCGACGGATCAATACGAAGCTGCGGGCCGTTTTTCGTTTTGGTGGATCACGCGGTCAGCGACACGCGCGTGGGTTGGCGAGGGACTGTCGCGACGGCTCGTTTCTATGCCGGAAAGAGGAGACCGAGGCGAAGCGAACAGTGCTCGGCCAGACGTATCTGCAGGTATTGAAAAGGCGAGCGAAGCTGGGTGAAACAAGCACCACGCGAAGAAAGCGAGAGCAGCGACCAGGATGATGGAGCGGAAGGCGGATGCGAAGGTGGATGCGGACGTGCAGCGTGACCGGCAGCTCGTCCGAATTCCATCGCGAACAAATCTCGTTTCCATGGCCCGATCTCGATTCCTGATCTAACAGAATTGGAGACGGCGCTGCGCTTCTCCAGCCCTTGTGAGATCATCGAGCATGGGAGTCCGTGCAGTCGACCGTCCGACCTTTAAGATCGTCACACCATACCATTACCACTCGCATCGCCGCAGACACCATTGCAATGTCAACACACTCATCTATCATCATGGCTGAGGCCTAAGGCGCCCGTACATACCGTCGTCAGCCTGTGGATGATGCGGAACGCGAGCGAATCATCCATGGTGTCATGAACATGGGAAAGACAAAGGCCGAGGTAGCAAAGTACCATCAACGGCCGTATTCCACCATCTCGACCATCGTCGACAGGTTCCAGGTGGATGGTAAGATGACGTCGAAGCGCAAAGCAGGACAACTGCCTCGCCGCAGTCAGCTCAAGGAACATCATGTAACCATCATCGCAAACTTTGTCGGCGATCACCCTGCAGCGACACTCAATGAGATCAATGACCATCTCGTATCCAACGGTGGGCCCCGAGTCACTCAGCCAGCCATGTCGCGAGTGATCAAGGATCGCTGTCGTCTCACCATGAAGCGTCTGAACATTCAGCATGACCAACACCAGAGCGATGATATCATTGCGCAACGACAGGCATGGGTTCGGAACAACGATCTCTCCGAGACGCGGGAACGGGCCATCTTCTTCGACGAGGCGGGGTTTCATCTCCATACTCATCGAACGCTGGGCCGAACACCCGATGGCGAGCGAGCACTTCAACGCAACAGGCCGACCAATTGCGATCGAAACATGTCGCTCCTGGTCGCAATGTCTGCGGACGGTATCATTGCTCACTCCACCCCACTTGGAGGTTGGCAAGAGGACATGTTGACCACCTTCCTCGAAGCGCATCTGTTCCCTCGCATACGCGGGCAGGAACGTACACTGGTGATGGACAAACCCCGCATTTACCATGTCGACACCATCGAGCAGGCAGTACGCCATGAAGGACACAATATCTTGTTCCTACCGCCGCACACACCAGAGTTCAACCCCACCGAAAAGGTGTTCGGCGCGATCAAGCCTGCCGTCGGGAAAGACGATCTTCGTAAACACCATGATCTCGAAGGTGTCATCAAAGCGCAACTCAATGCGATCTCGCCAGCGTCATGCAAGGGATGGATCGCAGAATGCATCAATACAATGGTATAGTGATGTCCATTGCAGTCATTCTACCGAGTGGAGTGGAAGCAGAACAAGCGATGCTCGGGGGAGATGCCATTACGCAACTAGGCCGATGACGACGGCCACCCATCCATCGGGGCCGACCAAGGCGCTACCGAGCCAAGCGATTTCAGCGTCAAGAGGCATCCTCACGCCCTGCACGAGCGCATACGCCAGCGGTGGTGAGGGCGCCTGGAAGCTGCTGAAGCTCGGCGGTGGAGGAAAGAGGAGCGGGAACAAAGCCGAAAGTACAGCACCTAGCGTGTTGGCACGGCCATCCTCCAGCATCGGCGGAACCGGCTCCTGTACGATAGGCGCATTGTCCGGCAGGAAGAAGCGCAGAGGTATCCTTCGGACTGCATTGTTCGCATTGGGTGTCGCAGTGCCGCTGCCCGCTGGTGGATCGGAGGAGGTCGTGCTCGTAATAGTCGAAGCCATGCTCGGGGCCAGACTCGCCTCGCTCTCGTTCGGCTGTGATGTGAGGCTTCGTTGAATTGGGGCCGGCGACCGCTCGTCATGCGCGCCTCCTCCAAGGTTGAGAGATTGGACGCGGGAGGCGATTGGATACCGGCCTGCCGTCGCCGTCGCTGCTCCAGATTGAGTGCCGATGATGGCAGCGTTCGGAACGAGCTTCTGGGCGACGCTCCAGAAGAGCTCGTAGTCGTGAGCGACGACGCCGTCCCACAGCGTATCCTGCTCCTGCTTGCGGAGGTTGACCACCTTCTTTGTGGAGCCATAACGCACAAAGTCGGCCTCTTTGATCATAGACATGAACGAAGTCTTGCACGAGTCGACGCCGGCATTGGAGTGGAGTCGCTCGGTGGGCGGTTTGGACAGGCGCACGCGGATCTTCCAAGGTAGCCTGGATGGCTGCAAGGCCGACTCCACCGAGAAGCTAGACGATTGAGCGCTTGACTCGGGCCGCAAGGATCCCAGGCCCGATGTGCTCGATGCTGACGAATTGTAAGCCACGGCAGTGCGAGCTGGATTTGCAGTGTGGTAGTCATAGAGGAGACCAATCTGCCAGTGCCATCGGAGAGGCTGGCCTTCGTACTCGAACCAGATGTCCTTCTCGTTGATGCTGTTGAGCGCTGGCTGCTCAAGAACGAGTTCGAGGAGATGCTTCTTGACATCATCAACGATAAGGGGCAAGTAGCTGACGCGTGGAACGACGAGGTAGGTCGAATCGATCGAGGAATCCGAGCCGGGCGGTAGGTCTGTCGGATCAATCGTGACACATATTGGGACTGAGCCTTCCCAGACAAGCCTTCGGAACGAGGTGGTGCTCTGCGCAGGGTATGCGTGGGGCTGCGAGGAGTGGGCAGGATTGAATGCTATCGATGCTGGAGAAGTTGCGGCGGAGGCGAAGCCAGCCGTGTGCGGTGAGGACGAAAGGAGATTGGAAGCCGGACTTTCGGCGGACAGCAATCCATGGCCGAGCAAGGGAGTTGATGTGGCAGATACAGACGCAGCCACCGCAGTAGAAATAGTGACGGGCGTCGATGATGCTGAAGGGTAGTTGCCAGCAGAAGCAGACCGTTGCTGCGACGAGGCGAGCGGCGGTTGACTCATGGTGGCAGCGCGGCGCTGTCCACCTTGAATCGACGCCTCGAGCTGTAAGCTACTTGTGCGTTGGACAGCGTGTGGGAAGAAGGAGGCCAAGCACTTCGAGGTCTCGGATGGGGTGGTGAGAGATGCCGTGATGGGAGAAGGTCGGAACGATGCTTCGCAGGATGCGCTTGCCAGACCAACACACGCATCACAGCGATTTCCTCAGACCCTGATTTTTGGAGCGAGCGCGGGGCCCACTGGCTGGCTCGTGCAGCTGGCGCATGCGCGGATTCTCAGGATGCTCACATACGCGCCTCTTTCAGCGATGCTGCCACAGATGAAGCAAGAGAGGCTTTGAACTGTTTACACATGATAGTTCTGAGCACTACACCGGTTGACTGGCAGGCTTGGTATTCATGATCGCTCTATCTGCTTTACGCGCGCCACTGATCGAAACAAATAGGAGAATAGGCAGCGGAGTCAGTGTCGGTCACGCTCAAAAAGACGAATCCGAGCCGACGGCCGGCAATGTACTTACGGCGATGTTGGGGGTATCCGTTCTGAAGCGCTGTGTGACGGTGCTCTTCTCGAGGCTGGTGTCGATGCCCATGCGGTGGCTCAAGAGACCGGCGTGGGCGATCATGATGCCGTTGTCGATGCAGAACCTTTCGTCGGTGGCAAACACACTGCCGCCCCTCTCGCTGGCCATGACGCCCATCATATGTTGGAGGCGCTGGTTGCTGCCGACACCTCCGACGATGAGCACTTCTTTGGATCCAATGTGCGCCATGGCGCGTTCTGTGATCTCGACGAGCATGGAGAAGATGTGCTCCTGGAGCGAGAAGCAGAGGTCAGCAGCGGTGATAGTGTCGACAGTCGAGTCGAGCTGGGCGACGCCCGACTGGGACACGTCGACATCCGCATCGGTTGGCGCTGGAGCATCATCTTGCTCCTCAGCTTTGCTCTGAGTTTTGGCATCGGATGACGATGCATCAGCCATGTTGACGATGTGCTTTCCGCCTCCTTCACCCGTCCAGACTTCGCCGTTTGCCAGGCTGCCGACAGGCAATCCGCTGTCTGTGTTGGACTCGAGGTTGGGTTTGAATCGTTTATCGCGCGTGTACGCCTCGGTGGCGCTCAAGATACCGGCAAGGCTGACGTCCATTCCCTTCGTAGTGTAGGGAAGGGGTACGAGCCTGGTGCCGCGCTTAGCCTCCTTCTCGATGTTCTGGCCTGGGCTGGGGTCGTTGCTGAGTCCGATAACTCGCGCGAAGCGATCCAGGCAGTTGCCGACGGCGATGTCGAGTGTCTCTCCAAAGATGCGGTACCTCTGTGCTGAATAAGCAATCACCTGGGTATTGCCACCAGACACGTAGAGGACGACGGGATTGTGCGCTCCCGTGATGGTCCTTCCCATCTCGATGTGGCCTACGCAGTGGTTGACGCCTACAAGCGGCTTCTTGTACATGAGTGCCAGCGTCCTTGCTACGATGGCGACGCTCTGCAGAGGAGCACCCATGCCGGGACCTTTAGTGTAGCAGATGCAGTCAACTTCGGCGAGCGACTTGAGTCCTGAGCGGCGCACGGCTTCGGAGATGACGCGGATGATCCATTCCTTGTGGTGTTTGGCAGTGTCGCTGGGCTGGAAGCCGGAGCCAGGGGGCGTGACGTAGGTGTGTCGTACATTCGAGAGGATTTCGACCTGTCCTACCGAACGAGACGAGATCGAGGAAGGTGAAGACGACGAAGACGACGGTGCCGAAGGGTCGAAAGGCTTGTGCAGAACGATTCCGGCGCCGAGCTTGTTCGCGCTGCCTTCCAAGCCCAGGGCCAGATACGGCCTCGTGGGATACGGCAGCGGGTCTGGCTTTCGAACGCGAGTCCTTGAAGGCATGTTTTCTGTAGCGAGATATGAAACAACTGGCAGAGGCGGTGTGGAAGGGAAGCGGAGACGGATAGGAAAGAGTGTGTATGAGAGCTGCCTCCGAGTCCCGAAGCGCAACCAAATTTTTCGGCGGTTCAGCCGTACAGGAAGCTAAGCCTGCTGCACTCAGGTGGCGAGAGGCGTCGGGAAGGATTCGCTCCTCCACTCGGCCATTCTTCACATCCGCACCCACCTCTCGCATCCCTACTGTTCTTCACTTGCCATTGTCGGCTCTCCCGGTATGCCGTGCCCGCAGCCTGACGATCCGGCAGCCGTCACCGCACCTGAGCCTGCCCAGGCAACGGTGTGTGTGCGCTGCAAGGTGAATCCGGCCGTCGCCATCTTCCGCGATTCGATCTACTGCCAATCATGTGGTTTGGCCGTCTTTGACCAGAAGGCCAAGTCCGGCCTCGAGTTCGTCCGCGGTGCCGGTCTGGCAAAGTACGTTGCTGCCGAGAAGGCCAAGGCTAGCGCCAACCACCCGTCTTCGGACGTCCCGCCTACATTATCGGCCACTTCCGCACAGCACGCCACGCAGTCGTCGAAGGCGATCAGCAACGGTGCCGGCAATGCCGAAGTCAACGTCTCGGCCAACATCGCAATCGCGCTATCGGGTGGTCCCAGCTCTCGAGCTCTGCTCAGAACAGCAACCCAGTACTTCCGCCCCGAATCTTCGTCTGCCGCCCCGCGCCGCAAGGGCCGCGGAGCAAAGCACGACACCCAAGACGCGGCCTCTGCCTCAGCTTCTGCAGACAGCGGACGTAGAAAGAACGCGAATGCGAATGCGAGTGGACGCTTCAACGAGATTGGTAAAATCTTTGTCTTTTATATCGACGACAGCGCCGTCCTTCCTGGCGATGCGGAAGACCGCACCGAATCCGTCCGTAGCATGGTCGAGCAGGAAGGCTGTCCTGACTTGCACTTTGTTCCGCTCAAGATCGAAGACGTCTATGGCCATGTCGACAAGGAGGGTAGCCTGGAGGGCGTGCCATGGAAGACGCTCGACGACGATGCACAGCTACTCTCTCGCGCACCGGTGCCGGTGACCAACCCGAGGCAGGCAATCAAGAGCCTCTTTTCCGCGCTCCATCCTTCCTTTACCCCGCGCACTGCGGCGTCTTCCGCACGAACACGGCTCGAAGACTTGCACCGTGTCCTCATTCAAACGCTACTTCGCCGCGCTGCACGTCAGTACGACTGTGCCGCATTGGTGCTTGGCGACAGTGCGACGCGCATCTCGATCCGGCTCATCGAGGATCTTGCCAAGGGCGCGGGCCACAAGCTCGCGGTTCAGGGCAGCGATGCTGCGTGGATCGACGACACGCTCGTCGTTCGACCTCTCAAAGGCCACCTAACGCAGGAGGTGCTCTTCTACACTTCGGCGCTCGGTCTCGATTCGCTCGAAACCGAACAGCATATCGTCCCGCCTCTCGTGTCCACGGCCGACATCCTGGCGAATCGCGACGCCAACGTGCCTACGATGGACAAGAGCTCCATCGCACGTCTCACCGAGACTTTTATCCTCAACCTCGAGAAAGGCGTGCCGAGCACGGTGTCGACGATCGGCAAGACTGGCAGCAAGCTCGTGCTCAACCCAGCCTCCGATTCCACAAATGCGCAGAATGCAGCGCATTCTACGAGCGCGTTCCAGCACGTCGGTCCGAGTGTGTCGCTGCGTTCACGGGATGCGGCGGCAACAGCGGACAAGATGAGTGCGCTGACGCTGAACGAGGCGCCAGAGCCACGCATCGGATCGAGAGGAATCAAGCTGGCTCAGGCGAGTGCCGGATGTTTCAGATGGAGCACGCACGGTGGTTGTGCGCTGTGTGGCATGCCGTCGCAGCAAGGCGCAAGGCATTGGAAACGCAACATCACCATCTCCAGCCTCGCCGAAACCGCCCCCACCCAGCCTCAGGAAGGCACGCGCGATGCAGAGTGGATCGAGCTCTCGGATCATCTCTGCTACGCATGCCTGCTGGTTCTTGCCACTCCCACTTCCAACAACGCGGCCGAGGAATTGCCCCTGCTCCCTGCGTACGTTCTCGACCACATCATCCGCTCTCAAGACCCAGCGAACACCGAAAGCAGCGTGCCACAGCAGAATCATGAAGCTGTTCACAGTATCGATTCCATTTCGCGCGACCCAGCTCTCAACGGCCGCAATGCACACTGCGCCAGCACTACCCCGCTCCAGCCCCTCAATAGGGCCCAGATCAAGGCCCAGATCAACGATTTTCTGCTTCCGGATGCCTGATCATCTAAAACTGCAATGCAACTTGTACCACCAGCACACTCGCTCGCACCAACGATTCGATTGAGTCTTCCGCTTTGTATTTCTCCATGTCCGAGTCTAAGTTATGCTCTATCTCCTGGCTCGCCGCTAGTCTCTACGGAGCTTCGCCCTAAGCAGGACCTGCGTTGCCACCTCCGCCTCTTTGCGAAGCTGATGGCGGAGTGTCCATGTTTGGCGGCAGCCCATAATTCGGGCTGAATTGTCCGCCTGGGCTGCTTGACCACCCGGTGGCCTGCATGTTGAGCAATGCATTGGTGTCTCCATTTCCTCCTGCCGGCGTCGAGTTGGTATACTGCGACAGATCGACGTCGTCCAGGCCCATGTTCATCGGTCCCGGCGCGCCCGAGTTGGGCGTGATGGCATCCGAAAACGGTCCGTCGAAGAAATCGCTCGACAGCGCACTGTTGCCGCCCAGCTGTTGATCCGACGCCTGCAGCTCCTCGAGCACCTGTTCAAAGTTGTAATCCGGCGCGGCAGCTTCGAGCTCGTAGTCGAGCTCGTCGTCGTCCTCCTCGTCCTCTTCGTATCCATCGTCTTCGGCCTCGTCGTCCGAGTCCGAGTCAGAGTCAGAGTCGCGGTGGAACTGCTGTGCGAAGGCCAATGCGCGCGTATCCTCGACCGACTCCAGCGCTTGTTCAAGCGCGCCTTCGACGTGACGAAGCGTGTCGGTAGATCGGCGTCGCTGATCGTCATCAGAATCATCTTCCTCCTTGTCCACTTCCTCTGCTCGCTGAGCTAGTCGAAGGGCCACATCCTTGGCAGTGAATGTCTGCTCTCGCTGCAGTTCGAGCGAGTCCGGTGAGCCTTCTCTCTCCTCGCGTACAAGCGGGTCACCGTACGTGACAGAAGCAAAGGAGACACCCCCGTCTCCTCCAGGCCCAGCTCCGCTCGAAGCCGGTTGAGATCGCGGGTTGGCTGTGGCGGATTGTTGCTCGTGCCGTTGCTGCTGCTGGTGCTGCTCTTGTTGTCCCTGTTGCTGCTGCTGTTGCTGAGACGACGCACTAAGCGCGTTCATTTGACGGAGCATAGCTTGATCGGCGGCCTGTTCTCGTTGTGAGAACCTGATGCCGGACAAATCACTCGACATTTGGCCATGTTGAGGCAAAGGCAGCTGGGCAGCACTTGAGCTCGGAGCCTCGCCAGTAACAGCGGCCGTGGTTCCGTGATGAAGATCGCCTGCCCATGGATGGTGTGAGAGGGGCAATGAGGCGAGCAGCTCGTTCATGTCGTCGCCTTGGAGCCCTGAATCCGAAATGCTGCCGAGGTCGGCCCAGTCCACATCCCACTGCGCCATGTTGTTTGCGTCAACAAAGTTCTGCAGGGGGTTCACCATGAAGTCGCCGTCGCGCATCTGCGATGGCTGGTTAGCGAAGGGCTTGCCTGCGTCCTGCTGAACAAGGTTTTGCTGCGCGAACGGATCTGCGACGCTTGACGATCTGCGGGACCCCGCTGCCGAGGAGGCGGACGAGTCAGAGGCCGCGCTCATGGCACCCGCCATGAAGGCGTTGGAACCAAATCCGGTGGGCGAGGTGATGCCTGGCTGACCACCAAAGTTCAGTCCAGGTGCAAACATGTTCTGCGCGTTGGCCAGGAAGCCAGTGGACCCCGACGCGTTCAAGCTGGTGCCAGAGATGTCGCTGGCGCTCGAGCTGTACGCCGACCACGACGAAGGTGCTTGCAAGGCAGCACGGGAATCGTTAAGATTCATCGAGGTGTCGTCGGGAACCATGGCCTGGGAGCTGGGGTCCAGCCAAGCCAGGACGTTGGATGGAACGGCGTTGGTTTGAGGGATCGGCGGGATCTGTGCGTTGGTCGGCGGCGGTACTGGACCTCCCGCCGGTGACTGGTGCTGGCTCGAAGATTGAGACTGCGGACGAGAGTGCGAAGCCGATCCTTGGTGTGCATGACCGTGCGCGTGACCGTGAACGCCATGCATGTGTCCGTGGACGGAAGGCAGACGTTCGAGGGCTGAGCTCTTGCCCGTGCGGGAGGCGTGGCTCCTTCTCTTGTGGTGGCTTGGGTCGTGGATGGCATGTTTGCCCGCCTGTCTACGAGCATCGTCTGCAGAGGCTGCCTTGGCATGCGCGGACGCGGTCGATTGGTGCATCTGGACAAAATTCTGCTGGTGCGATAGGTCGGACTCGCTAGCACTTGGAGGAGTGGCTCGCTCGCGAATGCTGCTCGTCTCGGAAGTCGTTGAGGCGCCCTCGAGACTGGCTTGCTGGAGCTGCTCGAAGAGGCTGTTGATGGACTGACCAGTGACCATGTCGGATGCTCGGAGTGGCACGTTGGATCCGGGAAGGGGAGCTGTGTTGGACGAGAGGAAGGGTGGCCTGGGCTGCATGTTTTGCGGCTGTTGCTGCTGAAGCTGCATCGCCAATGCCTGTCCAAAGCTCTGACGTGGGATGTTGCCGCCCATCGAGTTGGAGCGACCGAGAGCACTGCTGGCGCCGCTCGAAGGACCCGAGAAGAGTGGCTCCTGACCGCCGTCGGTGAGATTGCCCTGGTCGGTGAAATAGCTGTAGTCGGTGAGATTGCCGTGATCGGTGAGGTGACCGTCGCTGGTGGCATCGCTCAGGGCGTAGTCCGCTCCGCGCCATCCGCCTTCGGAGAGGCTGTGGTCCGAGAGTGCGCCGGTCAAGCGATTCGTTCTCGCTGCGTGACCCTCGCCTGGTTTGGCTGCGCTCGGCCCGCGATCCTTGCGTGCCTTGGAAGGACGCGGCTTGAAGCCAGCGCGTTCGTAATCTTCCGGAAAAGCATTGCGGAAGCGGTCGCGCAGGTCGATGGCGCGCCTCTGACCATTGAAGATGGGGTCCTTGGCTATCAAGGCCCAATGAGAGCCGTATTGCTGGTAGCCTGCGCGGAGAGCCGCGTCCTCTTCTGCGGTGAACGGTCGTCGCTCCTTGGTTTTTCCCTTTTCGAAGATGCTCTTTCCCTCGGCGTCACGTCCTCTGACCGCCTTGCTGAGATGCGTCTTGGCATTGGGGTACATCTCGTGATAGGCGTCGGGGAAGTAGGTTCGGAATCGATCCTTGAGGTCACCTGCGGTCCTGTCGCAAAAGAGGCCCGAAAGCGCTGGATCGGAGAGGATCTTCTTCCAGTTTCCCACGCCGTGCTTGTTGCATCCATCGACCAATGCCTGCGTCTCTTCAGCGGACCAGCGATGCTTCTGACTTCGGTGGCTTCCCGAGGCTTTGCGTCCGACGGATGATGGCCTGCGAGAGCCGGCTGCTGATGTGGATGCGCTGTTGTCAGCATTCGGATCGCCCGACGCCGACTGCGCGCTGCTGGATTGGTAGCCAGAGCCGGGCTGGTCGGCGGAAGCCGACGCGGACAGAGGCGATTGGCTTCGCATGTCGAAGCGTTGCTGTGCTGCCAGATACAGTCGGGCATTCTCCTGTGGCGACTCGGCCTTTAGGTTCACTTGTGCTGCAAAGTCGGGGTTGTTGGGCGAAGCGCCGTGGGAGCGGCTAGGGTCGCTGTTCTGGTGCGGCGACGGCACCTGAGGCTGATTTGGCGAGGGTATTTGCGACTGCATCTTGGTATGGAGTAGGCTGGCCAAAGCTTGAGCCAAAGTAGGTCTATGGGAACGGCGGATGTTTTGCCGAGACTACCGCTGCTGATCGTGCTTCTGAGGGTCCGAGAAGTAGAGCAGCACGAGTCGGCCCAATTGGAGACCGAGCTCGCAGGTCGGCAAAGGTCAACAAGCTAGGCGCCAGGGTGGCAGGGCCAAAGCTCAATGCAGAGGCAAGCCTCAAAGAGACAATCGAGCTAAGACGGAAGCTTGAGCTGCATTTGACACGGATCCAATCGACGCAGCGGAATGAAAAAGACGACGGGGGGCGAACGAGCTGGCCCGAATGTAGCAGAAATGTTGCAGCCTGCACTTCGAGGCAGGTACGCGAGGAGGCAGGCCCACTTCGGCTGGCGGCAACTTGTGGCGAAGAAGGTTAGGATGGAGGTCGGTGACCAAGCGGCGGTCGTATCGCGGTGCCGTGTCTTGAGAGCATAGAGATGACCATAAGAAGATCGCCCGACTAGGCTGCTCGGCAGTCTCCCTCACTCGTCCAGCTTCCTAGCTTTCTCGGCGTGCGTGAGCTGAAAACGGGTGAAATACAACGCCCGCCTGCAGCCAAGCCCAAAATCGCCACGGATCCAAGGGTGCAACCACGAAACGTGCCGTCGCGAAGCCCTGAACGCCTCTTTTTTTGGTCCTCCCCTTTGTCGCGGCTTGGGGACACGCGCGACGCCAGTCGGTGACTGGACGGCATGCAGCACCAGATAGAGTAGTCCGCCTTTTTGGTGCACGCGCGCTGCGGAAATTTTGATTGAAAATCTCAGCCTCGGTTGCGGTGATGGCGACTGATTGGCTCGGTCAACTGGTGGGTCTAACATCGCTGTCTTGTCGCGCGACTCATGGCTCGCCTGTGCCTGTCCTTTGACTCTGATTGACTTTGACTTTAGCTCGGGCCCTGGCTCACCAACTGCTTGACTCTATCCGCCGGCTGCGGTGCGACATCTGTGAAGCCTCTTCCCGACCACTCGTCTTCCGTTGACTGGACGCTAGTCGACATTCGATAGCAGTTCAACAACGCACAAACACGATGATCGAAATGAAGTCATGGTGGTAAACTCGATGGACGCAGTGGGACCCGAAGCTAAGCAGGGGGAGCCTACTCTGAGGCCACACCGGCATACAGGGAGCATTCCGCGCCGGCCCCCCTCGCCGTAGTGGGACTTGCACGTTGTGCGTGTGTATCTGTCTCATCTTCCCCGCCAGAAATTGAGATGAGGCATGTGAAGCAGGCACGATGCCGAAGCTCGCTCTACTCTGTGGTAGCTGTGGAGCCTATGAATCAAGCACGGCTCGTACGGCAAAGGCACGCTCGGTCTTTAGTGCTTGAAGATGAAACCGAGGACGGCACCGCATTGGACGACCCCGCTACGTGACTGCTGCCTCTTCTCATCTCATCATACCACCAGCATCCCGTCTCCTATCTGTTTGTCAGCTCACTAGCTTTCTGTAGGTGGACTGTTCGCAGGCATCCGTACTTGACACGGCATTCTGGAAGAAGCAAGCCGCGGTGGTGTCCAACGTGGGCGGTTGGAAGACTTTCGCGATGGCGCTTTTGGACGTAGCTTACGACCTGGCCAGGTGGGCAATTCCAGACTTCCACAGTAAGACGCCGTACGATCGGTCCAATGTATGGACAATCGCTGCACCGATTCTGATCATTGTGATTCAGATTCACCTGCTGCTGCGATACAGCCCTAGCACCACGCTTCCGCTGAGGGCTTCGCTCATCCCCGTCGCCACGATCTTTGCGCTCAGGTGTGCGTATGCCCATTACCACACGGAAACAGGTGCGGACCAGCTGAGCGGTCGAGGTCAACATGCCAACATCGCAATCGGATGCGGCGCCATGTGCTTGATCATCTGGACCTTCCACTGGGGCCTCGTCTGCCAACGCCCTAGGCTCAAGATTGCTCGAACAGCCGCCGTCGGCAACGCAAATAGCGCCGATGCGTCTGGTCGCAAGGCCTCTGCAGTCGAAGAGCTTCCGCTCAACTTTCCAGGCACTCGTGTGCCTCTTGAGCTGGACCTCCTTCTGGGACTGAGGGCCATTGGTTGGGAGCATGGCATCAAGGACGGTGCGGCAGCGCTTCCTGTGCCCTCCTTCACTCTCCGACAGCGCTGGCACTGGGTACTGCGGACACTCGCACCGGTGCCTCTCTACTATTTGCTGTACGATGTCATCTTCGCTCTCATCGGAGACGAGCGCTTCAACGTCCACGCTGGTTCGACCACAGGCGGCAGCATCTGGGACTATCGTGCAGGATCCTTTGGTGCAGCCGGTCCGTATTTGATCTGTGCTGCATACGGCATCACCTTCACCAGCTGTATGTACCTGCAGCATGCCATCGTTGCTTCCATAGCGGTCGGTCTGTTCGGCGACCTGCCGTCGCGATGGGATCCTCCGGCTTTCAGGCAGCCGTGGCTGTCTACGTCGGTGCATGAATTCTGGAGCAAGCGATGGCATCAGTACCTGCGCTTCTCGTTCCTGGCCGCAGGCTTTTGGCCGGTCAGGTCTCTCGTCAAGGGCATGCTGGGGAGGCGTGCCGCTTACGCAGTAGGCACATTCGGCGCCTTTGCAGCCTCAGCCGTTGTCCACCATTTCGGCTGTGCCGCTGTGACACCGAGGCACAATCTGGGTACGCCCGAGGTCGCCATGTTCTTCATCATGCAGCCGCTGGCGATCTTCGGCGAGCAGCTGTGGCAGCATTGCACTGGATGCCGCGTTCGTGGGCTGTTCGGGTGGCTCTGGACGATGACCTGGATGCTCGCAACCGCTCCTCTTCTTTTCGACGTAAGTTCCCTTGGCTTCTGGTTGCAAGAAAGGTTGGGCTCTGCAGGACTGACTTGACCATATTACACCGCAGACTCTCAATCGAGCTGGCATGCTGTCTGCACAGAGCATCTCTCTTGATCTCACGCAACGCCACGCTCAGCGCGCCCTCGACTGGTGGGACCACTCTACGTCCAGATAGACAAGCAAAAGTGCAGTAAGTTATTGGACCACGCCGGTAACGCTCACCAACACATCGACGACATCAAGCATGCGCATGGCAGATGTGGCGGTACAATTACAAGTGGTATTACATGTGCGATGCAGTGCGAAACAGGCGAGAGTCATTGGCACTGGAGGAGACGAGACTCCTCGTGGGTATCATAGGAAAGTGAAGTTGCCGTAGCGAGCAGCGCCGTGGCGGAAGATGCTCAGATGTCGACATAGCCAGACGCGCCTTCCGCGCCTGCACCGTAGCCCGCACCGGTGGAGTCGAAGGGGTCTTGGCGGCCAAACCCGCCGACATCGACGGTGCCTGCTCCGCTCATCTGAACTTCGGTGCGCCACGCGCCCTTGAGCGAACTGATCTGCGCGATGAGTTTGGTGCAGCCCTGCTTGAGGGCGTCGGTCGGTGTTATCGATCCGTCCGTCTGGATCTTGACAAACACCTTGGGCTCGAGCGGATGTGGTACCTTGTACCCACAAAACAAGACGGCGGGGTTGGCGAGTACGGCATGGCGCAGCATGTTGCCGAGCGTGTGGTCCTCCTTGTTGAACCAGAACGTGGCGGCGTTGGGGATCTTGGTGTCCTCGACGATCTCGACGCGTTTCTCGTCCGGACCGAGGATGAACAGGTCGAAACGGTTAGGAGCGTTCGTCATGTTGGGCCACAATCAATCTATCGATCAGGGCAGGCGATGAACAAGAAGTCGAGTCAGTTTCCCGTTCCGCACAGCTGCGGCTGCGATGAGCAGAGGCGGACAGAGGACAACATCGCGTGCGCAGCTGCTTTGGCTCATCTACCGTTGTAGTCTAGGAATCAGTGGACGCCCCAGACCCTCTCGACACACTTGTCAGCGTTTGAGAGGTATCGTGATGAGCGTCCTCAAACAGTGTGAATATAGTGTAATCTTTGCCGTCCGCTGCGCGTGTGCGAGTGTCTCTCTGCTCTCGATTCTGTTGTCCTCTGCCGTTCGTCCAGCTCGAATAAGAAGCGTCGAGCTTACCTTTGAAACGGAAGCCGCAAGCTTGCTGAGGGTGCAGGGGGAGCCCGACGCCTGAAGGAGGGTAATAGTTGGGGCGAAGAGGCGATGTGACGACCTTGACTCGGCAGAGTACAAGGGTGGTGGAAGAGAGGAAGAGAGTTGGTCGAGGAAAACGTAGTGTGGGCTTTCTCGAACTTCTGCAGGCGACGAAAACTTTGGCGGACGCTGGATGTGATGAATGGAAGGACGAAGCGAAGAGGCCGAGGGGCGTCTTTCTGATTGGATGGTGGCAGCTCCAGAAAATGCGATCGACACGCGAGCAAAGGGTCACGCTTTTCTTCCTGCTGCGGGCCGTGAAGGCAGAGCAATCACGCTCTCGCACGACAACCTGACGTAGGGTCACTCACTCTAACATTTTCGAGCGAATTTCCGGCAAAGCGGAGCCGACTCCGGATGCGAAAGTCGCGCATCGAAACGAGAGCCATCCACTGGTGCGTTGAAAGCCCGGGGCACCCCACACTTGGCCGCACTTGCTGCGCAGCATCTCTCCACCTTCACCCATCACTCGCTTCTTGCCCGTTCGCAAGCATCCACCATAAGCACGTCGGTAACCACGCTCGCCTTGCAACAAACTCTCCGGCCAAGATTAGGTCAAGCGAAACGTCGGCAACGGCTTCTCCCTCCTCAACCTCATAGGTAGACTGGACTGCGGTCGCTCGCCCAGATGTCGGACCCATCCACCTCAGCAGTTGGCGCCCACCAGTCGCAGGTGGCCTCGGGCCCCGTGCGTCCGGACATGGTGGCAAGCGCCATCAGCTTTCTGACGGATCCTAAAGTGCAGTCGTCGACCATGTCGCAGAGGGTCAGCTTCCTCGAATCCAAGGGCCTGCGTCCCAACGAGATCGACGAGGCCATGCGCCAGGCTGGCCAATCGCAAGTGTCTGGGCCCAGTGGGTACACTTCATACGCAGCTGGCCCTCCCGCACCCTACTACGCTGGACCACCACACGCAGGTGCCTACCCAGGCTCCGCACAGGCGCAGCAGCAGGGTCGAGACTGGCGCGACTGGTTCATCATGGCTGTGGTATCCGGCACCATCGGCTACGGAGTGATCTCCCTCGCCAAGAAGTACCTGATGCCGCACCTCCAGCCGCCCAACGCCAACGTGCTCGAGGCCGACCTAGACTCGCTCACAGCCAAGTACGATGAGGTGGCGAGCCAGCTGCAGGCGCTGGATGCGCAGACGCTTGCGGTCAAGCAGGGTCTCGACGAGCAGAAGGCCGAGGTGGAGAAGAGCATCAAGGAGGTGGAGGATTGCGTCAAGAGCGTGCGCGAGAACGAGAAGCGCCGCGACGGCGAGCTGGACCGCATCCGCGACGACGTCGAGGGCATCCGCAAGGAGCTCGGCAGCCTTTTCGAAAAGTCGAAGCAGGCGCAGACCAATTCGCTCTCGGAGCTGCAGTCGGAACTCAAGTCTCTCAAGTCGCTGCTGGTCTCGAGGGGCACTGTGGGCGGGCCCAGCGCTGGCATGCACGGCGGTGTCGCGCCTCCACCGCCTCGCCCATACGGTGTAGGCTACGGCGCGGGCTCGTATGGCTCGCCCACGATCGGTACGCCGACTGGCGATGCGAGCCCGCCTCACATTCCCAAGCCTTCCATTCCTGCATGGCAGCTGGCAGGTGCCGGCTCGTCAACGAGCGGCACTGCGACACCTAGCAAGGCACCAGAGGTCGAGGCGACCAAGTCTTCGGAAGCAACGATGGCGGACCCCGCCGAGGAGATGTCCAAGAGCGAAGGCAAGACAGCCGAGGCAAGCAGCTGAGGCGTTTCCAAACATAGCCCTGACGTTTTGCTACTGTAGCTCCTTTATTCAATCACATATCTGTGTCGTTTGCATACATTACCTGAACCTTTCGTTTGCCTTGTTTGTGACCTCGGTCTGCACGGCCGAACTCAACTTGTATAGCGTGCCTGCCGCAAGGCTGCATTGCTGGATCACAAGGTCGGGCTGAGCCCGATTCCACCGAACCTTACACTAGATCGGAGCGGCCGAAGGTGGTGTGATCTCGACCATGCTGCTGCTCCTCCACTTTGCGAGCTGTGCATGCAACTCATCGTACGATCTTGCATGGACTAGCAGCAGTGCGTGTGGGCGGCCGAGGGAGGTGCGGAAAAGGGGTCAGTTCGCGGGCAAGGCCCGAAATGGCGCCGAGGCGCAGTGCGGACGCACGGTGGCTCGCTCGCGTGGTCGGATGTGCAATTCCAGGGTGCGTGGAGCAAGAACCGTGTGTTGGCCCCTGACCGCAGGCGGCCAGTGCGCTCGCTTACGCCAGGAAGGGAAAAACAGGGTTCAGGCTGTTGGTCCCCCACCCGACAGCTGCTGCACTGGTGAAGTGGACGGGCAGCTCATCTTTATTGGCTTCCAGCGTGGTCTCGGGTACGGTTCCGTGCGTTTAAGGGCATGGCGTGCAGCTTCATACAGTGGACCTTCTTTCTGCCCCTCATCACGCCGTTGGTCGAGTGGCGTCCGCAGTGATTTGGCGCTCGAACCTATCAGCAACGGCCTCATCACCACCACCGTCATCTCTACACTTTTGATCAACAGCCAAAACGATTCGCATACAGCATCATCGCCGTACAGCTACACTTCCATCGTGCACGGCAACCCCCCATGGGAATCGTCACGATGCCGTCGCTCTCGACCAACAAATCCATCATCCCTAAACGGCCGCAAATGGGTAAGATCAAGTCTTGGTCCGCCGGTCTCGGCGCCAAGCTCTCGGGCAACAGCGGCGACAAGCAAGACATCGCCTCCGAGGTGGAGCAGCGCAAGAAGGGCATCGACAGCCTCTACAATTCCACCGAAGCATACTGGTCCTACCTCGGCAAGAAGAAGCCCGTGCCCTTCGACACGACGTCGCTGCCCGTGGACGAAACTTCCTCGGTGGCGAGCAATGCGGTTTCTACCAAACCCGAGGGCAAGATGTTGCCCGTCGAGGCCCTTGGCCTTGCTATGACCTCGTTCGGCGCCGCTTTTCCAGAAGGCTCGGCGTACGGCGCCTGCTTAGGCCTCCTTGGAGAGGCCCACGCCAAGCTCGGCTTCCTCCAAACCACATTCACCAAGGATACCTCGCACATCTTCCTGGCACGCATCGCGCGCTCCAAGGCCACCCTCGACTCTTTCACCGCCGCGCTCAAGAAGCTCGACAGCGCTACCGCTCGGCTCGAATCGGCACAGTCCAAGGTGCAGAAGAGCAAGAAGGAGAAGCGCGAGCTCGAGGAGGAGCTGCGTCTCGCCAAGGCCGCCTACGACGAGGCTGTCACCGATGTCGAGGCCCGCGGAGAAGCGATCCAAGATGCAGAGTACGACGACTGGCAGTGCCTCACCACCTACATGCAGGCGCAGCTCGACTACATTGGCCAAGCGCACGCAGTCATGGAGCAGGTCAAGGCCATGTGGGCCGATGCGCCAGCCCCGTCTCGTTCGGGATCTTCCACCCCACTCACTCGTCCGCGTTCCATGTCCGGACCAAAGCTTCGACCAACAATTTCGCGTCGTTCGTCCGCCAAGGACGCGATCGATATCTCCAACTCCTCGAGCCGATTCGCATCCAGATCGTCGCTCAGCCTCAACGGCAGCGATCGACCTTCTTCGGCTACCGACGACTCGAAGCGAGACAAGGACAAGGAGAAAGACCAGGAGAAGGACAAGAAGAACCGCCTGCGCATGCCCTCGTTCAGCGGCGCTGGGGACACCGTCGCTTCCGTAGCTTCCGGCATCGGATCGTTCGGACGCTCTAAAGGATCCGCTCTCTTCGGCTCGAATGGTGAAGCGTCCAGCAGCGACAAGGAGCGCGAGCCGAGCAAGTGGAACTTCATGGCTCGCTCCAAGAAGGAACCCGGTTTCGTCTCGATGGACCACGCCGACAAGGTGCAGACCAACGGTGACGAAATTCACTCGGGCCGGCCACCAGCTCTGCCTGCACGCGACTATGTGCGGCCATCTGTGTCCGCCCAGGATGTTCACCTGGGCGACCACGACGGCAGCGCCGTCAATGGCCATGGCACCGCCTCGCCTGACTTTAGACTTTCTCGCGCCGACTCGGACGACGAGGACTACGGGCGTGATCACGATGCGTCCCCCTTCTCGCCCGACACGGATGGGATGGACTTTTTGGACGCCGCCCAGCGCAACCGCTCGACCCACGACACCATCCACGAACGCGGCGAGTCGCAGCTCAGCGCCGAAGTGCACATGATGGACAGCACTTTCTTGGGGCCATCCGGGGCGGTCCAGCCACACTCGCTGTCGCTGAATCACACGGGGCTGTCGGCGTTCTCGGATGCCGCGGATCCGTTCGGCGGGTCGGCGATGTCGCCTCAGCAGACAGGTGGACGATCCGACGAGTCAGAGGCATCCACGGACGATGAGGAAGAACGCCAGGGCCTCACATCTGGCAGCTTGGTCGACAGTACGGGCGCAAGGAGGCCCGGCATGCAACCGAGTTCGTCATGGGTCTCGTTCAAGGGCGCGTCGACTGCAGCTAACGGTGCTACGAGCAACGGTATCTCGGGCAGTCCGTCACAGCGCGGACCTCCGCCTCCGATCCCTCCGAGCTCGTCTTTCCTTTCAAAGTCCAAGGCGAGGTTGGCTCCTCCGCCGCCTCCTCTGCCGACCAGAAACAGCTCCTAAACATGATAACCAAGCGACTTCAAACGTACATCCGCATCGCATTTCAGCATTTCAGCAAGTCACCCTCTCGTGTCATCGTCACATTATTACGGACTTTTTCTTGCTCATCAGCATTCTTTTGGGTGATAAGGTGTGCCGTTCCGATGAAGGCGATGAAAGTGGCTAAGAGGCAGGATTAGAGAGGGGCAACCGGTTGCGGACGAGATTGGCCCTGCGGATGGCTTCGAGGCATTTGCCTACTGCGTCTACATCGCTGAGCAGCGTGACGTGGCGGTGGGCGCTTTCAACAATGCCCTCGCCGTCGAACCTCATGCGGTACCGATCCATCTTGAGTCTGGCTTTTCCCGGCGGCTTGGACGTGAAAGGCGGGCCTTTGCCAATCTTGTCATGAGGCAGGATTTCGGCCTCAGAACGTTTGGTCAGGAGGGTGGACCAGCGACCGGGGAGAGAGGTGGCGGAACGACGGGTGATGACGCCATCACCTGCGGCGTAGGTCATGCGCGAGTAGTCGCCCGCGCGCACATCGTCTTTCCATCCCTGCGTCTCCGTGTCCTCGCCACCGTATGCTGTGTCGACACCCACGAGAGCGCCGCGGACACACGGCGTTCGTCCCGAGGTCATGATCATCAGAGGAGGATAATGGCCGGCGGCGTGCTTGGAGGGATCGAAGCCGGTCTCGATGTCCGCCCAGAACTGACGAACTTCTCCGAGCGTCCGCTCGAGGTAGCTCCAGCTCTGCGCGGGGTAGTCGAGCGAATCAAAGGCGGGAGCAGACGAGTCCGATGACGTCGAGTCGTTGCGCGGCGCACCTTGTCGGTTCTCGGGTTGCAGAGCGGCCTGCTCGTCAGGCGAAGCAGCGACACCTGCTTGGCCGGTCAGAGCAGCACCATCAGTAAGGCCTTCCATGAGACCCATCGTAAGACCGTTCGGTTCAGCACGTTCGCTCGAATCGGGCGATCCGATATTGTCAAGCGTTTGCTTATCCTCAGCACTTGCTAGGATGGCATCGGAGGTCTCCCGCTCGAGCTTGCCCGGATCGACACCATCCTGTTCCGCAAAAGACTGGGCATGGTGCGCTTTGACACCGTTGACTGCTCCCTTGCGAGCTAGAGCGAGGATCTCCTGCCTACGTCCAATCTCGAGACAAGGGCTCAGGCCGAGCTCGTCCCAGACGTGCGGGTCGAGGAAATCAACATCCTTAAAGCGCTCGCGCTTCTGCTCTTCCATCAGCTCGTCCTCATCCTGGTCAGGTTCGCCGGCTGGAACTTCAAAGCACCGCTTGTCGGTGGGCAGGAGATAGAAGCTGCTGCGGAAGCTGAAGGTGGCTCGGGGCGAGCAGATGGTGTCATTGAACAACGCCGCATCGCCGAAGCGGAACGGACCGAGGATGTTGGGCGTGCCGCAAAAGGGGGTAGATGCGAAGACGAGACCCTCGAAGATGCGTGGGTCTTTGCAAGTCGCGAGTGCATGCAGGGCTACCAGCCCGCCCATGGAGTGCGCGACGACCTTGGCGCCTCGACGCCTGCTCGGCTCAGCTGCAGAGGCCTCGTACAGCTTTTCGAGGAATGTGACCAGTTTGCGGGATGAGAGCCCGAGAGAGAGCCGCCAGTCGTACCCCCACGAGTACACCTTTGCGTGACGTCGATTGGCGATACGCTCCTCGAGGCGCTTGCCCATGTCGACGAGCTTGCCAATGTGCGAACACATTTCGGACGAGTAGACGAGCTCCTCCGAATGCTCCTCGGCTTCGCGCGACAATCCCAATTCGAGCGTAGGCCTCCTTAGGCCAACACCGACCTTGATGGGAATCCACATCATCATGTTGGTCTCGGCATCACGCAAAACGCTGCCACGATAGCCGCCCATCAGCACCACATTGCCGGACAGGCTCTTGAAGTAGTCCGGTGCACCACTGTCCTTCTTGACGGACGGGATCGCCTCCGCTTCTAGGAGGTTCACAGACGGGGCTGCCTTTCCGGATCCTTCGGCGGCCTGAGGTGAAGCGAGAAAGTCGAACGAAGGCAGGAAGCCCCAGACGCTGTGCATGGCTTCCCTCCACTTGGACGACGATGCCGCGTGTGTGTCAGGCTGGAGCTCTTCGGCAAGGCGGTCAGGCGAAGATAGGTCCACGTGCGACGACTGGCGAGAGACCACCGCCTCGACTTGCACGGCGTCTTCCATCGATAAGCCATAGCTGAACCCAGACCTCTGTGCAGCCAGCTCGTCTCCGCCAGCATGGAAAAGCGGTACGGCATGCGGCCGTGTTGGCTTCTCCTGACCTTGCTGCCCCGTTGCGTCTGTCGTCGTGGCGGCTGCAGTCTCTGGTAGCTCGAGGTTGGTTCCCATACTCTTCCGCCTTGCCTTGGTGACGAGTTTGGAAGCAGTTGTGAACGGCTTCATCACGGTCGACACTAAGCGGCTGGATTGCGTGTCGGCCCCTTGCTCTCCTGAGGTAGAGCCGGCGCTCGTGACCTTGGTTTCGGACTGTCGTCGAGCATCCGTCTTGGAGTTGTTGATGCTCAGAATCGATCCCGATGCAGGAAGCAGTCCTCGGTAATTGGAAGACGAGCCAAAATGGGTGTCGTAGAACGCCTGCTTTGCGGTGGGGTTGCGATGTGCTGGATGGATGAACCGCATCTGCGGGTCCTTGCGCGAGGGCTTCCACGGGTACGATTCAGGATACACAAGGTCATCTGGATGGCGCTGATGATCTGTGCTGCCTCTCGAGGCGTCCATCTGCTGGAGTGCCTCTCGATGTGAGGCTTGTAGCTCATCCCCCGACGACGAGCTGCGGTTGCGCTCGTCACCGGAAGACGAGTCGGAAGAAGTGTCGTCGACTGGTGCGGCGGCGAGAGGGACTGCGCGCTTCTTTGGTGAGACCGGGGTGGACCTTGCGCCTATTGGATTCTTCGAGGAAGTAGAAGCAAGACCGTCGAGCTTGCCACCGTGCAGCTCCGACACATCGGCCGTCTGGGGTCGGCGCGGAGTGCCCGCAGCTGCATCGGTGGATACGGCCGCTGAAGGTTGGGCGACCTGATTCAGCTTGGAGGTCGAAGCCGCTGCCATTTGGGAGAACGGAAGGTCATACTTCCAACCTCGCTTGCTCTCGGGGATGAACCTGCCGTTTGCAAGCTCGGCATCTTCCGTTTCTTGTTTCGATGAAGGTGCGAGGTCTTTTCGCGTCAACATTGAGAACGAGCTTCGCTTCTTGCCCGCCTCTCCCGCACCCGACATGGCGAAATCGATTCGCAATTCAAGGCAGGATGCGGCAATGGATGGGAGGATGGATGGTGCGTGGATGGGAAGAAAAGAAGCCCCTATGATAGACGGGAAACGATCCTCCACTCTTCCGTTGGTCTAACGGGAACACAGAATCTGCGACTTAGGCAGTGTCACGAGCTTCTTTAAGGCAACGACGCACGAGAGCTTCAGCTGAAAAGCAGGACTTTGCGGTTCCCATGCAGCTGTGAACGGACCTTGTGCAAAGCTAGGTGACAATGCTGTGCTCCGTCAGCGGAAGGATGCGTGACATGAGGACCGGCACCAACGGAACGGAAAAAACGCCGCGGAGTTGCGTTACCGAAGGAAAGGAAGGGTTCGGCGGTTTTTGTCCGGCCCACACGATGCACTACCTGCATGGGCCTTTGCGGTCCATAGCCGGCGCAGAGATTGCAGTCCGGGCCACTTGGGACATGCGGCACTCCAATCGTATTCTCCGAGTCCAACCGCTTTGGCTCTTACTCTACATCAGACGATGACGAGAAGGACAGTGGCAATGCAATGTCAGCATCACCCGTGAGAGGCATGCAGGGTCTCTGCCGAGTAAGCACAGCAGCATGCCTCCACCTGCACTGCGAGAAACTGTGGTGAGGTCACACGAGAAACCGAGAGGAAATCAAGCAAGTCGTGGACAGAAAAACGCGGACAAAAAATAGGGGCAAAGAATAGATCGGTGCGCCGATCCTCTTCGATCGGGATGGGCACCCGTCCGAGCCTGTTCGCAACACCCGCCATCGATAAGCGGTGGCCTCAAGGGCTCGCGAGAGCCGGAAGGTGGCTCTGGAAAGAACAGCACATTCGTGAGGCGTAGTGAGGCGTGCAAAGAGCGAATTTGAAGATGGTATTATACAAGGAGCGGATCCATAGCATTGATGTACAAGGAAGATGAGAGGATCAAACGTGGTGAGTGGAGCTTTGTATTTCGCTAAGAGAAGCAGTAGCTGGAGAAGCAGCGATCAGCTACTGCTAGAGCAACAACATTGTCTGCGTCAATGTCGAGGCTCGTTCAGAGCAGCAGTCCGGGTTCGAGAAGCGAGCCCAATGGCAGCTAGCGGTCGGAATCGTGGCATCCTCATCGAAGGACGTTCTTGGCCTGCTATCACACCTGACGCGCAAGGACAGCTCCCGAGACTGCTGAAAGCGAGCCAAGATGCGCTTTCATCGGAAGCCGATTCGGTTGCGGACGGCGACCCTCCGAGGACGGGCATGGTGCGAGGTGCAGGGGCGCACTAAGCAGCCGGTCGGCCCTGAAGCCTGTCGGCAAAGTCCTTCTGGAACAGAGACGAGGCGCGCGCTGCGGCTACGCTGCTGTCGAAAACGAATTCTCCGAACCCGAGGTACTTCTCGAGCAGGCCCTTGGTGGTCGGCTCGGTGATGCGGTCGATATCCGGACGGAGGCCCGTCTGGCGCTTGATGCCTGCGAGCACGGTGGAGATGAGCAGCGCATCGCCTGCGTAGTGCATCAGTCGTCCCAGAACCATCTTGCTTGAGAGTCTTCTTGGCGTGAGCGTCTCGAGATGGGATGTCACGATTGAGGGGCGTCGGAGATGTGTTGGATACCGTGGTGTTGATGGCTGCAGTTGGTGTCGTCGTCTAGGGTCCTTGCCAACTGGCGCGCCGTACGGTGGAATGGCCCGTGTGTTGCGTGGCGCGAGGCACGCGCCAAAAATAGCGCGCAAAATCAAATGTAAGTTAAATGTCGATCAAACAACTGAAAACCAGGCGCCGATCTCTGTGTTGTGGGATCGCGGACTGACCAGCAGCAGATGGCGCTTTTCCGCACCGACCAAAACTTCTCGTGGACGCGATCGCGATTTGTGACAGATCCACCAACCTGCCTAGTTCGTCGCTGTTGGCAGAGTGATCTCCGACTCTCTCTGCACTACCGTGACTTTCCCGACAGACGCTTGCCAAGCAAAGCACGTACCTCACTCAGTTCTTTCTCTGCTTTCTGGCGGCCTGCGACGCGTGGTCGCATCCAAGCATGGCGTTCACATTCGGCACACCCGCATCGCAACCCGCTGCGAGCTCGAGCGGCACATCCGGCTTCTCGTTCGGACAGACACCAGCACAGCAGCAGCAGCAGCAGCAGCAGCAGCAGCAGCAGCAGAACAAGCCTGCCTCGGGCTTCTCTTTCGGCACACCTGCATCACAACCACAGGCCCAAGCCGGCGCACCCGCCGCACCGGCCACGTCGGGCGGAGGTCTCTTCGGCGGATTCGGCAGCTCACAGCCCGCAGCTGCTGCCAGCTCGAATGCCGCAGCACCTGGCACTCAGGCTCCTGCATCCACAGGCGGTCTCTTCTCGTTCGGCGCCAAGCCCGCTGGACTGACCACGTCACAGCCGCAGCAACAGCCAGCAGCCGGAGCCGCATCCACATTTGGTTCGGGGACAGGAGGGCTGTTTGGAAGCACCAACACGCAGACCACCACGGCTGGATCTGGCTTTTCATTCGGCGCGCAAAGCAACACAGCATCGCAACCACAGCAACAACAACAGCAGCAGCAACCAACCACCTCGCTCTTCGGCGCGCCGGCCTCATCATTCGCATCCACGAGCGCGCAGCAGCCCGTGGCGCAGACGCAGTTCTCGGCTCAGCCGCAACAGCAACAACAGGGCATGGCTGCTCAGCCGGACAAGAAGCTCGGCGTCAGTCTCTCCGCCAAGCTTGAGCAGATCCGCGCCGCGTGGGACACGAGCAATGCTGCGGGCTGTCGATTCGCCTACTACTTCTACAACAATGCCGGCAACGCGCAGAACCTCAGGATGATCCAAGGAAGGCGGCCGGATGCAGTTGGTCCGATGCACGACCAGCTCTGGATGGCCGCTGTGCGCGAGAACCCAGACCCCAACCGCCTGTATCCGGTGCTGGCGCTCGGCTTTAATGATCTCAAGAAACGCATCGAGTCGCAAGCGCGCGAGGCACAGCGACAGCGCGCACTGCTCGCCACACTCGCCCAGAGGCTCTCGGCGCTCGAGCAGAAGCACTCGCTTTCCAACTCGGTGCGCACGCAGGCGGCGCAGAGCCGCCAGGCGCAGCTTCACCACCGCCTCATTGGGCTGGCGGCCAAGACGCAGCTGCTCATCCCTGCGCTGCGCGGCAAGAGCATCAGCCCGGAAGAGGAACGCCTCATGGCCGTGCTCGAAGCATGCGAGGCCGAGATCACGGGCTCGTCCAATGCGCTTGCATCGCGCTCGCTCGCTCTGACTCCCGCTTCGAACGGCGGCGCAGCATCGAGTGGCTCGGCAGGCATGCACGCCACGCCAGTCCAGCACGCGCGCCTGCGCGCAAGGATCAACGAGCTTTGGGCCCAGCTCGGCGTCATCCGTGCGCGCCGCGAGATGCTCGCGCGCGAGGGCAGGAGCGCCACCACCGAGTGGGCCGTCGTCGATCAGTCCGGCCTCGAAAACGTAACACGCATCCTGGCACAGCAGCAGCAGGGCCTCAACCACCTCAGCTCCACGCTCGAGGCAGACACAAAGACCATGGACACCATCACCACCGGCCTCACCGGCGTCAAGCTCGTCGGCGTCTCAAGATGAAGCCCACCTTCCTCCATCGTCGTGTCTCGCGAATTTCAATTGGTACGATCATCATTCTTGCTCGCCGTGTGTCCGTGTGTGCGAGATGTTGTCATCTGTCATTCGCGCAAAGGGAATTAAAAAGGTGCAAAGCCGGTGAAAGCCACCTGGCCGATGTTGGCCTTGGCATCGGCGCGGGTGAGCTTGCCGGTCTTTGAGTCGCGTTCAAACACGACGATGTTCTGGTCCGTCTGGTGGCCAACGGCGAGCCAGCGGGCGCTGTCGTCACGGCCCGTGTCGGAGCTGAGGCTAAAGTGACGTGGCATACGACCGCCGCTCTTGACCCACTCGACAAAGCTGAGCTTGCCCGTCTCGGTATCCCTGCTCAGGATTGTGATGTGGTCTTCGTCCTCGTCACCGCGATCCGAGACGTAGACAAAGTCACCCGCGGGGACGACGGCGATCTCGGCGGTGGTGCGATTGGTCGGGAGGATGCCAGGTCCACTCAGGGGCTCGCCTGGAGGAGAGGCAAGGATGGGGTCCTGGATGCGCTCCAGCTTGCCCATGGCGTCATCGTGTGCAAAGGCAGTGACGGTGTTGTCGAGTTCCGAAGCGAGGTAGGCGAAATCCTTGCCGGAGTGGTCGCGGTAGAAGGTGATGTGACGAGGACCAGAGCCGGCAGGAACATCGGTGCTGGCGACAAACTCGACGTTGTGCGCCTCGTCGATGCGGAGGTGGTGAATCTGGTCGGCGCCAAGGTCACAGACGTACACCCAGCGACCCGAGGGAGCGATGCTCACCTGGTGCGCATACGAGTGGTCCTGACGATCGGGCACGGGACCCAGCTTGGGCGCCGACGCAGGGCGCGTGAACTGGAATACATGCTTGGGCTCCTTGGCGAGCGTTCCGTCGTGCTTGTCGATCGGAAGCACCGCAGCAGTACCCGAGTTGTAGTTGGCCACGAACAGCAAACCCTTGCTGGGACCATGTCCGACGAGGCAGCTGACGGGGCCATCGCCTCCAGACGACGTTCCGTTGGTGCGCTGCAGATCCGTGCCCGTCTGGACGATGGTGCCCTCAGCAGCATGATATGTGTGCGAGAAGAGCCTGCCCGGTGCGGCCTCGTCAACCGAGTACAGGTGCAGGTCCGAGTGCTTTGCGTGGCCGTGACCGTGGCCGGAGGTGTAGGCGATCCACGAGGGCGAGGTGCCGGACGAGTTAACGTGCACGCCGTGCGAGATGTGCTCGAGCTGGCCCCTTTCGGCATCGACCGAGTAGGGCACAATGGTGCCGTTGTATCCAGCTGCAAAGAGGGTGTAGCTTGCCATCTTGGCCGACTTTGAAGCGTGCGAAGTTGCCGAAGCGCCCAAAGCCAACGAGAGCGTAGCGAGCAGAGCGAATGAGGCACGGGTCAGCATTCTCGAAGCGTTGGCACTTGGGATGAGGGATAGACACCGATCGATGTTGACTGGGAAGGATGACGAAGGCAACTCACATCTTGTCGAGCTTTGCACGTCCCTTGATGCAGAACTTTCTGGACTGAGCGACAGACTGCTGAGGTGAAGGCGTGTTTGGAGAGAAGAGCTGCGCTATGTGCTCATGCGAGCGAGCTTGGGGCTCGCTATATGCTTCGCCAGCGATGCGGCGTGCAGAAGCGAAGTGCATCGTCCGTTCGTAGTGCTCGGTCCGCGTGGGGGAGATTTTCGGCCCAACCGAGTGTGACCGCCGCCTCCTCCCTGGCCAATTTCACCGACCAAAGCCGCATCCACTTCGGATATACAACCGCCGGGAGTCATCGACGTGGGCACAAAAACACTACATCCCGAACTTCTTCCTTCTGCTCGACGGCGGCTTTCGGGCCGTCTTCCCGCGACCTCATCACCGTCTGCATTGTTCATAACGTAAGTCTGCAATTCGCCGGCACGAGCCGAAATTCGCCGAGACAGCTGATCCGAGAAGCGCGCCACGTATCGAGACAGCGCTGAAGTCAAAAAGTGATGGTAAAAGTACAGATGTGGGCATGCGATCGCACAGCTTAGAGAAAGAAGTTGTATACAGTGTGTCATCTATGCCGAGGTCCATGATTAGGCAGCGGCAAGCCAGTTGGCAGCGGTCTCAGCGGCCGAAAGATCTCAGCGACGAAGGGACGAGTTCTGGAGGGCTTTGAGCCATCGCGGCTTGAGTGCCTCGCGTTGCTGTCGCACGCTCAGGTCGCTGGCAGCGATGGTCTGGTAGGCTTCGTCTCCAGATACCTTCCTGCCGTCTTCGAGCTTGACTTTGACGAGCGACGTGTCCAAATCCCAGCCGCCCTCGGCGAGGCTGGCCATACGCTTGCGACTGCGGAGCACCTCGGGAATTGCTTCGAGCAGATACCGACGGTTCGCATACACATTGTGCGACAGACGCTGAACGTGGGGCGAGCTCCAGAAAATGTAACGACCCAGGCCCGCCCTTCGATCCGGATGCTCGAGCTCCGCTTCGCGCTCGTCGTTCTGGCTCAGCCATTGCAATGGCCTCGGATCCGTGGGCGCTTTTCGAGCCGAAGCCACGGCAGCAGCGTAGCGTTCTTTCTGCGCTTTGGTGATCATGGTGCGCGCTGGATCGCCCCGAGCGGTTCGCGCCTGGAAGGCTTCGCGTTCGTCGCGTTCCCAGTGGATCCAGTCGGCGCGTTCCAAGAGCTTTGCGCTGCGCTTCTCGATCTCGGCCTTGATTGGCAGCTCTGTTTTGAGCTTTTCAGTCAGGCGCGAGTGCAGATCGGTCTGTAGATCCTTGTTATGCCCCGCCTTGATCCGATCGAGTTCCGCTTCGAACTCCTTCCGCGTCAACTGTGGACGAGAAGTGGGGTCGGCTTCATCTAACTTGCTCTCTGCCAAGAATTGTCTGTATAGGATCGACTTCTCTTGTTCTCGCTCGCGCTCGTACCACTCGTTGAGCTGCGTCTTGATTGGAGGTCGCGGATAGAGGTCCAGGGTGTGGACGTTGAGGGGACCTGTGGCTTGGCCCGGTTCCTTCCACTCTTCGCCTTTCTCCTTCATGCAGAAGGAGAGGCCGCTCGTATCCCACGCTCCCATGACAAACGTCAAGTGGCGCGTCTCGCCGTCTTCGGCCTCGACGTAGCTAAACTCGGCCATGTGCAACGGCATCAAGATCGGGTATGCCGCCATCATGTCAATCTTGAGCGAGTCCGGCTCGAAGCGCACGGGTGGGCTGGTGATTGGCTTTCCGTCTTCATCGACCAAGGACATTGTGAGTCCAAGGCCGTGCTTGTCGCCGCCGGGCAATTCGAAGCCGGCTGCGAGCTCGGCGATGAAGGTGGCATCAGCTGATTCGAGGTGTTTGCGGATCATGTCTGGCAGGAAGAGCGGCGAAATGGTGAAGGGGAGAGGTTCCGGCAAGCCTCCTTTGATGTTTACCTTGGAGTTGGCCATGTTCTTGAGGTACGAATCGTACGATTCGTAGTCGATCATGGCGAGATTGTCCCAAGGCTGTCTGGTGGCGTTGACGTCGATGCTGGGATCGGTGGAGTTGGCTTGACTGGGCTTCATGTCATTAGGAGGTGGTGGAACCAAGGGAAGCGAGTCCATGGGCTTCCACGAATGACCGGGAAAGCGCGAAGAGACGGAGATGAAGTTGGCTTCAGCCTTTCCATCGTTTCCGCGACACTTGGCCTCGAACGAGGCATCCACGATCCAGGTAGGAAGGTAGAGCGCCGTCATGCGTTCGAGCTTGACGACCTGTTCCTCGTCGTCGTCACTGCGAAAAGGATTGAGCGAGAGCAGTTGGTGCTTGACGATGGACCAAGGTGTCATGACGCGCGGCATGACTTCGGTCTTGGCGAGCGTTGTGAGGTACTCGCGCGCAGATTTTGAAGAGATTCTGAACGGCAGCACCTCTACTTTGGCCTGATGATGTCGTGGAACGCCCGAAGCGGAAGTAGCGGGGACAGCTGCGCCAGGGACTGCAGAAGGTCCTTTGGGGCTTGATCCGCTCGGCGAGGCTCTCGCCTTGGTCGTGGCATGTCGGATCTGAGCCGAGGATGCAAAGAGGATCGCAGCCGATGTAGACGAGGAGGGAGAGAAGCCCGGCACCATACGAACTGCGGGGATCGTGAGTGGACGCTGCAAGAGCCTGCGTGAGCTCAAGTTCGGCAGCACACGGCGAAAGGTCGGCGCTCGGCCGGCAGACCCGAGCTGGACAAGCTTGAGAGAGGGCATGGCTAGGCTGCTGCGTTGAGCTCTGCTGCCTAGCGACGATTCGATCGATCCGCCGTGGCCGCACCAGTCAGCGATGGCATCCAAGCTTTGATGTTGCGAAAGTGCGGCGAAACGAGGGAATGGCGATCGGATCAGCCGAACGTTGTGGGAGAAGAAGGACGAAAGAAAGGGCCCCACTTTCACCACGTCTGCGCACGCTCCAGCCGCCCTCTCCCTCCCTGCGTCGTTCTCTCTTACTCCACTTTTTCTTTTTCTCGTTGGCGTGTGACTTCTGAGCGTGTCTTCGAGCTAGTTCGGCTAAGCTCGGAAGGGTGGTGCGTGGATCTCGACCGTCTGCTCGTCCATCATCCCCGCCTGCCCTTCATTCCATCAAGCAGTGCTCCACCTCTCCCTCACACCTTCTACAGGATTCCCTCGACCAGCTTGTGTGTCATTCCCTTTTTCATTTTTTGCTACACCAGGGACCACCATCAAAGACTCGGCCCGCGCTCGGACCTTTTTGTGTACAGACTGCCCATCATGCTAGCACGGTCGCTTCGACTCGCCACGCCACGGCCGTCGACTTCATCTCGTCGCCTCCAGCCTACCCACCATGTCGCCACTTCTCCTTTCAAAAAGCCTGCTTCGGCCTCTGCACCATTCTCATCATCATCTGGAGCCGCTTCGCGTTCGCAAAGCGGCAGGATGACTACCATTGCTTCCACAGCCGCTGCCGTCTTGGGTGCCGTCGCTCTTTACAATTCCCTTTCTCCTCGCCATGCATCGCCTCTCGAATGCGAAGCCGCAAAGCCAACGCCGGCTTCTGCCATCAAGGGCGGCAACCAATCAGACCTGCCAGAGATCTCGCACCTCGATCCGAAGCTCTTGACCGACACCTCGGCGCCCATGCGCAAGAGGATGGAGACCTACATCAAGCTGCTCCAGTACAACATCGTTTCGGCCCTATCGCAGGAAGAGCCCAAGGCCAGGTTCCTGATTGACAGCTGGCTGCGCAAGGAGGGTGGCGAGGGAATCTCGTGTGTCCTTCAGGACGGTTCCACCTTCGAGAAGGCTGGTGTCAACATCTCGGTCGTCCACGGCATGCTCCCTCCCGCCGCTGTCAAGCAGATGAGCGCAAATCACGCTGGTCTCATGGACAAGACAGGCTACAAGCTCGAAGGCAAGGATGCCGACGTCAAGGGTCTGCCCTTCTACGCCGCAGGCCTCAGCTTGGTCGTCCATCCTAAGAACCCCTTCGCGCCTACCGTCCATTTCAACTACCGTTACTTCGAGCTCACCCACCCTGAGAAGCTGGCCGATGGCTCGCCCAACCCACGCCATCCAAAGAACCGCAAGGACGGAGAGCACGACAACGAGCCGATCGCTTGGTGGTTCGGCGGCGGCACCGATTTGACTCCGATCTACCTCTTTGACGAGGATGCCAAGCACTTCCACCAGACGCTCAAGTCGGCGGCAGACCAGCAAGATGCTTCCTTCTACCCGACCTGGAAGCGTTGGTGCGACAAGTACTTCTGGATTCCGCATCGAGGCGAAGCACGCGGCGTCGGCGGCATCTTTTTCGACGATCTCACCCTCCCGCAGTGGGCGTCGAGCAACTCGACCAAAGCCTACATTCCGCTGTCCGACGGCACCAAGACGACGCCGTCCAAGCCGCTCGTGCCTTCGATCTCCTCAACCAAGCAGCACAACCAGGACTCGCTCTTTGCGACCGTGCGCTCGCTCGGCGATGCCTTCCTCCCGGCCTATCTGCCGCTCGTCCAGAAGCGAAAGGCGACGCCCTTCACCGAGGCGCACGAGCGATGGCAGCAGATTCGAAGGGGTCGATACGTTGAGTTCAACCTCGTCTACGATCGCGGCACCAAGTTCGGGCTGCAGACGCCCGGCGCCCGTATCGAGAGCATCCTCATGAGCCTGCCGCTCAAGGCGCGATGGGAGTACATGGAGAAGTACAGCGGAGGAGGCGCACAGGGTCGCGACGGCAAGGCAACCGCTTCCGCCGATGAGCTCCAGGCTGATGATGAAGAGACTGGAGCTGCCGAGAAGAAGACCCAAGCTGCGCTTCGACAGCCCAAGGATTGGGCCTAGATCGCCTCGATCCGCGAATCGAATAGACATCAATGAAGTGCATCACCCCTCTCCGATTCAGATGATGTTCGTGGCATCCTGATGATTCCATCTATCGTGAACGTCTATGAGACAGGATGAGACGCGTCATGAGAGCCGTGGTGAGTTGGTCCGAGACGCTTGTGTAGGGCTGACGTGTTCGGCGAGTCTTTCCGCGAGCTGATCAGGCTCGGTCACGGCTGTGGTCTCAGCGACGGGGGTGACGATGGATTCTGCCGCCGTGGGGCCTCCTTGTGGAATCGCGCCAGACGAGGAGCCTGGTTGTTGATGACTCGCTTGCGACGGACCGCGGCCGGAAGACGAGGAGCTAGTTGCCATCGTCACTGGGAGCGGCAAGAATGCCGACGGACCACCCTTGTTTCCAGTTGCGCCGTACTGGGGTATGGCGCGGGAGAGCCCATTTCTGCCTGTGCCGACGGGTGGGACTGGGTTGAGACTGAACGACGGCGGTGGTGTGGCGAGCAGGAGGTAGTGGCCCACACTCAGGCCTGTTGGCCGATCCATGCTGATCAAGCTCAGTTTAGGCGTGCGCAGACCGGCCGAGGACGAGGTCGACAGTAAGCCAGCGCTGGCCTGATTCGTGGCGGACCGCGAGAGGCCTGATGTGCGCTCGAAGGATCCGGACAGTCGAGCGCTCGCCTTGTGCGGCGAATTGGTGCGCGAGCGGGGTCTGGCCCCCGAACTCGTCTGCCTCGCTCCACCGGGCACATGTAGGGCATTGCTTGGCGGCAGCCGATTCTCTTCGAACGCAGGCTGAAGAAAGTCGACGCGCGTGCGACCCTTCTTCTTGCCATGCGGAGAAGCGCCTTCCAAACTCTCGCCTCCGTGCCACGACCGCGAGAGCAGCGGCTCGGCCTCGCTCTCCTCCCCGCCTTCCTCTGCCGCTGTCGCATCCACGCCTACCTCGTCGCTGCTCGACGCGTGCTCTTGCTCCTCCTCCTCCTCCCGCTCGTGCAATCCGTTCGAGCGCCAGGTAAGAACAAAGACACCGGCGAATGTGGTGAGGCAGCCAAAGAGAAAGTTGATGAGCCGATGCGCATCCATATTCTCGAAGTCCCTATACAGGATCGCCGAGCCCACGATGGCCGAGATGGTGAAGAAGACAAACTGCGCTGGGATCACCTCGCGGCTGTCGAATCGCTGCAGTGCCCGGTTGAGGTAGGTGATTTGCACGACTGCTGTGGCGGCGAGCACGAGCACGAGCATGTACGTGATGGGGAACTTGAGCGCCTCAATCGGCTGTCCGCCCGAGATGAGCGACGAGATGCCTTTTGTAGACAGCACGGTGAAGCCGCCAAAGATCGCACATGTCCCCACATCGATGAGCACCCACCGATCGCCGAGCGAGGTGGAGCTGAGGAAGGCGAGCAACACGCCGCACGAGACCGAGACGGCCGAGTAGATGACGAATTCGAGCCGTTTGATCGCCTGCAGCAGCTGCGTGGGATCGAGACGGACGTCGTTCTGCTTGGAGCTGAAGACCACCGTCACCGCACCGATGATCGCCAGCAGGATGCCGCCGATGTCCGACAGCTTGAAGCGCTCGCCGAGCAGGATGGGCGAGATGATGACGTTGGATAGAAGCGCCACCGCACCGAGCGGAGCGACGAGAGAGGCAGGTGCAAAGCCGTAGGAGATGAAGTTGCCAGCCTCGCCGACGGTCATGAGCGAAAGTCCAAGCCACCAAAGCTTGCTGTGCAGGAACATGGTGTCCATTCCGTTGCCATTGCCATTACTGTTACCATTGCCGTTGCCGTTGCCATTGCCATTGTGCTCGGTCCCATCGCCGTGATACGTGTGAGGCTTAGGATTGCCGTTCTGAGAGCTCCTCGATCCATTCTGGTGAGAGCTGTGATGAGCGGATGACGAAAGCTCGCCCGAGGAATGTGCCTCTATTTGGCTGGGCGAAGCTGTGCCTCCTGCACCGTGTCCGTCTGCATCGTCGGAGGATGACTGACTGGAGTCCGCATGTTGTTGATGAGCGTGCTGGAGCCGAGTATGCGCGAGCTTTTGGCAATTGAGCGCGAGACTGATGGTGACGTTTCCGGCAACAGCGACCACAACGCCGATCCAGGTGCGGCTGGCCGAAAGCATGTCAAAACTCGGCATGGTGTACAGACACCGTGGACCCTGGATGCCTTCTTTAGCGACGTTGGGTTCAGGACGACATGGTGTTGATGGACAGTGTGTGCCAAGGTTTCAGTCCGGTACAGCTATCCGTATGTGGTGGAAGGAACGAATCTGAGAAGCCCGAATTGTTCGAATTCCGATGACGAGCTGCAGGCACAAACGTGTGGAGGGGAGCGAGCCGCGTTTCCGAGGCAACGACGATGATGCGGCAGTCGGCGAAACGATCCGGCCAGGCGAAAATAACAGAATGTGAGATCGCCGCGACATCAGACTCAAAAAAAACTCAATGTGTGATCAGGGGACAGCTAACAGATTCGGAGGGAATTTAGTTTCATTTCGGCATCGGCATTCCCGAACCGTGGTCGGGCGCGCCCACAGGTTCGGTCAGTTGAGTCGCGGCCTGACCCCAAAGAATTAAGCTCTCGCATCTGCAGCTAATAGTGTGTGAGAAGCGTTCTAGCCGCAACATCCAAGCTGGGTCGACAACTCCGACGGTCACCAGGAGAGCCGGCTGTTGGGTGATGATTGGTTCGATTCGGATCGAGGCCGCTTCGCGCCAAGCGAACGTGCGGTGCCTTTGCAGTAACTCACATGTTTCGGTCGGATATAAGCTCCGGAGCCACGCAAGAAAAGCTCGCATGAGTCCGCGGAAGAGTTCACTTGTCACGGGCGGTGTTGCACCGGCAGGTCGCATGGCGAAGAGACCCAGATGCCGAAAGATGTGGATCCAGGAGGAGTCACGCTGCCGTTCGAGCCCAGCTGCTGCGGTCGCGGCGTTTTGACGAGCGAGATTGAAGAAGCGATTAGCCGCGTGGCCATGATGTCACAGATACGCGCAAACAAACGAAGCTGCTGCAATCTCGAGTGCGGGGAGATGGCTGAGGGATCTGATAGTCAAGGAGGCATGTGGTCAGGACGGGTACTGGCGAAGTTCTCTTCCACGTGATGCTCTTCGGTCTTGGCTCGTTATGGTCTCGCTTCAACGTGTTGGTTTGCAGGTGATTGAAAGTCCGAACCACTTTCAGCACGATAAGTTCGCCACATACTTCGCCTCACGCACGGGATTGGGGCCGGGCAAACCTACCGAACCGACTACAGTGAAATGTGGGAGCAAGCATGCAGGACCAGCGTCTTCTCTGCACATCGCTGCACATGTGTTGCTCTTAAGTTTAGTTCGGCTCGCTTGAACGCACACCTCCCTATTTCTTGCGGAAGTCATATTCGCTGGCCACACAAAGCAACATGCAAGCAAGCCCTTGTTGGTGCCCGAACCCCGCTCGCGGCCGGCGCATCCAACCCGACGGATCACTGCGATGCACAGCTTCGTCTTGCCAGCCTTTTGGCCTCCCTGGGTGCCGCCATCCGAATTTACGGCACACCATCCGAGTTTGCGGCGTTCATCCTGGATAGTGTGGTGTCACCAGATGCAGCTAATGTCCAGCACAACTACGCAAAGCCCCACCACCCGCAGCTGTCGAACTCACGCACTGCCATCACAGCAAGCTCTTAGACTCACGTTGCGCAACATACGAGAGGAAAAATTTGCGAAAAAGATCGGGATTCGATTCCTGCAGACTACAGATTACCATGACGAGGGACAAGAATGAGCGAAGCTGACAACGAGGCGGAGGCTAGCGAGTTTGCAGAGCAAGGCTAGGCGAACAAACACTAAGCAGGACGAGCGAGGTGATTACTGCAAACACTGGAACTGCAGAGACGGAAGGTGCGGAATGGGATAGATGTGCTGATTGGAGTGCAAGGCAAACCCCGAACTCAGACGAAATGAGTCGCAATCTGCATGTTGGGGGACGAGTTGGCGCTGAGGCCTCCAGCGGGGCCGAGCGCCTGTCGCGGCGTCGAGGGCTTGTTGAGCGCGATGGGTCCGCCGAGGCACGCCTGGCTGATGGAGCCGCGCTTGCCGCTCACCGAGACGGCAGCCTGAGCAGCTGCAGCCGCGGCCGCCGAAGCTGCCGCGTACGGATCGTGACGAGGCTCGCTGTTTTTGTACTTGTCCGAGCCCGCTGTGAGCGAGAGCAGCTCCGACGAGCGTCCGACCAGTCCGGCAGGTCGGAAGTGCGTCTTGAGATGCTGGGCGAGGTTGTCGGAGCGGCCGAAAAACTTACCGCACGTCTCGACGGGGCACTTGTGCGGACGCTCCTGAGTGTGGGTGCGGTTGTGACGCTTCAGGTGCTCCATCCTCTTGAAGCGCTTGCCGCAGTGGCACACGTGCAGCTTGTCCGCCGAGCTGACGATCAGAGGAGGCGGGCCCGCATTGCGAGCACGGCCGCGAGGCGTGGTGCGCGTGACCGAACCCGAGACGCTGCGGCTTCGGCCGTCGAGCATCGATGTGAACGAGCCGTCGTGGATGGGAGAGCCGAGCGACATCATGCTGTTGCTTCGGTGTCCCGACATGGGCGGCGCGCTGTAGTAAGGGTCAAAGCCAGGCGACATGAGGTCGTGCGTGGGCGTGGACGGATACATGACGTTGGCCGTGGCACGGCCGTCGCCGCCCGACATCACCGACGACGACGGTGTCGAAGGGAATGAAGCGAAGGAAGAGGCCTCTGAAGAGGTGGATGATCGCGAAAGCTGGGGCATCGGGCTCGACATGGGCGCCGAGGCCACCCTTGCCATGGCCGATGACGACATGCCGACCGACGTGTCGGGCAAGCTCGAGCGCTGAAGCTGGAAGCTGGGTGGGCTCTGGAAGTGGTCGCGGAAGGCAAGGTTGGCCTGGAAGCTCGGTTCGTGCTTGAGCGGCATGTTGTGAAGCTCGGTAAGGCTGAGCAGCGGCGGAGTATCCTTGCTAGGCGTGCCAATCTCGTGTGGAGCGTAAGACTCGTTGCGAATGCTGTCGGCGCTCGTGAGCCTTCGGAGGGCGATGGCCGAGGGGGGATAGAAGGGCGAGCTGGGATTCGAGGCATCGCCGCGGGTGGAGTGGTCGGGAGTGGAGCCAGGCGAGTAGGAGTGACCCGGTGTGAAGGTGCAGGGGCCTGCGCCGAGCGAGGCGCGGTGGTAGGCCGACTGCGGCGTCACGGGCATCTGTGCTGCACGGAAGCCGTCGCTGAGGTTGAGGACGGGCTGGCCAGCAAAGGTGCCGGTGTGCGCAGGCATGGGCGTCGTCTCTTCCGACCCGTCCGACTCGTTGAGCTTCTGCGGGTGACCGTTAAAGTTTGGCTCGGCATGGTGGGTGGAGAGCATCGAGACGTCGAAGGACTGCGCAGCCCGGCGGCGAAAGTTGGAGGGCGGTGGCATCTCGAGGCTGAACTCGTCCTGGCCGTGAGAAAGCGCGAGCAAGGCGTTGTGCTGGTTGGGCTGGAATGCAGCGTGGTCGGCGTAGCCGTGCAGCTCAGCGTGGCCAGGCGTTTCCGGTGTCCCGAGTGCCAGACCCGAGAGCGAGGTGAGCGAGCCGGGCAGGGCGATTGGCGACTCATTCGGTGTGAAGGAGCGCGGCGAGTAGGAGCCGGGCGCATTCGAGTGGTCGGATACTTGGCCGAGACTCGCGCACGAGGAGGAGGCCGCCGAGCTGACCGAGCCGCGACGAGCATTGAACGAAGTCTGAGGCAGGCTGCCAGCGTAGCCGAAGTTGGGCATTGAATGCGACTCGGACATGGCGACGCCGGAAGAAGCGTGCAGCTCTGGCGAGACACTGTCGAGCAAGCCGAGGGAGTTGTGACCGAGGTCATGTGCATCGCTCGAGAGCGAGTCTGGGGTGCTCAAGGGACCGTACATGATGCCAAGATTATAATAGAGGGGTGAATGTGTGACAGATGGGGGACAAGGAATGCTAACGAGGCTTGCTGGAGTAGATTGTCGGGAGATCTGGGACGGCGATGATGATTACGTCGGATACGATTAGATGACTGGCTTGTAGATAGGAAGGATGCAGAGATGGAGAGGAAACTGATGCTTGTCGTCGTGATGGGCGCTAGCTACTCGTCGGTGCCACGATATCAGTGGATAAAGAGAGCAAGAGCTGCTGGGTCGTGATGGTGAGAGCGACTCTTCAAGAGACGGCTGTGGGCGATTCTGAACTGAAGGAAGAGGGAACGCTGTGAGGTGGTGCTGCAGAGGCTGAGGTGTCGCGAATATACGACGATGAGACTAGTGAGGGGACGAAGCAGTGCGCAGGGGGGGGACAGGGGGGGATGTGAGGATGAGGGGATCAGACGGCGGAGCCAATGTGGTTTTGTATCATTCCGGAGTCTGGGCTGGGGCTGCCCAGGACGTGATCCACGGCAAGGGGTGGCCGAGTCGCGTTCGAGTGCCACTCGCTCCAAGGTGGCCTGTAGTGCGGCAGCTGTCGAGTAACGAGAGGATCCGGCGTCTTTCTGTGCGTTATTCGCCAGTGTGGCTGGCGGTGCGCATCTGGCGAGAGGCGAGGCAGACGAGAGCGAGGCAGACGCATGGCACGTTGCACGTACGAGGCAAGATCTACAGAAGTGTGTTGGTCGGACAAGCACAATTGCAGCACGGTGGCAGCCCCCGCGCGCCTTGGGGGGCAAGAGGCGAGAGACCAACAGCTCAGGCACAAACCGACAGGTGAGTATGGGGAGGGGGACGACGCCAAAATGCGGATGGCTCGCTGGCGGCTTGCGAGCGAGGTCCAGCCATGGTCCTGCGGCCACGGGCAAAAGAACGGCAGCTGTGCACAGGCGAAGACAGCGGGAGAAGCCCAGGAAGATGCAGGAATCCGGGCGCTGGAGAAATATGGGTGGACGGCGGGCCACTTGGGTGGCGGATGGGAAAATGCAGCTGCAGCTGGTCGCATGCGCAAGCGCTCCATCCGCTTGGATCAAGATTTGGGGCCAGGGCTGTGGGAAGGAATGATCGGCAAACCAGAGCGGCATGGACGGGCAGCACACGCAGGACGAGGTAAGTTGACAGCGAGGGCAGCAGGCAGGCGGGTGAGATTGCGACGCATGGTGGCGTGCTGCACTGCTGCAGCTGGTGCCTGCCGCCCTCAAGCAACACTGGAATGGCCCTTAATTCCGCGACAATGAGGCAGAGACAGCAGAGCATTGGCACGGTCGATCCAAAAGGGGAAGGTTCGCCTTCGACACTGGCACTGATTGCAGGGCCCCTCTCGAAGGGTTTATCCTCGATCCTCGCCCTCTAAATCGACTTGAGTTTGCCACCCACTAGAACCGTCAGGAGAATCGAGTTTCAATGGTACCATGAGCATTGAGGCGAGCCTGGGAGTCTCCAAAGGGAATTCGGCTTTGCATTGCTGGCTGGGCTGGACTGCGGGGCGTCCAAGAAAAAAAAGAGGCTTGTCGGCTGGACATGCGGCGCAATGGATTAAATGGCAACCGCCCCAGCCAGCCGGCTTGCGGTAAGGTCACAAGCGCACTTTGCGAGCCCGCTCTCGTGTCGAGCTGAGACAGGCGGCCATGTGCAAATCAAATGCGAAAATTGGAAATCGGCTGGGCTTCAAAAAGGGGGTCGGTCCGCAGCGAGGCGGATGGAGAGAGCGAGAGAGGGTTGGGGAGCTGGGTAGTTGAACCCGACGCAAGGGGCTGCCAACTTAGCCGCCCAGCAGACGCGTCAAGGCGCTTGCGCTGTTGGTCTGCAGCGGTAGGGCAGGCGCTTGAGCAACAAAATGAAATTTCGGGAAATTAAATTCGACGCCGCAAGCACTTCCCGGGCCTCAATTAATTGCAAAAAGGCAACAGGAAAGGGAAGCTATCGACTGATTTTAATTAAAGATAATATTATTTTAATTGTTGTTTAATCGACTGCATTTCGGTCTGAAAAATCAGATCGCGAGTCGCTGAGCGAAAACTTCGGCATGGCTGTCTCCACAGCTCAGCAGCGTGCGCAGCGACAGGAATGCGACGTGCTTGTCCTCAACCCGCGCGTCTGGCCCAGCGACACCACCCTGCGCCTGCGTGTTACGTGCGATGGCTGCGACGATCCTCGCAGAGACCGTGCACGATCGCCACTTCGGATCGCGTGGCCCCACGACCACGAAAGACGGCCGCGATAGCGACCACGATCGGATGCGTGTGGACGGAGCCGCTGTATTTCAGCGAGCACTTTCGGTCTCGGTGATACCGGGTGGAGCTACAGTGAGCTTTTCATGACAGGCGTCGCAAGGTTTCGGTCTGTGTGCTCCGACGGGCGCTTAGGGTGTCGATGGCGATGTGGACAGATCGACAGACGTAAGGGTCTGTGCATCTGATCCACTGGCGGCAAGCCGCACAGGCGAGGTGGCTCTAGTCTCCCATCGATCTAGGCGCGAGATTCGGATGCTGCACGTCTGTGGACTAGCGTTCGGGAGCTCGTTGCGAGGCTTGCAGATGCAGTTCGCACAAGGCTACGAGCGCGTACTGTCATCGTAATGGCGCGTCAAACGCCATAGCCTCGTCCCTTCCTCGAGTGGATGCTGCTGATGGCATCCGCGCGGCCGAACCTCCCCTCTGCGGCAGAGTTCGGCGGCTCGAGGAGCCATGGTGGTGATGACGCGTTCGACGCTGTACGAGCGCGCCTTCTCACCGTCTACGCACAAGCTCTCGGCTGGTCTGCTTCTGCACAGTGCAACTGCCGGCCTCTGGTGCTTGCTCTCTCATGCGAAAGGGGACGATTCCAGGGTGCCTCGGGAGATAGGCGGCCTGGCCAGCCGTCTTTCTCCCTTTGCGTTCCGACCGATTTTATCCAGTCATGAGCGCGAGGCGATCATCGTGTGCGCACGGGATTGGTGTTCCCGCCCGGAATGCGAGCTGGGGTAAATGGCAAGCGAGTCCTTCATCGATCGAAAGCGGAGAGCCGTGGTGCAAAGTCGGTCTGGCCTGGTCAAACGCGCGTGATTGGGCGCTTCATGTTGGTCTCGGGTACGTGCGTCCGTTGTGGGCCTGACAGCAGCTCCGCTTCGGGCTTCCTGGCTCGCGTCCAGTCGTGGCCGAATTCGGAGCCCCAATAATTCAGTTCTTTTTTCAAAATTCCTATTTTATTTTCGGTTCCTTCCAACTTGGGATAAGTTGTCAGAACGACTCGACTCCATGCTACGATTCGTTGCAGCGGGTGCGACCTCTAAGCCGGGGCGAATGGCGAAGGCGATCGAATGCCGCGACAGCATTGCTGGTTTGCGTGACCGACCAGCACTGAAAAAATCCAAGAAAGGTTGTAAGGAGCCCCAAGTTGGAAGCGACGCCAGACACGAGAGGCTCCAAAACTGCTCCGCAGCAGCGTCTCCGACGGAATATAGCTCGCGCGCCTCGCAGACGGATTCGGAAAGCTGGCCGAGCGATCGGTGGTGATACCGGCTCGCTTAGAGTGCCAGCCGCCATCGAGGCGATTGACTGCCCTGCAAAGCTTGCAGACGCGAGGTCAACCCTAACACCCTGTCTTGGGCCCTGGACCGGGCCGCTAAGCGCGCTCAGGCGTGACGTGCCAATCCCCCCGTGTGGCGACAGTCGCCCACGCCCGACACTGCCAAACCGATGCGAGGATCGTTGCCGAAGAGACGTGTTCTGTCATTCATGAAAGGCGCGGACGTCGCCCGCGGTCAGACCGCGACGCGATTGAACAGACGCCAGAAGTCGACTGAAGTCGTCTGGACGACGTGACTTGGACGTGTATCGCACCATCCGAGACGAGGCCATGAGGCCGCCACAGCCAATGCTGCTCGCAATGCCAAACAAAGGTGTCAGTTACAAACACAGCGCGGACAGCGATCGCGGCAGGTACGAAATGGCGCTCGAGCACGCGCATGACCGACAGGCTGAAACAGCTCCGACGCGCTCTCACGGCCCTGACTGCCGTAACTTTCTGCTGCCGTACCGGTCATCCGATTGACCCGATCTGGTACATACAGCGGCGCAATGCTCTCCTGCAGCGCGGAGCAAAGTTTGCCACACACAGATCCGTGCTCGGCGTCAAAATTGCTAGATCGACCGCATCCAGGTAACGATGCGGGGACGTCACAGTATGGCGTCCCATTTCCTCTCTACTCTCCTCTGCCGGACTGCCGATGATCTTTACCACTGCGCTGAGGAATCCAACTGCCGTTATCACACCGCTTCTGCGGTGGTACTCTGCAGCCTGATTCGCATGGGGGCGATGGCGGGCAACGGCGAAACGGAAAAAGGAGCGAGGATAAAAGGCCGTTGGCGGCATTCCGCGCACGGGCTCAGCTGCTGCAACTACAGTACGCGACCGAGTGCAGACGCGGCTGGCAGGCGAAATGTCCGCCAAGCTCGGAACGGCTGAGTTGCATTTTTCCAAAGTTTAATCTTTAATGGACGCGTGACGTTTTCTGCGAATTCGATTGACAGCCACGTCCGCCCGTCAGAGAAGAGAAAGGATTGCATTCTCACTCCGAGAGACGATGGAAGATATCTTTGGTTTAATTTTAATTTAGTTCGAAGCGTTTCTCGAGAAATTGATCCTAAGCGCCCCACCAGGTTTTTTTTCTGGGCCACAAATGGCGGTTTGGGCGTGGGAGAAATCGGCTAAGCGAAGCGCGTGTCGGCGAGGCCGCGTGCTCATGCGTGACGTGGGGCGGCTAGGTGTTTCGGACGACAGCGAGGTGCAGTCGAAACCTTGTCCTTTGCAATTGGTGAAGAAGGACCCCAGACGAGCAGCGGAGTTGCATGCCCGTCCATGCTGCTCCTTCCATGGCATGGTCTCGGACTGGCTTGCTTGCCCGCGCTGCTGTAAGGGGCGCATGGCCTCGGACAAGCGGATGCGATGAACGATGGTCGATCGCAAAGATCTTGTACGCACCAGCATCGATCTTGCCTCGCCCACCGGCCGACTCAGTTACTGACAGGTCCACGTACGTGCACGCTGAGCCAAGACTGGTGCGATATGCGAATCAATCTTACGTTGGACGCTTAGACGGCTCGAAACAAGAGGCACCCAGCGCCGTATCCGACTCGAATTTGCAGACGAAGCTGGCACGTTCACTCGAGGTCGCTGAAGCCGACCACGCTCAGCGAAAGGGTGGTGGCGCTTGCCTATCACAGGGTCTTGCGTCGGCATTTGAGGCGCCTGGTGGCAATTGGGCTGGCCTTTGCGCTTCCGTACTGCGGTACGCGAGTGTTCCACTGTGGGTGGCACAGGAATGGCAACGTCGCTGGGCAATTCCCGTCGATCGACCTTGTGAAACAGGCCTGCTTTTCACCCTGTTCACATGTGCAGCTGCCGTTCAGGTCACGGCGAGGGCGGTGCAAATCATACTCCGACCGGACACTTCCGCGGTGTGCCTGAGATCTGACGAGGATCTCTTGTGTTTCCGCTCCGGTTTTCCGAATTGCGCGGGGCGCCAAATGGACCCTCTACCGCACCTGGGCAGCGGTTCGCACAGCCAGGATAGCTTGCGATCGCGCTCTGGCTGCAGGCTTCTCCTCGCAGGGTTCATTTTCGTTCCAACGTGGCTACACCATCTGCAATTTGCACAGCACGCACAATGGCAGGCCAGATCATCCACTTCTCCCGGTCTTCTGAGCGACGACTGTGAAGAGGCTTGACCTATCCACGTGGGGCCGATTGCCATCCACGTCTCACCCGCAAAGCCTCCCGTTGGAGACAGGAGGGAGCCGTGTTATCGTCAGGGAGATACCGTACGCTGGGTCCCGCGTTCTTGGCAGAGCAACCGGTGGCGTCGACCCAACTTTGCACGGGGGGAGCAGTTGGGCATGCGACACAATGGACGCGTCCGGCACCGTCCTGCAGCTGTGCAGTGACACGCCACAAAGATCCAGCATCCAGCGGCCCCGGGTTCTGCTTGGCAATTTGCCACCGTACACAGTAGCCGCCACCGTGTCCTGCGACGAGAATATTAATGGCGATTTTTTTTTGGTGTCAAGTTGAAAGGCGGTTGTGGGGCTGTCGATGGGCGTGGGGCGCGGTAGAATCGCAATTTCATTACGAATTAGTCGCGCGTAATATTATCTCCATGGCGTTCCTGTGGAGCTGTCGCGAGGCATAAGCGAGATGCGGGTTCCCACGATGTGCTTGAGCAACGCGACACGGAATGCAATCAAGGCAGGCGGAACGACCAAAATTGGTCTCACGGGTCAGGCGGGCGAGCACCACACTCTTCCGTCCGGGTCTGCAACCCCGTCACGGCCGGTTGGTGGCACCGTGCCTCGGGCTGCCGCCTCCAACTCAGACGCGAGCTCGTCTGCGGCTCCCGCGGTTGCAATGCGGTTGGTCTGCGGAAAAAGCCTTGAACTCCCGGTGTTCCTCGACTGCATTCAATGCCGTCGTTGACCGGTACCGACGCCTTTCCCTCGGGGCGAGGTTGTCGCGACGCTTGCTGTCCACTGCTCCATATCCGAGGGTTGTCCTGTCACGGAGCTGTCCCGACCATGACCGACACACATTTAGCAGGCCCGATCCTCGTCCTGGCCTTCTTCACTGGCTCCTTGGTGATCCATCGTCGTGAGCGTCAAGCAAGTCTGCTCGCGCTTCCTAGAACGTCCGCTGTTCAAGGCTTCAGAGTGACAGCGCAATGGGCATGCGACAGCCACGCCTCGGCTTCGAAAACCTCCTGTGGCCCCGTAACCAAGACTGCTTCCGCCGCAAGCAGCTGATGCGGGTTCAGATCCGATCTGGCATCGCCATCATGCTTCCTTCTGCCGTTGGAAAGGGTCGTTCGGATGGAGTTTTGGCCCACGCTAGCACGCATCGGCTATGGCTATGGCATGCGCTAAATTGAAAATGCAAGTGAGAATCGCACAGGTTTCGCCACCCGCCATGTGGTCCAATCGCGTCGGCGCATAGTCCTCGCTTGTCTGTTGGCTTTGTGACCTCACGATCGCGCCGCGCATGGTGAACCCCTCCGCCCAGCCCCGCGAACATATCGTTCTTCTCGGAGCTCCGGCAAGCCTTATCCTAGATCGATTCTTCCGATGACAGCTCGGTCACATCTGCCAACAGCTGTCATGTACATCATCTTCCACTTCGCTGGGTGTCGCATGTTGAGCCTCTCGCCTATGCCCGCATACGCTGCATCCCACGTCGCCGAGCCGCTCGGCATCGCCATCGCTTGCTGAGCGCGCCTCTCTTCTTTTGCGCCTTTGTTCGGCGACATTTCAACACTCGCTCGCCAAGCAGGCCCGGATGCAGTCGAGCAGATTTCGGCAGCGCTGACCCTTCCGGGTTGCGCGTAATTTCACAGGGTCCGATCCAACGCATCATGCGATCTTCATCGACAGGGTCTTGCCTCCCTTGCCCTTGGCAAGTCTCGGAGTTTCCATCAGCCCCGCAAGACAGCGCCGCATTGACAGGAGGCCCGAGTGAGACACGATTGGGCGTTTTGCTGGGCCTGACAGCTTCCCCTTTACCCCGTGTGGAACCAACACTGCGCGTCCTCGACGCCCCCGGTTCACAGTCTGCTGTCGCTCGCGCCGTTGCGAGACCATGAGCTGCCGGTGAACCGATCTCCCGACAGGAGTTTCGTTTCAGGCGCAAGCCAAACTTTACCATGCCCTTCCGATATCGATCGAACCATCTCGGTGTTCAACGTGTCGTCTGTACCCAGAGTCACCTCGATCGGCGCTGGCATTAGCAACCCGCCCGTTAAAGTTTCAGGCACGCTGCAACTTGCGTGCATGCTCAGCGACACGACGCAGCCGTGAATGCTTGTTTCTCACACCAAAGCGATGGGACTGTCAAGACGTCGCTGCCAAACACACGTGTAGCAAGCGAGATGCAAATCCTTACCATGCCGTCGGAGACAAGCTGCTATTTGAGCGCAAAGGTAGCCCCCGAGCGCCCTTGATGGCGGCAGTCCAAGGCTGCACATCCGAATATGAAGCCTCACTACATCGACCTAGGACGCTGCTCCGACGGACGCATCGACAAGATTTGGTTCTTCCCTCACAAGTATTTCGTTAGGTCGGGGGCTCAGGGGGCTTATTAGGCTTGTTTCAGAGCCAAAACTCGCCTCAGTGCCTGGCTGACCTCGGGACCGCGGTAGGCTCGCCAAAAAGTGCGGGGAAGGAGCGTCACGACCGCACTGCGATCGTAGAAACGAGCTTCCCACGGTAGCGGTAGGAGCGGGAGACGCGAAGCGCACACGATTCGCGCGCAGAACGCGCGCTGGCTGTCAATCGCTGGCTGTCAATGAAAGGCACACGAGTTGTGGCGGGTTCGGCTGCAAGCTTCCGAAGCACATCAGCGATGTGTCATAACGCCATCTGTATCGGCTGTTGGCTTCAGGGCGGATCTAGTCTGCAAGCGCGCGCTTACGATCGGTACCTGGGCTCAGTCGGCTGCGTTGCTCCAGCTGGCATTTGACGCGCGAGTCGACGCTCACATACTACCCTCCTCGAGAATAAGCGAAGCTGCCAACTCGGCAACGATTCGCATCTTCCCCGAGCTGATGGACGCGAGCTTTCAAGAACGCCGCACTCGCACCTCTTCGGCCTTTTCAACCCTCTCTTGTTCCGCACCACTTCCAATCCCGCCCAGTCCTCGGCTCTCTCCACGGACATCACGTTAGCGAAGCTGTCACTCTCACAATGTGTACCCTGATGGTGGCCCCTTCCCGTCCCCCTTACCCGGCGGATTCGGGCCAACTAGCTCGCTTTTCCGATTCAGCCTATTTTTCCGCCACAATGTCCCCTCCGTGCGACCTCACAAAGGTATATTCTTGCCCGCCCTCGCCTTCGTCTTTCACTTGTCACTTTCGAACTCTCACAGTCTGCACAAACTGCAACACAAGGCACAAGTGCGAGGATGACATGTATTCCGCAAATCGATTCGATGCGACGTGTCAAGGGTTTCTTCTTAGCATCAGATCCGATCGCTGACGAGTGGCGCCAGGTCGTAGGACGAACAATGTCTCGATGCGGGCAAGAGTGGATGAGTGGTGCGATGAGCGCAACGAGGCTGCAAGCCGACCGAAATGCTCGTGAGAGGAAGGCGTCTACTGGCCCCAGTACTGGCGCGCGTAAGGGTAGTTGGAGTAAGCGTTGCTGCTGGCCTGGTGTCCGTAGGCGCCGTACTGCTGGTAGTACTGCTGTTGCTGCTGCTGCTGTTGCGCCTGCTGCTGCTGTGCTTGCTGCTGCTGCTGTTGCTGCTGCACCTGCGGCTGGGCCTGCGACTGCCCCTGGCCGCGGCCGACCTGGCCCGAGGCGGCGCCAGACTGGGCCGAGCCCTTGGAGGCGTTGGCGTCAAACTGTCGGTAGCTGTCGAGCGCGCTGCCGGAAGAGGCACCCGACTTCTGCTGCGAGCCCATGTGCGGCGTGCCGGCGTTGCCGGAACCAGCGTTGCCCGAAGCGGCGTTCTGCGAAGGCGGCGCACCGCCCGCACCGCTGCCGAGGAATCCGCCGAGACCGGGGATGGCACCGCCGTAGATTTTGGAGTAGTCCGACATGCCACCGAGGCCAGGCATGCCACGGCCGAAGCCCTGGTCGTAGGAGGCGAGACCGGCCGAGCTAGGGGTCTGGCCGTAGTGGTTCTGAGCGCCGTACGCGCTAGCGTCGCTCTGGGGACCCTGGCTGTAAGGCGAAGCAATGTTGGCGGGCGTGCCAGGCTTGGACGGGTGCTGGGGCTGGCCAGCGGGCTGACCGTACACGGGGTACTGGCCGTAGCCGGCAGTGGGCTGAGCGTAGTGCTGGAACTGGTTGGGCATGTAGTAGTGGGGGTAGTAGTAGGGCATGATGCCGGGGAACTGCTGCTGAGGGGCCTGCTGAAGACCGGGACCGGCCTGGTGGCCCTGGTGGTGCTGAGGCTGGTGAGGCTCACCAGCCTGCTGCGAGCCGGCCTGCTGCTGCGACTGCTGGCCCTGCTGGGAGGTCTGCTGCTGAGACTTGTCGTCGGATCGCTGACCGAAGGCGTTGGAGCCCTGATCGTACGCACCGTAGAATTGGGCGAGGCGCTGGGTGTCCAGGCCGCCGTACATGGACGAGTAGTCCTGGAGGCTCTGCTGAGGCTGAGGCTGGGAGGCGGCCTGGCCCTGACCGATCGAGTTGTAGCCGTTGTAGCCGTGAATCTGCTCCTGAGCAGCCTGCTGCTGCTGGGGCTGGGCGGCGGACTGGGCAGGAGTGGCCTGCTGCTGCTGCTGCTGCTGCTGCTGCTGCTGGCCGGTGAAGCCGTAAGAGTTGTCAAACGAGTCGGACTTGAAACCGTTGTACTGAGCGGAAGCAGGCTGCTGGTTGTAGGGCTCGGTCTGTGCCTGACCGACCTGGGCTTCCTGGCGCTGAGCCGAAGGGACGGCGGCAGCGGGTGCGGCCTCGGGTTCGGCGGGGGCCGAAGTTTCTTCGGCCGCCTCGGGAGCGTCCTCGGCGTCACCGCCAAGGAAGTTGAGCGAGCCGAATCGCACACCGAGCTTGTCAAGCTGGGAGGAGCCACCGGCCATGACGACGGGGGCATCCTGTCGCGCGCGTTGCGAAGATCGCTGCGCCGGAGCACGAGGAGCGGCCTTGGAGAGACCGGGAGGGCCAGTGGAGGGGGCGGCGCTGGCGGATTCCGCGGCGGGCGCGGCGTTGGAAGCGACCGTCTCGGAGACAGCAGGAGCCGGGGCGGCATCCTCCTTGGTTTCGACGACAGGCTCGGCGGTGGATTCTGCGGCAGTGTCCACTGCGGCTGCAGCGGGCTGCTCGGCCGATGCATCGGGTTGAGCCGAAGCAGCCGACTCGGTGGGGGCAGCGACGGCGGGTTCGGCGGCAGCAGTCTCTGCAGATGGGGCGGCGGCGGCATCGGATGCGGCCGAGGCAGCCGGGGCGGGAGCGGGCTTGGGTGCTTCCGACTTGCGAGCGATCTGAGCCCAGCTCATGCCGCCAGCCTTGGGGGTGGACTTGGAAGGAGCAGGGACCTTGACAGCGGGCACTGCCTTCTCGTTGGAAGAAGAGAGGGCCCCGGTGGTGGTGGCGCTCTCGGTGGCCTGAGGAGCGACGGGCTCAGCGGCCGGGGCAGCCGCGGCTGGTGTGGCAGCGGGCTTCGCAGGAGCAGCGGTTGCGCCGAGGGAAGCATCGGAGGATTCTTCGACGAGTGCAGGCGCAGGGGCGGGCACGGCGGGAGCGGCTGGAGCGGGTTGCGACTTGTTGTTGGACTTTGCGAGAGCGGCGGCCCAGCTGGTGCCGGTGGTGGGCGTAGCGATGGGGGCGAAGGCCTGGGCGGTGGTAGCCTCGATGGTTTCGGGCGTCTTGACGTCGTGACCGTTGGTCTGAGGAGCGATGCCACCGCCGCGTCCGCCGACGCCGCGGAAGCCGCCTCGACCGCCACGAGCGCCTCGCACCGATGCACCGCCACGACCGCGACCGGCTGGAGCGCCAATGTGGTTGCCGCGGGCGGCGTGAGATGCGGCGGAGGAGGGAGCGGCGGAGGCGTGAGGTGCGGGGGCCGAGGAGTGGACGTTGGACTCCTTCTTTACCTGCTTCTTTGACTTGACAGAAGAGAACTGCTCGACCTGGCCTTCGGAGATGCGGACGACGGCATTTTCGACGTCGCCGAGCGACTCTTGGAGGGCGAAGAGGAGGTCCTCGTCGGTCCAGGTGGGGAAGAGCTCACGGATCATGGCGAGCTGATCCGAGTATTTGGCTCGGAGGTTGCGCACCTCCTCGGTATCGTCCTGCACCTGTTGGTTGGAGCGACCCTTGGGGCGAGGGAAGGACCCTCTGCGTGAAGCTGTGGCCGACATTGTTTTTGTGTGTATATATTATGAGTGCGTGCGGGGCAGGCTATGGTGTTTGGTTGATGCCCAGAGAGGAGAGGGGCGAGCAAGTCCTATGCCTAGGACGAGCTGAGCTGCACGGCGACCTGATGGCACAAGCTGGAGCGTGAGGCGGCGGACGAGACAGAAGCCGTATGCAGATGTCGGAACCCGGTGGAGAAGATCACGGAGCGAACGGGGTAGGATGGTGGATGGTGATAGCGAAGGGAGTGAGAGAGGGTGACGAGCTGTGTGATTGACCAGAAGGCGGCCGCTGCACAAAGCTTCGCGGGCGCGCGGTCAAAGCCTCAGGCGAGATCGGTGAAAGGGCAGCAGCAGCAGCAGCAGTCGACGGCGGGTCGAGGCGCAACAGCCGTGCCAAGCAGCGCGAGGCGTGGGCGGGCAGCGCAGAGCGGGTCATTTGGCTGGTGCTGCAGGCGCTCTGCTGTCCGTCTGCCGTTTCCACCGAGCCAGCCAACCGGGCTTCCACTTCCTTAATGCGGAAGGCGGATGCGCGGTCGTTGGCTGGCTGGCTCGCGCCGCGCTGAGTTGCCCCACTCACTTTTCCTTCTCAATACACACACACACACACGCACACACACACCTGCCAACAACGCGAAGACAAAGGGAACGCGCATTTTCGACCCTTTTCGAGCCAGTGCAGCCTGGGAGAGGGGTGTTAGTCTGGAGCCAGGAAGAAAAAGAAGGCGGTCCGAGCCCTAGTCACGAGCCAGTTGCAATTCTTCTTGAAGAGCCTTTTACGTTCCAAAATGCAGCGCTATTCAGGGTGATCGAAATTTTTCAAAGGATCCAATTCAAGTGGGGCTCGACGTGGACTCGAAATCGGAGCCAGCGCTGGATCAGTGTCGGCTGGAGCGGTGGAGGCCTTGGTCGGCTGACCGCGGTCCAATCCGCTGTCTGGTGCCCTCGTCTTCATGGCACAGGCTAGCAATCTCCGAGCGAGCCGCAATGCTGGCTTTGCGATCGTGGATGTTGTTGAATGGATGTTAAGGCGGACTGAAGTGTGATCCTTGACGATGAACAACGGGAATGGCCGAAGGCATTCGAGGTTGGGGGCAGGATGGCCGCAGCGTTGAGCAATGCAATTAAGCCTTTGTGCTTGCGAGTCGTATCGTACGACACTGTAAATGGGAGCGGTGTGAGATCGTCACATCTGTCTTTGCAAACAGTTTTGTCCATCTGGCCGGATCGGGCGGGCGAGCTCAGGGCTTGCCGATGCGATTCCACAACTACTCGCCGAGTTTCGCCTCCATGGGATGCCCTCATTGGATCCTCTTGGCAGAGACTGGCCGGCTGAGCCGATGGCCTGTGATACTGACTAGGCTGTTGAAGCAGAGCAGGGCTACAATAATCTTGCGGCGGCGCACCGTCTTGTTGGGTTCGGAGCCAATTCGGCGGCCATCCGACCCTTCGGCATTCCGACGTCGCGCAGAGCTGCGCGTTTCAAGCGCGGCCAACGCTGCCGAAGTTTGCAGGCGATACGTCCGCGAGCATGGCGACCACTTGGCTTCCTCGAGGCTTTCCATGCGGTTTGCGGCCGTGCCATCTCTTCGATTGTTGCCGCAGAGGCAGGTCGTTTCATTTCGTTCGCTGTCCGACGACTTACAGTTTCTCGCGGAGGAGTCGAGCGCAATGTGATGCAATAGTCCATCGTGCAAAGCCTGCGTCGGGATCCAGCGTTCCAATTCAGAGCTTACGAGGCCGCAATGCCCCGTTTGTCTGGCCGCCAGCGTTGCCGTAACCGTATGGTCGGCAGGCCCAGTGCGCATGGTCGGGTGAGGCGTTGCGCGGCGTCCGATGTCGACCCTGAATTCAATGGCGGCCGCCGCCATCGCGCGGCCCAAAACTTAGACAGAGCCCCGTAGCCGAAGCTGGTGTGGCCGCTGCTGGCGGCGAAATTTCAATTTCGCCCATCCGACACAGCCTTATGCAGACTGCTGGCTGATGCCCTCGCTCTTGGCGGAGCTGGCTGCTGAGCTGCGCACTGCTGGCTGCCGGCTCCTGCAAGCAACAGCAATAACGCTCGCCCATCCGCTGCGCTCGAAATTTAGCCGTGGTCCAGCAGCGTGCAGCCGCTGCTTTGCATGCCCCCGCAGCCATCAATATTCACCATCCGGCGCACTTGCGGAGACTCTTGCTACCACTTGGCCTTTCGACTGCCTCGCCCGCACGTCCTCCTTCCACGCCGCCATCATCCTCAAATCGGCACTCTTGCCGTGCATCCCTCCGTAGCCAACCACCACCTCCACAACCACCACCTTGCCCATGCTAGAGTGCACAATCCACCGCACGAGGACCTCTCGCGTTGTGTAAACGGCCTGGGCCTCTTTACCACCTGGCCGGTCCAGTCTTGTCCATCGCCTCCAACTTCTTAGCCATCATCACAACCAGCTCCGGTGCTCAACTTACCCCACTCTGCCCGCGCCTTTGCCTCCATCCGCGTGCACCATTACATTCCATACAGCCTAGTTTGACAACCCACTGCCTCGCTTCGGAGCGTTGCAGGTGCAGCACTCCATCCTCGTCCATTTCGCTCTCTCTACTGTGATCCGCCACCACCGCACGCAACGCCTCCGCTCGCCACGCTCTTCTGCGCGCTCGAAAGAACGGCTGCCTCGTGCAACTTGGCGTCGTTGGCACCCCATACATCCACTGGCGTTGCTGCTGGTATTCCCTTGTGCTCATGGGCAAGAGGCGCTTGTCTTCCATCGTCACCACCGTCATCCGCTCACGCAAGCTCCGCCATTCCGACGCTGCTCGCGTGTGCCTCTCTCCCACCACATTAGATACGAATTTGGACTGGGACACAATCCAAGGCGTCCATCAGGACGTCCCAACCATGGCCACCGGCACTGCAGGCCGCTCTCTTGACGGCTTGGTCAAAGGCGCCCCCATCCCATCCGAATCCTTCTGGTCGCCCGATCTTCCCCTTTGGCGCTCAGCCGAAGCGCAACGCGCCGAGGCCGGGCCTTCCCGCTCCTCATCCATCCATTCCAGGCGCGGCACTTGCACCCCTACCACTCCTACACCACCATCGCCCAACGCAAACAAGCTGCTCGCACCACCCTTCGACGTAGTCTCCACACGCCTCGCACCTTGTAACGACCCGATTCCTCCGAGCACCTACCGCTCGGCTCAGCATTTGGATGGCACAACTGCCGCTGACCTGGAATGCTCCAGCGCATCTTTGCTTTCCGGCTTCCACATGGCTGGCTTCTCCGCCAGCCCGGAGCAGGTCGCCACATCATCCGCGGCCAGATCCCATCCGTTCCACGCCTCAACACCTGCTAGCACCATGTCCGTTCAGCTCGGCGCTCCACATCCTTCCCGGCCGCCCAGGCCAACACTTGCCCGCCTCAACACGTCAGAGATGCTACGCACCCAGACCGCATCTGCGGCTGCGAGCGGAGCGGTGCCATCTACGCCAGCCATCGTCCGCAAGTCGCCATCATCTTTGAAACTGCAGCTCGACACTTCTGTACCGCGTAGATCGGCTACGCTCAGCAGCTATCCGCACGCCGCTAAACCTCGGTTCGCCATGTCTACGGTGGATACGCCTCGCTCGCATCATTCGGTCAAGTCTCACGCTCTCGACGCACCCGTCACAAGCATATCGGATGCACCTGACCAGCTGCAGAACAGCAACCGAGACGCATCCTCCACTGTCGAATCGCATCAGCCACCAACCAAGGTCATCGGCGAGGACTTCGACTTTGAAATGTCGACGATTCTGCCTAACTTCCTCTATCTCGGTTCCAACGTCCAATCCGAGAACGACGTAGCGGAGCTGCAGGCGAAAGGAATTCATCGCATCCTCAACGTGGCGTACGAGATCGACGAAGGTGGGCCTCTGCGACTTCAGCAACGCTTCAGGCGCTACCTCAAGCTTCCCATGCTGGACAGTGTCGAGGCGCACGGAGTCCAAGACAGCATCAAGCAAGCTTGTGACTTCCTCGACGAGGCGCGCTTGCGTTCGGAGCCCGTGTATGTGCACTGCAAGGCGGGCAAGTCACGTTCAGTCACCATCGTGATTGCATATCTCATCCATGCATTGCGATGGCCGCTAGCGCAATCCTACTCGTACGTGGTCGAGCGACGAGCGGCCAGCTCACCCAACATAGGTTTCGTAGCCGAATTGATGAAGTTCGAACAAGGCGAGCTCAAGCTGGCCCGGTCCACTGGCATCTATGGCGATGCAGCCGCAGCCACTCCCTCCCCCTCTTTCTCTGCGGCATCGGCTGCTTTGCTGGGGCCAGAGAGCGTACCTTCGGACAAAGCACAAGCACGTCCGCATCAGTCCACGCCTACGTTGTCTCCGCACATGACGGATACGCCCCGAACGCGCACATCGCACGACCTCACCGCCTGGGATTCGGATCGCGTTCGTAGCGCGTCATTGTCGCAGTCCTCACCGGACCTCCCTTCTCTCGCTTTCGGCAGCCATTGAGCGGGGAGCCATCCTCACTGCCGTCTTTCGAAAGCTTGCTTGCCGCATTCACACGGCAGCGCATCGATGTACTTTGGACAATCTCTTTCCGGCTCCGTGCATTCACAGAGGCGGTACTCTGTTGTAATTCTATCTCTTTTCATCATGGTTATCATCAGCATTGGCCGCAACGACTAGGTGCGGAGACTATCACGTTGACTGGAGGTTGCGCGAACTTGAGGTCGAGTGGCTGACGAGTCCCAGTTCGCGGCCTTGCTCTGCGCCTCTGATACCTGCGGGCCCGTCCAAAGCGTCTGATAGGTTCACTCCTGCTGGTCGTCGGTGCTTCGGCACTGTGCCGTTTCATCAGACGGGTGATACTGCAGCCTGATCGCTTCTTCCGACAAGTGACAACGCAAATTTCGCTTCATCCGACATTCTCCTCACTCTCTTCTGTCTCTTCCACCTTGAGTCACAGTCGCAGCGACAATCCACGCGGTGCAGTGCAGGCATGCCTTGAGCGTCGGCATTGCATGTCTAGCGAAGCGGGCGGCTGGACGCAACGGCGGTGCGTGGCGCACGCTTGATGTACGGCAGAGGCGATGCGAGCACCGGTGGGTTGCGGCGGGAGACCGAGGCTGGCGTTCGCAACGAGCGTGATGCGTCGTCAGCGTCTTTAGATGTGGTGATAGATGCAGCACGCGACGACGCCAGCTTCGTTTCGCGCAGCGGACGGCGTGAGGATGTTGACGTCGACGCCGGGTGGGTGCCCGGGCTCAGGAAGGGGGAGCTCAGCCCGCGCTCGGTCTCAGGTCGCCGACGTGGCGAGGCGAGCGTGTGCACGAGCTGCTCCTGTGCCTCGTGCTGCACTTGCCTCATCTCGCGCGGCGTGAGGTCACTGTGCTCGTACCGGAGTGCGCCCGCGCGCTCCCTGCTCCGCCCGCCGGCGGCAGCGTCCGCATCGTCCTCGAGCCCCGACGGCGGTCGCACTCGCCACGTGGCATTGGCAGCGTCCTCGCCACACGGCTTGATCAGTACGCGCATGCCGAGTTCAAACATGGATCCGGGCGAGCAATGCGGAGCCATCTTGGGCTCTTGCATCTGGAAGCTGATCTCAAATGCCGGGAATGCTGGCACAGGAGCCTGGCTCCTCGAGTCGGAATGCCGGTCTTGTCCACAATTGCAGCGATGCGGACCCATGCTGCCCTGCCGTCCCAATGATCGCGCCGAGTCCGCAACGTAACCGTCTTCGTCCAAGCGGTGCTGGTGGCGATGAGCTGACGCCATTCGCTCGTGACGATCGAGGGGATCCGACTCCCGCTCGTAGTGTCGACTGTGGCCTGCATCCAAGCCAGTATTATAACCGGGATCCAGGTGCTGCGCGCGGCCAGACTGGCGAGGCCTCGGCTGCGATCGGCGGAATGGATCATTGCCCGCCCCCAGCATTGAAGACTTCGGATACGTCCTACTCTGGGCGACTTTCCCATTCGCTCGAGCGTCTTGCCCGTAAGAAGAAGGTGGGTACGAGGCTGTCGGGTCCGAGATGCGCGTCTCGTCAGTCAACGCTGAAGCAGCCGCACGGCTCGTATTTGGCGTCGATCTATCCGAGAACGAGGTATGTGGAGTGCCGTCAGTGCCTCTGACATCGGCTCTGATGCTGCTGTCCAGATTGATCCGCGTGCTTGGTAGCTGCAGCTGCTTCAGAACACCATGCGATGATGCTGTCGGCTTCAACAAGGCTCTTGAATCGCCATCGTCACTCCTAGCAACGCTGTCGCCGGATCGTAACACCTCAACCGATTCCATAACAAAGTCAGCACCTGTCGCCTGCTGGCGAGAATCAGCGAGGGTCGGTCGAGATCCTCGCACAGATCGAGGCGAGGCAGGATTCATGACTTCGTGTGGTAGCGTAGGCTTCGGTTGAGTGGTTCGCGTCGTAGCAACATCTCTTTGTCCTGCTTTTTGCGGGGTTCGACCATCACCCGCGTCATCCTGATGCGAGGCGTGAATAAGTGAGCGTCGCCCGCCAGCAACGACGCATTCGACGGCTGCTTGAAGACCAGAGGCGTCAACGGCTTGACGAGGCAGCTTACCCGGCAAAGGCAGGGGCGTTCCATGTCGAGGGGTGGAATGGACTGTAAAGCCCGACATGCGTTTGAGGGTCATGCGCTTGCAAACAGTCACTGAGGCAACCTCTTCCTCTTCACTCGAATGGCCAGCGTTAGCCCAATTCTTCACCATTCGCCCGACACGTTCGCCCCGCTGATCGATGCGAACGGAGAGCTGCTCATCGCCGTCAGCTGAATGCGACCACAATCGCAAAGCATTGTCGAATCTGCTAGATCGCTTCTTGCGATGGCCTGACGTGGACGCATTGGGAGCAGCGGGCTCTAGCTCCGAAGGCTTTGCTCTTGTCTTCCTTCTGGATAGTAGCTCTACGCTTTGTTGCCGAACCTTGATATCGACGCCCTGACGGGGCGTGGGAATATGAAGACGACCAGGCACCTTTCGTGACGGCTTCGAAGGGTCTTTTCGGGCTTGCGAGCGTTGAGAGAAAGATCTCTGCAGCTGAGATACGGAGTGTTGTCCAGTGTGGACTCCCGGCTTGCCATGAGCGTCTCCTACGGTCGTAACTCTTGAATCGCCTAGCTCCTCTGGGACGACAGTCTCATGTTCGCGGACATGCTCCGGTATTGACCAACGTTTCGAGCGAATTGATGAGGGAGACGGCGACGCCTCGTCCGGCTCTGTTGAGGTCAGCAGACCCGAAAGATCCAGCAACAGGTCAGGCGCATCGCATTGAGACAGAGAAGGATGAGTCACAGGTCGAGCTGTGATGGCTGATTCTTCTTGATGGCCGATGTTCTCGCGCTCGAAATCTTCGGCGGTTTCACGCACCCACGATGCTATTCTTTCGAACGCTGACTGCCTGTCACGATCATCGTCGGCGCGCATTATTTCGGCGTCAAGCTCGGCATGGGCATCGATGTGACGAAGGATGGGGTCTGATTTCCTGCCTTCAACTGGAAGCTCGACCGACAACACCGGATGCAAGCCTGCCCCGCGTCGATTGCTTGTGCTGTTGGGATCGGCGGTCATCTCGACAGGAACAGCCTCGACGTCGTCCTTGGATGCAGAGGAGGCTGCTCTCGAAGCGAGCATCCTGTCTGGCTCACGAAGCTGCAAGACTGACTCGGGCGTAGCTTCACTTGGGGAATGAGGCGGGACCGCTTTGTGGTCAGGCCTTGGGCTGCCAGTTGGATCTCCTTCCAGGACGGAAGAGTCTGCGTTGGACCCGAACATCGCAAAGCCATCATCTCGAAACGGACTCAATTTGGGAGCGTCAATCGCTGCAGATCGGGTAATCGGTACCTCCGTGTGGACCTGTTGGGTCTCGAGCTGCAATGACGGTTGCGAGCGAGTGGTGAACGAAGGCGTTTTGAGGTCAGGTTGCGATTCCTTGGGAGCTCGCAGCCGATCGTCAGCCTCTTGGGGAGATGAGTCGTCCTCGTTCAGCCTCAGAGTCTTTGATGAGTTGAACGGGCGAGGAACGAGCCAAGAGTCGCTGTCGTCTATGTCCACGATTGCGTCGACAAGTTGACCTTCTACTTTTACCTGCGAGACTGGAAGCCCCGCTTGATCAAGCCTTGCAGAGCTTTCGGAGCTCATGTCGAACAGTACGCCTCCTTGACGACTGATCCATTGCGATTTGGAGTAAGATGTCACGAAGGACGATTCGACGGTTCTCCCGGAGAGAAGCTCTTGTTTTTCAGCTCGGATATCTGCTCGAGTTTCCTTGTTGCCGTTCAGCGAGTGATTCACAGGTGCCTCCTTGAAGGGAGACATCAGGGTCGAGCCCTCCGCGACACCTTTCAGCTCAGCAGAAGCATCAGGATACTCTGCATTTGAGCTGGGCAGGGAGAAGAGGTCAAGATAATCTGCTTCGAGGAGCTGCTCTACGGCATCGTCATCCTCGACTGCGAAAGGGGCTGCAACTGATATTGATGCTTGCGTTCCTTCTCGGCCGGACGGCAAGGGCAGCGCTTCCATTTCGAGACTTGAGGAGGAAGCCAAGGGCGTCAAGTCTGCCCGATGCTTGTGATTCTTGACATCAGATTCGTCAAGTGAAACTCCTTCGCCTGGGGAATTGCCTACAGGTGGCTCCTTCTGCGACAGTGAGTCCATCTTCTTATCAACAGACACTGGCATCTGGCGAGAGGATGTCGTGGCAGTCGGATGATTCCCGAAGCGTTGCTCCTGATCCAAAAGTCTGCTTGCAGAGTTGGAGATGGCAGACCGAGTGTTCGAAGACGCGTCCGGGGATATAGCCAGAGTCGCTGATGCATCGCCGCTTTGTTGGGTATCTTGAAGTGCTGACGTGCCCTGCACAAGACTCGGAGGTCTGTCTTTCACGTCTTCAAATCTTGGCGCCCTCTTTGGAGTGAAGCTTGCGGTCTCGGGAAGGCCAGACCCATCGTTGGGACCTTGTCGACGGGGTTGAGGGTTCTCGCAACGCTCAGAGGTAGGGAGGGCCGGCATGTGAAGATTTGACTTCGTCAGATTGTCCGGCTTGTCCCGAGCATACGAATCATGATCGGCACGGCCGACGAACGCTCTCGACTTTGGGAAAGTGGATGTCCGTGACTCGGAGCTTCCTGATCTCTGCTCGGGTGCGTTACTCCTTGGCGCAAACGAATCGAGTGCCGATGAACCCTCTACCGGCGACGGCCGCGAGAAGTGCTCGACTGCTTTCGCAACTTTGGTGCCAACCTTATGAGCAGAGCGAGGCGGAGTTGTAGGCGCGAAGCTCGACGGAGAGCTCGGAAAGGGCGAGGCTCGAATTCGAGCAGGCACTGTGCCTGATCTGGGAGCGAGACCTGGCGTGGGCGGAACTGGCAACGGGATGACGTGAGTTGTCTGCGCCAACGTCATACGCGGCACCCTGGAGTTGGTGCCGACGAAGAAGTTGGCCGCAGTCTGCGGATGCTTCCGAACCTTTGCGGCCCGGTCTGCATCCATCTTGGCGCTTGGGGTCTAAACTAAGGTCGGAGACGCGTGCCGTTCATCTGCATCGATCGATGGGCCTGCGACCGTCGAGTCGCAGACGCAGTACACTTAAGCTGTGCAATGTACTGTGATGATGGCGTAAGAAGTGTTGAGAGGAAGGGAGTTTCAGAACGAAGGCAGAAAGCAACGCTCACCCGCATGCACGCGGAGGTGGCGGGGGTCGCTCGTGAAACTCTGCCGAAAGGACCTTTGGCATCGCGCTCGGTGCAAGCTGCGCTGAGGATTCTGAGGCTTCAAGTTTCCTCGAGGCAGGCAACGGTCCTGCAAGTGACAACACCACATCATCTGCAGCACAATGCATGGGTAATTCAGTGTGACTTTGAAGAAAAGGGAGCGACCGATGTGATGAAATGGTGGGCTCGAGGGTCCGTGTGCAGAGCTGCAGATCGGATGCATGGGGCGTGGCCACTAGGCTGCACGTCCAGTTGGGCGTCGGTCGGATCTCACGGCCTCTGCAAGCCACCAGCAACAGCTGCGCGTCGCTGGCTGGTCTTTTGTTATTTTTGGATTTGTGCCAGCGTCCTTCGCTGGCCGCCCGAAGGTTCATGCTAGATGGAGGCCATAGCCACACCTAGGTAGCAGGGGGGCCTGATGGCGTCACATTCAGTGCAGTAGCACACAGATGATCGAACAAGCAAGTCGCTTCGCCGGGAGGAGACAGCTCAAGGCGCTGGAGATTCACGATGTGACAATAGAATCAGGCCTCTTCCGTCCTGTCCAGCTCCCGCTTTCGCTCTTCGGCCTCGAAGGCTTCCACTAGACGCTCGCCCAGCTTGCGGATGACCGGATCTGTTCGCACCGAGTGTATCAAGTATGTCAGAGCCGTACTGAAGCCTGTGAAGCAACCTGAATGCGCTCACCTTCCGGTCTTAGATCGAGGGCTAGGTCGATGTCGCTGGCTGCAAGCTGGTTCCTTCCGAGCTCGAGGTACGCCTCGGCACGACGATAGAGCGCCTTGAGATTCTTCGGTGCGAGCGTCAAAGCTTTGGAAGAAGCATACACCGCCTTGTCCCACTTGTTTTGTTTGAGATAGCAGGCTGCCATGTTGTTGTACACAGCGCTGGTGATACCTGCAGCACGTTCGTTCTCGGCTTCTGTGGAGCGAGCACCATACATGCTGGCGAACGAGTTGATGCCAGCGCAATGAAGAAGCGCCATATGCCATTTGCCGAGTGCCTCTGTCAACTGCTCGCGCTCGTATGCTTGGTTGCCCTCGCCCTTGAATCCTTCTGCCTTTCCAAGCTGCTCGTCAATCGACATGTCCGATCTCGAGGACGAAGCAGCACCAGCGGACGCCGATTCGCTCATCTCTGGAATCGATCGACCGGCTTACAGTGCAGGCTTCGTCAGGGCGACTCCAGTAGAATACTTTGAGTAGATTGCAACAAAGTGTGTGAACCCAACACTTCTTGTCGGAAGAAATGGCTCGAGCACCAAAAAAGAAGCAGAAATAATCTTGGCCGAGATCCGGATTTTTCTTTCCCGATCCGACAGCTGTTCTTTCATGATCGTTCAACCTCACCTTACATAGGCATCTCGGTGGGCTTTCTCGACGGGTCAATACGGGAAGGTGCATATCCGGGTTCTGTCCATCGCGATCGAATTCTAGCGCCGATGGGTAGTGCACAACCCCGGATGGAGGCTTGCATTCACGTGGCGACGAGACTTGGCGTGTCGGGTTTGGACGCGAAGCCATCCGGAGTAGCGGCCAGGGGCGCAAGGCGGGGTGACTCGGTCGATCTAGGCGAGATTAGATTGCAACGCCGTGCATAATCGCCTATTCCCGTCCCCACTTCTGGTCACTAGGGCAGAGAGCCTCGACGAAAGCACCATCGCGTCCTCGTCGCCTTTCACGCCCGAGTTATGTCTTGGATGCAAGTGAACGATGTTCTTGCATCGCTTGCACTCGCCAGCGTCCTGCGGGACCTTCGCGATGCCTGGGCTGCAGCGTGGCCAAGTGCCGCCGCCCGTGCCCGCCCGCCCTACCACGGTCCATGACTTACCCCGCGTTCGCATCGATGCAGGGTCGTTGCACGACTACATCACCTCCGAACCGGGTGGAGTGGCTTTTCGATCAAGTTGCATTCGCTTCGATGACGCTGATGCTCCCGAATGCGACTCTTGCTTGATCTGCCTCGCCATGGAGGTCACGCGGCAAGCGATCACACCCTGCATTACCGTCTTTCAACATTGTGGATCCCTCATCATCTTCAGACTTCGGTTGAGCTACGTCCAGATCGTGCTCGCTGCGTGAGGGGCCCCTGAAGCCTTTCTGTCAAAGTGAAGCACGGTCCATGGACTATAGCCGCCTTAGGCGCGCTGAGTCGTATCGCGAGACTGAGCGCATGATGGAGAGCAATGATTCTACTACGTGGCGATCCCAGGTCGCGTGGCACATTGAATCTGACTTTCGCTGCTGGGACGACAGGTCAAGCTGGGCTTGGTGTCAGCCTACGTCGATCGATTTCAGGGCAGCGCTAGTGCGTGAGAGTAATGACCCGTCAAGCAGCAGCTTTTGGTGACTCGTAACGTTGAGGGCTCCGAAGGCGACTGCAGGGAGAGTAGGGCTGCTGCAAAACCCTCGTTCCTCATTCCACTCTCCGTGCAAGCATTCGGAAGGTCCCGGAAGTGCCCTGGGGCCGTAGAGCGCTGGCTTGCAGCAGCAGCAGCGGAACACCACGCGCTTCGGAGGAAATGATTTTGGGAGTTAACTTTTTAATTAATCAATCTTTCTTCTTGAAACAACTCCAACGCTCCGTGTGATGGACAAGACGAAGCTAAAGAGACGTCCTTGCACTGAATCATCAGTCGGCATCTCCGACTCGTAACTACGACACATTGGAAGTGTTGGGAGTGATGATGAGCCTGTTATCCTTGCAGTCTGAGGCGGTCAGAATGACGGTCTAGGGTGCTTCAAGAACAGACACAGAAACATCCTGCGATGCTCTGGCAAATGCATTTTTGTGCATATATTTTTTTTAAGAAAATAAAACAAATGTGATGCTGGCGAGCCACTGGTGTTGGGTAGAGTCAAGCTCTCGAGGCTGCCGACCCCCCACGACCCTGGGGCTCCCCAACCTGCTGCCTCTCCCACACGACCGGTCGACGACAACCAATGGCTTGCACTGGAGCTGTCAGCGTCCGCCGGTGCGCTCAGGCCATCTGGCTCCGCTGCGGACTCGTCCATTCCGCGACCCTCTCCGGGAGTGTGCAACTTTGGCCGTGAGCTCCCGTCAATCAAATGATATAAGACCAACCGATCTTCGGCCCCCTGGATTGAGCAGCCTATCCACCTCTCCTCCGCTCAGATCGCTTGTCTCGCCGTAGCCTTCAATCTGTTGTCCACCTGCGACTTGAAAGTCCCCTTCCTCGTGCTCCTGATCGGTATTCTCGTCTGCACATTTGCGCCGCAGCACGCTCTCGAACCCGGCACCCAGGCTGAACTCGCAACGCTCGATCATATATCTGTATTGAACAAGATGGCTCCATCAGTATCCGACGTGCGGCCCAGCGCCACTTCTGCACCGGTAGGCAAGCTTGCCCAGACCGCCACCCCGGACGACAAGACCACCGAGGACCCGCGCGATGACAACCTTCGTCGCGCCATTGCATCCCACACTTTTGGCGGTGCTGCCAATCTGCGAGATGTCTTTACCAATCAAGGTGAGTGACGGCCCTCTTTCGTGTCCTTCCGCTTCTGTTGTGGTTTCCGACCTGTCATTCGATCCAGCACGCAAGTGGCGCTAGCAGAAAGAGTTCTCTAGGAAGAACCGAGGCCACGAAACTCTTGGCCGCTGCTGCTCGAGTTGATGGCCGGTCCGGTCATCCGACATTGTTTCGGCATGTCCACGCTCGGCGAATTGTCCTTCTCGCGAGCCGTTAGGCGATCTGCGCTGCACCTGGCAGCATCTGAGCGTCCGGACTTCTCCGCCGGGGACGACCGGAAGCATAGATGCAGAGGTTCGGCGAGGTCATTGGATGTATACGGTCGAGTGGGACGCATGCATGCAGGTGCATGCTGCTCGCGGCGAGCGCAGTCCAGTCTTCCTGCCTGCCAGAAAAGTTTCCAGGCAGCCACCCCCACCCCTGCCGCGTCTGCACGATTTTTTTGTGGGGACGCTCGACAGAGGGAAGAATTGGGCGGTGGGGTCTGATTGGGTCTCGCTGTGGACATTCGCCGGTCAAATACTCCCTTTGATACGGCGTTCTTCAAAGTGCCCGACATGGCCCTTGCGCAATCCTCTGCGTGCCGGACATACCAAAAACACAGTCGTTGGGATAGCTCCGAGGCTGATGCGTCGGAAGGAGCCGTGCGGCGACCTTTTCGAGGTCCTCTCTCCCTCTCTCGAGCCTCACGATAAGCTGCGCGGGCTGTTTGACTGGGCCTACATCTGCGATGGATGGTCTTGTCGAGTGGCGTTACCCATCCCCAAAATCCCGCAGAGCGCCATCGTGACCTGTGACCTAAAGCTTGTCCCCGATGATTGGGGTTCGGGCGTGCCGAAGAGCTGGTATGTTGCCTTGACTCGCTGTTGCTTTTTGTTGGAAATTTTGGCGACTCAAATTCGCGTGGCTGCTGTGGGACACGCGACTTTGCCCGAGAGGGCGAAGCTCCGACGAGTCAGCTGGCGCCTCGCCCACAAAAATGCGCTTTTTTCGAAAATCGCTCCCACGCTCCCCTCCCGCTTCCAACACGCGCTCTGCTCCTTTCCCCTCTTTTCCTTAAATCGGGAATTTCCCCCGCCTCGGGTTGAATTTTCTACCCGCCCCAGACTGGCTTGGCTTGATTTGGCGCTCCCGAGTCACGTCCAATCCTTTCCGACCCCGCCTGCGGTGGACGCAGCGTGAAAGACCCTGACTTGGCCCTTCGACCCGAGACCCGGCGGCCTTCTTGCGATCTTCTCGAGTCAAATAAGCGGCTAGCTCTTCAGCTTTGCCGGATCGCGTCTTGCTATCCGACCCCACTCGTCGTCGTCCATAAAATGCTTCCGTCAACATCGCGGTCTATCAGTCGTGGCCTACGCGGTGCTGTGACCCGACGCAATCGGGTGACGGTGCAGGCCGAGGCCAGAGCGGGGCTGTCGGTATCGCGACCGGCAGCCTCGACATCGAACCGTTCCACATCTCCAAGACGCTCGTCCCCATCTTCTGCAGCTTCGTTCTCCTCAGCTTCGTCTCGCTCAGATCGTCTCGCTGACCATCGCATCATCTCGGATCCGTTCCCAAATCAAGACACCGGCTTTTCCTATGAGAAGCGCGACCAGCTCGGCCTGCGTGGCCTCCTTCCCCCTGCCAAGCAGAGCCTCAATACCCAGGTCCTTCGCGTCCTGCACCAGCTCCGCAGCAAGTCCACACCTCTCGAGAAGCACGTGATGCTCGCTTCGCTGCGACAGACCAACACTCGTCTCTATTACGCCACTATCCTGGCCAACAAGGAGGAGATCCTCCCTCTCATTTACACGCCCACCGTTGGCGAGGCTTGCCAAAAATTCTCGCACATCTACCGACGTCCCGAGGGCCTCTCGATCTCGCTCGAGGACAAGGGCAAGATCGCCAGCATCGTCGACAACTGGCCCGTGCCTGCGGGTGCGCCGCGCATTGCCGTCGTCACGGATGGCTCGCGTATCCTTGGTCTCGGTGACCTCGGATGGAACGGCCAGGGCATCTCGATCGGTAAGCTCTCGCTTTACGTTGCTGGTGCCGGTATACACCCAAGAGCCACGCTGCCGATCGTGGTCGACCTCGGCACCAACAACAAGAAGATGCTCGAGGACCCGCTCTACCTCGGCCTGCGCCGCGAGCGTGCCTCGACAGAGGAGTACATCGAGTTCATGGACGAGGTCATGGACGCACTCCACACCAAGTACCCCAACCTCATCATCCAGTTCGAAGATTTCACGTCCGAAAACGCCTTCCGCTTCCTCGAGCGCTACCAGGACAAGTACCCCATGTTCAATGACGACATCCAGGGCACTGGCAGTGTCATTCTGGCCGGCTTCACCAACGCAGCGCGCATTGCGTCCAAGGAGAGCGGCCGTCCTCTGCACGACCACCGCATCCTGATGGCCGGTGCTGGCTCGGCTGCCGTCGGCGTGGGCAAGCAGCTCATGTCGTTCTTCACGCGCCAGGGCCTCTCCGAGGATGAGGCGCGCTCGCGCATCTACATCACTGACTCCAAGGGTCTCGTGACGGCTGATCGTGGCGACAAGCTGCCAGAGCACAAGGTGTTCTTCGCTCGCGACGACAACGCGGGCAGGCAGATCAAGGATCTTGCCGAGACGATCGACTATGTCAAGCCGACGGCGATTCTGGGTCTGTCGACGGTCAAGGGCACGTTCGACGAGGCGGTGATCCGCAAGATGGCGACGCTCAACAAGAGACCCATCATCTTCCCGCTGTCGAACCCGACGGACAACTCGGAGTGCACGTTTGAGGAGGCGGTCAAGTTCACCGACGGCCGAGTGCTGTTTGCTGCCGGCTCGCCGTTCCCCGAGATCGAGGCGGGCCAGTCGCCCACGGGCAAGCGCATGATTCCGGGCCAGGGCAACAACTTCCTCGTCTTCCCCGGTATCGGTCTGTGCGCAGCGCTGTGCAAGGCTGCGCGCGTCACCAACGAGATGATCACCGAGTCGGCGCTCGCGCTCTCGGACGCGCTCAACGACGAGGAGCGCGCCGAGGGCAGACTGTACCCGAACACGGAGCGCATCCGTGAGATCTCGCGCGACATCGCCGTGCGCTGCATCCAGATGGCCAACAAGCAGGGCGTCACGCGCGACCAGGGCAAGACCGCCGCCATGGACGAGGATCAGCTGCGTGAATGGGTCCAGGGCGAGATGTGGACTCCCGTCTACGGCACGCACGAAGACGCCTGAATCTTCCGCTTCTTCCTTTTGTGGACACTCTGTTGTGGGTTTTCGTTTCGGTCAAAGCTGCCACACAGCTGTCACTCGGTCTCTCTCTTTCTTTGCCAGACTCTCCATGTCATCTGAATGTCATGACGCGGCATTCGTACAGTACGCTCGCTGTGTGCAGTGTGTGCGGTGGTATCGTGCGAGGTGAGGAGACGATGTCAGATGGCTACACCGACGTGTGATGTCGAGCTCGGAGTGTGTAGTGCTTGTGACCAGGGATCGGGATGCGCATGGAAGCTCGACATGAGCGCAGAGTGACGGCGCGAGAGGGTGTCGTCATCTTCGTCTTCCTCGACGATGCGGTCGATGGCGTACGCAGTCGTACCTGAGCGCACTAATGCTGCATGGAGTGCTGGATCCGACTGAGAAGCAGTGGGATGGAGTGGCGGGACGGGTTTCCGCGACACGATCGCGTAGCGCTTGCTGCTGCGGCGCGGCGGAGGAGTAGGTGCCTCGTGCGGTGTGTCGGCTCGGAGACGCTGCTCGAATTGTGACGACGTACGTGCTGGCGGCAACACTGCTTCTCTTTGGCCGGTTTTGCTGCTGGTGCTGACTGAGCGCGTTGGTGTGGTGGAAGTCGTGGCAGCGTGTTTGGTGCGTCGTCTTCGGACTAGGTCTGACAGTGAGCGCGAGCGGCCTACATCGGCTGCTCGTGGAGGGTTCGTCGTCTCTCTTGTAGAGGTAGAGGTGGACGCCAAAGGAGCAGGCTGGCCGAGTTCTACCTGCGAGGCTGAACGGTTGGATCGACCAAATGCCCAGAAGCCACCACTTCTCTTATCTCCATCTCGGTCCGATGCTCCTGTCAACGCCCGCAGCGACAGCGATCGCACCGGCCTCCCAAAACGTGGCTTGTCCATCTCGAGGAACGAATGCAGCTGCTGCTGCCTTGCTTCCTGCGTTGAAAGCTTGCTGCTTTCGCTGCTAGCAGTCTCTTGCTGAGCGTGCGGCTCTAGCGGGTGCGTACAGCCCAGCTCGCAGCAAATGCAAGGACACCTGTCTTCTCCACCTGCCGCTGTTTGACCGACTGGATCTGGGAATCGCGTGAGCTGCGTCAGGGTCGTGAAAACGTCTTGCCTGATCGACCCCGTCGGATCATAGTTCGGCGTCAGCTTTTTCGCCAATAGCTCGTATAGCTCTGCCTGATGCTTTTCTAGTACCGCGTCCCTCTCTTCTTTACCAAGAGGTGTGTGCTCGGATTGAAGAGCCGCTGCGCGTGGGGTGGAGCGTGCGAGTGTGGCTGTTGGTGGTAGGATGGTATCGATGACGACGCGGTCGCGGGTGATGCTCACCGCCGTCTGAATCTCGGACGTAGGCACAAAGCTCACCAGTGTCGGCTGTTCGAACACCAGCGCTGTTCCTTGGCGTGTCGTCGTTGTCGTCTCGTACTCCACCGGCGATGATGGTCGAGAACCAACCGAACATGCTCCTGACGATTCGCTGCCGCCGTTAAGATCAGGCACCGTTCGGTACGACGAAGAAGGCGAGATCGCTTCCATCTTGACATGCATAGCCCAAAAAGTTCAACGCAGGCAGGGAGAGGAAGTGACCGTTGCGAGAGAAGGGTTGCCATGCAAGGTGCCATATACAGGCACCCAAGCCAGGCGCGCGCTCGCTGCCAGGGGTTGCCAGGCAAATTCGCACGGTGCGTGTGGAGGCGACTTGCCGCTGCGCCTTACACAGCTGTCATGCGCGCTCGGCCTGCACACCTGTCACACGCCATCATGACGCCGCTGTTTCACCTTATCCGCACCTTTTTTCAGAAGCCAGGAATGCGCCTCTCGAGGGCCCCGATTTCGCAACTCCGTGCCGTCATCGACCCGTCAGCACACACGCTCGGCCACCACCAAACCCAATCATCTCCGCCGGTCATCTCAACATTTCTCATCCACATCACCATAGCCCGCTATCGCCACGCACACAATCCCTTTGGTATGAACCTCGTTCCCGTTTCATGAGCACTGTCCTACAAGTGAGCTCAGGGACCACCCGTGGCGCTAGAAGGGCGATGACGCGCCTCAGCTGCGCTGTTCACCGACACATGGGAGCTCGCCGACTCGGTGGACGCGCCTACCGCCGTTGAGGACGCAGTGCCGCCGTAGGGCAGTGAGCTGCGCAGGCGTGCGCCGAACTTGTCGTTACGCTGACGCGCGTGCATTTGTGCCACGGCCGTCTGCATGGGTTCGGGCGCAGTCGACATCGATGTCGCTGCCAGAGGCTCGCTCAGACGGCCAGAGACACCGCCTCGATTGCCACTGGGTCGCGTGGCACTGGCGTTAGCCACGTTGCCACCATTGACGCTGCTCCATCTCGCTTGCCTCGCCGCTCGGCTGCCATCCGCACGGGCCGCTCCGACTTCATGAGTCGATCTCGAGCTTGCACCCATGCTGGGCTCCGCAGACGCGGCAGAGGTGCTGTAAGAGGGCCGGTGCAGCGATGCTGCCGCTTGAACAGCGCCGCGTCCACCTGGTCTGTCAGAGCCAAGACCCCGGCTGTGTGCGGAGGCCGTCGCTCTTTTGCTTCCGGAGTGCGGAGCCGCAAGTGCCCGGCCGGGCTCGATGCGGTCGCCCCAGTAGGTGAACGACAACTTCGTCGAGCGAACATACTTTTCCGACCCTGCCTGACCACCCACACCCTCGCTGCTTTCCGACGAAGCGCTGCTCGTTGCGCTGCTCTCGCCGTCGCTGCTGATGCTCGCACCGTCATTGTCTTCGGCCGCCTCGTCAAACTCTTCGTCCACTTCGTGCGACGTCGGAAGCCCATCCAGGCCTCCGTCCTTGGAGGAGGCTGACATCTGTCGTGTTGCGGCGTTGCGCCACGCCACCACCGATATGAAGCGATACAGGTTGCGTGTCTTGGCGCGCAGAGTGGTACTACGCAGCGCCTTCAGGCGTTCGCGGCTGTCTTTGCTCCTGGCTGCAAAGTCGTTCAACTCGTTTGCGGTCGCATCGTCGTCGGCAGTGCGCAGCGCGGCGGTACTGACCATGGGCAGAGCCGTCACGCCAATGCGCTGGCACTTGATCTCGACGTCCGAGAAACGCACAATCCACAGGTCCTTCTTGCTTCCCATGGCCGGCGCTTTCGAGGAACCTCCACCGCCCTGCTCTGCCGATAGAAAGTCGGAAAGTCGGCGGTATGATCGCTTGTTGCGTAGCGCCGCACGCAGCCCAGATTGGCTCGAATTGCTCCAACGTCCGCTCCGGAGACCTGCGCCTTCGCTGCCGCTTTCTGCACCCTCGCTATCAGAGGCGTTGGCATCACCACGCCCGTCTTTGGGAGCCGATTCGGACAGTGTGCGACGTGCGCTTTCGTCGTACAGCGCGCTCTCTTCGATGAGCACGCGATCTGGACGGGGTCGAAGCACGACGCGATCAGTGATGCCGTCGATGCGGGCAAAGACGTCGCGCGACTTGTCCCTCTCCTCGGCCGTGACCTTCTCGTCCTCGATCGAGCGCACGAGTCGCTCCACTTCAACCACCATGGCGACGGTGCTTTCGAACTCATGCGTTGAAGGATCCGTGTGGAAGAGCAAATTCTGGAAGAGCAGCGGATACTTGAGCAGCCGCTGGAAAGGCATCGAGGCGAAGATGGACAGCCCGGCGTAGCCCTGCTCGGCCGCGCACGCTTCGAGTGCTGCCACCGTTCGTCCGAGGCCGACGGTGTTGCTGAGACGCTCCTTCTTGAGCCGCTTGCCTCGAAACGCGCGTTCCATGAGGGCGGCCTCCTCCAGCTCCTCCATCGCCCTCTGCAAGTGGCAGACATAGCTGGCGTAGTGCTCGAGGATGTGCGAGTGTTTCATAAAGACATCGGCCAAGCTGCGGACCAGAGGCCACTGCTCCTCGTATCTTGCCTTGAGTGCATCCGAAAGAAGACCGTGCGCTTCAGTGAGGCCGTCAGACATGGCAACGAGCACTTCGCGCAGCGACGGAGGCAGCGGAACTGTCAGACGAAGCGGGTTGGCGTCGCTACCTGCCTTGGACGACAGGCCACGAAGCTTCTGCGCCTTCGAAAGCTTGTCCTTGCTTTTGGTCGCGCTCGGTGTATTCATGTAAGCGGGGGCACTTCGGTCGCGAGTGGCTGTCGTACCCAGACCCAAGCCGAGTCCATACGAAGCTTCCATGCGCTTTCGCGTCTGGCCGGCATGTGTGGCGAGCTGACCGGGAGCGTTGATGTTGCTGACGCCTATCGAGTACGGGCTTCGTGCGCCGGCCGCCTTGTGTGCATCCCATTGCGCTTGGATGCTCTTGGAGGAAGCATCTGTGAGGCTGCCGCCCGCATTGCCCGCTGATACATTGGACATAAATCGAGCAGCGATGGGCAGCTCTGCGCTCGAGGCGATGGTGGGCGGCGGTCTTGTCGCTGCACTCGATCCGAGATGCAAATCTTCCAGATCAGCTGGCGAGGCGATGGAGGGTGGATGTACGGGCGGAAGCACGCGCTCGAGGTCGAATTGCTCCGGGTTGATGAGGGCATCGATGTAGAGATCCTTGGCCTTTTCCAGCTCCATGACGTACCGCTCCTCACTGGCCACAATCTCCCACAGTACTTCCTGCCGCGTTCGCTCGCGCGGGCCAAGATTACGGACGAGCTCCTCGTTGGTCATCTCGCTCCAAGTCGGAAAGCCGAAAGATCGCACGGCTGGGCTGTCGGAGGGAGGGAAGATGACTGGCTCGCCGGGGGCCGTCGGAGAGAGTGGATCGACGCTGTTGCGGCGACTTGTGGGGCGGCTGCTGTTGGAACCAGAGTAGCTCTTGCGCATGGACAATGACGTGCGTGTAGGAAATTGTAGAGGACCCATTGGAGGCAAGCTCGAGTCGGTGCTGGTAATAGGCGACGCGCTGATGCTTGGGGCCATATCGAAGGAGCCTCCTCGGGCCATGGGACGTGAAGAAGCATCGCCATTTTGATTCTGGCTGGCAACATTGCTCAGGGCTGAGGACGCCAGCGGAGCACTGCCATCACGGGAAACGGGCGTGCTCGAATAGGAGTGGCTGCGACGCGAGGTCGAGCGCATCGAGGAAGAAAGCCTGGACTTAGACGCCCGTGTCTGACTTGACGTCCCTCTGTCACGAAGAGTGGTCGAGACGATGGGGACGGGCGACTGACTCGTATCGCTGGAAGCCGATCTGGTCCAAGTGCGTGCCCTTGCCTGACTGGCAGCCGTCGGCCGAGCGAAATTGCCCGACGTGGCGAAGACGCTGTTATCATTGGAGTTGGTGCGAGACAAGGGCTGCGATGCTGCTATGCGGTGCGAGGCGCCGATCTGTGCCGGCGATGTGGATCGCTGTTTCTGTGGCGACGGAGCGAAAGCAACCGTCTTGATCGCATGTGCATGGGGAACATTTGAAGGGGCCTCTGGAAAGTCTGTCCCTCCTGCGAGAGGTGCACTACGAAATGAGTCGAAGGCGGTCTCGGGCTGAAACGCTTGGGTATGAGATGAACGATCCACTGGAGCCGGAAGACTGGAGCCGGGAATACGTTTGGGTACAGAGGCGGCGACGAGACCGGACGACGAAGATTGTTGCGGCGGTGCAGGGATATGACCTGCAATCGGGAGACCCGGAGTTGGAACAGGTACCGTCAGTTGAGGAGCCGTCGAAGTGCTGGCGGAGGAGGGCAGGGCTTCAGGCCGCGGAGGGGCCGATGCGCCCTCAAATTTTGCGACAAGAGCTCTTGTTCTGCCGATGGAATTGAATGGCGGGGCGATGGCGGGCGCGGCATTGACGGAAGCCGCGTAGAGGTCATGCTTCTCGGAGCGGTCGAAGCTTGGCTCCGGACTCGGCTTTGCGGGCGTGACGGGCCCAGCCGCAGAGAAGCGTGAGAAGAACTTCTTCATGGCGAGCTGAGATAGCGCAAGGTCCGAAAGAGCCGAAGGAAGAAGCTAGCGTGGCAGCGAGGATGTGCTTTCGCTATGGTTTCCTGCTCATGGCTGGATCGCGAGATAAGACTGACGAGGAATGTCTGGAAAGTCGACTGCGGAATGCCTCTATGTGGCCGTGACTGCGGAAAGAGTCGTGCTGCTTCGGAGCTTGTCCGAATAGGACGAAGGGCGATGCGAATGTGAGTTGTCGCGAACTGGGGCAAATCTGGCGACTGAGGTCGAGCAGCGGAATGGCTCGATGCAGTTGGTCCGATGACTGGAGACGAGATGAGATCTAGCAGACTGATGCAGGTCGAAGGGGTGGGAGTGGAAGCTGAGGATGAGGGTGTGGCAGAGACTGTAACCAGAGCGGCTCGAAAGGTAAGTTAGGGCGGCAAGGATGCGGCTGCCAGCCATATGAGGAGCATGCATGTGGAGCTGCACCCGTGTGTGATTTCTCAGAGGTCAGCCACGGAGGTGATTCACAGCGCATCTGCTGGGCTGCGTGCCGCTGCAGCTCGCGTGCTTCCAGAAAAAGAGCGGGCGTGCGTTCAGGGTCCGGCAAACCGCAGACTCTGTCCGCGATGCCGTTTCCACTCGCGCTGGCTTTGGCTCCCAAACGGCCGTGTCTCCGATAAAGTGCAGAGGAGTGTGATGTTCAGAGGGGCGCTGCGCTAGTCCAAGTCAAGCTCGCTCGGCAGCGAACAAAGCGGGAGCGGCACTGGACTCTTCGGGCCGTCCAAAAAGGCGGCAAGCCGTGTCGCTCAGCTTGTGTTGAGGCGAGCATTTCGCAAATCTGTTATTTTTGTTCGAAGCACACCGCGCTCGGGTGTTGCCCAGCCAAGGCTGCGCGAATTTCGGCAATCGGATCTCAAGGCTACAGCCAACGCGCTCGGTGCATCCGATGCAGCATCATGCCCAGAGTCATGAGGCGCGACCTCCGTCATCGGCGTTGCCTTCCGTCTCTCACTGTTCAGCTCGACTCCTCGCCAATCCTCCTCTCTCTCAAGCCTGCTTCACGAAGTGGTGTAGCGTCAGTCAATCATGGTCGCGAACGACGACCCAAAGTCCAAAGACAAGTCCAAGGCCAACGACGATGTTGATCGAGGTAAGCAGGCTGCAGGACTGCGTTGGCCGAGACGTCTCATAATGATTCTCGGACTAATTTTGCTTCAACGACTCGTATTCGCATGTTTTACAGAGCCCGTCGTCGACTTTCAAGCCCTGCCATCCGAGGTAGTGCACTCGTATGTTTCCTTCTTCGACTTGGCACAGTCCTATCCACCACAAGATTCGTCACAGTCCGGCGCGGACTCGTCCAGCAATGGCCGGAAGCGAAAGGGTCGAGCATCACCACCACCAACGCTGGGATCAAGCCGAAAGCGCTATCCCAATGAAGCGAATGCTGTAGACAGTGCAGCGACATCGGGACCCGGAGCATCCAAGACCTTCGACGACGAGCCCGCTTGCCCACCGCACTTTTTCGACGCCGACGCCGCAGGCAACTACCTCAGCCAAGTCGCCACACAGCACTTTGCATCGCAGCCTGCGCCAAAGGAAGGAGAGGTGGTGGTTGGCTTCCTGTACAAGTGTCGCGCCAAGGGCGAGCTCAGCCGCCCTCTAGCACACTACCGCCTCACCGAGACTGCCTCGGACAAAGCGCACGCTCCAGAAGCAATCGCTCAGCGTTCCAGATGATCGCACCTCCAGTGCTCTCCATCCTTCAGCCCCCTTTGCATACCCAACGCTTCGATCCGCCGACCTCTTCCTTGCTGTGAATCTTGCGCCCGCGCCTCTCCATGTTGCCACTCGAATCTACAAACTGTATTCTAATCTTTTTCCTCCAAAGATTGAGCGTGACAGGCTGTCGGACCGGCGTTCACATTCATCAGGTCTTAAGGCCGGCGATCCGCATGGCTGCAGTAGCGGACAGAGGTGCCGGGATAAGATCCGCACATAAGGCAAAAAGTGCGGGTGCGGATGCGCGCCTAAGCATTCAGGCGCCTGGGCGCGCTTGCAAGCGTTGTTCCTTTGACCCGATGCCCTCGCCGCGTCAGAGAGATCGCGAGATAGCGCGCGCAAAATCTGATTGTTCTCTAAATCGGGTGCGGATGTCACGAGAGAGTCGGCTTGGAATCTCGTCCTTCCAGCCACGGCGACGCAAGCAGATCGCACATCGACGATTTTGCACGCCGCGTTCGGATCATCCTCCTTCTTCACCCTCACCGACACCTCGACCATGACCGTGCTCTAGTCAGCAGGTAGAAAGAGTGCCTCTTTCTTCAACTTGCCATCATAGCCAGTACCGACTGCTGTGACTCCGACGCATCGCCACCTTCAGGATCTCGTTGCACGGCCAAAACCTCCCAGGCTGCACCACCCACTTCCTGCCTGCCCCACAACCTCCCACCGTCGAGGAGTCGTCTTTGCATTCGTGACTCGCGTCTGCTTCTCAGCTACACCTCAGCATGCCTGCGAGAAGGTCTCTCGGCGCTGTGGCCGGCCCGTCGGCCCCTGCCGCGCAGCCGCAAGCGGTCGAGCTCCATCCAATCACAAAGCGCCTTCGCAAGATGTGGAAGTTCGCCGCTGTCTGCCAGTTTCTCTTCGTCTTCGACGAGGCATTCGGCATGAGCGGCTTCGAGACCGAGACGCTCGAGTCTGACTTTGAAGACAACGAGGCCAATGTCGTTCCGGACCTCATCAAGCGTCTTCTCTATACTCTGACGCTCGATCGATCCATCACTCTGGACAACTGGCAAGACCATCTCAGGACGCAGTACAACCTGCGTGATGCCGACGCCCAGGCGCGCTTTGGAACGCTGGAGCAGCCTGTCGAGTGGGCGCAACTTTCGCTCGAGGACAAGATCAGCACGCTGCACGACCTGTGCGAGTGGCAGCTCATGGACCCGGAACGCTTCCGCAAGCTCGTCAAGTCCGAAGAGGATGTCACGACATGGCGGGTGTCCCCCATCGGCTGGGATGCACATGACAATGCATACTGGCTCTTCGACGACAATCGCATCTGGATCCAGCGCCCGGAGCCGTTGCCGAAGCCCCCTGCAAAGGCTCGTCCACCCGCCAAAAAGGGCACGAAGCGGGCCAGGGCGGAAGCGGCCGCCGCCCGACGCGCCGCAGCGAACGCCGCCAAAGCTTCACCTGCGCCCAAGCCCTCAGGCACCAAGCGCAGCCGGCCTTCGGATGCGACGCCCGTCTCGACGCCCTCCAAACGCACGCGATCCTCCGCTTCCACACCTTCGAAACCGCCACCGAGGCGCGGAACACGGACATCGGCCCGGTTTGCACCGTTGGAAGCCGAAGAGGACAGCAAGCCTTCGAGTGATGGCAAAGACGGCGCCGAGGACGACTCGGACCTGTCGGATTCCGACCTGAGCGAGCCGCCCGAAACCGCCAACGACGAGAGCAACGGCACCAGCCTCGACGTCAAGATGGAGGCGGCAGACACGGAAGAAGCGGCCGAACAAGAAGCGGCCGAGGAGGGGGAGGAAGAAGAAGAAGCAGAGCAAGAACACCAAAAACTAGCAGAGGAAGAAGAGCAAGAGGAATGGATCGAGTTCGAGACCATCGTGGTGACGCGCCAGCAGTGGCTCGACTTTGCAAAGCGCTTTGCCAAGTCGAAAGATCCCAACGAGAAGAACTTGCACCAGTTCATCAACAACGAGATTCTCGACCAGGTGCTCGCTGCGATGGACGAGATCGAGCGGCAGCGTGCGATGGAACAGGCGCTCGCCAACCGCAAGCGCTCCAGCCGCATTGCCATGAAGGAATCCGAACGAGAAGAGCGTGAGCGCGACCGCGAAGCGCGCGCAAGGATGGAAGAGAAGATGGCAGCCATCCGCCAAGAAGAAGAACATCAGCGCCAGAAAGAAGTGGAAGAGCACGAGGCGCAACGAGCCCGAGAGAACCGCCTGCGCGAGCGCGAAGAGCGTTTGCGTGCAAGGGAGCTCGAGATCGAGACGCGTGCCATCCGAGAGGAAGAGGAGCGCGAACGCCGCGAACACGAGCGCGAGGAGCGCAAACGCAGACGTGAAGAGATCATTGCTAACGGCGGCGTGCCACCGCCTTCCAAGGACTCCACGCCCGTGCCGGAGGACGCCTCGATGCGTCCCATCGACGGCCAGGACGAGGAGGAGGAGGTGTGGGAGCTCAACTGCGAGGTCTGCGGGAAGGCAGCCATCAGCCCGCCCGATGAGGACGACGAGATCGTCTGCTGCGAACAGTGCAATGTATGGCAGCACATCAAGTGCTGGGACAGCTTTGATAAGCTTGTCCTCGGCCTCAAGAAGAGACGTGACTGGGACTCGGTCGATTTCTTCTGCTCCAAGTGTCGACCACCTTCGCAAGGTACACCGATTCCGTATCCTGGCATTCTGGCGCAACGCTCCAAGTCGAGCCCGCGCAGCAACCAGCGTGGAGCCCCGCGCTCGAGCGACGGACTCGACAGCCCGACACGCAATGCAGACGGGGCTGCTGCTGCGCCTAGCAATGCCGACTCGCCGCGTCAGAGGATCAAGCTCGTCTCCGGCCACAGGGGCACTGGAGCAGACGGTGCGCTGACGGCGGCACAGCTGGAAGCGTCGTCCGTGACTACGGCCGACGTCCCGTTGGCCAAGCCGCCCGTCGTTCCGTCGCAGTCATTGCCTGCTCCGCCTTCCGGCGCCAGGCCTGCAGAGACTGGCAGCCTGACTTCGTCGACCGCAGCGACATCCTACCCGACTACTGCTGTCGCGCCTGTGGGGCAGTTACCGCCGCCATCTAGCCATGCCTTGCCCTCCGGCAACGCGAGCACTCCTACGACCGGCCGCCCACTGCTCCCTTCCGCCAAGGTGGACGAGGCGCCTGCAAGAGGTGATCCGACCAAGCCCGCTGCCCTGCGCAGCGGTCCAACCAATGGTGCGGCCACAAGCAACGGTGCTGCCAGTGCTGGCTTGGGCATGGGCAGACCGACGCAGCCTCCGCACTTCTCGGCAGTTGGCTCGCCACAATCGCCCTCGTCAGGGTCTGTCTACAGCCAAAATGGGGGTGGCGCCAGTGGTGGAGGCGCTTTGCTCTCCCCTCGATCGCCATCCTACGGAGCGACGCTCGGTAGTCCCGGCTACCATCGGCCTTCGCAGCCGTCGGGCTCCTTCCCGATGCGCCACACGCCGGCCAAGTCGCCTCTTTCGCGTCCGTACGACGCCTCGTCGCATCGGGACGACCCGCCGGCCAACGGCTTCAGCCTGGGACCGCCACGAGCGACAAGCCCGTCGGCGACTCGCGGTGCGGCGGCTCTTGCTAGTCTTGGCGCTACAGCCAAGTCGCTCCACCCTTCGTCGGCTGCCGTGCCGCCTGTGCCTGCCAAGGCGCTTGGCGATGTGGTGAGCGCCGCCTTCGCAGCGCCCCCCATCGGCGCCAGTACGCCGAGTGCCCCTGCGAGCAGCCTTGACCCGTCAGCGCAGGCCGGTCATGCATCGCCGCCGCGGCTGCAGTCGGCAGCTCTGAGCCCGGAGACGCTGAAAGGCAAGGGCGAGCCTGAGGGTCAGACAGGCGACCAAGACATCAGAAAGACCCCCTCAGCGGCTGACAAGGCGCTCCACACGCTTGAAAACGGGCTCAACGGCGTCACGCAGCCCGAGCACGCCGAGGACGACGCTGGGCGCGGCAGCGCTTCCCCCGTCAAGGTCGTTGAGCTGCCACCCACGCACGTCGAGACCTCGTAGCTTGACGGCTGCGTCAACATCCACGTTCCTGCAGTTTGACCCTTCTCTCCATCAATAGGAATGTCCTGACCCTGGCTGGGCTTGACTAGTGTGATTGCTCGTGCTCGCTTGTGACAAGGTTGAAGAGTGTCGCTCCGAGAGGCTAGTGTTGCCGACGGGATGGCAGCATGATGGTGTCTGCGGAGTTGTCCGAGCTAGCCAGGCTTAGGCACGGTTGGCTCGCAACCTGGACAGGCACGGCGAGCAAGCTCGGCGGTGTATCGGCGTCGCTTGTGCTCTTTGACGACAGCCTCGTGCGACATGAAAGACACCAGCAGCAGGCCGGGCGAGATCGTAAGAAATCGTGCGATTGCATCCGCGCCAGATGCGGGACTGTAGAGTGCCAGCAAGACGGGATGCCAGCACAACTACAGATAGACTCAGGTTGCAGAACGAGAGAGTTATGAGGCTGAACCGAAGCTCGACGACGCGCACAGGCAGGCGAAGAAACAATAAGGTTGGCGGAGGACGCTGGTGTGCTGCGGCAAACAGCGTAGCAGGGGGAAAATGCGGCCCCACTGTGGCTCTTAACGCGCATTTGCATTTGACTCTAGCTCGTCCGTTGGACTGCGGAGGTGGCAGCCAACTCGCCGCCCTCGGCTCTCGGAAGAGGAAGGACATGAACGACTCCGCGTTCCACTCGCTCGAAGGTGGTGGTGGGGCATTCCCAAAGCGGAGAGTCAAGAGTCGCTTCCGGCTCGCCAATGAGGCTCCAGCAGACCGAGCTCTGTCGGCTGTCGAGTTGAGGGTCTGCCGAAAGACGAAGCACCACATGTGCCCGTTCAGGACGCTGTTCTTCCACTCCAATTCCTTGACTCAGCCCAGCCCAGGAGAAGCCCGTTCCCGCAGCGGCACCCGTCTAGTGAGAGCTGACAGCGATCGAAGACAACCGCCGCCTTCCCGCCACTTCGGCCAGGCCGAAAGAAATTTACTCATCGTCTCGGTTTGGGCGCCACGAATGTTCTTCCGTTGGCAACAACACGAGCTGAGTCACACGGCCCCAACATTCGAATCCAATCGAACTGCGGCGACCAGAGCAACGTGAGCCGAACGTCGAGAGTCGTGTGAAGCAGGGCGTGCGTGTCAACGGGAAGCGTGACGGCTCGAACGCGCGTTCCTGTCGTTCGGATAGGCTTGCCAAGGCGGATCAGCCGATGTGACCTACCCACGCCTGCTGCTCCTCTTCCGCTCCTGCTAGCTCAGCCTTTCTGAGAATCTCCTTCCGAGCTGCTAACTTGTTCCGCCGTGGTAAAGATTCTGTTGCGGCGATTTGACCGGTACAAGACTTTGGCTCTCGCCCGAAGTACGCCGAAGGAAGCGTGCTGCCTACCAGCATCGGGCAATTGCGCCGCGAGAATCTGATTTCAACGAGGACGCACGTTGACGCGTGCCCGGGAGACCAGCCGCTACCTCGAAGGGCGAGACTGCAGCACGCCTCACGCAGCGAGGAGGAAATGGAAAACAAAAACAGAGTTGCGACCGCCTTGGCATCCGAAGCTTTCCGGGGCTCACCCCGCTGCCGAAGGAAGAAGGAAGGAGAGAAAAAAAAAGCTCCGGTCTCGTCCTGCCCCACCGCTAAGGCACGGACTTTTTGAGTTGCAGCCAGCGTCCCTGAGAGTGGGCTGCTAGTGGCGGGAACAGCGAGCCGAAGTATGATAGGTGGGTTGCGTTTGGCAAGCAAAGATGTGTGACGCCCCTCGCCAAGGCCCGAGCTCGAGACGCCGTGATGAAGCGGGTTCCCAGCCACGAGAACGCACGACGACCGGCCGGCTGATGCACAGCTGCAGCCCAGTCGAGCCCACTTGGAGAGGCGGATCCCGAGCCTTGCCGTACAGATGAAGCCCAGCGCACAGCTCGGCGACTCGGGATTCTTTCCCTTCTTCATCTGCTGGAAAGCACATCCCTGCTCTTGCCGGCCGTGGCTTCATTCTTGACCCCGTCAACGTGCGGCGTGCTTGGTTTGGTTGGCCAACATCTGTCGACATTGTGTCGGTTTCCGGCTTGTAGTGGCGTGATTGTGACCTTGGCATTGTGCGGTTACCCACCCACTGACGATGCTTTGGCACAACAAAGCAAACTCAGCAGGCTTTCAAGCGCAAGGTGCACTGAACGGTGCCTGCTCTGCGGACGATCGGAAGCAACCGAGGGAACCTTGCGAGGCGCAGCCTGAGGGTCCAACACCTCTGCCGAGCTGTCTGTCTCGGAGATAATTCGCCTGCTGTGGCGCGTGGTCGTGGCTCGACTGGCTCTCAAAGCTTTCAGCTTCGTAATTTGGTTCGCGAGGCTTGAGACTGATCTCCCGCAGACAGGATTGTTCTGCAAACTAGAATGGTCGGGAGTCTGATGCTGCACGAAGAAGCGAAGAAGAAGAGCCCCTGCACGCAGGCATGCATGCATGAGAGCTCTAAAGCAGGCGTGGTGGAGCGGTAGCATCGTGGCTCGGTGATTTAGCGAAACGATTCAATGGCATGCACGTGTCATGTGCATCGGAAGCAAAGTTGGGGAGTTGACGTCCGCCGCGTTCGGCTCCAAAGCCACGAAAAGCTGTGCCTTTCTTCCCACAGCCAAGCATTGGGGCCTCAAAAGGGCCAGATTGCCGTTTCCGTGCTCTCCATCGGCGCGAGACGAGATGAAGCAGGGCCAAGGTTGTGAGCTCGAAAGACGGTTCGAGGTCGCCACCACTCCCTTGCACAGCCAAGCATCTTGGTTGCCTCGTCCAATAGGGCCCCCGAATCTCTGAGCCAGATTCGAGCCACGCCTGGAATTCTTCCGGTGCGGCAAATAATGCAAGTGCTCTGTACGTTTTCAGACTCTGAATACGAGAAGAAGCGTGCGTTCGAAGACAGATGAAGGTGTAGACGCACCTCGTGCTCTGGCTAATGGGGCAGGAGGAGCGGACCTATGCCGACGCAAATGCAAAAGTCGACGCACCACGGCAGCCCGTCCCTGGGCGGCCAAGCAGCCACCCCCGTGCGGCTTCGGAAGGGCCACGGGAGTCCACTGCAAGAAAGCGTCGCGGCTCTCCTTGGCCACACACACAAGTGGGGGTCGGGCATTTCCGATCCCCATATCTCTCGCTGTCACAACTTTGATAATGCGGCCGTGATTGTGATGAGAGTCAAGTGTGACTGGCTCGGACACTTTTCGTCGTCGCATCTCGCGAGACATCATACGTTATGCTCTCTGTTGGGAAAATGGCCGTAATTTTCACTTCGATCCGAAGATTGTGCGTGGTATTTCCCAAACCGCCCGACTGCCGGCCATCTACGTGCTACACTTGCCCATGTGTGCAATCTCCTCGCCGTGTTGCTTCATTAGACTAGCCGTGATACAGTACCGTCTTGCGTTGTTATCGCACGCTATCTCGAGCGGAATCACGCCGACAAGTCAAGTGACCGAAGCGCGAGGTCGATGCAGCTCAGCGGGACGTCTGCACGTTCGCTTCACCTTCTCACGCCGACCGATATCGCCGACGTAGAGCCTAAGACGGCTGCAGGCTGGACAGCTCATCGGAGACTTTCTCTGGGGGCCACATCGCAGCGAACGACGCGGTGAACATCCGCCCGAACCTGGACGGCTAGTTGGCAGCGTTGTCTCGACTTCCGGTCTCGCCCCAGCAAGGGGCAGTGAGTGTGCTGTTGGTCGGCTCAGCACTTTGATTGTGCCTATGTGACTGTGACTGTACAGCAACAGTAGCAATGCAACCTAGTCAAAGTCAGCCACATTTTCCAACTCTGTTTTCTCTCCAGTATCACGGCAGTAAGTTTTTTTTGTAGCCGCCACCTTTTTCTGAGCCTCATTTTCTTCTTCTCTCCTGCTGCTGCTGGTCCCACTCTTCTGGCTTTTCGCCTTGGTGCCGTCTCTTTTTTGTTCGATCTAGGGCAGAGGGAAAATCTTCCCGTCACATTGCCGCTTCCCCACCTGATCGAAGCACGTCCAGCTACACAGGCCGTCCGAGAGCCGTTGCTAGAGCCGCTGCGGACTCGACAAAGCCTTCCTGGCTCAGCCACGGCAAAGGATATATACCCGAGGTCTGTTCAGTGTGCCGCTGCTCTCCGGAAAGAGGGTGAGACCATCGACATCCATCGCCACACAATTACGAACACTTCTTACCAACCTCCGCTCGACCTTCCACGCGGCCCCTTCGTCCGTTCACACATTCACCACGCTTCACAACGCTTCGCTGCAAGACGAGTGCTCGGCCAACGACCGAAGCATTGCCGTTCATAGTTTTACAATATTCTTCAAACTCCTGGGCTGCGAGCTGGTCCTCGACCCGGATCTCTATCTTCCGCTCCTCCGAAACCTCTCTGGCAATGTTTGCCACGCTTGAAGATCTCAAAATGTCCTCGAACAACAGCCCACAGGTGCCATCGGCAGGCGGTGCGCCCGCTCTCATCCTCAGCTCTCGGGAGCCTGTCGTCATCCCCGATAAGACGGCACCAAAGCTATCATCCACGTGCTCGTCGGACGAGATCCAAGTCATCGATGAGCAACAATCTGCGATTCCCATCCGCCCGTCGGTCGAGCCTGGATATGCAAATCGCCACTCGGATCTCGACTCTGGCAGCGTCCACGAGTGCCGACGGCATCCATCTCCTTTGTACGAACGACGCAAGAAGGACGATCTCGATCTGCTCAGCGACTCTCTTGACAGTAGTCCATGCGCGAGCGAAGGCTCCTGCATGCAAGATGCGGACACACGGGGTCGTGCCCGTAGCACCAAGCGGCTACCCTATCCGAAGCCAGCAGACTACCAGCGATGCGGTCAGCCATGGCAGATGGGCGAAAATCGATTGCTAGGGCTGGATCGCGACCGCCATGGTGTCGACAATGGACTCAAGGGGTGTACATACGCCTGCTTCGATAACAAGCATGCGGATCATGATTCGTGTGACCGTGCCTACCGATCAGGCGCAAAGCACAGACCGCTGCTTCCACCGAGCCCATTCGGACTCGAGCACGAGGCTGTGGTCTTTGACAACTTCGAGGAGTCCGGTCCCACCACGCCCGCATCAGAGGCGGATGCAGACACCAAGGACCCCTTTGACACGCATTTGCGATTCGTGCGCCCGGCGCTTCCGATCTGCGCCAACCCTGGTGCGTTTGTGGGGCTCGAGTCCGCCAACGAGACAGCCAGCCAATGTACGGACGGATCGCAAGAGGACTCTCGAACGAAGCGACTCTGCAACACAAGCGAAAGAGTCCGCCGAGCACGCCATCACCGCGCCGTCAGCGAGCTCTTCGGGAGCCCCACGGCGCCGACTGGAGCGAATGATGTGCGGGCAACGCGTCGCAGGGCGACGATCGGATCGGACGCCGTGCACCCTCGTCGATTCGCAAACCTGGTGCGACGTGGTGATCAGTCTGCCTGATCGAATCCGTTGAGCTGGGTGGCGCTTCGATCTGATCTCAGCCAGTGACAGCTGGAGAGAACATGAACGATGAGGCTGACGCCGCCTCTCACGGATCGGACTGCGGGGAGTTGGGACCCAAAAAGACCTTGAAAATTGCTTGTTTGTTGGCAACCTCGTTTGTCAAGCGACTCTTCGTGTTGCTGTTGTTCCAATCGCAAACACACCACTTTGCTCGCCTGTATCTCGGTGCACACGTGTGGTCGGAGTGAGCGCGAGGGCTGGGATCAATTGCTGTGATTGGGCTAGGCTACAAATCTGGTGATCTGAGTTCGTGCCAATGCTGGGACGGAGGCATTGCTTCGCTGTTAGTATGACGCGCAGACAAAGATCGTGTCAGTATGCATGGGCATGGTCGAACAGTTACGACGGAGGCGTACGCACGAGAGATGGGCGGGCAGATAAGGTTTTCCGGTCTCGTCGAATTCGACAATGTGCGAAACCTCGACAGCGGGACGGCCCTTGCATCTGAGAGAACATGAGAAGGACGAGAAGCGCGAAAGTCAGGTGGTCATGCCCAATGGTAGTGAAGCAAGTGCCGTGTCAGCCACATACATGCGGAAGATTCGATCAATGGGTTGGCAGACGACGCGAGTTGGGTGGAGATCGCAGTGGTACTGGGTGAGCTCGGCGAGTCTGCATTCTGGAGTTCTTGCCGGTGGCTCACTGTCGGATTGCTCCGACTCGCAATGGACCGGGAAGGCAAGAGATCGGAAGGGAATCAATGCCGACATCAAGCCAGAGAGAGAACTTGATGCTCGTTCGGCCAAGCCGACCGATCTGGCTGATGTGCCGGCTGATGTGGCCACGGTTGATGTGACGCTCGGTGTCGGAGTGTGAGCGGGAGCCTGCGCCTGCTCGAGAACGTGTGCTTTGCCTGCATTGTAGCCGTGATAGGTGCCCATCAGGTATGTACACGCGCCCACCGAAGTGGCCAGCGCGATGAGGGTGCGATTCGACCATCTCTGCTGCGGCCGATTCGATCGCGCTCCTCCCCCAGAGCCACCGCCACGACCACGGTTGAGCTCTTCGAGCCTTTGAGCTTGCAGCTTTGCTAGTCTTGATCGCTCGTCCTCGCCTCCGGCAGGCTTGGGTCGAGCAGCCGCTGGCGAGGACGCGGAAGCAGCAGACTGTGCAGGCGGAGCAGGCTGCGAGGCATCTCGACTCGGAACGCCCCGCGATTGGTACCGAACCGAGCCCGCCCTCCGCGCTACAGAGAGAGCCCGAGGAGACGTGCCCTTCAAGACTCTCGCGGCTGCATTCGTGGACCAGACGTTCATGTTGGTGATGGTGCAAATGGTGGAACGGCAAAGCAGCTTCCGGGCAAGTGTGGAGGACGGTTTGAGCCAAATCTGAGCAAGCACTCACTCCCGAGTGCCGAGCTTCATACTCAGCAATTGCAGCGGTCTAACAAATTCTCACCCGGCGGCCCTCGGCCACGCGGATTCCATCAAGCTGCACAGGCCCGGAATCTTGAGGCAAGCCGACGTCACGACACAGCCGCCCGACGAACGTCCCGCCCCCGCGCACCGGCCAAGCGAGCGGACCCTCAACTGCCAACTTGGCGCACCCGAGCTGTTGTTCTCGTCCAACAGCGCCAACAATCCCAATCCACTCATGCCGAGACCGGGAGCCAGCAGGACTGAACCGCACGTTCCCTCGATTGTGTTGGATAGACCGTGCTCCCGTGCCTAGAATCTTGTTGGATAGACCGTGCTCCTGTGCCTAGAATCTATCGATAACGCGCTCGAGTCTTCTGAAGAGACGCTGCTTCCAGCCTCATAAGCCCTGCAGCACACCTCCGACCATCGCGACTACCTCCTCCATCATCCGTCTCGCAACTCCCTGCTCGCAACATCCCCATCTTCCTCCGCTGTCGCTCCATCGCAGAGCGCACCACTTGCCAAGATGGCGTCTTCGGCCAATAAGCACTCGGACGTGCATGAGCACAACTACACCATGATGCAGGCGTTCGAGTGGTACACGCAGGGCGACGGAAAGCACTGGCAGTGGCTTGGTGACAATGCCAAGCGCTTCGCCGATATCGGTATCACCGCCGTCTGGATTCCCCCGCCCACCAAGGCCAGCTCCGGCTCCAGCACGGGCTACGACATCTACGACACCTGGGATCTCGGCGAGTTTGCGCATCCACGCGACAAGGACGCAGGCGTGCAGCCTCCGCACCGCACGAAATACGGCACGCGAGAGCAGCTCGAGGCCGCCATGAAGGAGCTCCGCAAGAACGGCATCTCGATCTACGTCGATGCCGTGCTCAACCACCGCATGGGTGCTGACGAGCTGCAGACCTTCAAAGCCCGCATGGTTGACCAGAACGATCGCACCAAGCTCTGCTCCGACGCCTACGACATTGAGGGCTGGACCAAGTTCACCTTCCCCGGTCGCGGTGACAAGTATTCTGATTTCAAGTGGGGATTCGAGCACTTCACGGGTGTCGACTGGGACCAGAAGGCCGAGACCAAGGCCATCTTCCGCATCGAGGGCGATGGTAAGCACTGGGCCACCGACGTGGACAAGGAGAACGGCAACTACGACTTCCTTATGGGCGCCGACGTCGATCATGCGCATCCCGATGTGCAGAAAGACCTCTTCAACTGGGGTGCCTGGATGATGCGCAACTTCCCCATCGCTGGCTTTCGCTTCGATGCGGTCAAGCACATGTCCCGCGACTTTGTGCACGACTTTGTGAAGCACATTCGCCAGGAGGCGCGCCAGCTGCGCAAGGAGCGCGGCCTCGAGGCTGCCGACGAGAGCGAAGGTCCGATCGCCTTCAGCGTGGGCGAGTTTTGGAAGGACGACCTCGACTCGTGCCTCAAGTACCTGGGCAACTTTGGCGACGAGCAGTTCTCGCTTTTCGACACGCCGCTGCATTACAACATGAAGGAGGCAGGCGAGGCTGCTGAGTCGTACGATCTGCGCAAGATCTTTGACAACACCATCGTCCAGAAGCGACCCATCGACGCGGTGACGCTGGTCGAGAACCACGATACGCAGAAGGGACAGGCGCTCGAGTCCACCGTCTCGGCTCAGTTCAAGCCGCTTGCCTACGCGCTCATCCTCATGCGCGTCTCGGGCTATCCATGCGTCTTCCTCGGCGACCTCGATGGCTGCAATACCACTGGCATCGACAATGGCGAAGGCAAAGCCGAGCCCATGGCCGACCTCGACAAGTTCCTCAAGGCTCGCAAGTACTATGCCTACGGCGAGCAGCGCGACGTGTGGGACCATCCCAACTGCATCGCCTGGGTCCGCACCGGCACCAAGGATCCCAACTCCTCTGCAGACGACGACGCCGGCTACGATGCGTCGGCCACCATCATCTGCAACGGCTCCGAAAAGGGCTCCAAGTGGGTCGAAGTGGGGAAGCGCTATGCAGCCAAGAACTTTGTCGACGTCATCGGCTGGTTCCAGGGCCAGCAGAAGGTCAACGACGATGGTTGGGTGGAGGTCCAGTGTCATCCGCGCTCCGTCTCCATCTGGGTCCCTGAAGACTCGAAACACCGTCAATTCTTCTGAAGGCACTATAGAGAAACGGCAGCAAGATGTTATTAGAGCAAGCACCTGATCGATTCACAGAGTAGATAGGAAAGACATCACACATGTGAAGAATGCATGGGGTCTGAGCTTCTCTCTACACATCCGAATCCACGCAAGCCTCTGTGACAACGAGGGGTATGGCGTGGGCATGATAGAATTGGAAGAAGTTGTTGTGACAGACGGACATATTAGCGCTTCGAAATGAATGCGCCATCCCAGCAGCACGGCAGGTGTGGAAGGCAAGGTCTCAGACACATTGCTACTTCATAGGCATGGTCGCGCTTCGTCACCGCGATGAGCATTCCGAGGCTTAAGAAATGGGAATCAGATCGCTGGCAGGGCAGGCGGTGAAGTGCTGAGCCGGACCCGTGGCCTGGGCTGAGCCAGGGATGAGAGCCTTGACAGCGACATCGAGACAGTTGTCGCTACCCTGAGTGACCATTACCGTGCTCTTCTCAGTGGCGAAGGACTGCGTCTTGCCCTGCCAGAGAAGCGCAAAGTCTGTAGCATTTCGCCAATTCAAGGTTGAGGATCAAGAGGAAGAAAATTAGCATGCTGTCTCCCGAAGCAGGGCAGACAATTTTCCACCTCTGCTTCCTACACTGTCACTGCGCGTCATTCAACCTACGGCTTCCCAACGAGTCCATGTAGCCATGGGTGTTAAAAGGTTCGTACATGCTCTTCTTGATGTCACCCGAGAAAAGGAAGCACGCGTAAGCCTGGTTCTGAACACGCGGCCCAAGACCACAGTAGTAGTTCATCTGTAAGTCATCGATCGTGAGGCCGGCGGTCGAGGCAGGGCCGAAAGGCGAATCAGCCATAGCACCGCTCAGCGAGACCAGAGCAGCGAAGGAGAGATAGGCTTTCTTGAAGAACATGGTGGAGAACGAAGTCGGGCTCGAGTTGTTGTTGCGAAGAGGAGGGTTGCGATGCGGTCCTTTGAGGCACAGACACACGCCAGCTCGTGGTATTTATGCCCGAAGAGCTACGACTGAGCTGTCTCTCCTCGGAGCGTGGAATGGACTCGCCATCCCATACAAGCAACAGACCCACAGAATGTGGGACCATGCGGAGCGCTGGCCTGTGCAACCATGCCACGATGAGACAATCAGCACAGCCTGGTGGAGCCGTGCCCCACCAGATGTCCGCCAGATGAAATGTGTGTCCCGCCTTCAAATGAGATCTGTTTGGACGACGTCACATCTTCTCGATGGCTCGTCTCTGCAATCACCTCAATCTGGACGATTCAGCCCACATGGACCCGCAAAACTCCGCCATCCAACCTTCGGCCCGGACAATCCCACCAGCTCAATCTCACTTGACGAGGCCCGCACCTGACTTTCATACAGGCAAGCACGTTTTGGATGAGATGCGTGCTTCTCTCACCACTTCTGTGTCTAATCAAGCCTATCCCACCGGTGGAACCTCCGCCTGGAAAGTTCACGAAGCTCATGAAACGTGCGAGCTGCCCTGTCATTTCGAAGGGTGAAGTACAGACTCCAGCCACGTGATCCAACAACAGCCTGAAGGAAGCGATGCAGCATTCCAGCCTGTATCAGTCCAGCCTGCCGTTGGATCAATCGCGAGGCAAGGGGTCAGGGACGACCATAGCGCCAAGCGTCCTCGACGTGAGGGTTGAGATGAGCCATAAGGACATCTAGAGCGTCGCCTGGCGCAGTCTCGTATGGATTTGGCCCATCATATCTGAGGCGATGGTTTCGAAGTTGCTCGCGAGGCTGCACTGGCGGTGACGCAGGTCGGTGTTCCGAGCGAGGAGGCTCGATCAGTCGATATTCATCGCGATCTGCTTGTGCTGAGCCCAATTGTGCATGGACTGGAGTCATCGACTTCGGACTGGCAGGATCAGGCGTCTCGAGACCGTTTACGAGCTCTGGACTCTCCGGGAAAAGAATTTCCGGCTCCTCGATAGGCTCCGCAGTGCTCCATGGAGCTCTCCCTTCACCTTCGGGAGGAGGCAAGCGCAGTCTTTGTCTTGAGTCAAGCCTTCTGGCGTGCTCCCTCTTTATGTCGTCGACCTCCGCAGTGATGCTCGGATGCAAAGGCGGTCGAGAGTTTCGATAGGTTCTGGCTTGCTCGGCTTGCTCTGAAGAGATTCGGCGCGATGACCTCGCAGACCTTCTACGTCTGCCCACAGCCGAGTGAGACAGAGGTTCTGAGGCAATGAGGTCGAGAGGATGTCCCATGGGTCGCGGCCGATCCATGAGGAGCTTTAAAGGGCGAGTTTGCTCCGCTTCGGTCAGCGCAGGACGCGCGAGTCGCGGAAAATAGGCTAGATCGACGCTCGCGTCCTCGCGAAGGCGAGTGGGAATCCTATAGACGGTCTCGAAGCGCATCTCTGGCACTACTTTAACTGGCCGAACGATAGCCCGGGGTACAAGGCGAGCCTGACCGCTGCGAGACAAGGTGTACAAGACGCGGTCGAGTACAGGCAAGGCCTCATCGTTTGAGACATACGTTTTCAGCTGCGCTTGACCGCTAGCCAGGTCGAATCTTCGGAAGATTGGCGCTTGGAACCACGGGTCAGGCCGATGTTCTCCATCGACTTGCGCCGACATCAAGCCGTACCACATGAGATCATCCATCCTCTTGCTGGAAGCGAATTGAGCGATGTACTGACGACTTTGTTCGAGGAGATCGACCATTCGATCCGTGGGGTAGGAAGAGTAGAGGCTGCTGGCGCTTTCGCGCGGTAGCAAAGCCACCTGACGCTCTATGGTGGAGGGCGTGTATCCCAGACGCTCAACATCGGCGAGAGATGGCGACCACAAGACTCTTGGAACGTCAGAGATCCAATTATGGTTGCGTCTGTACGCCTGAGCATTCTCCCAAACGACGTCGTACGCCGGTACCTTCCTTGTGGAGGGGAATGCGTCCTGGGAGCGTCCGCGGAGAACCAACTTGGGCTCGAGCTGGTACCTTGCGTCGGTGTCGCGCGAAACGCGGACAGCATGCATGTAGACCATGATGTCTGGATTGTACGCACCCATCGGGTTGTCAGGCAGCGCATCGGCTACCCTTACGAAGATCGTGGGAATGTGTGAATCTCCCACAAGGTAGTCTAGATAGTTCAAATGTTTGGGTAGATCGCTAGGAAGGCCGGTACCACCGCTATCTCTTATTCTTGCATATGCACCTGTGTGAAACGAGTGCCAGTTGAGAGAATAGTAGTTCGGCCTATCGATCTGAACGGGGGCGAGTTGGGCGATATGATCGTAGTAGGCCTCTGTCATTGGCCTTCCAGAGACTGGATCGGTGAAACCGAACCTTTCCGGGAACGAGAACGAGTCTCGCCGCTCTCTCTCTTCAGCATGAGATGAGCTGGATCCGCCACGGTGATAGCGACTGCTATCGGAGCCACCACCGCTCAGGACCGGTCGTATAAAGAGGGCGACGAAATGTAGCCATAGAAGAAAGCAAAGGATGGGTTGATGTGACATCTCTGCTGAATGTGTCGAGCGACTTCGTAGCCCAAGATGATGAGAACCCTTTTATGGGGTTTACGACACGAGCGAATAAAGGAAGCAGAGCGGTGGCGACTGGAAGGGATCTACATTCTCTGAGCTGAATGAAGCGCGGTTGAGGTAGGTCTACTGCAGAGGTCCCACAAGAGCTGGGTTCAGTCATGCAACTGCGTCTTTCGAGCTTCCTGCCCTGTTCAGAGCAGAACGAGCGCAGCAGAAGTGTCGGACGTCGACTCGACCTAGATTGACGCTACGTAAGCAGTGCCAACATCGTACTTTACTCTGGATCCGACGGGATGTGACTTTTTTTGTGCGTCATGAAAGCCCAGCGCAATGCAGAGGCGACGGTCGAAGAACGCATGCCGTCCTCCCTCGATTCTCGTTTGCCCCTCGGTTTCCGTTGCTTTTGCATGGCTGCATATCGCATCTCGATCGCTTGGCGTGTCTACATCCGTCATTCGCTGCAAGCGTCATCTGTGTTGACACCTTCGTCAGATTGACACGGGATGGTATTGGGACGCCATTTTTAAATTTGTTTTTCATTTTTCTTTTATTTTGTGCTTTTTTCTTTTGGCCTGCAGCCGGCAGCCGGAAGACGGAAAACGTTCGAAAATAAATTGCGCAATGCACAGGTCAATTCGGTGGAGGTGCGCAGATCACTTCTTCTCATCACCACCATCATCCGCACCTCATCACGAAAGGAGCGGCAATCACTCGCAAAGCGTGCATTCTCGGTCCGAGATGTCGCTTATATCTGAAGCCGATGTGCATGCAGGACACCCGGCCGCAGAAGCAGCTTTGACGACCCTGCGCCCAACTGCGCACCGGGATCGCTTCATCCATCTTCAGACGACAGCACGGACGGCAGGCGCGTCCGATCCCACGCAGCGCCTCAACACGGTCATCGAGCTGCTTCAGCACTACAGGAATGCTGCGGGACTCACTGTATTGCTCTCACACGACTGGGATCTTTACCTCGCCCTCGAAGTCCGCCTCGCAGCCGCCTCGGCTCCGCTCAACCCCGAGGCACTCCATGCCGTTTTCGAGCTCCACAAGAAGGCCACATCACAGTATCAGAGCCAGCATCTCATCATGCGATACATCAGCCTCGTTCTCGCTTATTTCTCGAGCATCAACGGCGTCGATATCGCTGTAGCTCCAACTCCGGACGATGAGCCGTCGTCGTCGGCTGCCACGGTATCCGATCCTGCCCTCAAGTGGACCAGCCTCGACTCGTGTCCCACCTTCGACGCAAAGCACGGCGCCTACCTCGCACAGTCACTTCCTCCACTTTCCACCGAGGCCAGCAATGCAAGCGCGTGGGAAGCGGTCTGTGGTCTGGAGGCAGTGAGGTCGCGCCTGCGAGAGGCATACGCCCGGTGTGCCTACCAGCTGCAAGAGTCTCAGTCCATATGGAAGCCCTATCTCGCATTCGAGGAGGCGCTGCTCACCTCGCCCCACATTGCGCGCGATCAGCAGGTGGAGGCGGTGCGACAGGTGTACCTGGCTCGGCTCAAGGTGCCTCACGCTGCCATCGACGACACCTTCCAGGCATTCTCGCAATTCGTCACGCAGCACCTGCCGCCACACCAGTACGAGTCCGAGATGTCGGCTGCAAACACACTCGTCGCCGAATCGAAGAGCATCCTGCGTCAGCGCGAGCAGTATGAGGACGCGCTGGGATCATTCCTTAGCAGCGGATCAGTGCACGTGCCTGGATCCAGGCAGGATCTGGACAGCTTTGCGACGTACTGCAAGCCGTACCTTCGCTGGCAGACTGGTCGCGCGATGCGTGTAGTCCGCGGAAAAGACAAGGCGTCTGCTCACGCCGAGCTGGACCTTGCATGTGCGCTGCACGAGCGACTGATCACTGTGTTTGGACTGCATCCGCCCACCACGCATCGCGAAGAGCTGGTCTACTACGCCGGCGACCTGGACGGTGCAGCGCAGTCGTCGAAACAATGGAAGCGTCTCAGTCCCGCCGAACGCACAGCGCGCACGCAGCAAGAAGCGCAGCTGCTTAGCGAGCGTCTTTCGCTCGCCATCGACCTGTGGCTCGACTACATCTCGCTGCTCACCTCGGGCACGCATCCGGACGCATCGCTCGTCATGGACGTGTGCACGCGCTCGGTGCACTGTCTTCCCACAGCCGCAGGTCTGCACGCGGCACTCATGCGCAATTCGGCGCGCTTCCGCCGCTCGCGTCCACAGGTGGAGCAGCTGTTCGAACGAGTCGCAACGCCGGGTGCGCTCTCGCTCAGTGCGGCTGAGCTTACGGATCTGTGCCTCGCGCGCGTCGACTCCGAGCGTGAGCTGGCCACGTACGAGCTCGTGGTCAAGTCTGGCGCGCAGCTCGACGCCGATCCGGCGCAAGACATGGACAAGTTCACCGAGATCTATGCGCTGCTCAGCTATGCGCTCGGCAAGGTCGCCGAGGCGGGCGACGGCCAGTACGATGAGAGTCTGCGGCTCGAGCGCGCCACGGTCAACTGGGTCGAGCGCGCGGTGTTCGCCATGGGCGGACCCGCGTCCGAGGGTGGGGCAGGATTCAACGAGCTGGCGGAGCAGGTTTGGCAGACGGCCGTGACGCAGCAGCCGGATAACATGCTCGTTTTCCGCGAGGCGGCGGCGTACTGGCTGCGCCGCTTCGATGCGCGCAAGGCGCGCGGCTGGTTCAAGGCTGGCGTGTCAAAGGTGGAGCGCAAGTCGGGAAGGAATGCAGAAGAGGATACGACACAGTACCAGGCGCTGCTGAACGACTGGCTCCAGCTCGAGCATCAGTACGGCTCGATCGAAGAGATCGAGCATGCCGAGGCCAAGTTTCGCGCCGAGAGGCAGCGCGCACTCGAGGCGTGGTATGCGTCGTATGCCCAGTACGGCTATGCTCAGGGTGCAGTGGCGGAGAACGGGGCTGCGACCAACGGCACGGACGGCACCGCGATGCAGGTTGAAGCGCCACAACAAGCTGGTAGCACGAGTGCAGGGAAGAGAAAGGCGGACGATGATGTCGTCCTCGAAGATACCCCGATCGCCGATGCCCCCACGGCGGCTCGTGTTGACGACACGGCTGCTGCAGACGGAGAGGGCGCAGCGGAGCAGAAGAAGACACGTACAGGCGAAGACTCGGCGCCGGCGCGCGACCGGGAACACTGCTCGGTGCTCGTTGCCGGGCTCGACCCGTCGACCGACGCGCAAGCGATTCGCTCGCTGCTACGCGGTTGCGGGCGCATCGTCGAGCTGTCCGGGCCGACTATGCTCACGCACCACTCTGGCTCTGCCTCTGAAGCTGCTGCGCTAGTCGAGTTCTCCGACGCCTCCGGAGCCTCTTCGGCGCTCACACGCCACGGCAAGCCGCTCGGCTCCACACACGTGTCGATCCACATCGGATGGAAATGCACACTCTTCGTGACGAACTTTCCCGAGGCATGGACGGACGCCGAGATTCGCTCTGCATTCGCGCCTTACGGGCTGGTGTTCAACGTGCGCTGGCCTAGCAAGCGCTTCGTCTCGACACGCCGTTTCTGCTACGTGCAGTACACGACGCCTTCGTCGGCGTCTGCGGCCGTCGCAGCCCTGGATGGTCGCGAGGTGGCGGAAGATCGGCGGTTGAGCGTGGCGCACTCGGACCCGAGTCGACGCAAAGCACGCACCGACGCACACGAGAACACGCACGAGCTGTTCGTCTCGGGATTCCCGCGCAACATCACCGAAGACGAGATGCGCACGTACTTCGAAGCGTACGGCAAGGTGACTGGTGTGCGGCTGCTTCGCACGGCCGAGGGTGCCTTGAGGGGCATTGGGTTTGTGGATTTCGAGAATGCGCTCGAGGCGCAGCGGGCGATGCGCGAGCTCAACTCGACAAAGTGGCGCGGCAAGACGATCGCGGTGACGATGGCGGAAAATCGCGGTGCGCACGGGCAAAAGATGCGGAGGGAGGATGTCGCAGAACGCCGTACGCGCAGCGTCCGCGTTCACGGTCTGCCCGAAGATGCACAGGAGGCGCTGATCCAGCAGGCGCTCGAGCAGGCGGTGGGGCTGGGGAGTGTGGCACAGGTGTTGTGGACGCAGGGAGACGCGAGTGCGATCGTGGCGTTTGGGTCCCAGGCGGATGCGGGTAAGGCGGTGCTGCTGGCGCAGACGGGCGAGGTAAGGTATGCGGACCAGGTGCTGGATGTCAAGTTGATGGACGAGCCGGCGAGGCAGGATGCGGAGCATGCGCTGGCGTTTGTACCGCGCGCATCGCGTGGAAGAGGCCGTGGCCGTGCGCGTGCCTTTGCCACCCAGATCACCCACGCAACCACCACCGCAGCACCAGCACCGGCACAGGCAGAAGACGATATGCAAGTCGAACCGCCAGCCCACCCCTCGGGACAAGATCGGTTCCGTGCGATGCTCAACTCCTCACCTCAGTGATGCCCTCTTACGAAATCGAAACCGCTCACGAACCCGCAATCGATGTGTGAAAGCATGCATTTGTGTCTAGACGGCTACGGCGATGCCGCCCTTGCGCGAGTCGCTTGCGGCAAACACCTTTTGATGTCGGCCTCGGCTGGTGGCTGCCACCGCCTGAACTTCTGCGACGCCCAAGTCGATATCCAACCATGCGACTTCGTGGCCTCTACCCAGCAGGCCGGCGAGGCTCTTATTGCTGTATCCCGTCTCGACGCTCAGCTGTGTAGGCAGGAGTTGGTGGTGCAATCTTGGAGCTTCGATGGCCTGGGACAGATCCATGCCCCACAGAAAGTAGTTGAAGATGGTCTGCAACACGGAGCTGAAGATCCTACTGCCTCCGGAGCCGCCGAGCACCAACTCGATCTCGCCATCTTCGCTCTCGATGATGGTTGGGCATGTTGAGGATAGTGGGCGCTTGCCTGCCTCGGGATAATTAAAGGGTGACGGGGCGAGACCGAATGCATTGGGCACGCCGGGAGTCGAAGTGTCGTCCATCTCGTCGTTGAGGATCACACCTGTGGCGCGATCCATGACGCGCGATCCGAAGATAAGGTTGACTGTCGACGTGACGGCGACTGCCATGCCATGCGCGTCGAGGATGGACAGATGCATCGTACCGTGGTCGGTGACAATGTCGAATTTGGGATGGTAGTAGTCGAGCGGATGCGTATGGTCGTCTGTGATATTAGGCACGATCCGCTGCGCCTCCTGCATGGTCGGAATCTCTGCCATGCGCTCTCGGTCTTGGGCAGATACGAAAGCCGGATCGGCAAGTTCGGTGCGCTGGCCAAAGCCGAACTTGAGCGTCTCGACGAATCGGTGTAGGTTGAGACTCGTCGGTCCGGCCGAGGCGAAATCGGGGATGAGCGAGAGCATGTTGAGGATCGACAGCACCACGGGGCCCGATGTGGGTGCATGCGTCGTATACACCCTCTTGCCCAACCACGATCCACGCAGAGCTGGCTGGACCACGACCTTGTACGCGGCCATATCGTCGAGTGTGAGAATACCGCCGTTGTGTTGAGTGGTGTTGACGAGGTGTTGCGCGATAGGCCCCGTGTAGAACGCATCGGGACCGTGATCGGCGATGGTCTGGAGCGTGCGTGCGTATGCGTGTCTGTGGATCGTATCGCCCTCCTTGAGCAGCTCGCTAGTCTCTGGGTTGACGAAAACCTCGCGCCACACGGGGTCGTCGAGCATGAACCCGCCGAACCACGTCAACCTGCGCGCGAGCTCTTTGGACACCTTGGCGGATCGCGCGAGCTCGATCGACGGCTGCACGAGCCGCTTCCACGGCAGCTTACCCCACCTCCTATGCGCCTCCTCCAATCCACGCAACTCGCCGGGCACCCCGACGGCGAGACCGCCGAATTGCGCCTTGGGCACGCGCCCGACGTACATGGTCTTGTTCGCCGCCGCGGGCGCTGTCTCCCTAAAGTCGATCGTCACATGCTCTGCGCAATCGGCACCGGATGCTTCGCTGTAGCACTTGGATGGATCGCGGATGATCATGAATCCACCGCCGCCGATGCCCGAGCTGAACATGTTGAGCACGCCGACGCACAGCGTCGAGGCTACAGCCGCGTCAACGGCGGTGCCGTGCTCGAGCAGCACGTCCAGACCGATCTGGCTGCACAGCTGGTTCTCGGTCGCCACGCCTGCCTTGCGTCCCGTCGCGAGCACGGCCGGATGCCGGCGTCCACGCGGATCCGTCCCCGGCGTATGCCCACCATCGCCATCGCCGTCGGATGCATCGTCAAACTCGCCAAGCAGCGTCTTGAGCACCACGGACATGGCTACGGCAAATGCAAAGATCGCCAGAAGCACAAGGATGGGATTGCGAGCCAGCCTCGGCTTTGACGTTCGTGCGGGGGGTGGATGCGGGAGGAGCGGAGAGCGTTCGGTTGGGGCGGAGACGTGGCCGTCGGTGGAGACGACTTCTTCCTGAATGGGGTCGATGCCGTCCGAGGTGGAGGCGGACGAGCGCAGGCTCGATGGCCGCGGGGAGGCTCGTGCTGCCATGATGTGAGGACCAGGTTGCGGAGTGAGAATAGGATGATGGTTGAGCGAGGTAGGGACCGGCTGCGCCGTATGCGGCGTTAGTTGGACGGGTCGATTACATTGCCGCGCGGCATCCTCTGATCCGCGGCGATTTCTCCTCCACGACGATATTTCCAGCGACATTTGAATTGTTACATCTCTTTTATCCGACAAACTGTCATAAAAATCGGAAGGTGCCGGCGTGTGATGGGAAGAATCGGCGTCGCTTTAGGGATGACGATCGTCTCGACTCGGGCCACCTTTTGTTGTTGCTCCACTTCTACATCGCACACTCGATATCGCTGCATCATGTTCTCTGCTGCTCGTGCTGCCTCTCGCACCAGTGTGCGCTTTGCGTCTACGCAGGCTGCTGTTTCGGAAGCCGCTGCCACCGCACGCGGTGCAGCCAAGGAAGGTCTCGGCGAAGCCAAGGGCGCGCTCAAAGAAGCCGAGGGTGCCGTCAAGTCCACCGCACACTCTGCCAAGGCCGCCTTGCCCTCGGCCCCCTCGGCGCCCATCGTAGTCGGTTCGCCCACCATCCGTCGTCCCGTCGGCTCGGTGCGTGGAGGTGTGCTCGGATTCCTGTTCGGATTCGGCATCGCTTCCGCTTACGGATACGCTTACTTGCTCAAGGAGTACAATGCAGCCAGCAACCTCATGCTCGCCTCGGTAGAGGAACTTCAATCCAGCACCGAAAAGGTAAAAGAAACCCCCGACACTCTTTGAAAGATGATGAAAAGTGATGCTGACCGCGATTGTCTGGTTGGGAACGCCTAGATCACGGGCCATTTGCAGCGACTCAACAAGCTCGAAGCCGACCTCAAGGCGCTCGAATCGCAAGCGGCTTCCAAGGCCGAGTTTGACAAGAACAGACTCGCGCTCAAGAAGATCGTCGATGGCATCCACGACGAAGTGCTCGACGTCAAGAAACAAGTCATCGGTACGGTCCTCCCATCCTCGCTTCATCCAATCACACCATACTGACGCTTTTGCTTCGACCCCGACAGACCTCCCTCGTCCCACCAAGTACATGCAGTAAATCCTCACCACGACACACTCGGAAGCTTGCTGCAATCCCAATGTGATTTCTAGAGGTTTTGATTCGTTGCGGTCTAGAACACCACGACGCCGACCATGGAGCCGTCCTTGCCGACTTCGATCACCATACCGTCCCGACCGACCAGTCTAGTGCTTAGGTCGATCAGAAGCTCGCCTGTCGCACCGTCGCGTTCTGGACTGCTGTCCGTCGCAGCCGCCTTGGCGTGCGGTGACGACAGCGGTGGACGCTGCGTCGTGCCACTCCCCCGCAGCTCGGCCGACGTGCCACGGTCGAGCTCCATGCCGCGGTCGTCCTGGCCCTTGCTGAGCGTGCTGTCAAAATGGTCTTGAAACGAAAACACACCATCGGACGGAGCGCCGACGGTCTTCTCGCCAACGGTCTTCTTGGTGGCGTCGCGAATGATGCGCCAGGGACATCGGTTGTAGCGTTGGAAGAGTGCATCGCCGGGCACGTTGGTGTGGCACACCACCTTCTCGAGTCGCGCCTGGCCCAAGGCAGCCGCGCCGTACACTTCGGCGCTGCTCGGCATGCGCATCGTCTGCTTTGAAAAGAGCAGGTCGATGCCCAGGTCAAAGTAGTTGTAGAAGAATGCCGAGTCTGTGGAGCGGGTGAGAGAAGGCAGAACGCATGGTCAGCTGGCACGTTCAAAGCAGCCTCGTTCGCACAAGGATAATGTCTAGATAACTTACCGTCGAGATCGTGTGATGCTGCGAGCGATTCGTCCGTGGCCGTGCTGGTTTCAGACCCCTCGCGTGCGCCCGTCGCCGTTCCCCTGGTTGGGACTTCTGCAGATCGATGTGTGCTTCCGCCATGGATCCTCATTCTGTCGTCCTCCTTGTAGAAGATGCGCTGAGGCTGGCCGAGGTCACACAGCGCATCCTGGGGCGTCGTCACTCCCAGTACGAGTTCGACTACGTTGCCCGCAGGCGTTTCCGAGGCCGCTAAGCCGGTGCCAGCGCCAGTGGGAAGTGGGGATGGCGTCCTGGATGCACCGGTCTTGGCGAAGTGCAAAGCGACGCTTCTGCCGGGTGTGATGTCGGCGTGCAGAAGCACGGGGGCACGCGCGTAGATCGCGTCCATGTCTAGGGCGGCGCGGTCGCGTTCGTTGTTGAGGTGTGCATAGTCGCCGAGTGTTGCGGTGGTGGGCGAGAGTGTGCCTGGCTTGTGCGAGCGGGATCGTGCGCCAGTATCGCCAAGCCCTGGGTCGGGAGAGGGTGCCACGAGCACATCTTGAGGATCGTTGGGATCGCTGCCCGAGAACACGTGGATGGATGACACGGGCTGGTACTTGTCGACCTCGGTTGTGTTTGGTGCGTCCGACCGGAGGGCAAAGCAAAATGCGAGGCCGGGGTAGGTGAGGAGGAACTCGGTGCGGCTCTGGAGCTGACTTGCGTCCTTACGACCGTAGGCGAGAGCGACAAGGCTGTCGGAAGCGATGAAGGTGGACTCGGAACGACCTGGATAGGTGGGCCCAAGGATCTGATGGAGAGTGGATCGATTGAGCACCACGTGCTGTGATCTCGCAGCGCCACTAGCATGTATTAGCTTGCCATTGTAGATGAGGTTGACGGGGCGATGGCTTGGTTCTGAGCTTGGCGACGAAGGTGATGGAGCGGATGGCGAGGCGTTACGCGGACTTGAGGATGCAGCCGCATCGAGGTTCTCGAGCGTGATGAAGATGAGGCGCTGATTGATGCCGTGAAAAACAAGGTGTAAGCTGGGCTGGATGGTCACGACGATGGGGGAGAGACGAGGTGCGGTCTGGTCGTAGACGATGTTGATGTGCGGGAAGAGCGACTGTTGCGAACGCAGGTAGTTGAGGACGTGCCATAGCGAGTGACCTAGCTTGAAGGGACCCAATCCGATCGATGGACGCAGCACCAGATCGAGGCGGGGAGCGCCGAAAGACGACGAGCGGTGACGCGCATCCGTAGCAGTGGCGCCCGAAGACGGCAGCGAGCCGAAGATGGGGCTCGACATCGGGGAGCTTCCGATGGTGTTTCCTCTGGCAGTGGTAACGTGCTTGGCAGTTTGAAGGTGCGATCGAGACGGATGATGGTGGATGCGGATGAGGTGGCCCAGCATGGCCAGAGCGCAGGCGGCCCTGCACCCTATCTTGCATCCAGCAGTCACCCGAGCCAAGTCAGGGTCCAATCGGTGGGCGGCGGGCCCTGCAGAGTCAGGCGCGTGTTGAAGCCGCCAGCGCTCAACGAGTGTGCATGTGGAGGCGTAGCCGGTCTCACGCGTCCAGCAGCCAGCCATCCGGCAGCACACCTGGACCTGACTCCAACCCAGGGCGCGACGCAGCGCGAACGAGAATTTTGAGCTCAGAACCCAATTGCAGTGTCACTTGCGTGTGTCCATCCCATCATCCCATCATCTTAAGCAAACGCTTTGCTTCCGACAGGCTGGTCAACGCCTGGCTTTGACTCCTATCTGCGAAGGACACAAATGCAATCGCCATGAAGGTCAAGGTCAAGTCGTGGAATGCGGTGGCGTACTGGTGTAAGTCGACTTGTCAAATCTATCGCAATAGCGGCATATCCCGTCACTGACCGTCGCATCTTGTGGCCTTTCTTCTGATGATGCCATTCAGTGTGGGATGTCAAGGATCCAGACGACATCTGCGGTATCTGCCAGAGCAATTTCGATGGCTGCTGTGCCAGCTGCAAGGAGCCTGGCGACAGTTGTCCGCTGTGTAAGTTGCAATGCCCCAGCGCAGTCCAGAACAGCGTATCCATGCTGACTTTGGGGATACGGCTCCTTCTGACTCTGTTTTCGAACAGTGTTTGGCAAGTGCAGTCACGAATTCCACCTCCACTGCATCATGAAGTGGCTACAGGACAACGACGGCTGTCCGTCATGTCGTCGTCCGTGGGGTAAGTGACCATATGTGTCTAAGCTCGGGTCTTTGCATACACTCACTGACTGTCTGTCTCCATTTGATTCGATTCGGCGGACGAATGCGACTGCACAATCATAGAGGAAGTGGAAGGCACCACCATCGGGACAGCCGCCAACAATGGCGCGACAACCGCAGCTTCGTGATGGCATCGCTCGCGTCAACTTCATATATACCCACCGTCGCTGCTCTGCTCCATCAACGACGTACTCCTAGCTGTACTTTTGGTCATCATTCTTCTATTGGATCCGACTTCCCTCTGTTGAAGCCAGTGTGTGGTCTGAGCATCAAGACTCATTGCCTGTTTGGCCGATCTTGTGTTGGTCTCTGGCACTTCAGCCGACGCGACCCTCTCCGCGAGGAATTGGATTGTTAGAGTTGGATGATATACACAATCCGAGGATGAAATTCTTTTTGCAGTTTGGGCGGGTCCACAAGCTGATGCACCTCTGCATGCCTTGCCGAGAGGGTTCCACGTCGGCATCATCCGCAAAAAGACCATGAGGCGGAAACGTGATCCGCAAAGGTGAAAGCGGAATCCAAGCGAGAGAGAGAGAAAAAGGAGAGCGCCGTGAGTCAGCTGAGCCACAAGAGCGGTCGAGTGCCAAGTCTCGCAGCCAAATGCAAAATATGGCAGCGGCTTGATGACGTCGGTGACAGTCACCCCGCACGTCGACGGACGCGGGTCTTTTGACTCGCTTAGCCTTTTTTTCCCGTCGAACGTGCCGCCCCCGCCCGGACGCGATGCCTCCACCTTTCTTCATCGACGCTGGGCGGATTTTGGCACCCGCCCTTCGGATGGATCGCACACATGCACGGTCCCGCATCCCGCACACAGCCGTCCGATGAGCAGCGGCGTCCAAGCCAAGACGTGAATGGGAGCCTGACACACGTCGGCTCTTCCGTGGCAGAGTCGTGTAGCCCAATGTGAGTGTGAAATTGGCACCGACGCTGCGTGACGACGAGGCGGAAGGCATCGGTGCTGCCGAGCTGACTGGCAATACGCAAAGGCATTACCGCTCGTGGGTCCCTGCTAGGGTCCATGAGCGGCGAGCCATGCACAGCGGCGGTGACCCTCGTGACGGAATTAGAAGCTCCTCGGACGATGACGATGCTGATTCCCACAACGCTCTCTGCTGGCTCTGCTGGCTCTGCTGTCTCTGCTGTCTCTGCTGCCTTTTCGAGCGATGAGCCTGAGAGTCACATTCCGCAGCCTCCTTCCTGCACTCCCTGAGCCGATTCTAGCCCAGTCGCCAGCTCTGGTCACGTTCCAAGCTCCTTTGCACATCCACCATTGACCCTCGCTCGCCGCTTGCTCTCCTCTCCCATCCACCACCATCTCCATTCTCTCTCCACTCAGACCCCACTGGAATCTCTACAATCGACACACATCCGCCATGGTCAAGCCTAGCTTCATCTCTGCCGGCTTGCTCGCGCTGTGCATCGCACTCGCCACCGCCCCCCAGCCTGCGCACGCCGACTGGCTCCAGGACTTCACCAAGGGCGGCAGCAAGGCCTTTGACTCGGCCTTTGCCACTTGGTCCGAGTAAGATCATCTCGCTTCTTGTTTCGACACAGCTGACCTAAAATCCAGACCGAGCTGACCTTTCTCGCTTGTGTTTTTTTTTTTTTTTGCTTGCTTTTCTTCCCAACAGGTCCGACCTGCGCACCTACCTGCTCGACCGTGGCATCATCGCTCCCTACACCACGGGCGAGAAGCTGCGTCAGCTCGCCGTTCAGGATTATGACAAGCTCGTCTCCTCCGCCTCCTCCGGCACTGGCGCCGCCAAGACGGCCGCCTCGCAGCAGCTCAACTCGGCTTCGAGCGCCGCGGCTTCCGTGCAATCCGCAGTAAGCTCTCACGCCGCCCAAGCTGCGCAGTCGGCCTCGAGTATGGCACTTACCGATCTCTATTATCCTCTCTCGCGCTCCGCCGCCTCTGTGGCATCGCAGGCCGCCGCTTACGCCTCATCGGCCTCGGCTTCCGCCACGAGCCTCGGCAAGGATGCCCAAGCCTCGGCCTCGAGCGTGAGCAAGAACGCTCCCGGTGCCTCGGACGTCAGCAAGTCGGCCAAGAGCGCCGCCACCGCCGCGAGCAAGTCGGGCAACTCGATTCTCAACGCTGCCTCCAAGAGCGGCAGCTCCGCCTACGCCCAGGCGTCGCAGACCGTGAGCAAGGCAATCGACGACAGCACCGACTACGTGTACTCGACGTGGAACGACAACGACCTGCGCTCGTACCTCGAGTCCAAGGGCGTCATCAAGACCAAGACGCAGGCGACGCGCGACGAGATGCTCGCGTCCATGAGGGACGCCTACCGCGCCACGGTCAACGCGCCGTACGAGGCCCTATCGGACAGCTACCTTCACAACTGGCTTGTCGACCACGGCATCCTGCGCTCGCCCGCGCAAAAGACGCGCGACGAGTACCTGGCGCTCGCCAAGGACTACTACACCACGGGCACGGAGCACGTGTACGACACGTGGAGCGACAGCGACCTGCGCGCATGGCTCATCAAGAACGGCTACATCAAGTCGAACTTCCAGGCGAAGCGCGACGACTACCTCGACCTGGTGCGCAAGCACTACACGTCGGCGCAAGACGAGGTGTGGAGCAGCTGGAGCGACAGCGACCTGCGTTCGTGGCTCATCAGCAACGGCTGGCTCAAGTCGGACGCGCAGGCGAAGCGCGACGAGCTGCTCTCGCTCGCGCAGAAGCACGGAAACGACGTGGCTTCCTCGGCGCGCGAGTACGTCGACTGGAGCGATGCCCGACTGCGCGAGTACCTGCGCAGCAGCGGCATGCCGCTCGAGGCGATCCCCAAGAAGCGCGACCAGCTGCTGCGCGAGATGCGCGCGCGCTACACGGGCCACCGCGGCATCTTTAGCTACATCAAGGACGGCGTCCGACAGGCCTACTTTGGCGTCCAGGACATCCTGGGTAAGGGCGAGCAGGCGGCTGCACACGCTAGCGTTAGCGCCTCGGCGGGTGCCAGCCAGGCGAGCGCGTCGGCTGCCAAAGCCACCGCACGCGCCAAGAGCGAGTTCTAGCGTCCTTACTCGGTCTCCCCTTTCATCGACGAGAGAATGCCAAATGTGAATGCTGCCGACGCAATACCAGATATGCCTATGCTTCGATCGTGTAGCGTGAGCCATGCTTGACAGGCGGAACTCTTTGTGGAGGGGAGCCCTTTTTTTCGGGAGTCGGAATGGTGGAGCGAATTTGCGAAAAGCACGCACTGACCAGGGCGCATGATTGTCGGACGCTTTCCACCACCATCTCTATCTTGATGGGCTTTGACGATGGGGCCTAAACCGCGACAGACGATTGCGCGACCTGTTGGGACATCTCTTACCGCACCATCTTCTCCTGCTGTTGCTGTTGGTGGTGGTGGGCCTAAGAAGGGGGCACGAAGATGGGTGTATAAGCGGGCGTCGGTTGTGTTGCTTCTTCTTTTGCAGGGGGGATGTTTGGTGCTTGGATTCGTCTTGTTGACGGAGCCATGTTTGAATGCGAACTTCAAGAATTCGCTGTGGGATAAGCGCAACTACTTCAGTCTGTTGACGAATGCTGATGTTGGGAGGGAGAGGTTTTTGGTAGCGGGGGTGAAGAGTTTGTTTGGAACGTTGGTGATTCAGGCGTGGTTTACCGCTCGACTCAACGCCTACGTTCAAGCTGCCACCCACCATCACAGTCAACTCATCGAAGGTCTCAGGGATAGAAGGGACAAGATCAAGGTCGAGTTTGAAGTGCCAAGTTTTATTCGTCAACTCGAAAACGTAGCAGCTTCAATCCTCCTCTCCCTACCCCTAACAACCCTAGCGATATATACAATCCTCCTCCTTTCAGGCGCATCGCTTACAACCAACATCAAACAATCAACAACCCTAGCATCCCACCTTGCATTGCTCCTCCTCCCAACAATCCATATCGCCTCATCAAATAACGCATTCGTCAAAAATTTCCTATCCGCAAACCCGTCCCCGTCCTTCTTATGGCCCTTATTCTACCCAACCATCTTCAGCTTGGCAACAACCATCCTAGCAACCGCAACACTCGCACTCGACTCAAATCAAGCTTGGCAGACCTACCCCTTCCCCCTCATTGTCGCCAGCATCGCAGGTACTGCGATTGGAAACATCTACACCATCTTCCTCATCCTCTTCACCTAGCACAATCCCCACAACGACAGTGGAAAAAAATGCTATTCCTTGCTGTGTAATCATCTAACGAGACTGCTTACTTGCGTTCAGACGAGCCGGGCGAAACCGGCGGACCGTCATCGTTGGGCAGGTCGAGCAGCACGCGCGGCGTTGCACCTCCCTCCGCTCCTGAGCGTGCCGAGCCACGACTGGCCGCACTGGCACCCGTGCCGCTCCTCTTGGGCGGCCCCAGGTCGGCGGGCGCCGTCGCGGCGGGCGGCAACGCCAAGCCGTCGAGCTCGTCGTCATTCGTCACCTGGCGCCTCAACGACCTGCTTTGCAGCGGCGACCTCCTCTCCCTATCCGCATCGTTCTTCGAGTGCGAAGGGAACAGATGCGGATGCGACGTCGGGCCCGGATTGCCCATGCCCTCGCCCTTGGGCGCCGTGAAGTTGGAGAAGAACGCGCCGATGCGGTTCATGCCATCCCGAATGCCCAGCCCGCCATGCCGCTTGCTCTCATCATCGCTGCTGGCGTCCTCTTCGTCGCTGTCGAGGTGGTAGACGCGCGCATCGCGCGTCATCTCTCGACCGGACGAGGTGCCCGAATACGTCTTGGAGCGCTGCGCAAACGCGTCCGCGCCCGCCTTGTTGATCGGCGCGTGCCGGTGTCCGTCATGATGATCGTGCGAGCGGTCGGCGATATCCAGCCACTGCACCGACGAGCTGCGCGAGTGCGCGTGCTCGCCATCGCGCCCCGCGCTCGAGCCCAGCCTCGACGCGGGAGCCGTCGCCTTGAGGATCGGACTGCTGCTGATGCTCGTGCCCGGAGACGGGCGGTGCGGCGCAGCAAGTCCCGCGCCCGCAGACGACGAGCGCGGGAAGAACTTGTCTTCGCCCCGGCCTTTGGACTTGTTCTTGCCCTTGCCCAGGCCAAGGAAGCTCGAGGCAGGACTCATTCGGTGCGCATCCCGGTCTCGCGTCTGTTGTGGCGACGCCGGCTCGGAGATCATAACGCGCGGAGTCGTGTACCCGGCAGGCGTCGAGGCTGCGGTTCGCGCGCTGTCGGCTACGGAGTCCGACTCTGCTGCCGGTCCACTGCTAGCTTCGTCGTCAAGGATTTCGGATTGTTCCTCTTCCTCTTCCAGCTCCGGCTGTGAGCTTGTTGACTTGCGCCTGCCCGACAAGCCAATCTGGCCGCAAAGCACCTTCTTGCGCAGGTTGCCGCGTCTCGCGGCGCTGCCACGCCTGCTGGAATGCGACGGCCTGCTGGCGCTACCCGAGCCAACATCGGCGGATCGCTCGGCTTCGTTCTCCTGAGCACTGGTGCTGCCAGGGGGAACAGACGAGTCCTCTGGGCCAATCGGACGGCCTCCACGTTCATCGTCGTGGAGCGCGCTGACCACGGCGGGTGTATGGTGAAGATTGGCGTCCTCGTCTCGTGCTGGAGACGCCGAAGCCTGTCTGCGTGAGGATCGGAGTGGCAGGTCGTTCTGATGCTCGCGATGCCCCTGCGCCCACGTCATGGCGCCATACATGAGGTTGACGCGCTCATCGCGCTCTGCGGCCGTCTCTTCCTTAGGCACCTCTGCCTTGATATAGTGCTTTTTGTTCTTGGTGGGCCACCAATTGGGTACCTTGTTTTCGAGCAGCCTCGAGATGGCCTCGGATGCGCTCCACGATTCGTGCTCGTTGTGGCCGAGGAAGCATGCCAGCTCGTCCTGGTTCGCACGCACCCAGTCTTGCGCCGGGGTGTCAGACGCCTCGAGGGCAGAGCGCTCGGCGTCGGTGAGCGGGATGACTTGGACGTCGGGATCGTCCGAGTAGCTCTTCTGGTACTCGAGCACGAGCTTGTGTCCCTCGACCCAGCTGCGGACCTTGGGCCACGTGTGCTCGTCATCGTCCGCTCCAGCAGCTGCGGAGCCGGTGCTTCGTCGCTTGGCGTCATGATGCGAGTGAGCCTGCCCTTCGCGATCTTTGCGACAGGCTTCATCCTCATCCTCGGGATGAATGCGGCCGCAGATGATGTCTCGATCCATGGGTGCTTCGCCGAGGTCCTGCTCTTCTTGTGATGCACGGATCCTTTCAGCCTCTTCGGCGCTCTGCCTCTGGCTGCGCTGCCGTGCCAACCTCTCCTCTTTCTTAGCCTGCACGCGCTCTCGATACCTGCGCATCTCGATGCAATTGTCGCCAAGGTAGTCGGCAGCTGGGCACGCGTCGTCGTCGCTACCCTCCCAATCCTCGATGCCGTCCATGTCCTTACAGAGGCGCTTTCTTGTAGCGCTGCTGCTATCACCTGCCTCGTCGTCGGCGAGCTTTTCGTTGTACTCGGAGCCGAAACCCTCGGCCTTTTCGAGGTCGCGCTCGGTGCGAGTGTTGAGCAGTCCCACGAAAGGCGGCTCTGCATCTTGGCTGTCGCTCGAGGAGCCTCCAGCGGCGGTGGCCGAGTTCTCGTCATTGCTGCTCTCGCGACGCAGCTCATCTTCGCGATAGCCGCCGATGGCGCCGCGACCGATCATGGCGAGCTGCTGGGCGGACATCTTGTCGGCACTGATATCGTCGTGGTTGATGATGATGTCCTCGCCGGATCGGACGCGACGAACGCGGCTCATCCACGATGGCTCGTCGTCGCGCATCGAGGGGTTGCGACTCCATGTTCGCGTCAAAGTGTGTGCGCGCTTGCGTGCGCCCTTGCCGAAGGCGAAGAAGGGAATGGTGAAGCCATGAACGAGGATGGAGCAGAGGACGAAGAAGTAGACGATGGGCTGGATGGTGAGCGCAAGCACGTCGTTGCTGGATTCTGGTGGCTCGGGGACCTCTTCGGGCATGAGCGTGCGACCGAGTGTTGCAATGAAGATGGCGCCGACACCCATGGGTCCGAAGTGGCCGCAGAAGATGGCCTCGCGGAAGGTCTTGATGTCTGGGATGAATTTCCAGAGCGCCAGGATGATGGGGATGCGCTTGGTGAGGAGGACGCAGATGGTGAGGACGATGAGGCGCCATACGGAGAGTCCGATGGTGCCATCGACAAAGTCGTGCCAGGGAATGAGAGCGCCAATGTAGATGAAGGTGGCGATGTTGAAGAGCAGATCGACGATGTTGGAGAAGTTGGAGTCCTCGGTCTGCTTTGTGAACCAACCGTCCCAGGCGAAGGCGGTGCCACAAGCAAAGGCGGCGAGGAGGTCGTCGGAGCCGAGGAGCACATTGACGCCCATACTGGCGATGGCGAGCGAGATGTACTGTGCGACGAAGGACTCTCGGTCGATGAGCTTGTTGCGCTCGGAGAAGCGCATGAACTTGCGTGCGAGGTAGCCGATGAGCGCGCCGAGGATGGTGCCGAGGATGATCTCGTACGCCCACGTCTCGTAGAACCACTCTGCAATGGCGTGTTTTGGGTTGTCGCGGTTCTGGGTGAGGTAGAGAGCGAGGTAGAGGAAGGGGAAAGCGGCGCCGTCATTGCAGCCAGACTCGCACATGAGCATGTGACGGACGTGGGCGGGGACGTGCTTCTCGGCCCATGGACCACCGACGACGGCCTGAGCCAGGATGGGATCGGTAGGGGAGACGCAGGCTGCGACGACGAGCGAGTTGAGAAAGTCGAGGCCGGGAATGAGGGCGTAGATGAAGCAGGCGGTGATGAGCCAACCCCAAGCCATGACGGGCCCTAGGAGTATGGCGATGGACTTCCAGTGGCGGAGGAGGTACTTTTTGGGCAGCTCGACGCCGATGGCAAAGACGGAAAGGGCGATGGTGACGCGCATGATCTCGAGAGTGATCTCGTCGGTGGTGTGGCCGCCTGGGGTGATGCCGTCCTCGTTGCCCCATCCTGCCGGGTTGAAGAGGTTAATGGCGACGGGGCCGACGATGATGCCAAAGGCAGCGGCGATGGGAGCCTCGCCGAGGTAGAGGCGTTCCTTGATGAAGAGGGAGAGGTAGGAGAAGATGCAGATGAAGAGGCCAAGCCCGACGTAGGCGATGTGGACGGGCGTGACCTCGAAGGGATGGAATGCTTTCGCCATGATGGAGGATGGCTTAGGCGCGTGAGAGCGCGGCGCCTGCGTCGACGAGGCTGTCTAGACGGATGGCGAGGCGGACGCAGCTGAGTTGAAGCCGGCTTTGGTTGAGATGACGACGATGATGCATGGATGTGATCGGATCAGGTCGAGTCAGATGTCGGTGTCGGCACTCCCGCTGGAGCAAAGGACGTCAAGAGGAATCACCGAAACTGACACAAATGCGGTGCCGATCTGATGACTGAGCTTCGGAAACGCCGATGAATGATGCTCAGCGTCGGTGGAATGATAGCATGAAGCTGCAACGTTGGCGGCTTCGAGGTGTGTCGGTCGTGGGGTGACAACGAGTGTCGAGGGCGGATATGAAATAAACCGATGTTTAGCCGCCGAGCCGAGTCGCTTGCAGTGTGGCTGGCAAACACTGATTCACGGATGTGGCGATGCTGATGGCGAGCGGTAGTGATGATGGACGAGATGGTGAAGCCCTTGCTCCGCCGTCGGTCGGAGGTGCAGTTGAAACAAGGGTGCTGGCTGGTGGTGACGGAGTATCGGTCGGTTTTTTTTGTGGACGCCGCTCGCTATCGGTGCCTTCCATGTTCGCGAGGCGCTGTGATGTGAGCTCGCCTGCTTGCTAAGCCCAGCAGAAGCTGTGTCGGGCGCCGAAAAAACGGACAACCGTCTCGGGAGCGCGATAAACGCTCACACTGCGCTGCCGCCTCGCCAATAACATCGGATCTGTCCGAGGCTGCAAGTTTAACCACCGAACCGTGCTGCTGCTGCTGCTGCTGCTGCTGCTGCCTGCATTCGTCTTCGGCACAGTCCCTCTACCCTCTGCTCCTGGCTGAACGCGCTGCTCTGCCATGTTCGGCTGCAGCTCAGTCGAGTCGATAAATTTCCACCTCCGCTTCGGAACGTGCCGACGCTCGAGCCCAATCTTGCGGCATGGAATTGCTGCTCACTGCTCACGATGAGTACTTGGCCCTATGGTTACGATTGATCACAGGACCAGAAGCGATCCAGCCGACAACGGAGTGACGTTGGCAATCGCAGCTCCACAACACACGACAGAAAAACGCCGTCGGCTCGCGGCCAGAGAGGAGGAAAAAAAGTCTTGGCGCAGCCACGGGTAGGGCAGTGTTCCTGCAACGCTAGGTCACTGTGCCTTGCCCTGTCGGCCCAGGCACGCGCTTCAGCTCGAACCAACCGAAAGGAAAGGAAAAGAAAAGCAAAAAGAAAAGGGAACTGCAGCACCTAGGATTCCCGCGTGGTCCCCCACCGCAGTACTGACTAGGCGATACCTTGCTTAACTTCGCAGATCGGACGGGATGCGGTGCTTTCAAGGTTCTATGGCCGCAGATGTCAGACACCCTAAGTGGTGGAAATATGAATGCCAGCATTCCATATGCCCCTGCTCTGATGGTCGGAACAAATCAGAGCCAGGAAAAATCAGAAAACGTGTTTTGGATGCCGGCCTCACACCGCCCCGAAAAAACACAGCAACGCGTAGATGGCTGTGCGTCGCGCGAACGCGTTTGGGCTGCGCAATCCAGGGTCCAGCAGGCGCTAAGGCCTGCACTCTGGAAGAAACCAACTTGGAGCCCATCTTCTTCGTCTTCCTCAGCATCGATCCTCTACTACATTCGACACGATGCCGGATTCGAGTGCCTCGCTGCTCTCTACCATCCGCTCGGTGCTCGAGGCATCGCCGCCTGCCGTGGCGGAGCCGGGCACGCTGCGCTGTCACACGCTCTTCTCCATCCCGCGCCAGGTCAAGTCGCTCTATCCGCTCGCCCACATCCACCCGCACGACCTCGAGCACAACAAGCGCGCCGCATCCATCGCCGCGTTCGAGGAGCAGATCTTCATCACTGCCAGCTGGATCCCCAGCACGCAATCGACATCGAACGGAGAGGTGGATGCGCAGTCGAGTAAGCGCGACGAGGCTCCGCTGCTCGTGCTCGCCATGGAGCTGTACCTCTACACCATCCCTGAGTCCGGAGCCGCGGTGCTGTACATCTCGAAACTCGACTCGAGCGGGTACGGTCCTCGCTCCATCCCCACCGCTATGCGCGAACGCCTCTCGAGCGTCGTATTCGATCCAAAGCATACCAGGTTCGGCAACACGCTCACCGCCTCACTGTCGTCGGCTGTCACACAGCACTTTACGACGTTTCGACACTGGGATACGGCGGACACGGGCAAGAGTGCGATCTCGCATGTATCGGTGCATATCTTGGCACGTAGCCAGCGTGCGTACTTGTTCCCATCGAGCCCGGAGAACAAGGACAAGAAGGTGCTTTCCGATGGCGCGCTCATCAAGTGGTGGCGTGCGGTCATGAGCGATGTCATCGGAAACACGCGCAACCAGGACGCCCCGGTCCGCAAGGCGCACGGCGAACAGGGCGACATCGACGCACGCGCGTACTACCTCATCCCTGGATACTCCAAGGCCGAGTCGCATCCGCTTGTACCGCTAGTACGCGAACGAGATTCCGCATCCTCCGGCAGTAACGGCGAAGCACGCTCGGCCGAGGATGTTGTGCGCGAGGCTGGATGGGTGTACGGCCACCCGTACAGTGCAGCTGGTGCGGCGTGTGCGGAAAAGGATCTGCCGCCGTTGCCTCTGCACTGGCAGACGTCGTCGTTCATTCTCTCAGGTTCGGGTGGGAGAAGCAAAGTGGTGGAGGAGCCAGGCAGGGATGGGTACGACCCACGCAAGGTGCGGACGGTGCCGACGTTGATGCCGCATTTCTCGGACGATCCCAAGACGCGCTTCCTCGACGAGATGGCGCGCGATGCACACGAGCATTCGGGCTGGAAGAAGAAGTCGTTCACCCACAGCCCTGGTGTGACGAAGGAAGAAAAGCAAAATGGCATCGAGGACCATCTCGACATTACAAAGAGCGCGGACAACAGCGAGGCGTCGAACAAGCGCAGAGCTGACGAAGACGGTGAACACTCTTCGCCGGAGAAACGAGCCAAGACGGAAGATTCGAACGATGGTGCTGGGTCGACGGGAGGGGCTGGATCGGGAGTGCCGTTGGTGACGCTGCGTGCGCTGATGCGCGAGCGCGAGCTCATGGACGACTTACCCGTCGACGAGTTTTGGGAGCGTATGGCGTTCCGCCAAGAATGCTGTGCTGGCAACGCGGTGGGCGTTCTCGTCATCCTCTTCACACGTCACCCTTCCACCGACTCCATCGCCGGCAAGTCGCCCGAACGACAGCCACTGTCGATCCCCTACAAGGTGCTGGGCGATGTGGTGTTCAAGTCGCTCATGAAGGATACGTGCGAGTGGAACAAGATCACCCATGCGCGCACGCTCACCGCCGCCTGGTTCCAGGCCGTCGACAAGGAGGTCCGTCGCAAAGGAGGTGTCGCACAATTTCTTGGCCACCAGCCACAAACCGACGCTCTCGTCGGTGAGGGCGTCATCTGGCAAGACTTTGAGCTCAGAGCGCCAACCAAAGAGCAGATGGAAAAGGCCAAGAACGAGGCAGAAGCGGCACAGGGTGCAGCGACGACTGCAGCCGCGCCAGCAAACATGCTCAGTGTCAAGCGCAAGAAGAAGCCCACCGCATAGACACACGCATGAAATCGAATCGCATTGTACAACTCCCTCTCTATGCACAGTGATGTTGAGATGGGGTGACAGGGTCAGTGAGTGGGAGGTGACGGTGGTGGTGGACGCGAGCGGTGCTGCTGCGATGCATGCAGGTAGGCCGGAAACAGCGGCGAGGCGATCCTGCCTCCCCTGGCAACGCTGTCGGTCGCATCCTCTTTCACCACTGCTGTGCGTGCGGTCGATGGCGGGGCAAGCCAGCGCGAATCCTTCGCTGCCGATACTTGAACTGCATGCTGTGCGGAGCTGGTAGCTTCAGCTGCGTTCGTGTCGGCGAGTGTGGCACCGAGCGAAGCGCAAGGGATGCTGTGGCACCGCAACCAGGTATCTGCATCCACGACGGTGCCAAAGCCAGCTTCGGACGCAGTAACGTCGATGTAGGATCGCATGAGATTATTCGACACACCCAACTTGGCAGCACTAGCACCCACGATGGGAGCCCATGCGGGAGGCGGGGCGCTCCACACCTTACCCGCACCGCCACTCGGGTCGTCTTGAAGCATGTGGCTGCGATCGCTAGCGAAGCCTGCGAGAAACTCGTTGGCCGCAACGTATCGGAAGGCAGGCTGGAAATGGTTCGGGATGACGCCCGATGCAATATCGTTCGGTCGGAAGGTCTCGTCATCGTACTCCTGCCTCTGCACTGGTTTAAGCACTTCCCCCTTCACACCTGCAGTTCTAGCGAGGCGCGAGTCTGGATCATAGATCCACGTTCTGCTCCACGCGTCTCCCTCCCCAAACGCAGGCGGCCTAGCGATGATGGCGTCTGACTGCACTGCAAGCTGATGGAGCGGGACGAGATGCGCGGTGACGGCGGCAACGACGTGGTAGTCCCAAATCACAGGCGATCCGGCACTGGGCAGCTTCGACGCCGCCTGCTGGTACAGCAGCACCGTCTTGTGCACATTGCTGATGAAGACCACATGCACGTCCCACACCGGCACAAACAGTGCCTGCCCCGGCGCTGCTTTGAAGCCCTGCGCAATCTTGACAGCGGCGTGATTGGCGCGCGCGAGCTGGGCGGCAAGATGCTGCGCGAGCAAGTACACGTTCTCCTCGCAGTAGCAGGCTGCATACTGCAGCGGTGCAGGGAATGCAGGCGGGGCGATGGAAGACCACGCAGTCTCGAGGTCCGCCATACTAATGGGCGCAGAAGAGGCTGGGCTGGATGAAGCGTGCCCAAAGATGCTGTCTGCCGACCGAGAGCTTGAGATGGGCGGGGGCAGCGGCGGAGTGAGGTTATATGTGCTGTCGCGAGAGTTGGGCCGAGATAGTCGCGCGCGGATTGATTGACCCAGCGACTTTCGCCGTCGAGGCACAGAGTCGCCCGTCTGCTCCATTGCACCGCGAAGTCCCAAAGCAGACCTGTCGGGCCCCTTCCGACTCGGCGCTCACTTGATGGACGTTGCTCGTCGGAGTGTCCGATGCCAAGAGCGAGGCCAGCGTGGGAATCGCGCAAAACAGCGCTCAATGCGCTGGACCTTCCGAGCGAGAGTGAGCCTGTAATGCAGTGGTGTGCTGGAAAGAGGAGAGGGAACGAGTGGAAGAAGTCGAAAGCAACCCGAGCCGCAAAGTAACACATTCACACATGCGCCTCCCGACGCGAAGCCCGACCGTGCAGCCGCATGAAATAAGGCTGCACTTTGAGATCAAGCTTCCGCTCCTCATTGCACGGAGCGGGAGCTTATATGATATGATACTGTTCGTGCTCGCATCAATCTCACTCGACTCTGCCTCGATCGGAGCCGAAGCCGCACTATCTTACCGGATCCGCTCGCGACATCGACTCAGGTTGAATGCGGATATCATACAGGCACCAAAACAGGGCAACGGGTGATAATTACATCCTCCAAGCGTCCGCGCATGGACAGAGAGGCTGATGAATACAGGTATCATATCGACGGAACAGGAGAGCTTCGTTCTCAAGGGACTAGCGGCGCTTCGCCCGCGACCAGAGCAAAGGCTTTCAGCGCAGAACGATCAGTTGGCCTTTCCCCTCTTTGCCTTTGCCTTTTCGGTGCGGAACTTGGTGACGAGCACGCCGACCTCGCTCTTGAGCTCCTTCTGCAGCTGCGGGCGGTAGCCAAAGTGGAAGATGACCTCCAGAAACACAAAGAACGGCGCGAGCACCACCGCTCCGAGCAGATTGTCGAGCAGGGCAGGTGCGCGGCCCTCGTGTACGCCGTGTCCGTAGAACTGGCTGATCCAGCCGAGCGCCTTGATGGCAATGGCGATCTTGGTGCCGTCCGGGTGCGTACGTGCCAGCACCGTGGATCCGTACCACAGCGCGTACCAGATGGGCGCGAGCATAAGCGCAGCGGTGGCGTCGAGCACGCTGTAGTACAGCCAGTAGCTGCCCATGAACACGGCCGCGAGGTTGAGCTGCGCATGCTCAAACATCTTGGCGGGCAGGATGGCGGCGAGCTGCGAGCCGGCCTGCGAGAGGTACGCGGCGACCAGCGGGAAGTGGTCCTGCACGTACGGGAAGATGGTGCCGTGCCTGGCCAGCAGCGCCGACGTAGCACTGTTGTGTCCGGACATGGTCGCCGTGAAGTCAGCGTCGTGCACATGCATCGCAAAATGCTGAAGAAAGAATCCAGGTGTTGGACTCACAAGATGATGCTGGGCACACCGATGATGTGGATGCCTACATTGACCGGGTTGGTGTGGTAGGCGCCGTAGAAGGCGAGCTGCTTTTTGAGGTTGAACGGGTTTGCTGTGGCCGACATGGTGTAGATTTCTGGCACGAGAGCGTATCTTGCGGATGAGTCGTGGAGGATGGTGGTCAAGAGACAAGGCTCATATACGAGTGCGGATGCGGGATGAGCCTCGAGCCTCGAGGATGCTCCGCTCCGCCCTCCAAGTGTGGAGACCTTGAAATGTGGGGAGAAAAGCTCCGCTGACTGCGCACGGCCTCGGACTGCATGCAGGCGACGGAGCTTTTTTGCCTCTGCTGCTGCCCAGCGCCGGAAGTTGGAGTGTGCCGGTTGCCGCTCGTGGCCGCGAATCGCCGCGCAAAATCTCAGTGGAACCCGATCCCACCCCCAAATCGGGCAAAACGGTTGACACCTCCACGTCGTCCGAATCGTTGGCTGCTCCAAGCGACCCTTGCTCACGGCCCAAGCTCTGATTGAGGCGACCACCACCACCACGAACATTGTTTCAGTCGCGGGGAGTGCGCGCTGGGTATCGCCATGGATCTGGAATCCATTCCGCCCATCACGGGCGCCTGGGCCGCGCTCACCCTCGGCGTGGCGCTGCTCGAACACACGCACCTCGTCTCGTCCTTCCAGCTCTTCTACACGCCGGCGCTCGTGTTTCGCAAGTACCAGGTGTGGCGCCTCCTCACGACGTTCCTCTACTTTGGGCCGCTCGGTCTCGACTTTATCTTCCATCTCTTCTTCTTCATGCGGTATTCGCGCATGCTCGAGGAAAACTCGTTCGGCGGGCGCAGTGGCGGGAGGGCGGCGTATGTCGTGCTGCTTCTGTTCGCTGCAACTTGCCTACTCATCCTGTCACCGCTAACGGCGCAGCCGTTTCTGGGCTCACCACTGGCGTTCGTGCTCGTCTATATCTGGTCCAGACGCAACAGGCACGTTCGGCTCAGTTTGTTCGGCCTCCTCGTCGTCACGGCGCCGTATCTGCCGTGGAGCCTCGTCATCTTTGGCTGGCTCCTGCACGGCAGTCTGCGCGCTGTCGTTGGAGACATCAGCGGCATCGCCGTCGGCCATCTGTGTAAGTGCATCCAACTTGACCGAGCAGAGTCTGCCATGTGCGACCGCAAGGCTAACCTTGGTGCTGCTTCTGCAACAGACTACTTTCTCGTCGATGTGTGGCCGCGAGAGTTCAGATCCGGTGGCAGAAACCTACTAGCTACGCCCAGATTCCTGTAAGTCTGAGCGTAGGACCTAGATCGAGGCTGAATGGACGTGCCTCTGACTCCACGATTGACCCCTTTTCGCTCCCGTCCAACAGCATTCGGCTGCTCGACGGCCCAGTTGAAGACCAATAAATCGACCTCACGCAGCGCTTTCAGCATCGCATCTGTACTTTATCAACATTCTGCATTCATTCCGCATTCATTCCTCGCCGTCGCTGCAACGCCATGCCCTTGCCCGTCATGAGCCTGCCTAGACCGTGTGGACGGAGTTGGACCCTGAGAGCGTGCTTCAGCTGCGCAGCTTGTTGGAAATTTCCAGACTCGGCGCATGTGGATCGCCACGGCGAAAAGCGACGCTTCTTCCTTTGCGACTTGCCACGCTCCCACCACCACCAACATTCTCTCCCTACTGAGCGCACTCTTTCATCCGCGCGCGACAGTGGCCCATCATGGCAGACAAGCCGAACAAGCTGGCGTTCCTGTCGATGCAGGCGCCCGCCGGCTACGTTGCCGGTCTGGGTCGTGGCGCCTCGGGCTTCACCACGCGAGCCGACATTGGTCCCGCGCGTCTCCCTGCCGCCCCTGCATCCAGCAGTGCATCCGCAGCGAAAGGCGACGACGATGCCGACGACGGTGCAGCAGACGACGACGGTGCCGAGGATGAGGAAGGTCGCTTCCAAGATCCGGAGAACGAGACGGGGCTGTTCGCAGGCGCCGTGTACGAGAAGGACGACGAGGAGGCGGATCGCATCTGGGAGGCCGTCGACGCAAAGATGGACCAGCGCAGGCGCAAGTTTCGCGAAGCACGCGAGCGTGAGGAGCGCGAACGCGCGCGTGCCGACAAGCCCCAGGTCCAGGCGCAGTTCGCCGACCTCAAGCGCGGCCTCAGCAGCGTTACGGAGGACGAGTGGGCTGCCCTCACCGACCCGGGCAGTGCGACGGGCAAGCGGCGCAAGGCAGCTGCCAAGCGCGAGGCGCGCAATACCAGATCGTTTGCCATCTCGGATTCAATCCTCGTGGCGAACCGCGATCGCAACGCTGTCGAATCGGCACTGTCGCAGGACCAGATGACTACAGACGGCATCGCTTCGCTCGCCGAGATCGGCGAGGCGCGCAACAAGATCTTCAGCCATCAGCTCGACCAGGCTTCTTCGTCGTCCAGCAGCGCGCTCTCGGGTACGGCGACGTCGATCGATCCCAAGGGCTACCTCACCGAGCTCTCGTCGAGCGTCATCAAGACCGACGCCGAGATCGGCGACATCGCCAAGGCGCGCACGCTGCTCGACTCGGTCATCAAGACCAACCCACGCCATGCGCCTGGTTGGATTGCGGCCGCGCGTGTCGAGGAAGTCGCCGGCAAAATGTCGAGCGCACGCAAGATCATCGCCCAGGGCTGCGAACACTGCCCGCGTTCCGAGGATATCTGGCTTGAAGCCGCGCGGCTCAACACCAACGACAACGCCAAGGTCATCCTGGCACGCTCGATCCAGTATGTTTCGACGTCGGTCAGCATCTGGCTCAAGGCGGTCGAGCTCGAGTCGGATCCAGAGAGCAAGAAGCGCGTGCTGCGCAAGTCGCTCGAATACATCCCGCACAGCGTTAAGCTCTGGAAGGAGCTCGTGAATCTCGAGGAGAACCCGGACGACGCACGCATCCTGCTCAGCGGCGCGGTGGCTGCAGTGCCGTTGAGCATCGAGCTTTGGTTGGCATTGGCGCGCTTGTCGCCGCCGACGGATGCCAAGAAGGTGCTCAACGAGGCGCGCAAGACCATCCCGACGTCGCACGAGATCTGGATCGCTGCCGCGCGGCTTCTCGAGGAGACCGAGGGCGACGAGGGCAAGGTGGACAAGACGGTGGCAGCGGCGGTCAAGGCGCTCAAGAAGGCGGGTGTGCAGCTCTCGCGCGAGCAGTGGTTTCAAGAAGCCGAAAGCGTCGAAAAGGACGGCAGCCCACTCACGTGCTCTGCGATCATCAAGGCGACCATCGAGCTGGATTTGGACGAGCAGGATCGTCGTGCGGTGTGGGTGGAAGAAGCGCAGTCCGCACTCGAACGCGGATGCATCGAAGTCGCACGTAGCATCCTTGCCTATACGCTGCGCGAGTTCCCGGATCGGCCGGCGATATGGCTTAGTGCAGTGGCGCTCGAGCACTCGCACGGAACACGCGATGCTTTGGAGGCGTTGTTGGAGCGCGCCGTGGCGAGTTGTGCGCAAGCCGAGGAGTTGTGGCTGCTGTATGCGCGCGAAAAGTCGGCGGCAGGAGACATCCCCGGAGCGCGCAGTATTCTCATCCGCGCCTTCGATGCCAACATTGGGTCGGAGCGCATCTCGCTTGCAGCAGCGCAGCTCGAGGCGGAGAATGGGCAGCTTGTTGCGGCGGGTAAGCTGCTCGAACGGGCACGTAGTGAAGTTGGCACGGCACGCGTATGGATGAAAAGCGCCTTGTTTGAGCGGGATCACGGCTCACCCGCACGTGCACTCGAGCTGGTGGATGCAGCCGTGGTCAAGTTCCCGCGCTTCGATAAGCTGTACATGATGGGCGGTCAGCTCCAACGCGCGCTTGCCGTTGATGCTGCACAAGGCATTCGAAATGCGCGCGACTACTATTCGCGCGGCGCACGCAACTGTCCCCACTCGATTCCGCTGTGGATTCTATCGAGTCGCTTGGAGGAAGAAGCGGGGTTGGTGATTCGTGCTCGTGCCTTGCTCGAAAAAGCACGCATGCACAACCCCCACTCCGCCCTGATCTGGTACGAATCAATCACCCTCGAACACCGAAGCAACTCACTCCCGCAAGCAAAGACGCTCCTCTCTCGCGCCCTGCAAGACCTGCCTTCTTCCGGCGAGCTATGGGCGCTGGCAATCGCCTTTGAACCAAGACCCGGCAGAAAAACAAAGATGGCCGATGCGCTCAAAAAGACCGCCGACCACTCGCGCGTTCTCACCGTCGTAGCACAACAGTTCGCCCTCGAAAGCAAACCCGCCCAGGCAAGAAAATGGTTCCTCCGTGCGGTACAGGCAGACCCAGACAACGCAGACGCCTGGGCGACTTGGTACCACTTCGAATCCCAACACCCCGACCAAGTCCAAATCAACTCCCTCCTAGACGCCTTCCACAAAGCAAACCCCCGTCACGGAATCATCTGGCAACCCATCGCCAAACACCCCGCCAACATCCGCCTCTCCAAACACGACATCTTGCGCAAAGCCGCCGCCCAAATCCGCCCGCTCACTTAGCTCGGCCCCTCTCACCATCGTGCGCGGATAGACAAATGACATTGACTAGACAAGCCGAACAAAAAAAGGTGTACACGAATGCTGAAAGCGATGAGACACGACTGGAGGCGAGTAAGACAAAAATGCAGGAACAGGGGAATATGACAAACGCGGGATAGAAGACAGGGGATATACTATGCATAGGTCGCACGTGAAGGGCAGGGAGTCGGTGGGTTCGGAGGCGCAAGGCGTGCTGGGCATCGAGGGTATGAGCGCCGGGCGGGATACAGAGTGAGCCTGCCTCAAAGCGCAAAGTCCTCCTCGTCCGTCTCGTCGCCACCGAGTGTTGTGTCAGCCTCGAGCGATCGCGGCGTCGCATCCGTCGCGCCGCCGTTGGCCGCCTTTTTGGGCTTCTTGCTCGACCTCGGCTTCATCGTGGGCAGCAGCTCCTCCCGGCCCCTCAGGAAGCGCGGATGAGCAAAGCTCGAGTGGGCGCCGTACAGCTGCACCGCCGTGTTGAGCGTCGAGCCTCCGCCGCTGCCTCCCAGCTCGGCACGCTTGGCCGCGGCTACCTTCATCTCGGCGGCATCCAGCAGCCTCGACGATGGGATGCGCTGGAAGCCGTACAGGTTGAGTTGGCGGATGAAGCTGGCGTTGTTGCCGTGCTTGAACAGCCTGGGCAGCACGTCCGACGCAAACTCGTTGGCAACGTCCGGCTCGCTCGACAGGATGATCGACGTGCCCGCCTCGTCCCAGCGGATGTACTTGCTGTACTGTTGCGGGTTGATCATGAGGTGCCACAGCTTCGAGATGAACGCCGAGCAGCTCGCCGCGCCGCCCAGACGGTCGCGGATCGCCGCCACCTGCGCCGTCTCGTCCGTGTTGCCCGAGGCACCCGTGTTGCTCGTCGAGCGCGCGCCGCCCGCCTTGCTGGACGCCTTGCGCTGCGGGGCGTTCGAAGCCGCCGAACGGTCACCGATCTCGGTCGCCTCGCTGGCCATGCTGTCCGAGCGCTCGTGCTTCTCAAAGTGGGCAGCCAGCGTGGATGCGTATCCGCTCGACTCCTTGCGCGCACCGAAGCTCTGCGAGTAGCGCGGCGATTGGCTGTAGGCGCCGTTCTGCGTGGCTGCTGCGTAGTATCCGTTGAGCCCACGAGCGCCGGCAGAGTACGGCGATCCGGAGTTGACACCGTAAGGCGACTGGCTAAGGCGGTCGCCGTTGCTTTCATCCGCGCGCTCGCCGCTGCGGCCAGCAGCCATGCCGTTGGCAAACCTGGGCGAGGTCGAGAGCACACCAGCAGCATAGGCCGGCGCCGCAAGGCCGTTGCCGAGACTGCTTCCCCTCCTGTGCGCAGGTCGGTTGAGCGGCGCGTTGGAGCCAGGAGAGTAGGCAAGCCCCATGGATGCGCTCAGCGGGCCCGAAGTGGCGGATGGGCTTGTGGCGTACGGGTGGTGACGCAACGGAGCCAGACCCGCCGCGGCTGCGTGTCGATCTGAGCTGTACTGGCGGCTGAGGCTGACCGAGATGTTGGAGTTGGCCATGATGGGCGAGCGGCTGGCGTCGAGCGGATGACCTTTGGCGAGCATCGACTGGTTGCCTGGGCTCATCTGGAAAGTGAGACCGAGGCTGGCTTGGGACGGGTTGGCGCCAAAGCTCGAAGGCGTGCTGCCGAGCGTAGGGTCACCCTTGTGTGCGAGGCTCTGGCGCATGCGAGCCTGGTACGACGCGCTGTAGCCGCCGCCGTACGCGTAGTCTGCCTCGTCTTCGGTAGCATCGTCGTCGTCCACGCGCATCTCCTCGTCGGTCTCGTCGTCGTCCATGACGGCAGTGGATCGGCTGCCGCGGTCGTCGGCGCCGTATCGGGACCTGGACCTGGAGCGCGCTTCCTTGCGGTGGGAGGAAGTGAGGCTGGTCGAAGTGGGCGTGCGAGCGTAGGGGTGGTCCCTGCCAAAGCTGGAAGAGTAGGTGTAGCTGCTGGGACCGGGCGAGGCGAAGCTGGGACGCGCGTGCTTGTTGTACGAGTAGCGCCTCTGCTTCATGGCAGCAGCGGCAACGTCTGCGGACGAAGACAGGGGCCCGGCGCCATGGTGGTTGTGGGAGGAGCGCGAAGGTCGGCGGGCGCTGGCCGAGCTCGGCGAACCCTTGTGTTCGCTTCCGCCCAACGAGAGCTTGCCGAGCGAGGCGGTGGCCCAGCTTGGGCTGAGGATGGCACTGGGGTTGGACGATGCGCTGTGCGAAGGCGGGATTGCCTCGTGGAGTTCGGGAGACGGGACGCTGTCGTCTGGCAGCTCCTTGGGTCCGAAGCAGGGGCTGGAAAAGGCAAACACCTCGTCGCCGTCGAGCTCGATGCCGGGCTCGGCGGTCGCCCTGTCGGTGGCAGCGGTGGATCCTCGTGCGAAGCGCGAGGTGGGCTTGCCGAAGCTGTCGTCCTCCTCGTCTTCGTCGTCGTCGACGGCGTCTCCGCGCATGCGCATGGCCGAGGTCTTGAAAGAGGTGCTGAGCGCGGGCTTGTTGAACGAGCCGTAGCTGTACTTTCTGCCTGCGGAGATCGAGTAGAGGTGTGGGTCGGTGCTTCGGGAGGGCGACCAGTTGCTCGAGGTGATGGATGTGGGGCCGCTCGAGATGCTCGAGCCCTGGAGAGTCGAGTAGCGAGGCGAGAGCATGCTGGCGCTCAGCGAGGGCAGGCGGACGGATGTGGTGTGGGGCGAGTGCGAGGGCTTTTGGGGCGCGAGGGATGGCGCATCCGGAGGAGTGGGCACGTCGTTGGGCGAGCGAGAGACTTGCGAGCCCATGGCGACCGGCTCGAGCTTGGCAGCGGAGCCGGGAATGTGAAGGGGCAAAGGGGCCGCCTCTGCCATGTCCGAGTCGCCGTCGTCGTGTGGCGCGGCTTTGGAGAGCGTTGTGGCTCTTCCTTGCAGCGCGGCGTTCAAGCTCGAATTGGACGATCGCATCTTGGGCGAGAGGACCTGCTGGGCGACCGCAACAGCATTGACGTCGTTGGTGGTCGGCGCCGAGACGGTGGGGACCGAGAAGCCGGTCTGGCGGAAGGTGGGTGAAGACTGTGTGTTGGCGCGCGGGGCGCGAGGCTCTGTGTCGACCGACATGGTGTTGTGGATTGGCGATGCGGTCGAGTGACGAGGATGATGATGACTATGAGACGGGATGGAAGAAGCAGCAGAGTCCAATGGGTCGATGAGCTTGGAGTCTGGCTGCGAGTGAGGGTGAGATCGAGAGCAAGAGCCCCGAACGGGTCGTCGAGCGAGGCGCGTGGGTGTATGCGGTTGACGGCTTCGATGGCAGTCGATGGATTGGGGCCGAGAGGTGCAGTGATGGTGGGCGGGTGGCGATGGAGGGTGGAGGAGAAGCGTGAAGCTGTCAGGAGGGAGAGAAGGAAAGAGGCGCGGGTGAGCGGGCGTCGGAATGGATGATCACGCCAGGCCAAGCGAAACGAGGCGATCGCAGCTGGAAGGAGGCAGCAGCACCAGCAGCAGTGGCATCGGCAGCAGCGGCGGCGGCGGCGGCAAAGCAACAGTTGGTTACGCGGGAGCGCGGCGAGACGGGCGGGGAGCCAGAGAGAGCAAGAGACTGGCTGGCTGACTGACTGGAAGCGGCTGCTCAGCCCGGATCGCAGCGGCTGACTCGGAAGCGCGTGTGTGGGCCCACACCGGTGGGGGGGCGCGGCGAGGCCAAGCCCAGATCGAAGAATGGCGGGGCAGCCGACAGCCGGGCAGGGCGAGCGCGCCGTGCAGCGCAATGCAGTGCAGTGTTGGGCACAGGAACGAGCCTGCCAGAAGCGGCGCTGCGTGATGTGCAGGTGCCGGTGCATCCGTTGCAGCTCAGCACGGCTCAGCACCAGCACCAGCACCAGCTCAGCACATCCCACACCGCGTGCGCGCGCGTCCCGCAACCCAAGGCACCCCACCCGTCTCGCTTCATTGTCACAATCTGGAGAAGGCAATCCAACTCATCCCTCGCGACTCGCCCCTTGGAGCCTCGCGCCTCGCGCCTCGCGCCTCGACTCGACTCGACCCCTGATCCCTGATCCCCCTTCGCCTTGGCTGCGCGCGCACCTTCCTGCTCAGCACCGCCCGTGGCTCAACGGGGGGCGAACCCCTTCGCGTCGCCTTGTTGGTGCTCGGCTTGGTCTTGCTCGAGCTTTGCCCCAACGAATGCTGCCCGCTCTCTCGTCTCGCACGCAGTTGCAGAGCCGGTTCGCGTGATCCGACAAGTCAACGCCGCTTCCCAAAATCGCAAAATGGCCGCTCCGTCACATAGCAATGTCTCACCGCACTCAGCATGCTCAACGAGCAACAGACAGAGCCTCGAGGAGGGAGCGGACGCTCGGATGTTTCCAAAGCGTGAGCTAGTCAGTCATCGGCGCCGTATAGTGCAGTGCAGTGCAATGCAGTGCCGTCGCAGCCAAGCCCTTGGTCGAGCGCCCGAGCCAGATATTGCCTCTCCGCCGTGTCTCGCTTGAGGCGAAGCGTCGGTCTCCCCGCTTCTGGAAGGATGAGCAATTGTCGAGTGGATTGATGCATCCCGAGCCTCCGAAGCTGGCTCGATCGAGCCTCTGTCCTTGTATGTCCGCCAGACCTACAGTAACCGCCTCGTGATGCCCCGCTCCGGACGACGACGGCCAAGCATGAGTTAATCGGCATTCCCATCTTGAGCTTGGGCGACTGAGCGACTCGAAGGTGCCGAGCCAAAATGTGAGTGCTGGATCAGATGAGTCGATGCAAGATTGCCACTGAGTCTCCCCTCCAAGAATGACCTTTCGGCTGGCTATCACCCTGGCAATCTCACCGGCCACCGCGCTCGAGCTGCGGGTTCGGGTGGCGGCCATCGGTGGAGAGGCACCTGGCCAGTGGACGCGGGTGGACGCGTGAGCTGCCGGCTGCATGCGCGTGCATGCGCGTCCCTCCGCAACCGTGCGCGCGCGCCCCCATTGCGACGCCCTCACAAAGTGGAGTCACAGCTTGCATCGGCCTCGCGTCGCTCGCCGCTTTCAAATCAGTCAGGTGGCCTCTTCTCCTGTCTCTCTGTCTCGGGCTTAATCCCGCAACTCTTTCGAGATTTTGGGCCTCGCCATCCCGCATGGATCTGGCATCCCGGCTGGGCTGCGCTGGGCTGTGCTTCGCTTCGATGGCGATAAGATGGGCGCCCGCGTCGAGCCAGGGATCGCCAATTGCAGCTCAGCAACAATTCCATCCGCTGCCAGAGTGTGGCTTGGCCACCGCCCTGCTTCCGCTTCCGCATTCGCATTCGCGTTCGCACAGCCTGTGATTCCCGCCAAGCGTCTCAGACGAGCCGGCTTGGCCTAGTCGTCGCATCGAAGCAAGAAGAAGGCCAAAGCTGCGGGCACGTCGTCGTCATTGTGCGTACCTGATTGCTGCCAAGTGGAGGGACCGCGCCCAAGTCGGATTCTAGACTCGTCGACCCGATTCTCGCGGATCGATCGACGCGCGGACCCTGAGCTGTCGACCCCAGAAAAAGAAGCGCGTCGGCTGCCAAGACGGCGCAGAGGCGCCGTGGCCGTTGGGTTGCGATCGTGGTTCGATCGGACTCGATTGGCTCCGTCGAGCGCTGGATCGGGTCTCCCGCAGCATTCTCTCTGCCTTTCAGCCTTCCAGCCTTTCATCCTTTCAACCTTGTCGACGCATGATCAGAGCGAGCAGCTGGAACCTCCGAATACCCTCTCGGGGCTTATAAGATTTGGCTCGGGACGTCGAATCCACCGTGTGCGAGTCGCATTCGCCCCTGGCGGGCTGGAGAAGCCCCAGCCCGGCTAAACCTTGAGTCGGCTCTTTTCGCCCTTTCCGACATGTTCAACGAGCGAATCCAGAGCCCTCGATCACGATTGCAATTGCGCTCGACCCGAGCAGTCTTCCGAGTCGGGTAAAAGACAGCCCCAGATACCGTACAGCACCTCAGCAAGGGGGATGGTCGCGCCCAGAGGCTGTATAGGGAGTAGTTGCGATGTGGAAGCTGGACTCGGTGACGAAATATGAGCGTGGGCGTGGCGGCGTCGCGTGCTTTCGCTTGGCTCGCGAGTCACAGCCGACGCTGCACAATGCAAAAGGCGCCTGCATCCACGTCGCCTTGTGCAGGCGGCGCCAAGAGCTCACACGGTGCCATTCACGATAGGCAGCAAATCCGCCCTTGTCCGTCCTAAGCTGCTCTCCGCCAGGCTTTCGACACACGTGCGCACAGGCAGGGCAGCCTCCAGCGACAATGGAAGCATGACCTTTCCCATCGCTGCAAGCCCGTCGGACGGTTGCATCGCTTTTGCCCCGCCGATTCATGCGCTCTGCTTCGCCTGCCTCTTCTAGTCAGGTCCCTTATCACAGTCGAGATGCTTCTCCGGCCAAGCTGGTCGAGTCAGCGGTGCAAGTCAAGCAACGTGGGATCCGCTGCAGTCTTGGTCCGGTCGGATCCCAGTGTCACCGGTGTCTTGTGCGGTGCTCCCTTCCCGCTCCCATTCCGCGGCTTTCCTTTGCCGCCGTACGCCACTCAGCCCTGGCTTTTTTGTCGACGTCTGACGAGCCCCCTCTCGCCGTGGGCACGACGTAGCTAGAGAACTATCCGAGCCGAGCCGAGCCGCCGATGCCGCGGCCCCAGGGACCAATGGCAACAGGCAACTGGCTTGCTGCGCCTTGGCAGTCAGGGTTCACACTACGCTCGGTCAACTCGCTTGCACTCCAACCGAGAGCTTGACCTCCATCAAAAGCGCATCTGTCCTAGATCACCCGAACCCGACCACCACAGCACCTCTGCTCCTGGCTCTCACGCAGCTGCCCTGCCCACGTTGACACAGGCAGGAACCTCAGCTGTCCGAGCAGATGCCATGCCCTCGTGACGTCGGGTGTTCTTGGAGCAAGCCTAGACGGACGTCGCTCGCTTATATAGATGGCTCAACTCTGCATCTCCGAACCGCAACGAGCCTCTCCCTGCTCTGCGCTCCGCAACACCTCTGACCTTGAGACACCACGTTCATTAACCTCGCTCGCATCGCATCGATACACCATTCGGTCCACCAACCAAACAGCACTTCGCACCGTGCTGCAAGTACGCAGCCATCCCGGCGCTTGATGCACCTCTGAGACATCGAGGAAGAACAACGAGATGCCACAAGAACTCTTCGGACTAAGTCGTCGAAGCGACCTCACGGTCCACGTCAATCCGGCACGAACAGGCGCGCACTCCGTCGATCCAGAGCCTCAATATGCCCCGAGAACAGTCGGCCGGCAGATCACCTCGACGTCAAAAGAGACCGGCTTGAACATGTTCTGCTTTTACTTTTTCTACCTGCTCTTGATAGCCTCGGCCGTGGTGACGGTGCTCTTCGCCCAGCGGCCGCCGTCCAGCTTCGACCAGACTTTTGATGTCCAGCCATTACCAGGTGTCATCTTCGCTTGGAACAGAGATGCGGCGGCCACCGCTGTGCCTGCTCTCTCATCGGGTGGTGACGACAGCGTCGAATCCGCCACCTGTACACCGTACGATTGGGAAAGAGGCACAAGAGTCGGCTACGACTGCACCTCGGTCGCCCCCGACGGACAGGCCAAACTCATCTTTTCGCTCTACTCGACCACGCCGTATCCGCCATCCGTTCGAGGCTATCGTGGAACCTCGAGTAGGTACGACGATGTGAGCGTACCAACCTATTTTGTCACGTACTACACGCATCTGGCACCGCAGTCAACGTCATCGCTACCATCCACTGCAGCTGCAGCAACGCCTTCTGCAGGCATTGCTGCGCGCGGAGCTCCCGCACAGGCACAAGCGTCTTCGCCGTCGTACTTGGGCCCTTCGCGTACCCAGGCGGCCCCGACAGCGGCATCTGCTACCATGGCTCCTGCGCCTCTGCAAGCTCGCCAAGTCGGCGGCCTCTCTCCTTCGGCCACATCGGCAACGCCAGCACCGTCGTCGTCAGTTTCGCTGATCAAGATCGAATACGTTCCGTCGTCCATGTCGGCTCTGGTTGGCGGTACGATCGTCTCCGTCTCACCAACGCCATCACCTTCGACCATCTCGGTCCAGGCACAAACCGCCAAGATGAAAAACGGCTTCACCTACTTCTTCAGCGCCGTCGCTGTGGTGCCGGCTTTCTTTGCGACGCTCACGATTATATGCGTCACCTACAACCTGTGTGTGGCCGCACGCAGAGTAAGGCGCTCCAGACGAGGTTCGGGTGCCACCCCGGAGGCAGTGCAGCGTGGCCAGATCGCTGTCGAAGAGAAGGAAGAACCCAAGCCGAAACCCGTCAAGGGCAAACGCCGCACTCAGCCGGCACGTGCCGATCGGGATGGCAATCAGTGGACGAGCGAAACATTGACGGCGATCAACGAAGTCGGTGAAGCGGATGCGATGTCGGCGGTTTCCACGCCTTCGACAATGCCGCCGGCTTACGAGCGCCGCACTGTTGCGAGGCGTGCTAGCGTCGACAGCAGAAGCGCACGCCCCGGTGCAAGGACTCCATCCGTGCTTACTGGCGTCCCGCACATGGGCGATGGTGACTCGGCCCCACCTGCGTACGAATCGAGACCGCCGTCCCGAGCCGGGGATGCTCGAACGAACGCAGAGGAAGAAGACGCCATCGAGGTGGTCGCCACGCCTTCGGACACAGAAAGCGTGAACACGGTCGAGGCGGTGCAAGCTTTTCTTTCGGATCGCGCTGGCCCCGACCTCTCTCTCGGTCCTGTTGGCGAAGCAAATGCTCCTCCCGCTTCAACGAAACGCTCATCTTCGGTGCTGGTGGGATGGATGGTGTTGCCGGTCTACGCCTATTTGTTTTGGTGGGACTATGCGGCATTCCTCGTGGTATGCTTGCTAGAGATCGCGGCGCTGTCGCTGGCCGCCGATGCGATGCTGGACATGGGCAAGTTTGTGCGCGGCGATGCGTGTCTTGGCGATGGATCCGACTACAGCCTGTACAGGTCGTTGTGCGGCGAGCATCGAACCTTGAGCTCGTATCCGCAGATCTACTCGAGCACGAGGCCGCACACCACGATCTTGCTTTTTGCGGGCGACATGCTGGTTCTGCAGATCAGCTTGGTGCTTCTGTTTGTTGCCAATGCGGGCTGGATCATCACCATCATGCGCAAGACGGTGCTCACGGAACGAAACGAGATGCAGCCGGGTGTTCGATTCCTGAACGAAAGACACACGGGCAGGTCGGGCCTTGGCTACATTGTGGTGCTCCACAAGACGGGCAATCACGGCAGGTACGGTGACGTGGACGTGGCCGACGACGTCTACGTACTCTAACGGCCGAATTGTGCTTCAAGACGACGACAGTAGTACTAAGGATCTCTGTTCAGCATGTCTACTTCTGCAAATGAACTTATATACACAGCACTTTCCCTTTCGGTTTGGCATGTTGAGGGTGCGTGAGGATGGCAGCAGGGAGCTCGTTGCCGACCTAACAAGAAGTGCGACGGCGCGTGCTTCTCGCACGGCTCTGGCTGGCTTTGTGTGGAGCGGCGGGTGGTGTTTCTGTTGATCTCTCGAGGCGAAAAAAAAAAGAAGCCAAAATTCTTGCAGCTGTGATCACAGCGTTGTGCCGCCTCGCATTTTTGGCCGGTGCCAAGCAAGTGAGTGAGTGCGAGAGCAGCAGTGCGTGTGGACGTGGACACACGACGGCCAACAAGCTCAGTCGACACGGCTTCTTCCACACCAACACCAACCTTTCTCAACCAACACACACACACACACCCCTACCGCCAGCCTCTTACCGCTCTCGCTCGCATTGTCTCCGGCATTCGCTTCTTCTCCGTCAGCATTCGACTCTCACTCTCTCTCGGCACATCGCATCGACTGGCTCTACCCGCGCATCGCTTCTAATCTCACACGGCCGCATCGACCACACCCGCTCACATGTCTGCATAGCTCGCAAACGCACTTGATCGATCCCAACAGCCGAGCAGACTCGGTCTTGGTGCCCATACGTCGCCGCCATGGAGGAGCAACTCATTCAGGCGGTCGACATCGCCTCCAACCCGCTCGCCAACGCAGGCCCCGACGTCACTTCGCAGGCGCTCCAGTTCCTAGAACATCTCAAAAGCATCACGCACGAGAGCTGGAGCGTCGGCTGGAGCGTCTGGTCCGCACGCAACGCCAGCGACAATGGGCCAAAGTACAGCCAGAACGCGCGCATGTTCGGCCTCATGCTCGTCGACGACTTTCTCGAAAACCGCATCAGCTTGTCTTCCGATCCAGCCGCCGCCGTAGCTTCCCTCCAACAGTCCGCCGTCGAGTACATCCAGAACGAGTATGTCTCGGGTGACGGCGATGGGGCCGTCCCTTACATCAAAAACAAGTTTGCACAGGTGCTCGCCGTGCTGCTCCTCCAAACCTACAACCTGCCACCACCCTACACGCTCCTCCCTACGCTCCTGTCCATGATCCGCGCCCACCCCACCGCATCGCCCTCGCAAGCCTCGTCGTCCCACATCCCGCTCAACCCGCTCACCACCGACCTCGTGCTCAGGGTGCTCCACGATCTCTCCGTCACGCTCGGCTCCGACGTCACGCTGCGTGCCGTCCGATCCAAGGAGCGTCTGCAGCGCGACGCCGTCATCCGCGACGAGATCCGTGCCAACCACGCCGCCAACATCGCAGAGTCCGTATGGCGTGTCGTCGAGGAGGGCTTCAACCGCGTCAACCTCGGCGAGCACGCCAGCGATCCCACCACTGCTGCGGGCGTCCGAAGCTTGTCCTTTGCCAGCGCCGTCGACCTCACCGCCGCCGCCACCAAGATCGTCGAGGACTACGTCTCGTGGATCGACATCAACCTCGTCGTGTCCAACGAGACCGTCTCTCTCCTCTTCAACGTCCTGCATCATCCCGTTCCAAAACTGCGCACGGCTGCTGCCGACGCATTGCATGGCATCGTCAGCAAGGGCATGAAGCCAGCAGACAAGCTCAGTCTCGCCCAGGCTCTCAACCTGCCCCAGGTCATCACGCCGCTCGAGTCGCAGACACGCACCGGCCATGAGGCTCAGAACGGCCAGAGCGATCGAAGCGACTCCAACATCGAGTTCCGCGAACACCTCGCGCGGCTCACCAACGGTCTCGTGCTCGAGATGTCCAAGATCCTCGAGGAGGGGGCGGCCGAGGAAGCCACCAAGGTGGCGGCGGAAGCGCTGCTCAACTCGGTGCTCCCCCTCGTGCTCGCCTTCCTCTCGGACGAGTACGACGATGCGTCCGAACAGATGTTCTCGGGCGTCAACATGATCCTCGCCATGTACAAGAAGGCGCGTCGGCGCGGTGCAGAACTCACAGGCCCGCGCGCCGAGTTCCTCTCCAACCTCATCGGCGTCGCGTTGCAGAAGATGAAGTTCGACGACGAGGCAGAGTGGCCCGCCAGCAGCTTTGGCGCTGCCGACGACGACGACGAAGAGGAGGACGAGGACGACGCTAAGTTCCTCGACATGCGTCGCAATCTGCAGACCATCGTCGGGGCGATCGCGGCCATCGACGACAAGCTCTTCTCGACCAGCGTGGCGCAGCTCGTGCTCTCGACCTTCGCCTCGTTCGAAGCGAGCGCCGCAGGCACCGGAGCACAGCTCTCGTGGCAGCAGATCGAACTCGCACTCTATGTCATCACCTTTTACGGCGACGTCATGACGACCGCCATCGCCGCGCCCAAGGTGGGCCTCTCGCCGGCCATGTTTGTCCAGAGCCCCGAGGCCGGCTCCAAAGGCCGCGCGCCCAAGCTCGGCAACGAGGCGCTGGCAGCGTTGCCGCTCAGCGATCTGGGCGAGATGGTGCAGAAGCTGGTGCAGTCCAATGTGTCGAGCTTCCCGCACCCGGCCGTGCAGCTGCAGTTCTTCGAGTGCCTTGTGCGCTACTCGAACTTCTTTGCGGCGCGCAGCGCGTGCGTCTCGGATGCGTTGCCGGCGTTCCTGGACTGGCGTGGCGTGCATCACGAGAAGCTGGGCGTGCGCAAGCGCGTCAACTACCTGCTCTACCGCTTTGTGCGCGATCTGCGCGCCGTGGCGGCCGTGCCGCTCGACTATGTGCAGAGGCTGCTGCAGGGGCTGCAGGACTTGCTCGTGGTGCGCGCCGAGCTGCCGGAAGTGGCACCGGACGAGGACCCGCTGGTCAAGGCGACTGGACATGCAGGCTACTTTGACAGCCAGCTGTATCTGTTTGAGACGAGCGGGATCCTGATTTCGCTGCTCAACACTGCGCCTCAGGAGCAGGTGGTGCTGCTCAAGGCGATCTCGGAGCCGCTGAGCGAGCAGATGCAGCAGGCGGTGCAGGCGTTCCAGCGCAATGCGCAGGACCTGACGTCGGTGCTGCAGGTGCATCACCTCATGCTGGCGCTCAGCAGCCTGTCCAAGGGCTTCCCGGACGTCAATCCCAACAGCTCGCAGCCCGAGCCGCAGTGGGTGGGCGTGTTCAAGGCGATCACCGAGCAGGTGCTGCTGAGCATTGGTGCGATGAACAGCTTTGCGGTCGTCCGCGAGGCAGCCCGGGGTGCGTTTGCAAGGATGGTCTCGACGTGCGGCAAGGCGGTGCTGCCGTACATTCCGGGGTTGATCGATGCGCTGCTGAGCGAGGTCACGTCGCAGGAGCTGGTGGACTTTGTCAACTTCCTGTCGCTGGTGGTGAACAAGTACAAGGACGACGTCAAGCCGATTGTGGATCAGCTGTTCCTCATGCTGGTGGAGCGCATCTTTTTCTTCCTCAACCAGGGCGTTACGGGTACGGACGATGCGGTTCAGAAGTCGGAGCTTCAAAAGGCGTACATGAACTTGCTGTCGAGCATGGTGCAGTCCGGTATGGAGGGTGTTTTCGTATCGGACAAGAATGCGGCTCAACTGGAAACGCTGTTGCAGAGCGTCGTGTTTTATTCGACCAACTCGGATGCTGCATGTCAACGCACTGCCTTCAGCATCCTGCACAGGTTGGTTGCTGCCTGGGGTGGATCGAGCGGTGCAGTCAATGGTGCGGGTGCTGGGTTGCCTGGCTTCGAGAGGTTCATCTACGAAACTCTGATCGCGCTCATCTTTGAAGCACCCACCAAGGATACGTTCGACTTTAGGGATGCTCAGGCACAGATCGTACTGGGCGAGATCGCGACGCTGGCCAAGACGATCGTAGCAAAGAGAGGCGATGAAGCGGTAGAGTATCTGACGCAAGTCTATTTCCCAAGCATCCATTGTCCCAGGGAGATGGCAGAGGACTTTGCAAACAACCTGAAGGCACTGGAGCCCAAGCCGTTCAAAAAGTACCTCGAGGCCTTCATCGTCCGCTCCCGCGGCGGATAGCAGGTAGAAATGCGAAAACCCACCTGCAAAAGTGCAAAAAGCGTGAAAGAGTGGTGTGGCGAGAGATGATCACGCGAAGTGCTTGGCCCTAGGATGCAGACATGAGTGGCTCGAGGTGGTCTTGGCGGAGGCTCGGCGCCTTCACAGAGCAATCGAGGGAGCATCAACAGCAACACACTCACACACACGACCAACGAGACTGAGCCAGAGCTGTTGCATTCATCGATTCGAATTGTGAGAGTGCGCAACTCAGTGCTTGGCCGAGATGACTTCGCCGTCGTGCACGTTGAGCGAGTCAAAGAGCTTGATGGCTTCGTAAGCGGCCTTCTGGCCCGAACCGATCATGCCGCCGAACGAGGCGCCCATGCGCGGATGACCGTCGTGCTCCGACAGCTCCATGCCGCTCACGATGAGTCCCGGGAACACCTCGCGCGTATTGTTCACAATCAGACCTGCCAATCCCACCGGAAAAAAGGGGGTTGAAAAAAAGAGAAAAAATGGTGTCGACGTTAGTGTTGGGTCGAAAAGTCATGCGGAGCGAAGGGGGAAGAACTGACCTTCGGACTTGTTCATATCCATGGGACGCATGTCGCCGAGTTTGATGAGGCCTGCAGAGCTAAGACGCTTGACGCTGAAAGCGCCAAATGGTCCGTCGTGACCACAGGCGCCGATGACCACGGGCGCAGTGATGGCTAGCGACGCGTCGCGATGTCAGCTACTCGCCCCAACTCTATCTAGACTTTGTGGGTGTGCAACTTACTCTGCGGGTCCATGCAGGACTGAAGGCCATGGGCCATGGTGACGAGCGTCCAATTCGTCACGACGCCATTCACCCTCTGCGTTCCCTGTGCGTCTTTCTTGATGATGAGGTCCTCGCAGCACGTTGCATTGAAGAGCTTTACATTGTCCATGGCGAGGAGCTTGCTCATGAGCGTGCTGGTGAACAGTGCCGCGTGCTTGACCACCACGTATGCGCCCTCGTCGTCAAACGGCACGCCGATCTCGACGAGCAGGTTGTGCGCGGGCTTGCGGATCACCATGGCACTCATAAGTTGGCCGCCCAGCCACGCACCTCCACCAGGAGCCACCGAGGCCTCGAGGATAGTGATGCGCACATCGGGTCGCTGCTTGGCGAGGGTGTAGGCGCACGTGAGACCCGCGGAGCCGGCTCCGATGATGACTACGTCTGAGACGGCTGCGTCCATCATATCGGTCATGTAGCGCGACGTCATGGCACGCGACGTGTGCGACTCCTTGATGTCGGCGAAGCGGTAGTGGCCCTCAAAGTCTTCCACCGGCTCGCTGCCGGCTGCGATGGGGACATGTTGAACGGCACGCTTGGGAGCAAGGTCAAACGTTCCCTTGCTCGGCTTGGTGTCGAGCGAAGCAGGTGCCGAGGGGTGCACGAACGAGGCAGTGGGAGGCGTCATGGCGATAGAAAGGCTGCAGTGGTGGAGACAGTGGCCAAAAGTGGTTGCAGGAGACAAGAAGCAGTCGTCTTTATATGGTCAGCCTGTTCAGCAAGAACATGGCTGCTCTGATCCCTAACGGGCGCGGGCACCAGTGTGAGCTGCCTGGCATCGACTGGATCAACGCAGAGAGAGCGTGTGACGCCTCGAAGTAGGCAATGCGCAGATCAAGCAACTCTGTTGGGGGGCAGAACACGGTCCACTTTTGCCTCGCAAAGCATTCAAACCTCCCACGTCTCGGCGCTTTGAACGGAAGCATGTCCGTGCGCGCAAGACGGTAGACTTTGCAGCGCGGCGGGCGAGGCGAGCGAGGGAATGCGCGCAAGAGCCGACATCGATGCGTTGCTACGCTTTGCGATGAAGCTCGGTTAGCGTTCCATTTGCGCGCATCTGCCTTGCAGCCACCGTCCTCGGTCCCTACGCCAGCGGCCACGTCGAGTCACATTGGCTTTCCCCACCCAACCGACGCATTGACCATCGTTCCTTCCACTGGACGGCAGAGCCGAAGAGTGTCGGCTGTGATGATTCAGATTGTCACAAGCGGACCACAGCACCCCAACCAGCTTCATTTTCCGAGGGTCAAGGGGCGAAGTGGCATCGGCACGGCCGACGAGTCTGGTGGTTGTGCAGAAGCGGAAAGATCCGCATGCCGGCCAAGCAGCAGATGCTCCCACGTTGACCTTCGATGCCACCTCGGCAATGTTGGTGGGGATCGGTCGTTGCTGCGCACAGAAACAAGGCAGGGTGAATCCTCAGAAGGGCGCGCTGCGAGAGATTCTGCTCAATTTGAAAGTGAGCCGCCGGCCGATCTTCGCCTACGCCCATCTCTAGGTGGGAACATTGAGGGAGCAGTCGAGGAGCTCTAAGAAGCCCGGGCTTCTTAGGGGATGCCGCTCCGGGCTCCGGTGCAAAAGTCGGAGATCACAGTGAAGATGCTGGTGATGTTGGCCGATAACGGCGAGGCTGAATCCCCGGGGACCCCAACGCGCCCGGGCGCTGGTCCAAGTTGACAGCCAGCACCGGAGTTCTGTGGACGTCGGGGATGGCGGAGGTCAAGGCCTCGGGCCGAACTCGGCTGCTGCCCAACATGGCAGGCGAAGCACACCATCGAATATGCACGTTCTTCTGCGACTGCCTTCGCTCGAATTCATGCATGGAAGCCCACCTCTTTCGGCGCGCGCCATTCGAGCTCGAATGTGAGATTGCAGAGAAATGACAAATCTGGCATCTCCCGATGGAGCAGCCAGGGTTCAGCTCGCCGATCGATGCAGATCGGATTTTAAAATTTATTGAAACCTCGGCCGAGCTTTCTGCAGTGCGAGATTAGATCACGTGCGTCCTTCCCTCCCACAGCCAATCTCAGTGACTGCAGACTCGAGAGCAGATGCAGCCCGCAGATGGCCAAGCTTCGGGCGCCTGCCAACTCCACAGCTTAGCGGTGGGTGGTGGGCAGAGTCGGAACCGCACGCACACGGCTGCGCCTACAGCCCAGTGGAGCGACGCTCACAGAGCCCAGCCGATCCGCCGAGGCCAAGCGCAGCCGGCCGCACCTTGACATTCGTGGTTGCTCCTCCGTCACTGTTTCTCTTCTCCAAGCCATCAAGAAAAGGTGAGTCGATAGTGACGGCTGGACGCTCCCATATCTCCATCCCATCCGACATCATCCACATACCCGACGCATCAGTAAGCCATCGCACGCACGCACGCACTTCCGCCCACGCATTTGGACATCATCACGACTCGCGACATCATCCATATCAGCGACGACGAGGACCCAGCATGACTGGCAGACGATATGGCCAGCACGAACCGGCGACAGCAGAGCATTCGTTATCAGCAGTAGGACATTCAGGAGGCGTCGTGGACCATCATATCCGAGCAGCAGGTTGTACCGGTGACGAGCAGGTTGATCGCAGGATGGAGGCAGACCACTCGGCATATCGCTGCACATACTCGCGACTGCATGCTCTGCTCTGTAGCGTGCAGTTATAGACGATGTGTGATTGCAATGGCGGATTCGGAGGTACTCGCATCGCATCACATTTGCAAATCAGCACAGGTCCGGCCTTCATACTTGCATCAGAGCATAAGCGTACCATAAGCAGACTCGACATGCCCAACGCATCCGTACAATCGCTGTTTCGCTGTTTTCACCGCCATGTTTCTACGTCCGACACAACACATGATGGGATGGACTTGGGAGAGCCGCGTCAGCAACGATTCGAAAACAAAGAGCCAGCAGCATCTGACCCGTCCTATTCTATTTCCTCTGCTTCCTCTCCAACCACCACCAGCATATATTCCGACACCATGGCCCGAAACACCGTCGCCCCTAACGTGGCTCGCCTCGGCCGCACCAAGGCCTACCAGAAGAAGGGTGGCTATAAGTTCCAGCAGCGCAAGGGCGCCGCCAAGAAGGAGGAGGAGACCCCCGCCCACAAGGAGGTCCCCGTCAAGGGCGCCAAGAACGGCGGCAAGCGCCTCGTCCCCACCCAGAAGGCTCCCCGCTTCTACCCCTCGGAGGATGTTCGCACCCCCAAGGCCAACCGCAAGGTCAACAAGCCCACCAAGCTCAAGCCCAGCATCACCCCCGGTACCGTCCTCATCCTCCTTGCCGGTCGCTTCCGCGGCAAGCGCGTCGTCTTCCTCAAGCAGCTCGACTCGGGTCTGCTCCTCGTCACCGGCCCCTTCAAGGTGAACGGTGTCCCCATCCGCCGCGTCAACCAGGCCTACGTTATCGCCACCTCGACCAAGATCGACGTTTCGGACGTCAAGGTCGACGACAAGATCAACGACGCCTACTTCAAGAAGGACAAGGCCACCAAGACCAAGCCCGAGGCTGCTTTCTTCGCCGACCCCGCCAACAAGCAGGCTCACCCCGAGTCCAAGGTCGCCGACCAGAAGGCGCTCGACAAGGCCGTCATCGCCGCCGTCAAGAAGGCTGGCCCCACCATGGCCAAGTACCTTGCCGCCACCTTCTCCCTCTCCAAGGGTGAGAAGCCCCACGCTCTCAAGTTCTAAATTTGCGGGCTACACGCGCCTCTCATACCCCACCAAAAGGCTCCTTGGGTAACGTGGCTCACGCCGGCAGGACGGTCTAGCACGGAATGCAGCAGTTGTTGACAAACCAACGATCGACGAAGGATAGTGGCTGGCTCTTGGGTCTGGTCGATCGTCGCCGTCCCACTCGTCTTTCCTTACCGGTTTCAATCGGCAACTCTGCAATCTGTCTAGGCACGTCTTCTTCAGGCCAAGGAGTCTTTTGCGATCCCTTCTCCCCCACCGGCTGTGCTGTTTCTCCACGGCCGGTTCTTTCCCCTATTCTCGCATCCACACCACACTTTTTTGTGTCGGAACTCTTTCGAGGTTGTCTTGCATCGTCCCTTGCATATGTGCATTCATCCTTCTCTCCCCTCTCCCTTTCCCTTTTGATTTGACCAGACCCAAAAAGGCGCTTCCGCTTCTGCGCTCCGACCTAACCTCCCCCCCTTTTCCCCCCAAATCTCCAGTCTGTGCTCGCACAAGAGGGATTTTGTAACTCATACATCCACCCGCTGTGTCTCGAGGCCATGCGCCATAAAGAGGCGTAAGCGGGTGAAAACAATACAAACCAAACACGTGCATTTCCGTCGATCTCTCCCTGTGTGAAGTCTGCTTCCAAGTTTGTGAATTGCGATGGGACGGGAACGGTGTATCGAAGGACGTGCATTGCGAGGTGTGTCTATGGTGATGATTCTAGGAACGTGGTTCGTAGAGGATGTGTTTGTCGGTTGAGCGTTGGAGGGAAGCGTCTTTTGCGCCTAGTTTGGCGAGTTCGCGCAGACGCAGTGTGCGGATGTTGCGCATGCGGATGAACCTACTCTCGGCCTGTTTCCTACGCGGACTCTTATCTGTTGCCACCAACACGTCTTCCGGCACCGCTGCATCCTTGGATGCCGCTTCGGCCGTCATCTGCCCGGGAGCAAGTGGCATGCCTGCCGCCACACCCGAAGCACGTTCTTCCAAAAACCGACGCAGAGCCTCCGGATTCTTGGAGAGCTCCGTGGTGCGGAACTGCTCGCGCTCGTTCAACGCCTCGACGTTGGGAAGGATCAAGGAGCCCAGACTCGCCTGTCGATCACGAACCGCCTGAAGATTCGCCCGAATCTTGGCTTCCGTAAGATCCGTGCGCGGCGAGATACGGTAGTCCACCTCCCATCGAACTGGAGGAAGAGACGAGCGAAGTCGTCGCTCAATCTCGTCATCGCTCATCGGGTCGATCCGACGCCCAGGCAGGAAAGAGAAGTCGACAGGACCAAGCATGAGCCCACCGTCGAGGTACCGATCCACCGTCACGTCGAGCTGAACAATACTCCTGCCCCCACCACCGACCTTGGCACCCTCCTCGCCGGCAGTCGAAGTTGCAGCCGTCGAGTCCGTGCCGGCGACGGTCTCTTCGGCAGGCTCGACATACACGACCATGCCCGTGTCCGACTTCTCCTTGGCCTCGATGGTGATCTTGAGCGTCTTTTCGGGGAACATGCTGGTGGCCGCGTCCAGCACTGCCTCCATCATGCCCAGACTCAGCTTGAACGCCTGGTCCGCCATCTCCTGACTACCAAACAGCCGCTCGTTCATCTCGTCGACCGAGATGTACTGGAAGCCAAAGATGGTCGAGGTGGTGTGGTACGCGACAAAGATGCCGTCCATGTGGCCGATGCGGACCTGGAAGTTGTACTTGAGGAATGCCGCGCGCACCATGTCGAAATACTCGCGCTCAAACGACTCGAGCAGGCCCTGGGCACGGCGGATCTGGTAGCCCGACCCCTCGACGTAGTTGGCTCGGTCGTTGCGGATGCCGATGGACGCGCGCGTCTTGAGGTCGAACGTCTTGCGTGGCAGTCGGTCGTCGTGACAATCCAGCTGGGATCGCATCATCATGTTGCCCGTGCATGCATAGTGGTACGCCTCGGGCTTGGTCCTCTCCTCCTCGCTCAGCTTCCACGAGTTGATGCGCATGTACTTTGCGTACTCCTCGGGCGTGGCGGTGAGCATCTTCTCCATGCTCTTGCCGAGCGAGGTGAGCACATAGTTGTTGTTCTCCGCCTCGCCAGCCGACGCCTTGTCGGCATCAATGGCGTAGAAGCCGTCCTTGTAGTTGAGCAGGATGGACGCCGGCAGCTTGGCGCCGACGCTGTAGCCGCTCGGAAGCCCGGCAAAGGGCGCGGAAAAGCCCGAGGTGTCCGGATTGCGCCAGCCCGAGATGAGGAAGTAGCACTGGCTCAGCAGCGACGTCATGGAACTCGTGCTGCCGCAGTACTTTTTGGCATGCTGCTTGGTGAGCTTGGCCAGCTCCGGGTCTTTGCTCGAGGTGATGTACGGCGGAAGCGCCGCGTAGTCGAACAGGTCGACGTCCAGGATGTCCTTGATGCGAGGGTCAAAGTTGTAGATGCCCGAGCGCGGGTCGCGCAGCCAGTAGACGCCCGGATTGAAGAGCACGCGGTCGAGACCATGCGCCAGTTTGGCCACCTCCATCTCTCGCAGCGGCGCCACCTTTTCTACGGGCACGCTGTTGGCGGTGACGCAGCCAGTGATCGACTCGGTGTAGCGCTTGAGCTCGTCGGCATACGGACCACTGTAAGTCATACCCTCGACGGTCTTTCCTTTGCTATCGCGCCAGCGCAAGCTGGACTCGGCGAGCAGATTGTTGCCAAAAAGCAGCCGCGTCGTTGGCTCGCCTACCTTCTTGTCGCTGGGCTTGGACGATGCGTCCGAGCTTCCCGAGGCTGCCGACCAGGTCGCATCAGCATTTGGCGGAGCAAGACGATCTGGGCCCCACGCGTCCTCCACCTCATTCTTGGCTGATGGCCGGGAGAGCTCGAGGGTCTTGAGCCTTTGGGAGATGGAGAAAGCCTTGCTCTGGAGCGAGTCGAGCAGATCGTCGAGCGCGTTGAGCTCCTTAAGCATGGAAGCCGAATGGTCGGCGGCGGCAGACTGTGCACTTCCCTGCTCTTTGGCCTTGCCTTTGTCGTAGCTGGCGACGAATTTGCGAGATGCATCTGCTCGCGACGAGCTGGTTGCATTTCGCAGAGCTCGGAGTCCCGCCTTGCGTAGTGGTGGCTGCGAGGAGCTCGCTGATGCTGTAGAAGGCTTGGAGGTCGGAGTCTGAGAGCCGTCTGGGGACGAAGCTGGGGTTGCTTTGGACGAGGTCGATGCTGCTGCGGTGTTGGCAGCGGTGGTAGCACGCCACTGGCTGCGCAATCTTTTGGAGAGCGAGGCTGCGTTTGAAGTGGTGGAGAGGGACCTGGACAGTCTCGCGCTGGTGGAGGCCAGGCCCTTGGCGGAATGGGCGCTCATCCTGGTCTTAGCGGATGAGCTGGAGGGTACAAGCCAAGTACAGGGTCGGTGATGATGATGATGGTGAGGGTGGTGGTGGAGCTGGTGCGATGATTGAGCTGCTGAGCAGAGGGAGGAAGGGTCTGGTGGAGGTCGCTGATTTCTGACTCTGAGCACGGCAGCTGAAGAGGCTTTCGCCCAGCTCTGCTCACACGACGAAAAAGATGAGAAAAGGCGGATGCTGACTGGATTTTTTACGGCCTGCGAGAAGAAAGTCGACAGAAATGCGGCAGCAAAATCGAAGCGCCCCCAACGCCTGCAGCGATGTTCTCGGAACCCGGAAAACCCTGTTTTGGTGAAATTTCGGTTTCGGTCAAGCCAAGCATGAAGAACGCTCTTCTTCCACCCGCTCTTCGGCACCTGACCCGACCTGACCTTTCGTGGATCCGCATTCCAGCCACCGGAGGCTGCACAGCCAGCTATGAGTACGCACAAGGGCAAGACATCGAAGGCGCCAGGCAAGGCCAAGGCTAAGGAGCTGCCCACGGAGGAAGTGGATGCCGAGGGACGTGCTGCACAGCTCGCACAGCTCGAGGCATTCGGCAATGCCTTCCTCTCTTCCTTCGACTTGCCTCAGGCAAGCACATTCACCTCATCGGAAGGCGACAATCCTTCATCCAGCAAGAAGAAGCTGTCGAGCAAGAAGCGCAAACGTCTAGCGGCTGAGCAGGCCGGCGCGGATCAGGACCCGGAAGAGACAATACCGGCGCGTGAGCAGGACGAGATGGATCGCCTGTTTGGCTCAGCCAAGCCATCATCGACAGGTGCGGAAGGAGTCACAGCAGAGAAGAGCTCCAAGAAGACAGCCAAGAAGCAGCCCAAGTCTCGCGCAGTAGAGACCGTGGTGTTTGGCAGCGAGAGCCGGCCGGATGGCGACGAGCTAAAGGAAGCCAAGAAGGGCTGGAAGGCGTTCATGTCGTCCAAGATCGAAAAGATCGCGAGCGAGGACCAGACATCTGCGACCAAGCCCACCACGGCCGAGGAGGAAGAAGAGAAGCAGCTGGTGGCCAACGATCGGCTGCTGTCCGAGCTGCTTTCCACCACGCTGTTCGCGCCTGGCACCGGGACGACGTCCAAGGGCAAGTCGAATCTGTCGTCCAACGACACCATTGCGCGCATCATGGAGCTCTCTGCCACCGAGGCGCAGCGTAAGGGCCAGGCGGTCGGTCGAGGATGGGGCGAGAACGAGCTGAAGCGTCAGCAGCTTGCCAAGGCCCCCGCGGCGATTCGACAGGGAATGCGAAAGGCTGCAGGAGAGCGTCGCGACAAGGAGCGGGAGAAGGCCAAGGAGCTGGGAACGTGGCACCCATCGCTCAAGCAGGCGTACGCCAACCAGGCCACGGCGACCGAGATGGGCCTCAAGAAGGAGACGCGAAAACGCCAGCGCGGTATCGGCGTGGGCATCGGCAAATTCCAGGGCGGCATGCTCAAGCTCTCGGCGCAGGATATCTCCAAGGTCAACGGCAAGCCGTCGTCGTCCTCATCCCGAGGCAAGAAGGGCCGCAAGTAGCTTTGGCAGATCTGCTGACGAGATCGGCGCCCATGTCGATGTGTTGGTACAGTGCGGCACTGTGTAATCCTAGTCGATCTGACACGATCCCACTATCAAATGAGAAAGCCCACCTAGCTCCCTTCATCTTTGAAGGTCCGCACAATGGGGGATGGCGCGTTGGACGGAAGTGGAAAAGACGCTGTTGCTGCGATACCCAGCACTGACTGCTGCAGTTCAGCGTGCCGGTGGAACGAGGCTGCATGTCTCACAAGGCCAATGGCGGAGACGGACGAGCAGAGGGTCCCATGTCTCATTGAAGCTCGGATGGATGGCTGCCAAAGGGTCCACCTCGAGCCCGAATGCGACAGCGGGGAAAACGAGACGAGGATGTGCAACGTCGTCATTGTGCGCCAGCCGCATCTACACGGAGGCACGCAGCCACACCAGTGCAGGTGAGCCAAAGCGGAATGCTTCCGATATCGCGCAGGCGCCCGAGCGGGGATGGATGCTGTTTACGGTGAGAGCCCATCCAAGCAGCTTGGCGAGAGGCGAGAGGCTGGGGGGTCAGCTGGGCGTACTCGAGCCGAGACCGCGATATCCCAAAGCGGGCCTACACTCTGCAAGTGAGTCGGGGGGCGGCCGCATTTTTTGCGGCCGGTGATTTTGCGGAGACGGAGGGGCCGTGGAGTTGTGTGGAGTTGCCGCGGCGACACCAAATGGCTTCCCGTGCCATCTGCAAAGAATGCGAGCCGGATCGGAATCGCTGAAAATCCACCAAGCGCATCGTCGGCCATTCCGCTTTCTGATCGTCCACGCCCAGGTCGACGAAGATCGCAGCGGGTCGGTAGAGTCTAGATGCGCTCATCGACAGCCCAGGCTGTCCTTGCTCATTAAGCGACTGTATCGTACTCCCCTGGATGGGAGTCATCGTCCGTGCTGGACTGCGACAGTAGCCTCGCGCACGGTGTGATTGCATCCATATGCAGTGGGGCACGTTCGTCTTTTCCAAACAGCAGCACATGTGGGTGCGGCTGCATTTGCATCACCTCTGCATTTATTTATTTATTTGATTTGTTTTTATTTATTCTTTTCATCTGCTTCGGTTGCAGCGTCCACGCACTTCGCATCTGTCGCGGCAGCTCACACTACCTACCTGCACAGCAGTCCGCATCTCTCTGCTGTCTGCTTCGGCATGCGTCTTCCGCTCGTTGAGCTACGGTCCTTCCGTAAGATGGAGGGAGGACCGAGGCGGAAGGGTCCCATCATTTTGACCCGCAGATTGTGGATCTCGAGCGTCGCTCAGACAACAGCCGATGATCAAGGGTGAGACACTCCACGTCGTCTTTTGCCGAGAGACAGACCGGCAAGGCAATCATCTGGACACAAGGCTGCTCTGGTGCCCAGATCTTGGAAGCGCGTCCATCGCGTTCTGAGCTCCGACGACCGCCTTTTCTCTTCCGCCCATCATGACAAGCGCTTCCCACCTCGCGGATCTGCACAGACAAGCGACAAGCGAGCTTGAGGCCAAGACAAGTGGATTGTGGCGAGCCAGGGTCAGGCCTGTCTGCGACTGCGACAAGAATGCAAAGAGTGCCCTCCTCCGTCGCTGTCTCTCGCTTTCGTCGTGTTGCAGCGCCATGACAGGGTGCAGCAGCTGCTCGTGTTTTCCGCGAATCGTCGGCCATTTCAAACTCCACAGGATCGCGCGCTCGTGCAGCAACGCAGTCGACTCTCTCCCACGCAAGTGGTGGGTCGCGCTTTTCGCTCAAGATTCCACACCCACGCCTACACGCACACCTACACCCACACAAGCTACGTGAGAGTCGCTGGAGGGTGATAAGAGCAGGGCAGTGGAATCAGTGGGAAGTTTCATCGGAGAGCGCCGACGAGCCAAACAGGCTTGGGGACTCGAGTTGTTTTCATCGGCTGTCAAAAAAGCACGAGGCTAGGATGGCAAGCGAGGCCAAGCATCTCGGCCCGTCCGACAGTGCGACTGGAATCTTGGGCCGGGATGGATTTGCTGCGCGGAGAGGCCGAGATGAACGAGGCGTCGAAATGAGCTGAGCTGAGCTCATCTGAGTTCGAGTGTGGGTGGGTGGACACGAGCCTGGCTGAGTTGGTGGTGGGCGCGGCCAGAGGCGGGAACGCGCGCACGGGTGCAGGTGCAGCAGCAGCGCATGCTCTCGTTCTCTCTGGCTTGCGCCTCGCTTAATCTCGACAGGGCGAGGCCAAGGCACAACGCGCCGCTTCCGCTTCCGCTTTGCTTTTTGCTTTGCTCTGTGTGGCTTTGCCAAAACGTTCGGCCCGGCCGTCCCTTCCGCGCTGCTCGTCCTGCAATCCATCGGAGCCCACCAATCACACCGGCGTCGCATCCCACTCGAGCCTGTCAGTCTGGACTGCAAACGACTCTGCGAGCGTGGGTTGGTGCCCGAATCCAGTCGGAGGAGCCGCGACAGTGTTGCAGACCGACGCCGCTTTGGACTGCACTCATTGGCCTCGACTTGGCCACTCCACCCGTCCACTTCCCCTCCCCGGTGACCCCTCCCGCTCATCCTCCTCGTTCACCTCCTCCTCCTTTTGCTCCTCAGCACATCGCTCGCTGCTTGGCCTCTTGCTTCACTGCCATCATCGCAGAGTGTCGATCATCCCTCCCACAAAACGGTCGTTGTGCCCGAGCTCGCCCTTGATCTTTCCTCACCACCCTCCAAGTGTCCCTCCACATTCACATTCAGGAAGACCTGCTCGCTCGCTCCCACCTCTCCCATCCTCCAGGTCTGGGGCCGCACAAGTAGATCGCATCCAAGCCCTTCCCTGCTCACCGCCATGGCCCATCTGTTCCAGTCGTAAACCTGCCTCGTGACCGCCCTCCCACTTCACCAACGGCGGACGTGCGTCCCAGCTAGGACCCTATAGGCTCCCACCAAATCCCAACACATCCGATCGACCCACCCGTTCGCCTACTCGGTCAGCATGGGCTCGTGCATGTCGAAGAACGCCGCCGTCGCGGACGAGGTCAACCCCGCGCCGCACGCGGAAGCCCGGCGCGTCTGGCTCGTCTCTACGCCTGTGGATGCAAAGGATGTCCCCCTCGACCTCGTCGGCATCGACGCCGACGGCCTCAAGGCTGCCATGCGCAATCGTGGCCTTGAAACTGACCACTGGGCACTCAAGATCGACCCTCCCTCCAACCTCAAGGCCGAGCCTACCATCTTTGACATTACACTCGAAGGCGGCAAGCTCGTCTCTGCCCTCCACACCACCTCGAGCCCCTACTGGAAGGGCATCACCCGCCGTGTAGCCATCGGCTGGACCATCTGGAAGGACGAAGAAATCATGCACGCCTCCAAACAGCTCATCCACGCTCGACCCAAGTACGACGGCCGCTCCAACAACTCGCAGCAGCTCGCGCGTCTCCTCGGTCGTCACATCGACTTTGTACCCCAGCAGCCCAAGGCGGCTTCGACTGCAGCCCCGAGCGAGACCATCGCAGTCGAAGAACCCAGTCCGGCGGCGAGCATCCTCAAGCCCGAATCGCTGCAGCAGACTGGCTCACAGATGACGCTCGTGTCGGGCGGCAACAGCCAGCGCAGCCAGTCGATCGAGTCGGACCCCAAGGAGGCGGCTGTCAGTCCCACCGAGATGAACGGCGTCTCGAGCGTGCCTGCAAGCATCCGTCAGAGCCAGAGGATGAGCATCGCAAGGCCTCCCCTCATCCATCTTTCGACTGCGCCGTCGGAGCACGGCGGCATGGCACGTCCCACGCTCCAGCGCTCGGCGGACACGGACCCCGCTACGCCCACGGGCTCGGTGCGCATGTCGCTGCCTCCGCAGCCGCGGCAGCAGTCGCCGCTGAATCCGTCGCCGCGCACGCACCGCCAGACGGCATCCGAGATTCGCGTCGACGGACGCGCTCGTGCGCGTTCGGATGCGCCCGTCTATGCCACCATGGGTGCCGCGGACCGTCGCGTCTCCCGACCCAGCCGACGCCGCAGCGAAGCGCCCGCCGAGTGGCTCGCCGAGCTGCCGGACCAGGCACGCTTCCAGTCGGTGCGCTCGCGCGGGGGACAGGGCCGCAGCTCGCGTCGCGACTCGATGCTCAGCACGAGCGGCAGCGTGCTCGGCTCGCCCATGGCCACGTGGGGCCCGAGCATGGGCATGCCACCTTCGCCGTCGATGGCCGGTGTGCCCATGTCGCCGCCCATGCCTCCCATGGGCATGAACATGTGGCCCGGCGCGGGCGGAAGCATGGGTCCTTCGGGCTCGATGATGTTCAATCCAGCGGCGCTGCAGGTGCCCATGCCGTACTTTGCGCAGCCGCCCATGGCGATGGGCATGGGCATGGGGTTGCCGTACATGCCCTCGATGCCCATGCTTGCGCCGCCAAGCCCCGGCTTCTACTCGCACACGTCGAGTGCGGTGCACACGCCGCCCGAGAGCCCGCAGGTCTCGACAACGCATCTGCCGGCCAAGCAGATGCTGCCCGACATGGCGCACGCGTTCCCGCCGACGCACCACATCCGTACCTAGCAAAGATTCGCTCACTTTCATGCACATCACCCCACCGGACAGTACTTGTTTTTCTTTTCTTTCCTCATTCGTTTGTCTTGTTGTACGCTTTGTCTTGTCGGCTATACCCCCTCATGCACACGTTCGCTGTTCATATCATCGGTTCCAGGCGGTTTCTGGCTCACGTTTTTCGAGTGCAGGGGCTTCTTTGGTGGCGTGTGTCGTGCGGGGTCGAAGGTGGGAGTGCAAGGAAGTCGAGGTTGGGGGAAGTCGAGGTTGGTTGTGTGCGTCAATGGATGATGGGCAGGCTGGCTGAGGCTGGAAAGACTTGGGGAGCAAGATGTAGCATTGGTAAGAGGGGCGCAATAGGGCGATTGAGAGGGAAGGATAGTACAGATGGGAGCGGGGAAAGCGAGGGGGAGAGGGATTATTCGTCGGTCTTTGCGGCTTTGGAGTCGTCGTCGTTTGCGTCGTCGTCTGCTTTCCTCTTGTTGCCAGTTGCCGCGTCGTCTTCGTCGTCGTCTTCCTCCTCGTCTTCTTCGTCATCGTCACCGGCTTCCTCGTCATCGTCGCTACAAAGGCCAAGGTGGTTAAATGAGAGGTCGAGGGAGAGGAGTTGGGATGGTAGACTTACTCTTGTGCGTCTTCTTCGTCGTCCTCGTCTTCACCACCGGCAACTTCGTCATCGTCTTCCTCCTCGTAGTCGCTGATAAATGCGAAGTGGGGTTAGTACGGGTATTTCTGAGAAACGTCAGGTGTGGGGGTGAAGCTTACCCTTCTTCGTCATCGTCTTCATCGCCTTCCTCCTGTCCGATGCGAGCGGAAGTCAGTGGCATGTTACAATATGTGGTCAGAAGAGGGAGGAGGAGGGGAGGAGGAACATACAAAGTCTTCGTCCTCTTCGTCGTCCTCGTCTTCGTCGGCTACGTCCTCGGCGGCTTGCTTTTCGGCGGCCTTGGCAGCATCGCGCTTGTCGTCCTTAACCGACGACTCGATGGAGCCAACATCGGCAGTGTCCTTCGATGTAATCTCGGTCATTGTTTCTATATCAGTTCCTGGAAGGTGGGATTTCTACGGAAGAAGGAGGTGGTGGTAGAGTATATAGAAGGTTCGAAGGATCTAGGGACACGAAGGGGGGTTTGGGGATATGCAGGCTCGGTGCTGACGAACTGCATCGACTTGTCACGGTGTGCACACACTGCTATGAAATTGCAAGCCCGCCACCCAGCGGCTCAACTCGAGGCAAGAGGATGGGGATGCGATTTTCCCGTGCCAGCAATCCGCAGCTTGTCCACGAGCGCCAAACCGTCGCCCTCGCCGAACTGGGATCGAGGAATGGAAAGCGACATTCCAATTTGGGAAGCTTGCATTACTGCCCCGTGAGCCCCAAGCGGACGGGCGAAAGAAAAGGATGGTCTGAGCGCACAGCGCTTCGGACGCGTCACGCCGTGGCCCTCCACAAAACACCCTCTCTCAAGAGCCTTCTTTAGCCCTTCCGCCCTTTCGCCCCCTGCAACTGGGCGCGTCGAGGCACACACGGAGACGGTGATCAGTCGCAAGCCGATCAAACATGAATCGCCGTGCAGCAGCTGGATGCGGCTTGACCCACACATGCACTGCATCCGTGCCTGTGCCCTTATTCCGCATGCCAAACATCTACAGCTCCCCGTCGGTGCCTTTTTTCCGCAACACACACAATCCATTCAACCCAATCGGCACCTGCCATTTCGAATCGGGGCTCGCGATCAAGATCTTCCGCCCCTTCCAATTCTTCGTCGGGCGTTGGATATGGATGGTGCCACATGAGATTGCTCGAGGTTTAGATTTCAAGCGCCAGATTTGGGATTCGTCCATTCAGACAGCCAAGCGGCGTAGGCGTCCAATTCGTCGCAACAGCCCAGCCCTGCGGCAAGGCAGTATTCTGCGTGCCAATTGGCGTGTTCTTGCTGGCGGGCTGAGCGTCGTCGTGCATGCCGACATCGGCGGTATCGTCGTCGACAGTAGCCGACAGCGTGTGCATAGCATCGAGTCGGGTCTGCATCTCGTGCAGCTCGGACGAAAAGTCAGCGTTGCGAGTGGTGGATGCGTCGAGCTCGGTGGCAGTCACGAAAGCCGACACGCTCAGCACGGCGATGAGCGGCGCGATGCGTGTGCCGAGCTCGCGGTTGCGCTCGGCGATGAACTCGAGCAGCGCTGTCGAACCGGGCAGCTGCAGCGGCAGACACAGTTCGGCAACTTCGACTTCGGATACCAACGGCCCCGCCGGTGCGGCTGCATTCGAAGACGCAACGCCACTAGAAGGCGGAGAGGTAGAGACGAGGTACCGCAGCCACGCCTCGGCAGTCTTGCGGTACCTGACATCGGACATCGCATCCGCCTTCCACGCCTGCCAGCTCGGATCATCGCTAGCTGCCGCTTCTTGTTCTGCGTCTGCATCGTCGTCGCGCGCAGCTGGCTGACGGAAGGCTACGTCGACAAGCTCTTCGGCGAGGATCTGTCCAAAGATGCGACCGTACGTCTCGCGCAGGTATGACAACAGCGGCGCCCACACCGCCACGAGCTCGTGTGGCAGCACGATCGCCTTGCCACTCGCCGAGGCCGACACGCGCTTGGCGCGGCTGAGCGGCACGAGCCCGCCCGGCTGCAGCAGCTGGTTGACCAGATCCGCCAGCGCCGATTTTGTGCACTCGTCCACGTCATCGGGGTCTTGTGGACCCTGCCGCACATCGGACTCTTCGTCCTTGCCCTTGTTGGCGCCTGCGCGCTCGATGAGCTGCGCGGCGAACTCGGGCTCGAGCGTGCGGATGCGCGAGACGAACATGACGAGCTGCTTGAACAGCCGGCGCATCTCGGGCTTGGCAGCGTTGGCGAGGCTGCGGTCGCGCGCCACCTGCTTGGCCAGCTTGCGGTACAACTCCAGCGTGGCACGCAGCTCGTCCAACGCCTTGGCCCGTTCGCTGCGACGCGTCTCCTCCTGCTCGCTGCTCGAAGCTGGTGCTGTCGACACGCCGAACTCCGCTGCAGGTTTGCGAGAGGATGCACTTGCATCTGCCCGTGCAGGCTGGGCGTGTTCGTGGTGGTCGAAGAGCTGTGGCACCCAAAAGTGCGTGTGCAGCCAGGCGATAGCGGCGCGTGCGGCGTGGCGGCAAACGCTGATGCTGGGCAGCTCCTCGTGTGTGGTCGCATGGCGAATCTCGACAAACCACAGCGGCAGCCCGATGCGCGCTGCAATCGCCGCGATCGACTGCGCGAATCCACCCGTCTGGTGCGAGTCGACCACGCTGTTGACGAAACGCGTCAGCGCCAGGCTGTAGTTGAGCCGAACACCGAGCTCGGCACCGCCGCCCATCTGCTCGAGCGCATAGTGCAGCGACGACGGGCCAGCGGGCGGATGCGCCTGGGCAGCGATTCGCTGCATGTGTTCATCCATGATAAGGCTCTGCACAAGCAAGGCCGTAGTTTCGACCGCAAACGGACATGCGGAGCGGTTGATCCAGAGCTGTACGAGCGAGAGAGCGTGATGTCGGTGCGCGGCAGACGAGGTGTTGGAGGAGAGCAGCGGCGAGTCCGGGTACAGATGGCGGTACACCTCGAGCAGCTCGTCGTGGCGCGAGTGGAGGAACGGCGACCTCTTGGGTGGCCTCATCGTGACGGAGCACAGCAACGAAGCGCTACAAGGGGTGCGATACAGGTGATGGTGGTAGAAAGAGAGAAGCTGATGGAGGATGAGTCAAAGAGGCGCTCGAGTAGGAAACCTTGATTCTTCCCAGCACGGCTGTTGCTGTTTGGGCGGGTGGGAAAAGCAAAAATCCGCATCGGCCCCTCCGCTCTTTTTGACACTTCCGCCTTCCGAAATTCGGTGCCAAAAGTCGAAAATCGGAAACCGAAAAATCAAGAAAAGCGCCCGATGAGCGTTGTTGGAGCGCAACCAAATGACGCAGCGCCTCTCTCACGCGACACCTCAGCTATCGCTGCGTCGATGCCGCCTGCTGCTGACCCCTCGTTGAGTGCAATCAACACCTCAACTCAACACCACCACCACCACCACCACCACCACCACCACCATCGCGCTTCATCTCATCCTTTTGCGCAAGCCATGACATCGATAAATGTCGCATCGCGGCCGAAACAGCCATACGTCTCGGTCTCGTGTCCGTACACCACATGCCGTTCGTCGATCGAATACCTCCCACCCACGGCTGCCGAGCTGGCGGCGCTGCCGTCGCACGAGACGTCGTTCACCGTCACCTGCTGCACGTGCAACAAGCAGTTCGAGCCACCGGGCGCCACGAAGCTCGTGCGCGATGCACGCAAGTCCGGCGGCAAGGATGTTGCGCGCAAACGCCGCATCGGCACGGACGACAATCCGCTCGACATGACGTACTACGACATCCTCGGCGTGCCGGCGACTGCGACGCTCGAGGAGATCAAGAAGGCATACCGGAAGCTCGCAATCAAGCTGCATCCGGACAAGAATCCGAACGATGCCGAGGTGGAGGAAAAGTTCAAGGCGCTCGCTACGGCGTATCACGTGCTGTCGGATGCCGAGTTGCGGCACAAGTACAACGAGTTTGGCGCGAGCACGCCCGGCCTGACTCCCGAGGATGGGTTCGTGGATCCGGAAGAGGTGTTTGGATCGCTGTTCGGGGGCGAGCGATTCGCGGATATCATCGGCACCATCTCGATCGGCAAGGATATGAAGGAGGCGCTGCAGCAGGATTCGGATGATCTCGAACGGCAGGCGAATGGCGAAGAGGCGCCGGCGGGTGAAGGTTCCACCAAGCCGGTGCTTACTCCGGAGCAGAAGGCGGCCAAGGAGGAGAAGGAGCGTGTGCAGGCAGCCGAGCGCGAGAAGCAGCGACAGCAGCGGGTGGCCAAACTCGTCGAGAAACTCGTGCGCAAGCTCAGCATCTACACCGAGAGCATCCGCAGCGCCAACGATCCTGCGCTCGAGCGCGAGGTGGAAAAATCCTTCCGCGAAATCACACGCATCGATGCCGAGGAGCTCAAGCACGAATCATACGGCGTCGAACTGCTGCACGCGGTTGGATTCGTCTACTCTGCCAAGAGCAAGCACTATCTTGCCAGCACGGGCTTCCTCGGTTCTTTTGGCGGAGTCTTCCATTCGGCTGCATCGAGCATTCACGTCGTTCGCGAGACCGTCTCCACCGTTCGTGCGGCCCTCGAGCTCAAGAGCGTGTTCGAGGAATTGGCCAAGGCGGAAGAACAGGGGATCACCGTCGAGCGCAAGCGCGAGCTCGAGGAACAGGCGGCCGAAAAGGGCATGCGCGCCTTGTTCAAGGGCGCCAAACTCGAGGTGGAGAGCGTCATTCGAGAGGTCAGCGAGGCGGTCCTGTACGATGCATCCATCGGAAAGGAGACCCAGAGACTGCGTGCCCAGGCACTGGGCATCGTAGGCGAAATCTACATGTCGGTCAAGAAGGACGACGACAAACCGGCGGCCGAGGTGGAAGATTACGTCAAAGTCGACACGAAAGCGTCCAAACAGCGCGAAAACGACGCCAACACCACACAGAGCCATAACTCTCCACCACAGAATCCATGGTAGCATGCGGTCGAATCGTCAACTTATTGCATTCTTTTCCGTTCAGCGTGCGTGCATGTGTGCGGCGAGGGTTCAGGGGATTGGTGGTGTGCTCCATCGGTGCACCGTGCGTGGGCGCATTCGTAGTGTCGGTGCTGGACTCGCGCGTTCCGAGGCGCTTGCACTATGTGCGCCATCGTCACTCGTGGTCATCGCGCTGGCAATAGCCTGTTGCATAGCAGCATAGTCCGCGCCTTGTGGAATCTGGATCTGCTGCCGAGCGTGTACAGCCCCAGCGGGCAGAAGCTCATAGAAGAGCATATACGGATTCTCCTGCTTGACTTGTCCGATCGTCGTGCGCGACACGCTTTCGTCTGAAATTCTTAGCCACGCATCCTCCTCTGCCTCGTCGCCTACACCTTGCAAGCCGCCGCCCTCGGAAACGCGCTTGAAGGCGACATAGTGTCCGAACGAATGCGATCCATAATGCACGACGATCGCTGCGAGCCTGTACACCGCAGCCACCTGACCCTCGGATTCAGCTGCATACCCCAAGCCATCCGCATTCATGGCTTTCCGGCCGTCGAGCGAGATGCTTCCCTGCAGCGTGAACTGCGCCAGATCGAGAAATTCTGGGAACAGCACGTGCCGATTGTTCTTGGCTGGAGCCCAAGCGGATGCCGAGTAGGACGAGCGATTCAGATGCAGCGCCAAGATGCGCGGCGGTCTCGAGACCATGATCTGCTTGGTCGACAGTCGGCTGATCGTCTTCTTGAGCTGCACATTGTTGAGCACGTTATGCCACGGTGACGCTGGATATTCTGCTGCCTGCTTCAGCTCGTCCTCCGACAGCCCTGACTCGATGATGCGCAAAAGCCGCGCCTCTTTCGACCTGAGCTGCGCGAGCCGCTTCTTCTTTGCCGGCGTCATCGCCGCGTTGGCCGATCCGTTCGCATCGCCGTTCTTCGCCTTGCCGTTCTGCTTCGAATCCAACGCGGGCGCACGAGCGGCAAGGTCATCCTTGACGCTCTGCAGCGTATTGCGCAGCGTGCAGTTCCAGCAGATCCAGTCGACCTGCTCCAGATCGGACCACAACGCCAGACACTCTTGAAGCGAGCACGCCGAGGTGCCCGTGAGCTCCGACGTGCGTGTGCGCACATTCATCGGCGGCACCGAGAGCGAGATCTCTGACGCGGAAAAGTGGCGGATTGCCTCGCAATAGCCGCAGTCGAGGCAGATGGTGCGCTGCGCAAGCAAGGCGTCGAACGGCGAGATCATGAGTGTCTCGCTGCCGCCTGCGCTCATGTTGTCGGAGCGTTGAAGGTGTTCGCCGCTGGACGATGGAGCAAGTGGATGCAGAGACAGGAGTGAGGTACTCGCAGGCAGGATGCCATTGGCCTGTGCTGGATCTGCATATACGGCGCGACCGCTCCAGGGTAATGAGGGCGCCATGAGAGCTCGAAGGCCGGCCTGCTCCGAGTCGAGCGCATCTGCTTTGTCCTTTTGGATTGCCTTTGCCTCGGCATCGACGGCTTCGTTGAGGAGAGCAAAGAGCTCGTGGGCATCCTGCTGCTGATGCGCGCCGACGAGACTACGGATGGATGAGGACGGCAAGTTCTGAAGCGCCCTCACGAGCTGTACAGGATTGATGGCCGCATTGCGTTCGACCGGCGTGGCAAGCTCTTCGATCAGCTCGAGCAAGGCATCAACGACAGGTGTAGGTGTGTCCCAGCGTTCAGCCTCGTCGACTAGAAAGTAGAGGTATGTGCGGTAGAGCGCGAGCGATGATATTGACTGGAGGGTCGAGTTGAAGAAGCATGTGTTGCCGGTATTGCGCAGACCCTTGTACTTTGGATTCGCCAGTCGAGGCTTGGAGGTCGCGGTAGGTGTGCTGGAGGATGAGGAGGCTGTGGAGCGCGCGCGCCGGAGCGCCTTGGAGGCAGTGTTGGCGTCCTTTGCCGTCGCCGAAGGGGTATATGGATGGAGGCGCGAGGCAGCGTGCAGGCCGGGTTTCAACATGTCTTTGTAGGCGAGCGTAGTTAGCAGGACGATGAGGAGGGCGCCAAGAGCGAGGCTGATCTGTACTGGCAAGGTGACGGGAACGGGGAGCACGCCAAACAGCGGATAGGCTGGGCTGGCCGAGGGTTTGACGAGGACGAACCGGTAGTCGCCCATGCCTGCCGCAGCCGAACGGAAGAGCTCGAGGCGGCGTCACTACCAGCTAGTCGGTGGATTGAGGGGGTAAGGCGTTGCTGGACCGTGCCGATGGGCGTGCACTTACAGCACCAGCGGACGCTCCTCCTACACGCTGAGCGGCGCTAGTGGCTCCATCCGCCGGCAGCTGTGTGAGATCTGGTGTAGGAAGCTCGAACGATGCCGACCGCGGCGAGGCTCATGTGCAGGAAAGTGCCGCAGAGCGCGTGGCTGATAGGCCGCCGTGGGGATGGTTTGGTGAGGTCCAGAGCTTGGATGTGGTGGGAGAGACGACGAGGACGGTCGAGATGAGGGTACGGCAGGGGCTCGAGCGTTATTGGAGCGGCCGAGTTTTGCTGGAAGGAGTCGCCAAAAAAATCCAAGCTCAGCTGGCTCTAGGTGTCGTCATTTTTCGTGCACCTCCACTCGTGTCGGCCGGACGCGACGTAACACTCGCGCCTTGAGCGCACCCGATGCGTGCTCTTAGGCGCTATGACGGGCGATGGGGTCTCGATGCAGCGTGCTGAGCCGCGCTCTGGCTTGTCCGCGCCGCATCAGGGTCGCCGGCGGAGCATCGCAAGCTCGGCCGTGTTGCAGGCCGTCAACTCCTACAGCAGCTTCGACTCGTCCAGCAGCCTCGCAAGGATCTACGCTGCAGCGCGATGCGACGACAACAACGAACCGGCAAGCCCAGGCATGCGCATCTGGCTCGAGCCGCACAATGAGGGGCTGCCTCGGTTGAACTCGTGGTTGCCAGAAGCAGGTTGCCAGAAGCAGCAGCCAACTGCATTCAGCTCAGCGTTCCCGTATTCCGCTGCATAGCGGCCACGGCAGCCAGCCAGCCAAGGGGCGGCGGGAGGCGCGAGTGGACGCGGGATTCCTGCTGAAAGGCTCTTCCTTCATTATGCAGCTTGAGGTCAAAATGAGGCTAAGAGCCAAATGCCAAATACAGCGGCTGTGAATATGATTGGGCGCTGCATGCAGCTGCAGCAATACAGTCTCGATATAGATTATATTCAAAGCCTTTTGAATCGACTCGCTCCGCAATCGCAATTTACGCTCGCATCGGGGCGGTTGCGCCAGCTCTGGGCTCGATGGCTGCTGCTCGGATGCCCTTTTACGGAAATCATGTCAGAGAGAGTCTGTGCCTCGTGCACCCCGCCGCCGCCGCAATGCAGTGCGCTGCACAGCACTGCACTTGTGATGCTTTGGTCTGCACAGAGCAGAGCCTCAGCCGGACGTCACCCGCGTCTGCCACGACAAGTGTGGCTAGACTGGCTACGGAAGCTCGATGCACTCGATGCAGAACTGATTCCGCTCGCTCTCTCGCTCGCCCGCCGCTGTGGGCTCCCCCGCCTTGAGCCCAGCAACGAGCGAGCAAGAGAGAGAAAAAGAGAGAGAGAGAGAGAGAGGCGCAGGGGCGGCGGTGCGGTGGTGCAGACGGCTGCTGCTCCACACTGGCGCGCGCGCTCCAGCCAGGTCTCGCTCAGCCTCGCAGCCTGGCCGCCTCGCCTGGCCTAGCCTCGCCTCGCGCTGCCGCTGCCCATCTCGCTACAGCCACGCAGCGCTATCCCCGCGTCTCGAGCGCGCTCTCGGCGCCCGTTCGCGGTCGATCGCCCCTGGCTCTCGTGCCTCAATCTCGCCTCGCCTCGCCTGGCCTCGCTCGTGGTGACTCTCGAGATACGCTCAGCTGCCATCCCCACCTTCTCCACCCGCTCTCACGATCACCAACTCGATTCTTACCCTTTCCCTCGCCGCTGCCCTTTGGTCTATCGTGGAAGAGACCGTCGGATCAGTCCGAATCCCACGCGACAATCATCCTGCTGATCACCACCGCCGCTCGCTCGCTCTTCACACGCCTCGCATCCGACTCGGCGATCCTCCGATACGAGCCCTACCAGGTGTGCTTCTGTTTCCTAGCATCAGCATCTGATCTGCGACGATTCGTCTCAACTGCGCTCGTCACTTTCACTGCCTCGACCTGACTCGATCACATCCACTGCTTCGACTCGCCTTGCTTTCGGCTCCCATCCGACCCAGGCGCCTCTCTTTCGATCTCTGTTTCCTTCACACGCCGTGACTCAGCATCCACGCCATCCTTCCGTGCTTTTGTGTGCGCCTTGCCACGCCATCCCGACGCTTTCCTTATCGTCACAGTCCTGGCGCAACCTGGTCTACTGGCGGATCGTCCCGAATCATCCGGCGTTGCGCACAGTCTTGTAGCAGCAGCATCCATCGCCTCAAGCTCAAAGACTCCATCCGCGCAGTCCGCCACCCGCAACAGAGCTATCCACAAGCGCCCGGACCTTTCATCCGAGCTCATCGGAGATGGACATGAATGCCACCATGTCTGCCTATCAGGGTTCCGGAGCCAACAGCCCTGCCATCGGCCACGGCCCCACCCACCAGTTCTCCAACCCCATGCCTGGAACCTCGCTCACCGCACCTGCCTCGCCATCGGGCGCCTACACCGCCTCGGCGCTCGCGTATGCCAACGCCCAGCTCTCGCAGTATGCGGCTACGGGCGGTGCCGCTGCCATCCCCGCCCACCTCAATCCGCACGCGCTGAGCTCGGCGCTCTCGGACTACTCGATCAGCCTGCCCAACTCGGCCGCCTCGTCGCCCGGCGCCACGCCGCGCCGTCTCCCCGGCACAGGCGCATCCACCCCGGGCGGAAACTCGCGCGTCGCCGCCAGCGCCATCACGGGAAAGCGCCTCAACTGGAGCGAGATGATCTGCCAGACCATCGCAGAGAGCGAGAGCGGACGCCTCGTCATCCAGGATCTCTTTGAAGGCATGTGTGCCAAGTTCCCCGAGATTCGCGAGTGGGCCTTTGGCAAGGACTGGGAGGCGCGCGTCAAGAACCGCATCAAGTCGACGCTCTCAATCAAGGGAAACCTCTTTGTCAAGGTGCCCAGGCCCAGCAGCGCCGCCGGCAAGGGCAGCTGGTGGACGCTCAGCCCCGAGGCCCAAGAGGCTTGGAAGACCGGTCGCGTCGCCAATGTGGTCAAGAACAACGCCCACAGCCGCGCCGGTAGCGCCGGCCCCAGCTCGATCCACGGATCGCCCGTGCGCACCGTCAGCTCCAAGTTTGGTCCGGCCTCCCACACCACCAACCCACCCTACCTCATCCAGAACTCGCACACCCACCAGAACCACAGCCAGCGCACATCGCCGCTCGGCCTCGGCCTCAACCAGACCGCCCAGTACCACAGCCCGCTCGCCAACAATTTCAACTTTAGCGACGCCATGCCCATGATGGCCAACAATACGTCGCAGCCCAGTGCTTTGCCCAGCAATCTGTCGCTCGGCGGTGGACCCGACGACGTCAACCTCAACCTCGGCCAGCAGCAGCAGCAGCAGCAGCAGCAACAGCCCATGAGCTCGCAGTCGATGCAGGACCAGGCGCAGAGCGCGCAAGCCACCATGGCGCAGAACTTTGCCAATCTCGGATTCATGCAGGCCAATGCACCGCAGCCGCTCGGCTCGGCACAGAGCGTGCCCCACCTCGGCGGTCCGCAGTCGATGCCCTTCCCTGCGCAGGGCCAGGATCTGTCCGCCGCCAACCTCGCTGCGTTTGCCAACTTTGGCAACGCCGACTATTCGGCGCTGTTTGCCGGCATACCCGGCTTTGACGCCAGCGCGTTCGCCAACGCCAACAACGGCACCAACAACAATGGCCAGGTGAATCTGGGCATGGGCGCGTACAACATGGAGCAGAACAACCATCCGTTTGGCGGCAGTCTGCCGGGCGCGTACACGCTGCTCCAGAATCAGCAGCAGCAGCAGCCGCAGCAAGGCCAGCAAGGCCAGCAAGGGCAACAGCAGCAGCCTCAAGGCGGCAACAACAGCAACAACAACAACAACGTGTACCCCGCGTTTGGCGCTGGCATGTATGCGAATCTGCAGCAAGGCTCGCAGCCGATGGGAGGGCAGGCGCAACGGCAGGATGCGAATGCGGGCGCGGCGCAGAACAACTCGTCGCAGCCGTCTCAGGGTGGCCAGGCGAGCCAGCAGCAGCAAGGGCAGCAAGGTCAGTCGCAGCAGCAGCAGCAGGGGCAGCAACAACAGCAGCAACAGCAGGGGCAGCAGGCGGGTCAGAACAACAACAACAGCAGCAGCAACAATGGAGCTGGCGGTATGGCGTCGGGCTTTGCGGGCAACTTTGCCGGCTCGAGTCCGTTTGCGCCAAGTAACGGGCTGGAGGGGCCGTCGCCGGCGGATTCGACGTGGTTCTCGTTTACGCCGCTGGTGCAGCCGACGACGGAGCCGACTGATGCCTCTTCGTCGGCGCTGGGCCAGCTGGGTGGCGAAGGCTCGCGCAAGCGTCGCACGTCGGAAGGTCTGCGCGACCTGAACGACTTTCAACTACCCCCACCCCAGTCGTCATAGACACCTCCCCACTGCCCCTGCGTTGTTGCTTTCTCGTGTGCCCCCCGCCCCAAATGTATCCGTATGCTCCTCCTCTTTTTGGCTATTCAATGTCTCGAACTCAATTCTTGATATCAATCGCGTTGTGTGCTGTGTGCCAGACGTAGCTTCGGCTGAAAGCGAAGCCAAACCAAGTGCAAAAGTGCCCATGCGCCAAACTTGCTCAACCCAGCACTCAACCAGCCCTCAACCAGCGTTCAACATCACCAGTCTCGGCCTCACCAGTCTCGGCATCTCGCTCGAGGCCGCATCGCTCGTCGTCATCAGCTCAGGCTCGCACACGCACGGCACGAGTCAAGGTCGACATGGAAGTTGGGTTTGCATTCGTCACGCGAGCCGACAGCTAGGGCGGGGAGAATCGTAACGGGCGTCAAGAGGCGTACGTGTGCGCGCGCGCAGAGTTAGGAGCGTCTCGCTGCGCGCACTCGGCCTATCTATTAAGGGAGCAGAGTTAGGGCGGGTGGGGGGATTGAAGGTATGTCGCTACGCGGGGACGGGGGAATCATCGTGCATGGTCGAACCTGGTGAGGTTCGAGGGGGGTATAGCCAGACTTGGGGGATGGCGTTGGACACACGCACGCTGGCCGAGTTGCCGTCGTGCCTTGTTGCCCAGCGCCAACAACAAAAGAGAACCGAGCGAGGACGAGACAAGAGAAAGCGGAAAGCCAGATCCCCGAGCGAGAAATCGGAGAAGGGCATGCGAAGGATCCAAAGGGGAAAAAAGTCAAAGGGCAAGGACCACCTTAGGCGGCGGCAGCGACGGGAGCCGCCGACTCGGGAGCCTTGACGGCGGGGGTGGCGATGACGGCGACGGGCTCGGGGGCGGCGCTGACGTCCTCGGCGACCTTCTCCTCGACGGGGCTGGCAGCCTCGTCGGCGGCCTTGTCCTCGGTGGCAGCGGCGGTCTTCTCCTCCGACTTCTTGGGGGCGGCCTTGGCGAAGAGGGCGCCAAACTTGCCGCTGAGACGACGGCCGAGCTTGATCTTCTGGGCGGCAACGTCGGGAGCGGGAGCGTCAGCCTTGGCGGCGTCGTCGATCTTGACGTCCTTGGCCTCCTCGGTGGTGGCGGCAGCAGCGGGGGCAGCGGCCTCCTCGGTGGCGGCGGCAGGGGCGGCAGCCTCCTCAACGGCGGCGGGAGCCTCGACAGCGGCGGGGGCCTCGACGGCAGCCTCGGTGGACTCCTCGGCAGCGGGGGCGGCGGCGGCGGCCTCCTCGGCGACGGGCTCCTCCTTGGTGGCGGCGGCGGCGGGCTTCTCCTTCTTGGCGGTCTTCTCCTTGAGGGCGCCGAGGAGCTTGCCAATGAACGACTGGCGCTTCTCCTTCTTGGGCGAGGCCTCCTTGGCGGCCTCCTCGGTGGCGGCAGCAGCAACAGCAGGCTCCTCCTCGGTGGCGGCGGCAACAGGGGCAGCAGCCTCCTCGGTCACGGGAGCAGCAGCGGCGGGCTCAGCGACGGTCTCGACAGCAGCGGGGGCAGCCTGTGGTATCGAAGCAGATAAAAAAGAGAGTTGCAAGCGACGGTCAGTGTCGGTGCCAAGTGCAAGAAAGAAAACAGCGGGTTGGCTTGGATGCTGGGCTACTTACGGTCTCGGCAGCAGGAGCGGCCTCCTCGACGGGGGCGGCCTCAGCAGCGACGGGGGCAGCCTCGACGACGGGAGCGGCAGCCTCCTCGACGGCGGGGGCGGGGGCGGGGGCGGCGACGTCCTCGACGGGAGCGACGACAGCGGGGGTGGTCTCAGGAGCAGCCGACATGGTGATTATGTGTGTGTGAGAGAGAGTGGTCGAAGTGGGTATAGGTCGACGTTAGGGAATAGAGAGGGTTAGATGGTGGAACAGGGAGGAAGCCAAGAGATAAGCGTTGGGCACGTCGAGTATATAAAGGTGCGCTGGCGAGGCCGAGTGCGGGAGAGAGGGGGGAACGGCGGCTGAGCACGCAAAAAAAAGCGAGTCAAAGCGAGTCAAAGGGGCGGACGGAAGCAGCATTCGCAGTGTTTCGCTGCCTTTCTGCCGCCCGAGTTCAACCATGCCGCGCACACGCACCCACGCACGCACGCACGCCGACGAGAGGGGGAGACAGCCAAGCTAGGCGAGCGGAAGGAGGCGGCCGGTGCAGTCCATTGTGCCGCCGCGCCCCAGTCACACACACACCTCTGCCGTCACACGGTCACACGCAGTCAAGTACGCGCTGGTTGAGCGTTTCACTGAGGTGGCGGTGGGTTGGAGAGAGTTGGGCTCAGCGGAAAAGAAGGTGCGAGAGTGCAGCAACAGAAGCAGGCGCAGCAGGCGCAGCAGCAGCAGCAGGCACGCATGTCAAATGAAGCCTGACGCAAGAGTGGGCGCAAGCGTCACGCTCGCTCCTCTGTCGTGGTGCCAGCCGTGCAGGTGTGTGTGTGACTTGGCGCCACTCGAGCGTGTGCTTGCGTTTGCGTTTCAAGGGAGGAGGAAGCGGGCCGAAGTGCGTGCACTGCGATGGGATGCGTGATCCGCGCTGCATCGGCAAGGGGCGAGCTGCATCCGCAACCGTATCCACTTATCGGCCCGCCCGAGGGAACGAGAAAAAAAAATAAAAAAGCTTAAAAAAATAAAGCCAGGGTGTTGGCAAGGGTTGCACGTCGAAAAGGGCACGCGAGCTCTCGAGCGCGATCCAGTGTGAAAAGCTCGCGGGCCTCGTGATTGATTTCGTTGTTTGCAACCGCCCGCCTAGTGTGCATATTCCTACGCGCCGTTGGACAGTTGGAGCGGAGTTACCGCGACTACTTTTTTTTTTCGCGCCAGGCTAACTCTACGGAAACGCGACGTGGGCCAGACCGAAGCGTCGGTATCGTACCGGCCCTTGTGCGCACAGGAGCAGAGCCAATCCTCAAACCTCAATCGGACTGCAAACCAATAGAGCAAGATCGGTCTCGCTTTGGATGCTTGATGCTCAACCCTGCGCCACTGCTGGCGGAAGAAATCCAGTGTGGCTGGGAGCAGTAGGCGCCGCTTTCAGGCTGGATTTTCTCGTGCATCCGACGTGCATGGAATTGGGAATGCAAGCCCCAACCCCCTTCTCTCTCTCGCGCGCTCTTCATTCTGCGTCGGGCCTCGTCGGTTGATGATGGCTCTGATCACCACAGCTACGCTTGGATCGCGCTCCCTCCCATCGCCAAGAGAGAGAGAGAGAGAGAGAGAGCTCTTCTGGATATCACGAATCGTTCGGATGCCGTGGTAGGCATGCCGCACGTCGTGTCTCGCATCGCGCTCAGTAAGCGGCCGATCAGGGTTCATCTGCCGACCATTTTGCCTTTTTTTTTTTTCTTTTCTTTTCTTTTTGTTTCCATTTTTTCGCCGATGCAGCGTTCCCCTGACGGAAATCGCAGCCAGCGTCCAAGCTCAACGCGAGACCGTCGTGCGCGCTCCTCTCGGTGTGGTTGGGTGATCTCGCATCTGACAGCTTGGCATGGGCAGCATGGGCAGCTGCCACCCACACCATCCTCATGCGTGTGCGACTCGTGCAGTTCTCCTTTTCTCCCTCCCACGATGGATGCTTTCCAGCCCTCTCCCAAATCACATCACAGGGGGTCTGGTTCAATCCCTCGTCTTGGTATCGCTTGGCATTGTACTGTAAAAACACTGCAAACCGAGCGTGATGGTTGGTGCGTGGGCATCGGTGCGCATAAGGCTCGGCGGCACGGGCTGCGCGTTTTCTGCACGGAGCTCTCATAGCGATTGAAATTTTCCGCAGCGGCGCTTGAAAAAAAAAATCACAGCCACGCATCGATATCGCCTGGTCGACCCCTCTCGCTCGGCTCTGCGGCGACGATGTTTGCTGCGTCGAGTCTGGATGGACAGTAGGCCGCGACAGAAGAACAAGCAGACGAGTCATTGGCCTGCATTGGCCTGCTTGCGAGAGACGACAAGCGAAGCCAAACCATCCAATCCAGGCGAGGTGCATGCGCCATGCACGAGCTGCATCCTGATCGACCCGCTGCAGCCAATAAGACCGCCATCTTGCCTTTGCTCCTCGCTGTGCGCCCGACGGCTTCGGCGGAACAGTAGTGAGACATTTTCACGATGTTAGGCCGTCCAATGTTGCCTTTGTGTGTTTGGCAGATCCTAACACTTTGAAAATGGCGCGCCTTTTTCACGCTTGTCAGCTCCACAGCCTTGCCTTGCCAAGAAGGCGTCAGAAGGGCGCGTCTTTCGTCTGGGCTCTCTCGGGCTTTGGCCTCCACACCACGCGCGCCGCTCTCTCTTTTCCGGCTGCGCTTCGATCCGCATTTGAACGTGGGCAGCAGCGCCGCGCAAATTCTTCTCGTCACCCTTCGTCGATCGAGTGCACAAAACGAGTGGCCCGTCCGCCCCAACCGCCCAACCACACACACCCCATCCAGCGCCGGTCAAATCGCTCGACGTCCTCCTCCTTTCGCACACTCCACATCCATCCTTCTTTCCCTTCTTCGCGCACACCACGCGGACCACCCTTCATCCATTCCTTCCATCCATCCGTCCTTGGATCGCCACCAATCCTCCGCCAAAAGACGCACAATGGCTACCAACGGAGGCCGCTTCGCCTCGCGCACCGCCTTCGACGCCCTTCAGGTCGAGGAAATCGAGTCGGACGAAGAAGATCTCGTCGAGCAGCACCAGCCGCAAAAGGTTTCTTCGCCTGCAAAGCAGCCTTCGTCAGCAGCCGCTAAGAAGCAGGCTGCCAAGGACAAGGCTGCCGACGCCAAGCTCGAGTCATCCGCAAAGCAGTCGTCGTCCACCACCACTACCACCACAAGCAGCACCGACAATGCTGCTGCCTCGGCTGCTGCCGCCCCTGCTGCACCAGCTCCCGTAGCTCAACTCTCCAACGGCACCAATGGCACCAATGGCCAACAATCCCTCGCCTCCGCTGCCGCTGGAAAGTTCGGAGCACAGAGCAAGGTCACCCCAACGCCGCCTGCGCCCTTCGCTGCCTCGGCACCCAAGCTCGCCGCTCCAGCTCCCAAGCCAGACCAGCCCAAGCCGGCTCCTCAGCCCCAGTCCATCCTCGCCCAGGCTTCCAAACCGGCGGCTGCTGCTGCTGCTGCCAGCAAAGACGCTTCGCAGCCCACCAAGGCGCAAATCGCTCCCCGAGCTGCACAGCCCGAAAAGCCAAAGGCTCAGACGCAGGAGAGTGCCGAAGACGCAGCGGCGGCGGCCAAGGCAAAGTGGAAAAAGATCTACGAGAGGACGCTGTTCACATTCATCATGATCGGCGCCTTCATCGCGCTGCTGCTGCTCGGCCATCCGTACATGATCCTGCTCGTCATGGTGTCGCAGACGCTCGTCTACCGCGAGATCGTGGCGCTCTTCAACATCCCCGGTCGGCCGTCGGTCACCGGCGGTGGACGCTCCAGCCGCATGTCGTCCGCACCCACCAGCGCCGCCACGAGCGAGGTGGACGACGACGAAGAGGACGAGCGCATCCGCAGGCGTCTCGAGGGTCGTCGCGAGGAGCTGTGGAGCAAGTCGCTCTCGTGGTACTTCTTCGCCGTCGCCAACTACTTTTTGTACGGCGAGTCGATCATCTACTACTTCAAGCACATTGTGTTTGTGGATGCCTACTTCATCCCTTTCGCCCGGCACCATCGCTTCCTCTCGTTCATGCTCTACGTGTTTGGCTTCATGGCGTTCGTCTCCAACCTCAAGCGTCGCAACCTCAAGCATCAGTTCGGCCTCTTCTGCTGGGTGCACATGTCGCTCCTCCTCATCGTCTTCTCGAGCCACTTTATCGTCAACAACATCCTCGAGGGCCTCATCTGGTTCTGGGTGCCCGCCTCGCTCGTCATCTGCAACGACGTGTTCGCCTACATCTGCGGCATGACGTTTGGCAAGACGCCGCTCATCGATCTCAGCCCCAAGAAGACCGTCGAGGGCTTTGTGGGCGCGCTCGTCATCACCGAGGTGTTTGCCTTGGGCTGGGCCACCCTCTTCCAGCGCTTCAACTACATGATCTGCCCCGCCGTCAGCCTCGGCATGAATGCGTTCAAGCAGATCACGTGCGAGCCCAACCCGGTCTTCCACTGGCACTACCTCTCGCTGCCTCCCGCCATCTCGTCGTTGGCCTCGTCCATCGTGGGTCATCGAGTATCGGCGCTGCCGTGGACGTACTTCCAGCTGCATGCGCTCGTCATGGCGGCCTTTGCCAGCTTGGTCGCTCCGTTTGGAGGATTCTTTGCGAGTGGATTCAAACGCGCCTTCAACATCAAGGACTTTGGCGACAGCATCCCCGGTCACGGTGGACTGACCGACCGATTCGACTGCCAGTTCCTCATGGGTCTCTTCTCCTACGTCTACTACTCGTCGCTCATCCGCGAGCACCACGTCACCGTCGGCTCGGTGCTCCAGACCGTCGTCACCCAGCTCACCCTCGACGACCAGATGGAGCTCTACAACGAGATCAGCCGATACCTCGTAGGCCAGGGCAAGCTGCCCAAGGCCTGATGATGATGATGAGGTCTGTTCAAATCTTGCTCTTCCCTACCACCATCCAATCCCTTTCTCTCCCTTAACCTCTTCACCTGTAATGCTATCGGCACACCAACACCACCATCCAACGCAGACTCGCTTTCCCTCTGGACTCCCTTTCGGGCGGTGATTTTTCGTATTTTTATTTCTTTTTTGGGCCTTTTAAGAGGTGATTTGGCGGTGTGGCGGTTCAGAAAAATTGAGGCCGATTCAATGCGCAGAGAAATGGGCGTGTTGGGCGTGTTGATGCACGGCTCCACAGTCGAAAATCCCACGGTCAGAGTTAATCGAGTTAGCCGGCGCTGAGCCGAGCTGCGCAGCCTCGAAAAAGGTTGGGTTGGCTCCAATCCACACGCAACAACCATCATCACCCTCATCACCACTCGTCGTCAACAACAACAACGACAACCATGTCTCGACTCACTTAGACTTGCCGACTGCACCATGTCGCTGTGGTCGCTCTCAGCCGAGGCGGGGCCTTCCCGCCTACCACATGCTGCTCCGATTTCGCCTACAAAGATGCACGTCGCCAACAACACGGCGGCTCTGGCGTCAAAGCACGAGTCTCACGTCCCCACCTTTCTCGTCAGATCGGCGACCGAGCAGGATCTGTACCATGCAGAGCGCAAGTCGCTCCACACCTTCGCTTACGGAGGCTTAGCACAGTCGGCATCATCGGCTGAAGGCTCTAGTGGCATCTCGCCGCCGCCCTTCTATCGGGCTACCTTTTCGAACCCTTCCTCCTCGTCCGTGTCATCGGGCGGTCATCCCATCTCGCCGTCCCATCGCACCTCCTTCAGCTCCGTGTCTGTCTCCGAGTTCGGTGGCTCGGCCATCAGCGACCGCCTCAGCTGGGGTCGCAGCTTCAAGAGGCAGAGCAAACGCGCATCCCACGATGCAAAGCTCGGCTCCACCAGCCGCCTCCGCTCCCACACCGAAGGCTCCCAATTCAGCCTTCCCAACAGCGGCGACATCTTTCTCTACTCGAGCCACAACCTCGAAGCTTCCGCCTCGGACAAGACCACACAGCCGCGCCATCTGCACCAGCGCCGCAAGTCGGACGGTCCCCAACGATCCCGACTCGACTCGGGCTCCGAAACGAGCTATCCCAGTCGCAGCCATCGTCTGCCGCGCTCGCAGTCTTCCAATGCTCTCTCGCACGCATTCTGGGATTCTCGCGGCTCAAAGCACCAGTCCAAGCCCAGCACGCACAGTCTCAGCCTCGTCAAGGACGAAGATGAGGAGGTCCTCGCAGCCGTGCCGCGCGCCAACATCCCTAGCTCGCCTCTGCGCGAATCAGAGACCTTTGCCGACTGGCAATCCGACCATCAGCTGCCTCCGTCATGGACAAAGCTCAGCGACCAACACGCCGCCGATCGCTCCGCCATCATGGCCTCCAGCTCTTCCGCCAAGGCGCTGCGTCGAAGGTCGGGCGACGTCGTCAGCGTCGCTGCTCGCTCGGCCGCCCAGGCCACCAAGAAAAGCCTGCGCGTCATCCGTCGAGCAGGCAGCTTCGACGTAGGCTCCAAAGCATCCTTGGACGCGTCCAGAAGCAACACACGTTCACGCTCCAACTCGTCGTCGTCGCTCCTCACAAGCCTCGGGCTCGTGCCCAGACTCGATCTGCGCCACCAGCGCTCCAAGACGCTGCACGAGCTCGACACGCCTTTCCAACGCGAGCGCAACGCAGCCGCAAAGGAGCCAACCGCGTCGTTGTCGCTGCCAGCATCGGCTCCTCACTCGCCACGGCTCCAAGGGCTCGGCTTGGGCGCAGAGTCCAATGGCAGGGCTCAGGCGTGGCGCTTCTCCCAAATCACCGAGGCCGAAGACGAGAACACATCCTTCTCAAAGGAGCTCCCACAGCTTCCCCAGCAGACAGAAACGACGCCGTCGTCCGAAAGCGACCAGGGCCTGCAGATGCAGCTTTCCAACTCATCCGGTGGTTCCATGCCCGAGGCGCAGCAATCCATCACGCCGCCTGCCACCAAGGACGACCACGTCACGCCCGGTGCGCCCTCCCAAGTCGTAGCTCAGTCGAGATCCCCGACGCGATCGGAACGAGAGCGTCGCCACGGTCTCGCCAAGCGATCGTACGCGGCGTTGATCGATCTGTTGAATCCGGCATTGCACAAGGAGATCAGACGCCAGGACTCGATCGCGAGTGCTGGTGTGGAGCATACCGTCGCCTACGGTGACGACGGAGGCAGGTCTACATCCGCAGGCGGCAGCGCGGGTGGAGGCGCATCGTCCAACAACAGTGCAGGCAGAGCGCGCGGCGGCAGTGCCAGCCGATCCAACGGCAGTCAGGATGTATCCAACGGCTACAGAGGCGGCAATGCGGGCGGAGGCGCCGGTGGCGGTGGTGGTAGCGGTGCGGGAGGTGCAGGAGGTGGCGGCCCTCCCGATCGCAGAGGTCCGGGACGTGGCGGCAGTAACGGCGCATCCAAGACCTCGCCTCCCGTCAACTCGGTCTATCGACGGCTCGAGCTCGTGGGCAGGGGAGCCTATGGCGCCGTCTACCGTGGCGTGCACGTCGAGACGGGCGCAGCGGTGGCGCTCAAGGTGGTCAACCTGGACACGCCGGACGACGACGTCAGCGACATCCAGCGCGAGGTGACGCTGCTGAGCCAGCTGCGCGAGGCGACGCAGCGCAACGTGGTGCGCTACTGGGGCTGCTGGCTCAAAGGGCCCGAGCTGTGGATCGTCATGGACTTTGCCGACGGCGGCAGCGTGCGCACGCTCATGAAGGCCGGACCCATCGCCGAGCGCTACTGCGCCATCATCGTGCGCGAGACGTTGGTGGCGCTCAACTACCTGCACAAATCCGGCATCATCCACCGCGACATCAAGGCGGCCAACATCCTGCTCACGAGCACGGGCAAGATTCTGCTGTGCGACTTTGGCGTGGCGGCGTCGCTGGCTTCGAGTAGCGTGCACAGCAAGCGCAGCACGTTTGTGGGCACGCCGTACTGGATGGCGCCCGAAGTGATCACGGAAGGCAAGACGTACGATCAAAAGGCCGACGTGTGGAGTCTGGGCATCACGATCTACGAGATGGCCACGGGCAATCCGCCGTTGGCGGACGTGGAGCAGATGCGCGTCATCATGCTCATCCCCAAGAGCAAGCCGCCTCGGTTGCCCGAGGGCGACTTTTCGCCGGCGATGCGCGACTTTGTGGCGGCGTGTCTGAACGAGGAGCCCAAGGAGCGCGCGACGTCGGAGGAGCTGAACAAGCTCAAGTGGATCAAGACGCATGCCAAGGCGAATGTGGGCGTGCTCAAGGAGCTCATTCAGTCGTACAATGCGTGGACCAAGGCGGGTGGGATGCGCATGAGCCTCATCGGTGCCGAGACGGCCGATTGGGGCGAGGCGGGCAATCGCGATTCGTTTGCGTTCGATGGACGAGAGACGGGCGAGGGGTGGGAGTTCAACACGCTGCGCAGTGCACACGAGTGGGACGAGGACGAGGCGGAGGAAGAGCCAGCTCAGATTCCGATCCGAGATCATCCGCTGCTGCGCCTGTTTGACGTCGAGTCGGATGGTGCGGCCAACAAGCCGCGTGGAGTGCAGGCGGAGAATGCGAGCACTTGGCGTCCAGCTGCCACTGCGAGCACGATGGCTTCGGGAGGAACAGTACGGGCTGCACCTGCAGCTCCTGTGGATGCGTCGAGTAAGCCGGCCGCAGGCTCTGCGACGATCAAACCCGTGGGGGCGACGAGTGTACAGGAGAAGGCGAGTTTCACGGGGACGGGGAATACGCCTTTTCGATTCGGTGTGGGAGGAGGCTTGGCGTCGGCCGCCGTCGAGGTGCGCGAGAATGTGCCGCTGCGCAAACGGTCGCAATCGCTCACGAAGCCTTCCACCTCGACTGCGAGCACCGAGGGCATCGTCGTACCGGACAGCACGTCTCTGCATGACCTGCACGGCGATGGCAAGCATGAAGACGGTGTGGACGAGGTGGTTGCGCATCACCGCCAATCGCATGGAGGGAGTGACCCGATCTCGGGGCTGCACGCGTCGCCTTCGCGGCTGCAGAACTTGTGGGAGCGTGGTGCCAACGCCCAGGCGTATAGTCGGATCGCTCGTCTCCGCGCGGGGTATGTGGCGAGTCTGGACGAACCCGAAGCGGAGCCTGAGCCGGTGACGCCAGTCGCGCAGGTGCGGGAGGCCAAGCTGGCGGCGTGGGAGAAGAAGCTCGAGGGTCCGCCGTTGAGGCCGCTCGACCTTGCGGCGCTGGTGACCAAGGACCAAGTGGCGGCAGGACTCGGCAGGACCGTGGACGATTTGGGAAAGTGGCTTGATGTACTCAGTCTTGGGCTGGGCAGGGCAGTGCATGCCGAGCCCGCGTAGCAATGGACACGAATTCCTGGCACTTGAGGCTTCTTTAAGCATTTGGGATGTGGATTTTGTCTGGAAAGTAAAAGCTGATGAGGAGAACGAGCACGATGAGGACGAGGAGGATTGAGACGGTCCAGATGGTCCATGAGGCCATGCACTCGAAGCGCGCGCGCGCGCGCTGGCGGCGCCTCTCCCTGCGTCTCGCCGCAATCTCGGCCGCGTACCCCGGCAACAATGCCCCTGCCATCTCCCTATATCCATAAGGATCCGCCGATGTATCTGTATCGGTAGACCCGGGATCGGTGGAACCGGGATGGGTAGAGCCGGGATTGATAGCGCCGTAGGTGTGGCGGATGATGGTTGCGGCGGTTGCATCGTCTGCGTCTTCCTCGCGCAGCAGTTGGCGTTCGTGCGGCCCGGCAAAGAGCAGCGTCAACACGTCGTACCACTTCTCCATCAGTGTCCGTGGAGGCGGAGAGGGAGAAGGGTGTGGAAACGGGAAGGAAGTCAAAGCACGAGTGGGAGATGAAGGGAATCGAGGAATCGTGCCGGAGGTGAGGGAGTAGCGGTAGCTCGACTCGACGAGACTGCTTCGTCGCGAGTCGGTGCGTGGTGAGGAGGTGGCATGGTGCGCAAGCAGACTGGTGGACGATGCACCCGCCATGATCGCGATGGTGTGGCAGAAGAAAGCCGGGCGAAAACAACGCACAACGCACAACGCACAACGCACAGATGCCTCCACTCCCGCGACTTCGGGGTTTGCTTTTAGGCCACCTCATTTTTCCTAGTCGCTCTATCCTCAGGGTTTCACTACTCTGCGCTCGTGCACATACATGCTGGGGGAAGGAATTTCATGTGCACTGGGTGGCTAGGTACCACGCTACATTCCTGATGACTTTCGTACACGTCTCGACTCCCGGTCCATCTTGGAGCGGCGGGACATGGATGAAGAGAACGCGCGTGTGCGGGTGGGCATTGGTGAGGCTGGCGTAGTAGATGAAATCGCATACGTATCGGCCTGCATCCCAGCTCTGCTCCACCTCACACCCTTCTTTCCTGCACCACTCGACGAGCTTGCTAACATCCACGTGTGTTTGTTCGATATCGCCTCCGCGGTCGAAGCCTCGTTTGCCGTCTGGCCGCAGCGGGGCGTGCGAGTCGTTGGCGGGTTTATCATAGCTATGCTTGTGCGCGAGCGTCTCGAGTCGAATACTCCCACCTCGTCCAACCCCAACGTGAATCACTACATCATACCCATCGCCTGGGTGCTCCACTGGATACCCATCAGGATACACCAAGCCAGCAGTCCCGCCATAGGGAGCATCGAGGCGAGGGTCGGTCCAAAATGCTCCGGACGTGGGGACGCGACCGTGAAGACGTGGAACAAGGTCAAGAACGCTCTCGTAGTGCACGGGTACTTGAAGCGTCTGAATCCTAACCCCCTCCCCGTCCTCAGGAGAGAAGGAAGAAAGGTAAACGTCGTGAAGAGGTTTAACGGAGAGCCACGACGGGTTGGAAGTTACCGACATAAACGGCCCAAACCCAGTCACCAACACGTTCACCCGTCGTACAGCCGGCATGATGGTCAGATGGTAGCGCAAAAGAAAGCGTGCGCACGAACCAACCCACGGCTATTCATTTTTCATCCCGCGCACGCGTCAAAAAACCCCACACACACACACAACGGCTATGAAAAGACCCAAGTGAATTGCGGCTACTCGTCGTCGCCCAGCAGATGCGCGTAGTCCTCGGCACTCGCAAACGTCGGCAAGTTCGTCGCCGCCTTACGACGCTTCTTGCTGCCACCCTCGGAGTCGGCAAGCGGGCGCTTAAGACCAGCATCAAAATCGGTAAACGGTACAAGATCGTCGTCGTCCTCGTCGAACACGTTGCCATCGTCCGAAATGTCGTCCTCCCAGTCCGCAGCGGGCGCGGAATCGTCCCCACCAGCAGAGTCAGAGTCAGAGAACGTCATGCCCGGAAGAACTCGTGGCCCGTCATCGTCCGAATCCTCCTCCTCCGACTCGCCTTCAATTTCGCCTGCGTCATCGCCTTCGCCTGCGGCTTCGGCTTCGCTTTCGGAATCGACATAGTCAAACTCGTCATCGTCATCGTCGCTATCATCCAACCCCTCAAGCTCTTCTTTGCCGGGCATGGTGGCCTTCATCACCTTCCAGATTTCCTTTTCGTCCGCATCGTCGTCGCTATCCAACTCGCTTTCCGCCTCCTCCACCTTGGCGGCTTCGTCGTCCGAGGCGGCGAGCGCATCGTCGTCGTCGCCCACGTGCGCACGTGCGCTGCTGGGCTGCTGTGAACGCAGGTTGAAGAAGCGGTGGAAGAAGAGCTGGTCTGCAGGCACAGCGTCGGCACGCTTCTTCCAGAACGCCTCGGTGTTGACGAATTCGTCCTCGTGCAGCGCATGCGTGCGCGAGCGCGTCACGCCGCCACCAGCGCGCGCCAGCGGCTGCATCGCACTCGCACCGCGCACACCCGACGTCTGCTTCGGATTGCGGTACACGAATCGATCCAAAAAGTGCGCCAGCGTGTTGAGGCTCAGATCGGCATTCGTCGTGATCGCGCTACCCTGCACGAGCTGCAGCGCGTGCACGGATACCGACGGATGGAAGTGCGATACCAAAGGAAGCACGTCCCATAGACACGTGCTGCCTGCGCCTGCGTAGCGAGGATCGCGCTTTCGTCCATCGTACTTCGCCCCACCCGCAGCAGCAGGCTTGGGCTGCGCAGCAGGCTGCTCGGAATCCGAATCGACGTCGTGGAAGTGCTCCTCGTCGTCGTCTTCCGGCTCGGTGAGCATGGCGCGCAAGCCTGGCGTGCGCCGGAAGAGCTCGCCGAGCAGATGCAGACAGCCACAGATGAACGACGGCTGGTGCAGACTCAGCACCTGACACAGACGCTTGACAAACGCCTTGACGCGCTCCGCATCCGCATCCGCCTTGAGCGCCTGGAAGATGAGGTTGAGATACATGGCCTGTTTGCTCGACGCCTCCAAGCGCGCATCCAGCAGCGAGTCGTACAGCACGCGGTAGAATCGATCCGTAATCGCACTCGATGCCAGCACCGCCGACTCGGAATGCGCATCCGAAATCGTCAGCTGGAAGATGAGCTGCAGCGCCTGGATGCTGATGTTGAACGAGCCCGTGTGCAGGATCTTGAACAGCGTGTTGACGTGCTTTTCAAACACGCTCGCCTCCATCTTGGCAAAGGGGAAGGCGCGTCGCACACCCGTGAGGATCGCCACCACCATCTTGGATTCGGCATCCTTGACCAGCTTGGGCTCCTCGCGCTTGTCCGTCTTGGCGGGCTTGGACTTGCCTCGCCTGCCCTTGCGTGGCTGGTCCTTCCATCGCTTCTTGTCCTTCTTCTTGGGCTCTTCGGGCTCGTCATCGTCGACGCCGGCGGCTTCCTTGGCCTCGTTCTGGTGGAGGATGCCCTCGAACAGCTCAAAGTAGAGCAGGATGAGGTGGTTGGCGGTCGCCTCGTCGCGCGCCGTCAGCACGGTCTGGTTGAGCGTGAGCAGGCCGTAGTAGCGTGCGTGCGTGGTGTGGTTGCTCTGCTTGCCCTCGTCATCGCCCGTAGTGGGCGCCGAGGGACGCATGACGAGGTTGGCGATCTCACGCACCACGATGAACTTCATGGCCGGGTGGGCGGTGAGCAGTTCGAGCAGGTGGTTGCTCGTCTTGGACGCCACGCTGCGTTCGGGATCGCCGAGCTTGTTGACGAGCAGGCGCAGCAGGTTCTGCTCCTGCTCCGGCTTGTCGCGCAGCAGGATGTACACCTGCGTGGTGGCCTGCTTGCGCGTGAAGGCGATGGAGTCGTGCGACTGCATCTCGAGCACCTGCAGGAACTGGAAGTAGAACTTCTTGAGGTGATCCTCGAACGCCCACAGCAGGATGTGCGACTTGGCCGCCTCGGCCGCCGCGAGGTCGGTGGACGCCAAGGCTGCCGAGGCGGCGGCGAGCTGCGGCTGGTCGCGGAAGTAGCGCAGCTTGCGCGAGCCGAGGCCGCCTTCGCTGGCGAGCCAATCGGCGAGCGCGCGTGTGGCGCGGCTGGCTTCTTCGCGGCTCTTTTTGCGCGTCATGGCGAGGAGCGTGTCCATGTGCTTGACGTTGTGCACGGGGCTGGATTGGACGAGCAGGGTGAGCGCCGAGATGCGGTCCGAGAGCGTGCCGCCGCCTTCGGACGAGAGGAGGGAGCGGACGAACTGGGCGTCCGAGGCGGTGAGCGTGCCGATGCTGCCGCCGGCGCGGTTGAGCGACGTCTCGCTGCTGGTGATGTCGTCGTAGGCGCGTGCCTCTTGGCGCATGAGCTCGGCGCCCAGATCGAGCAGATGGGCGATGCGGTCGTGGGAGAGCGCTTCGTTGGTGGTGGCGGTGGTGTTGGGCAGTTGGGGCAGCGACTGCGACATCCATTGCGGGACGGCTTCGAGACGCAGCGGTCCACGTGCGGTGTGCGAGGGCTTGAGCTTGGTCTCCTTGCCGATGCCGTCGTCGTCGAACACCATCTTCTTGCCCTTGCCCGTGCGCTGCGCCGTAGTGCTTTCTGCAACGGTTGGTTGCTTTTGAGGCTTGGCATCGTGCTTCTTGCTCTGCTTGGCGTTGTCCTTTTCCTTTCGAGATTGCGACTTGTCTGCTGGTGCTTCTACGACGCTCTTCTTTTTGGTGTCTGTTGGCTTGGTGGTGGTGTTGGCTGGTGCTGCGGCGGGTGACTTGGCGTCCTTGTGCTTCTTTATTGCTGGTGCTACTGATGCAGCTGGCTCTGAAGAGTTGGGGTCGGACTGGAGCTGCTTGAGGAATGCGGCGACTTCGGTGGAGAAGGCGGCCTCGTCGATGTTGATGTCGGACTTGTTCTTGGCGTTGGCTCTGGAGATGAGTTCGAGGTCTTCTCTGGATCCGCCGAGGCTCTGAATCTCGCGCATGAGCGTGTCCTCGTCTGCACTGTCCTCTGAGTCGTACGCATCCTTCTTCTTGCTGCTCTTCTTGGCAGGTGTCGGTTTGCTTGGTGTTGACTTGGCGGGGGCAGGGGAGGTGGTGGCTGGCTTGGTGGGTGTAGCCTTTGGTGTGCCGTTGGTGGCGACTGCTGGCCGACTGTTGCCGGCCTTGGCGCCCTTGGGTCGGAAGTCCCTCGCCATGGTTGGGATGGTGTGGTGGAGAAGAGGCAGATGGCTGTGGCAGCAGTGGAGAGACACACAAGGCTGCGCCGCCTCCTCAAAATTTTCGAAAGGCGGGAAAAAAAGAAGCAGAAAAAAGCGGCTCTTCAGGGTGCGCTCGACCGCCAAAATTCTTAATATGCAAACACGGGTCTCGGAGGTCGTTGCTGGTTTTTTTTTTCAAATGTCTGAGATCAAGGATGTAACAGTGGCAAAGGAGCCGAAAAACCCCGTCGCGCATTCCACCCCTTGCACAACCGCCCCCCTGACGCTGAGCCGATCAAGCCCGCCGGTGCCGCTGTCTGTCTCCATCCGAACGCATAAATGAATGAGAGCTAGGCTGCAGGTGACTTGGCCAACAGCTGACTGAAACCGTCGAGGCTCGCACCGCTGCTCGATCGGAACCGTGATGGACGCGACTGCTGAGCCTCTGTCAGCGTGATGCAGCTGTTGCGCAACGCGAGTTGATCGAGCTGAGCGAGGGTGAAAGGCGGGTGACGGTTGACGCTTGACGGTTGACCGAGCGTGCTGCACTCGAGGCTTGGCTGCAGCAGCAAAAAGCAAAAAGCGAAGAAAAGGCGACTCGCTGGCAACGCGCTGATTTTTTAGCTCTGCTTCTGCTGTGCTGCTGCTGCGATTCGCGCTCGGCGATGGCGCTAGTCGTCGAGTGCAGGCTCGGATGCACTCCGAGGCTGCGAGCTGCACCTCTGCAGCCGCCTCCCGAAGCGCAGTCGAGTCGAGTCGAGTCGAGTCTCTCTCGCTGTCAACGACGCGGCTCAAGCGCTCGACTGCTCGACACTCGACGGCGTGTGGCAAGAACAAGAACGCTAGCATCGCTTTCGCCTCTTTCGCTTCGGCATGCATGAGCGCACTCTTTGACTGTCAGAAATGTCACCGCCGCCCACGAGAGCAAGAGAGCAGGAGAGCAACCGAGCTGGCGATATAGATATACACCACCGACTCTTGGCCTTGCCTTCCCCCTCTCCTCCTCACCACATCCTCTCCCTGTTGCATCCGCCTCACCCCCTCCTCTTCTTCGGCTTCTCTCCCCCCTTTCCCTCCCCTATCGATCGTACCAGCAGCGTTGATCGCGCCGGTTTTCCCCCTCTCCTTTCTCCCCGAACATCATCACCCTACGATCTTTTCCTACAATGATGTGCGCCAAGACGCTGCTGCTCGCCTTTGTGGCGCTCTCGCTCATGACTGTGGTGCAGGCCACGCAGTCGACCCTCAGCCACAACGCTGCGGTGCGTCGTCACGCCTCGATGATCAGCCAGCGCCCCGCGCGTCGCTCGGTCGCCGTGAGCGCCGGTAGGATGGTGCAAAAGAGGCAGACGGCCGAACAGCTCAAGCAGGCCGCCGACCTCAAGGCGTGGGACGACGACTTCCACGCCAAGAACGCAGAGTGGCAGCAGGCTGCCATGGCTGCGCTCGCGAGTGGACAGACTCCGCCTTCGTACGACGAGTACTGGAGTGGAAAGTCGGGCTCCAGCTCGTCGTCGTCGTCGTCCAGTGCCGATGCGGATGCGTCTTCCAACGACCAGTCGTCGGCTCCTGCCCAGCAACAGCAGCAGCAGCAGGCTGACACCAGCAACGCCGATTCGGGCTCGTCGAACAACGACACTTCCGACTCGACCGAGTGCGAGGAGGACTCGGCTGACAGCACGGACGGCGCAGCCCAGTCTTCGAGCAGTGGCGCTGCTGCTGCCGCCGCTTCGGGCAGCAAGTCGAACGCCGCCAACGGCAACGGTGGTGGCTCGTCGTCGTCTTCCTCGTCCCACTCGTCGTCGTCGTCTTCCTCGAACTCGGGCTCTTCGTCGTCTTCGTCTTCGTCGTCGTCCTCCTCGGAGTCCACCTCGGGCTCGTTCAGTGGACAGGCTACGTACTATGCGCCTGGACTGGGAGCGTGTGGATGGACCAACTCGGAGTCGGACTACATTGTCGCCGTCTCGGCCTCTCTCTTCGATTCGTTCGGCACAGGCAACCCGAACAACAACCCCGTCTGCGGCCACAAGATCAAGGCGACCTATCAAGGCAAATCCATCACCGTCAGCGTCAGCGATCGTTGTGTCGGGTGTGCCTGGGGCTCGCTCGATTTTACACCTGATGCCTTCCAGCAGCTCGCTCCGCTGTCCAAGGGCCGTCTGGATGGGCTGACGTGGTCGTGGATCGGAGCGGCACCTTGAAAGCCGAAGAAACAACCAACAAATGGTAGCTGGACTACCGCGTCTACGTCGCTGGATTCGACGAACGACGCTGCCCTCATGATAGAATGCGCCGGCCAGTGCCCCCGAGCCTTGATGGTGACGGGGAACGCGCGCATTCGACTGCTTTTGTATCATACACACTACTTCACGGCATGTTTAACTGTTCTTCCATGCATTGCGAAGCAGAGAGTGAATGGGAGTGCGGGCTCGGACCGATTGTGCGAAGAGCGGTTGGGGTGGGATCGGGGCGATTCGAGGTTGAACGCGCGCGCGCGGGTGTGTGCACCTTTGGAAGACAGATTGCAGCCGACGCGCAGCGCGGCCGCATGGGCGGGCACGGGTTAAGCGAGACACTTTTCTGCCGAGCGAGCGGTTCTGCTGGAAGAAAAAGATCTTCCCCCAAAAAAAGTCGCCTACGTGTCCATCACACCTTCGAACTCGCTTCGTCACATGAAGAGAGAAGAGATTGAATGCTAGGTTGAGATGGAGAGGGGGAGAGAGATCGGAAGGCAGCCGACGATGGGATGGTTTGAATCGGGCAGCCGATGCCAAAGTGGGATATTCCCCCGCGCCCCGACGGAGACCGGCTGCAGGGCGGCGGTTTGCAATTTCCAAATAAAATGCCCGTGCGAGGGCAGAGTTGGAGGCGAGAAAAAGCAGCCGAATTTCGAGGCGACGGCAGGCAGGGCGCGACTTTTTTTTGGATAATAATGCCAATTTTGGAGAGAGAAGCGCCGCCGCCCCAAAGAGCAGTAGCAGAGAGTATGTAGTCCGCTGCCGTGCCTCGTTTCCCGCGCTGACCCGGTGCGGTGCGGGAGAGAGAGTGAGAGTGAGAGTCGCCAAATTGGTGCGATTTCGATGCGATTTCATAAAGAGAGCTGCCGAGTCGCCTTGGCCCAACGCCCGCCCAACGCCCAACGCCCAACGCAACCCCGATCCACGGCTTTGCAATCCTCTCTTTCGGTCTCTCTCTCCCTCTCTCTCTCTCTCTCTCTCTCTCTCTCTCTCTCTCTCTCTCTCTCTCTCTCTCTTCCACTCTCCATCCTCGCATCCAAAAGGCACAGGCACGGCTTGGCTCCTTCTCATCATCAAGTCCACGCCTCGAGGGCCCAACACGCGCCCCACTCTGCATACATTCCCTGCCACCATCGCCATGTCCCAACCTTAACCTTGGCACTACATCAACCCCCGCTGTGCCCGCTGAGCCCGCCGAGCAAGCCGAGCTACTCGAGCCATGCAGCCAACCACCACCACTCCCACACCGCCCAATTGGGCTCACATCAGCTTCGACGATGGCTTCGACCTCAACCTCGACGCAACTTCCTCCCTCGCCGCCGCTCCCACCACCCACCAACCCAACAACATCGCCGATGCTCCATCCAAGCGCTTCTCCGGCAGCCCCGCCTCGTCCAACAAGGCGCTACCTCAGCTTCCTCCCTCCGCCACCGCCACCGCCACCGCCACCGCCACCGCCACCGCCATCCCAGCGTCAGAAAGCTTGGCCAGCACAGTGAACGCGCGCCAACCCTCGTCGCCCGATGCAACACTCACGCCAAAACCACCAGCCACGCCTAGCACGCCCCAGGCGGCCCACAACCATCCTTCGCCCATCGTCACCGCTCCCACCCCCAAACAGCACAGCCATCGCTCCTTTGACGCCGCCGCCGCCGCCGCCACTGCCGCCGACACGCCCCCACCGCGTCCCGTCTCCTCCGCCGACGCCTACATGCATCCCATCGAGACGCTCCAGTCCGACGCATCCAGTCGCCCCGCCACCGCAATGAGCAACCTCAGCGGCTCCAACTGGATCAACGAAGCTCCCACCAATCCCTGCGATCGCTCCAGCTTCGGCACTTCCACCTCCACAGCTCCCTTCAACCACACAAAACGCGCCTCCGTCCTCTCCTTCCAGACCGCCAACAGCGCAGGCTTCACAAGCGCAGACGAAGCAAAATCCTCCGATCCCCACCATCCCGTCGCAGCACCACCCGACAACCAGCCCAAACCCACCCGTCCATGGCTCAACCGCAACACCTCCGGCTACGCCTCGTCCAACGACGAACGCTCCTTCCCAGGCGGCCTCCCCGGCTCCTTTTGGGACGAGCCCCGAGCCCCATCCCACGCACCAACTCCGCCTGAAGAGTCGGCCCAACAACCCTTCCTCGCCGTCTGTCCCCCCGCGCCAGCTGATCACAAGCCAGCCGCACTTCAACCTGCCGACGCAGACCAAGGCGCGCCCGCCCAAGCCACCCTCGCACCCATCAACACTCAGGGTCTCGCCCCGTCCTCACCCAACGCTCCCCTCTCCTCCACCACCATCGCAGCGCCATCCGACGAGACCACGCAGCCCGCACGCCAGTCTCCCGACGTCGCCAAATCCAGCGCCACACAACTCGATCCCATCTCCGACGTCGATGCGCCTCCGCCGCCCGCCAAGGATGCTCCCATCACCGGCCAAAACGCCAGCAGCCCGCCTCCTGCCGACAATGTGATCCCGCCACCCTTGCCCACCGATGCAGCCATCACCCAACCTGCAGCACCCGCCCTCCACGCACCCGTCTCCGACTATCGCAAAAAGCCACTCGCCGACATCTCGCCCGCCCAAAAAGCCGCCGGTCTCGCACACCTCCAGTCGCAGGCCAAGGCGCCCAAACCGGGCTCGAGCCGCGACATGCCCTCCAACGCTCCCCCCACCGCTCCCCCCACAGAAGCACCGCCCATCGTCATGATGGAGCGCGCACGTCGCAAATCCACCGCCAGCCTCACCGCCAACGTCGCCCTCGCACAAGCCGCTGCCACCGCACCAGGCGTCGCCCAAGACGCCCTCGCAGACAGGCCCGACACGCCCAGTGCAGAGAGCGCCTCCGGAGAGTCCAGCGCGCCTCCCGACGGCGAGGTCGAGGCTCGTGCAGAGTGGGAGCGTCGCAGGATCAAGCGCAAGAACGGCAACAAGATCAACGACTCGGCAAAGCAGAACAAGGGCCGCTCGGATACCTTCAAGAATCAGCTCAGGCCGCTCCAGCTCGTGCCCGCCGACAACCTCGCCGGCTTCTCCGATCGCAAACCCATCACCGCCGATCGTCACAGCATCGCCCTCGGCAACCGCACCGCCAGCGCCATCGCCCCTACCGCATCCGATGCACCCCAACCCGCTGCTGCCCAGACCACCTACAGCACCCAGCAGCTCCAGAGGCTCCAGGCTCGCGAGCAGAGGAGGAGCGTCGGCGCCTTCAGCGCCGCCATGGCCGCCGCCAACGTCGTCTCCAGCGGAAGCAACGGGCCCTATCCGGTCTTCGCATCGCCCAACTCGGGCCCGCAAAAGGTCGGCGCGCGACAGTATCCCGGTCTCATGGCACAGCGCAGTCTCGTGCCGCCGTTCGAGCTGCAGCATCGTCCCGACGGCCTCCCTTCCGGCATGATCGGCCCGGACGGCGTGCGTAGAAGCATCAACGACCCCGAGGTGTGCCTCGAGTGCATGATGCGCGACGAAGACATGATCGACATCCGCGTCGTCGGCGACGGCATCTGGGAACGCGAGAGCGACAAGGACTTCCAAGAAGCCGTCCGACTCGAAGCCGCCGAAGACGCCGCCGCCGCCGCCAACGGCCAATCCTCGTCGCACGCCATGAGCGGCAGCAGCGGACACGGCGACAGCCTCGGCAGCCACCGCGACTCGCGCCACTCGCGCAAGTCGCGCAAGAGGATCGGCAAGGGCGAGCCCCTCACCGTCGAGCGCCTCAAACTCCACACCCAAATGAACCCGCCCGCATCCTCGTTCCGATGGCGCACGCTCCAAACCTTCCTCGCCGTCCAGGCCAAGTACATTGCCATGGAACAGCAGAGGATGCGTCTCGAGGCAGAGAAAAAGGCACGCTACAGCAACAACGACAGCATCAGCAGCCGCGGCAGCTTTGTCGCCGACTCGCCCGTCGCCGTCCAGCAGGCGGCCGGCATCCTCTCTTCGCCGTTTGCTCCTGCGCGCGACGCCTCGTCGTCCCAACGCCAGTCCATCCTCTCCACCTCGGTCGACGACAGCACCCTCACGCCGCTCCAGAAGCACGAGAAGGAGCGCGACATCGCTGCAGCGCAGGCCGCGCGCAAAAAGATGACCGCCGGCACGCCGCCCATCGCCCCGACGCCTCCGCTCGGCATGCCTGCCTACCCCGTCACGCCTCTGCAGACGCGCGCCGCCCCGCAGTCCATCCCGGCACGCGGCGGCTCCGATCCCGACGGTTTGCTGGGCAGAGCATCCCCGGTCGGCGCGGCCAGCATGACGCCCAGCAGCAGTCGCCGCGTGCCGTTTGCCTCTGCACCGACGCCACGAGCCGCCAGCGCCAAGGATCTGCGATCCGTGGCCGACGCGCAGCGATCCGCATCCGGCGGCTATCCAGCGAGTCCGGACAGCTTGATGCCGCCGTCGCGCTCGGTCATGGGCACGTCTCCCACGGGCACGCCATCGCGACTCGGCGCGCGCTCGGGAGCGTCGCAGCTGTCGCTCATGCACAGTGGATCGATGATCGACATGCACGTCGCGCAGGAAGATCGCGCAGAGCATCGCATCCAGCAAAACGGCTTCCTGCCCGGCACACCGCTCGCTGTCGAATCGCCCGCCGCCATGAACCGCTCCTACTACGGCTTCCCCGGCGACGGCGACTCGTCGCTTCCGGACCCCGCCGCGTTTGAGCGATCGCGCATGGTCTCGGGAGATGGCTACGTCAACCCCATGGAGGCAGGCCCGCGCGGCTTGGATCTCGACCAGGACGACGCCACCAAGCGCAAGAAGAAGGGCCTCCGAGGTCTCTTCTCCAAGCTCACCGGCAGCGGCGGCACTCCGGGTCGCGACAACTCGGGCGGTGGCGGCATCGGCGATGGCAGCATCAACGGCAGCATCGCCAGCCGCAACGCCAGCCGACGTTCGCAAGGCTCGGACAGCTCCAAGCCGCGCAAGTTTTCGTTCAGCGCGGACCGCTCGCTCGATGCGACGGGCGCGGCGCCTCCGAACGGCATGCTAAGCAGAGCACGCAGGTCGACGTCCACCTTCTTCCGCAACGGCGCTGAGCCCGATGTGGAGCCCAGCAGGCCGCGTCAGCAGCCGAGCGCGGGCAACACGAGCTCGCTCTTCCAGAATCCGCCGGGCATGACGAGCCAGGGCAGCCTCGACCTCGGTCCCTTCCAGCCCGCTTCGCCGCAGGCCAATGCCTTTGGCACGGCCAACGGACGCGGCGGGCAGCAGGACGCGCTGGCCAGCTCGGGCGCAGGCAGGATGCGCAAGGCGTCGAATCCACTCATGCAAAAGTACCTCAACTCGCCTTCGCCCCAGACCCAGGCTTCGCCGGTGCAGAGCTCTGTGCCGACGTCGCCGACGGGCTTTGGCGGTGCGGGCGAGCGTCTGCCCGTGCATCCGAGCCAGCAGCAGCTGCGAGACGTGCGAGCGTCGGGCCTGCAGCCCATCCCGGACGGCGAGCAGCCGGTGGATGCGTATGAGCAGCGCCAGTCGATGCGCTCGAGCGGCAGCGCGAGTGTGCGCAAGGAGCTGCCGGCGATGCCCACGGCGCTCGCAGGTGGGCCTGCCGAGCATCAGCGCACGGGCTCGAGCGGCACGGGCGGCACGGGTACAGGCGGCGTGCGCAGCTCGATGGTCGGTTCGATCGGGTCGACGACGCTCACGCCCGGGCTGGCACCCGCGCAGGTGACGGGCCGGGCAAGCATGCAGGCCTCGAGGAGCGCAGGCGTGCTGGGCGGCAGGCCGAGCATGGCCGCCATCGGGTCCGGGGCCGACTCTGGCACGATGCCCGACGATGCTTCGATTGGCAGCACGGGGCCAAAGCGACCTCCGCGAAACCCGAGGCGTCCCGAGGGTGCGCTCAACTCGCCGAGCCTGGTCGATCTGAATGGTGCGCCCAACGACGGCAGCGGTGCGGCGGCGGAGCGACGCGAGTTCCCGCAGCCGAGCCGGTACGAGTCCGGGTCGTATGCGAGCGTGGCGTCGCGCGAGAGTGGCGACAAGACGAAGCGGTCGCGCTTCCGACTGCCGTTTGGACGCAAGAAGCGCGAGTCGACGCTGGGCGAGTCGAAGCCGTCGATCGTGATTGGCGGGGCGGACGAGGCGGAGGCGGGCATGCGGAGCACGAGCGGCGGGCTCTTCCCGCGACTGCGCACACGCAAGAGCTATGCGGGGCTAGGCGTGCCCAAGGCGAGCTTCTCGACCGAGCGGCAGCGCGTGCTTTCGTCGCCGTCGCACGACGTTGGATCGTTGCCGCCGCGCAGCCAGAGTGCGTTTGGCATGGCGCCCACGCAGCGCTTCATGTCGATGGACCTGCCTCGGCGCTCGATGAATGTTGGACGCACCGACCACCGCTTGAGCACGGTTGGATATGGCGGTGAGGAGGAGGAGGAGGAGGATGATGAGATGGAGCGCGAGCCTGGGTACGAGGCCGAGTTCAACCGGTATGCGCAGGAGGCGCTCGAGGAACGCTACTCCAAGCCGCGCGACGCGAGTGGCGGTGCTGCGAGCTTTGGACGCAAGAGCCTGAACTTGCTGCGCGACCTGAGCATGCCGCTGCGCCAGGCGAGCCATGGCAATGGCAAGGCGCGCTAGTCTCGAACTCCGACCTGATGGACAGAAAAGCTCTTTCTTTAATTGACACTTGCCACCCTTGGCTTTCGAAGCAGGATGTGTCTGGACTTGGTGAAGAGTTGTACGAGTTGAGGTTGTGGGGGATGAGGGTCACGTGATGAAGGACGCGTGTTTAGTGGGGAGTGGGAATTTTGGAATTTTGGATTGGGTGCGGGTTGCGTGGGGGGGATTGTTGATGTTTGAATTTTTTGGAGAGGATGTGGAGAGAGGCGGAGGATTGTGCTTCCACCATATCTTTGGCATCGATCTCAACCACGCCACCAACTAGATTGGACTTGGAACGACAGGTGATAGGTGCTGAACCGGCGAGTCGAGGCGGTGACCTAGTCCAACACCATCCAACTTGCGCCGACGCATCTGTCCTCCAAAGCTCCATCCTTCCTTCCACACGAATTGCGGCTTCGTCTTAAACCCCCCCCCCCTCTGCACTGCTTCGAGGCACCCATGGGGGAAGCACAACACGGATAGCACAACCACCCCACCAACTACATCACTGCTCGCAGACCCAGCCCGACAAAAAGTACAGCATCTCAGCGCAGAATCACGGCATCGAACCTTCCACACCACCCATTCCCATCCTCCCCCCACCAACTCCATCGCTAATCGTAACCCAACCGGACGAAGCATCGCAGCAGTCGAACGACACCTCAGCGCAACACGAATCCAAGCATCCGTCTTAACCCCCTCTGCACTTGTTCTACCGCACCATCGCCTCAGCGGACGACTTACGGCATCGACATGGCGCCGAAGCTGGGGAGCGATGCCAAGATCAGTGTGGGTTCGAGCTCTGATGTGCATGCGCACTTCTGCGAGCTGCTTCCCGATCTGCACTTGGGCGAGAGCGAACACACGTGGAGCAAGATCGAACAGGCGCTGCTGTACATCCAAGCCATCACGCGAGGCGGCGCTACCAAGTACCCGGACTTTATCGCGCTTGTCAAAGAAGCAGCTGCGCCGATCAACGGAGCTCTGTTGAGCGAGCGCACCAAACTGTCCGGTACGGCGGCGGATGTTCTCAACTCGATTGCGCCTCGACTCGGCGAGCGATTCGAACCGCTAGTGGGCGTGTTTGTCCCGACGCTCTTGTTGATCTGCGCACGCACGAATAAGGTGGCGGTCAAGAGGGCGGAAAAGTCGCTGCACTTTATCGTCAAACACTGCCGACCACCTACCGTTGTGCCGCTACTGCGCGAAGCGATGCGCGATAAGGGCCAGGGACTCAGGGCCGTGGCAGCGGCAACGTTGGTGGTGGTACTCGAGTGTACGGATAAGGAACGACTAAGCAGGAGGGTGGCAGATGTAGAGGCGAGCATACGCAGTGGTGCAACGGATTCGAATGCCGAAGTAAGACACATCAGCAAGCGACTTTTCGAACGATATGTCGAGGTGTGGCCCGAAAGAGTAGAGGCATTTACAAAGCCAATGACACCGACGATTCGAAGGTACCTCGCCCTACCCAAAACAGGCGCACTCGTGGTAGACGTACCCCCCCAGCAAGCCCCAGTACACGAGGTGAGGACGCATCCACCACCACCACCGACGGCACAGGCAGCACCGCAGTATAGCTTTTTTCCGGAGCTCGCGCGGGCGCCTGCATCGATGCCGCGTGCGTTTGGCGTCAACGATGCAACGTATGCGAAGCGAGGGCTGTTTGCGGATCAGATCGCAGCCGCGCGCACGGCGCGATTGGCCTTGCCTTCGTTCGCGTTCGACGATAAGCCGCCCGAGGCACCGGCGATACAGCGTCAGCCGAGTTTCGAGCAGCGTCGTGTGCGCGATATCAACTCGAGCACGCCCGGATTCAGCGCGGGTGCGCATGGAAAGAGCGTGCTGCTCGCAGCATACAAGCAGGCGTTTGTCGATGTGCCCGCACCAACGTGGCGCGACAAGGAACGCAAGGAGCGCAAGCGAGATAAGACGTCGGTGCGATTCGAAGCCGAGATGCAAGACCCCCATCGCCCAGCAGCAGGGGAGGAGGAACTGAGAAGATCCAAGTCGGCACCGCTCATCGCGGTCGATAAGGAGGTGGAAGTGCGGGAGACAGTGGCAGAGGAGAGTGAAGAGAGGCCAAGTACGCCGCCGCAGCGCATCCAGCAGACTCCACGCACCGCCGTCAAGGCGAGCAGAGTGCCCGCACAGCGCGTCGTCGCGTCCGCAGTCAAAGTCGCCGCAGCCCGCGTGGCAGTTCAGACGCCCTCGGCAAAGGTGGCCGCCACCAGGGTCGTAGCCGAGCCTCAGTCGGTCGAGGCTAGTCCCGTACCCAAGGCGCGCCAACCCAAGATGCCTGAGGAGGCAAGCAAGGCAAAGCAGCCTGCGCAGCTTGTGGACGAGAAGCCCAGCGAGGACAAGAATGCAAAAGCACCGGCAAAGAAGGTCGTGCCAGCGTCAAGTGCGGCAAAGCCAGTTGCTAAGCCTGCAAAGCCGGTGGTGGAGGCGAGGAAACCTGCACCCAAACCAGTCTCTCGTCCAGCAACGGTGGTGAAAAAGGCTGCACCAGCCAAGCCCGCTTCCGCACCCGTACCCGCACGGGCACCTGCCAAACCAACAACCACCGCCGCTACCGCCGTTGCTGCACCCAGCAAACCCGCACGACCAACTACTTTAAAGCCAGCCGCACCAGCTGCACCCAGCAGCGCCGCCGTGGCACGCGCCAAACTGGCTGCCGCCAACCGCCTCGCCGCCGCCTCCACGAAAGCCGAGGTTGGGCGAGTGCGCGTGTCGACAGCCACGGCATCCACCGCGTCGACGCGCAACAAGATCGTCCCCGCCGCCGCCGTCAAGAAGTTTACGCCCAAGCCGACAGCGGCGGGAACGGCGCGTGCGAAGAGCTCCATCGCCGAGTCGCTCGCCGCCAAGAGCAACATCGTCGGGGCATGCGCCAGGGCCAGCGATAAGGTGGCCAAGGTGCAAAAGGCCGGACTAGGTGCAGCAGTCAAGCTCGAGCGCCAGAGGCGGGCGTCAACCGCAGCAAAGTTGAACACAACGGAGAAAGCCAAGGAGGACACGCCGGCTCAGTCTCCGGTCAAGACCGCTGCGACGAGTCCAGTGCGAACGCCACTCGGTGTCAAAGATCCCAACGTCCAATCGCCCGTCCGACCGACGCCGCTCAAGTCGCCGCTACGACCAGCTCCTCTGCGCGCCACCACTGCATCTGTAGTCGACTGCAGCCAGAATGAGGGCGAAAGCAGCTCCGACCGCAGCGTTGCTTCGACTCCAGCATCGCCACTCAAGCCGCCGCCGAGACCCACGCCAACGACTCGAGTGCTCGACGTCAGCCTTTCCGATAGTGACAGCGACGAGGGAGAGGGCGACGAGGAGGTGGTGCAGCTCACGCTTGGCGCCAAACAGCTCGTGCTCGGCCCGGCCTCGGCGGCGAGCGACGCCTCGTTCGGTGCGAGTCCAGACGACGAAACCGTGCTGCTCGAAGCGCTACCTGCTTTGGCATAGTGTATACCCGCAATGGCAATGTAACCATACCGATACGCAGTATGACTGGGTCTGATGAGTGCAAGTGAGGTCCAGCAGCCTGTCCAACACGGCCACGGGCGCTCGAGGAATCGGGTGCGAGGCACTTCCCGATTTCCGATCTCGGAAGAACGCGCGCTCTGCTCCACTTTCCCGGCGGATCGCGACGAGAAAAAAGCTTAGCTGAAAGGCACCGCACGCTTCCCAACCACCATCCATCGTCGTCCGCTACTAGACAAGACCCCATGCAGCACGGCTGAAGCATCGCGTCTTCGTTCACACCCGCCGCCAGAATGTGGTCTTCGCCCGCAGCGGCAATAGGCATCCGCGCGTGCTCGGGCGCATCCGGCATCCGCACCGCCAGCACCGTCGTAGCAGGCACACGGTCAATAGCAACAAGGCCGCTGCTGTCGGCGCGTCCATCGGCGTTTGCAGCTGCTAGACCGGCGATCGTGCCGCTGCTCGCTAGCAAGGCATTTGCTCCTTCGTACTCGCTCGTGCGCCACTTTTCGGTCTCGCTCGCAAGGCAAAACGACAAGCCCCAGCCGCTCAAAGCCGCAGCAGCGCAGTCGGAAGCACAGGCTTCGAACGATGACAAGCGTCCAGCTGCGTCGGAAAGCGCTGCTTCGGCATCGCTCGCGTCAAGGCTCTCGGCACGCGTCAGGGCGCTGCTGCACGCGCAGCTCGCCAAGTCGGCGCCCAAGTCGAAAGACGGCGCGTCGCCCACGCCCACGCAGTTCCCCGACCTGCGCCGGCTCTTCTCGCTCGCCATGCCGCAAAAGCGGAACATCCTCATCGCGCTCGGCCTGCTGCTCATCTCGTCCTCCATCACGCTCACCGTGCCGTTTGCCATCGGCCGCCTCATCGACTTTTTCACCTCGGGCCAAAATGCGCTCTTCGGCCTCGGCTTCGGCACCGTCGCCGCGCTCATGCTGCTCATCTTTGCCATCGGCGCAGGAGCCAAGGCGGGCAGCAACATCCTGCTCGAGCTGTCGGGCGTGCGCGTGGTGCAGGGCATCCGCAACCAGGCGTACCGCTCGGCGCTGCGCCAGGACGTCGAACTCGCCGACAAGGGCAGCGGCGACGTGGTGAGCCGGCTCAGCGTCGACACCAACATCGTCGGCGAGTCGCTCACGTCCGATATTGGCGATGGACTGCGCGCGGGTGCAACCGTGCTGTTCGCAGGCACCGCCATGTTTATGATCTCGTCCAAACTCACGCTGCTCATGATGGCGGTGGTGCCGCCCGCGGCGATCGGCGCCGTGTTCTACGGAAGGTACCTGCGCGACCTCACGCACAAGACGCAGGACGCCGTGGGCAACATGACGCGGCTCGCAGAGGAGAGGTTGTCGCCGCCGGCGTTCCGCACGCTCACGGCGTTCAACACGCAGCGCCAGGAACTGCGGCGCTTCGACGAACGCATCGGCGCCATCGTCGAGCTGCAGACCAAAGAGGCGTACGCGTCCGGCCTCTTCTACGCCGGCACGGGCTTTGTGGGCAACTGCGCCATCCTCACGCTGCTCACGTACGGCGGCCATCTGGTGAGCCGCGGCGAGATCTCGGTGGGCGACCTCACCTCGCTGCTCATGTACACGGCGTATCTGGGCGGCGGCATGGTGAGTCTCACGTCGTTCTTCGCGTCGCTCATGAAGGGCCTCGGTGCGGGCGCGAGGGTGTTTGAGCTCATCGACCGGCCCGCCAGCGTAGAGCTGGGCAAGGGAGAGACGCTGCAGCTCGACACGGCAGTGCGCGGTAAAGTCCGATTCGAGGATGTGCATTTCACCTATCCGTCGCGACCGCAGCAGCCGATCCTGCGCGGCGTGACGCTCGACATTGAGCCGGGCCAGTCGTACGCGTTGGTGGGTGGGTCCGGTGCGGGCAAGTCGTCGGTGCACTCGCTGCTGCTGCGATTCTACGACCCGACGGCAGGACGGATCTTGCTGGCGGGCAAGGACTTGGCGTCGTACCGACCCGAGAGCGTGCGCAAGCACCTGGCGTTTGTGCCGCAAGAACCCATCCTGTTCGACGGCACGCTCGAAGACAACATCAAGTACGGCACCGAGTCGGCGACGCGCGAGGAAGTCACCGAGGCCGCGCGGCTGGCGGGATGCGAGGCGTTCATCGCCGACATGCCGCGCGGACTGGATACCGTGATTGGCGCGCGTCAGCTCTCGGGTGGACAGCGCCAGCGCATCGCGATTGCGAGGGCGCTGGTTCGCAAGCCAGCCATCCTGCTACTGGACGAGGCGACGAGTGCGTTGGACTCGGCTTCGGAGCTCATGGTCAACCGTGCCATCGAGCGCATCATCGCCGAGGGCAAGATCACCGTGTGGATCGTCGCGCATCGACTCTCGACGATCCGCAGTGCGAACAACATCCAGGTGCTCGAACACGGCAGGATCGTCGAGCAGGGCACGTTCCAACAGCTCGATGCGCCCGGAAGCAGGTTCCGAAAGCTCATGGCGGCGCAGCTCGATGCCACCGACCACACCGATCCCACTGCACCGGTAGGTCCCTCGGAATAAACACGCATGGTTCTTGCGAATGTAGACTGAAGGATTGTTTCTTTCCTAGCGTGTGGGAGTGGAACAGAGGAGGGGAATGCATACGAGTGTTCGGCGACGAAACGTGGTTCCATCCAGTGGCACATGGAGCCTGCTGTCGGCGGTGCAGGGTGGGGTGGAGATCAGCGATGAGCAGCTGGATAAGCTGCATCGACTGGCGGCGCTGGTGCCGCCCACGGATGCGGCTGAACGCGCGGCGCTGAAGCGCGATCTCTCGCGCATCGTGCATCTGGTCGAGACGATCCATGATTCAAAAGCGGGCGATACGGTGGATGCGAGACCCCTGGTAGCGCACGATCGCGCTTGGAACGCATCGCTCGATCCCGCAAACAAGGTGGAGGAGGACGAGGGGACACAGACGCTGGAGAGGGACGAGCTGCTAAAGCGCGCGGGCGGAAGGCAGTATGCAGGCTACTTTGTCGTGGATCGCACTTAGATGGCTTGCAAGCAATCACCGCTCATGAAAATTGCGCGCGTGGTGTGCAGTGTGAACAGAGCAAGAAGATGATGAGGGAGACGGAAAGCTCGCGTGTCGGTGTGGACGCAAGACCAGTGGCTCGGATCCTTGCATCGCTTGTTCAAAGCCGGCTCGATCGCCGCGGTCGGAACGAGAGATGGTGTGCACCTCACGCACGTACAACGAGGGCGATGCGGCTGATCTTTCAAGTCCACAAGCACGCGCATCCAATCTCGTCGCTGTTCGACACGCACCCATGCATACAGAGAGAACATTGAGTGCCAGAGAGTCCAAAGAATCAGCCAAGGGAAACATCGATCAAAGCTTTCGCACGTCAGCATGCACGTTTGTGCCCAACGCACGCACGCAGCTTGACTTGCCTGGACGCAGTGTCTTGGCAGACCGTGCCGCAGCGTCCGCACCGAAATCCATGCGGCCGAGGGTCGGTCCGATACAGCGGCGGCTTACACCCTCCTCGCTGGGCTGGATCGCCACCACCGCCTGCCCAGGTTGCTGGGCCGGCAAGCGCTGTATGTACCTCGTGTTGTGGTTTGCATACCGTCGCGTCCAGCGCCTCCAGTGCGCGAGAGGTGGTCGTTGGACATGCACATACAGGTTACCCGCCCCGAACCAGCCGAAAACCGCACCAACAATAACCACTCTCGTACAGACACGGCAACAATCCACAATTAACTTAGACAAAGGAAAAGAAAGCGAGAGACAAAGAGAGACAGCGACGATGACGCAAAGAGCGACAAATCAATACAAACGCAGAGGGGGAAATGCATCAAAAGCGCGTGGTATACATTAAGCATGGCATGGTGGGGAACAGCTGACTACAAGCGGGTATCGTCGAGTGCAAATGCGACCGAGAGGACGACTTTGGTAAACTCGTCGTGTTGGTCGAACAGCGTGCAGGCCCAGGGTAGGTCGCGCAGCTTGTCGTGCACATTCTCGTTCTGCACCTCGGCCGCGGCGGCGATGGTGTCCTTGCGGAACTGCACGAGCTGTCGCAGGGTGGGTCGGGCAAAGGGTGCGCCTGCCTCGGAAAGCGCGTTCTGGTTGGCATTGTGAGCCTGCATCCAGTCGGCTTCCTTGTCGGCCTCAAACTCGCCAGCAGCGGCGGGCAGGGGCAGATCCAAGATGAGAGAGCAGCCGGCCAGACGTTCACGCGCATTGCCCGCATTTTCGCGGAAGCGTTGGAGGACGAGCAGCGAATACGATGCGAAGAGCGTTCGCACCATCGTCTCGATCCAGCCAAAGGTTGCGAGGCTCGGAGTGGTCTGCTGACTCGCCGCCTCGCAGGCGCGAACGGCGTGCGCAAGCAGCGCCTGCGAGAGATCCGAGAGCACGAGCAAGGCCTCGTCGAGCAGCTCTGCACTGACGTGATCCGTAATGGCGGGCTCGTCGGTGAAGACGATGAGCACGAGATACATCCAGAGCGTTGCGACGGCGCCAAAGACGGGCACGGGATCGGCTTGGGCGTTGGTGAGCTGGGGCTTGTCGGCGACGATGAGGCGGATCTGTTCGGAGACGAGCCTCCAGATGAGCGACTGGCTTGCGGGGAGGCGAACGTAGTAGCCTGCGAGGATGGAGCGTGCGTTGGCGAGCGACTCGGGCACCTTTGCGCGATTGTCGTGGAGCCACTTGCGGTGGATAAAGGGCGGGATGGGCGCGGTGGGGTCGGTGAGCACGATGAGCGCCGGATACGAGACAAAGTGGGCGGCGCTGGCCTGTGCAATCGAGGCAGCCACCTCGCCGCTCTGGTCGGGCTGGATCCACCACTGCTTTGCGCTGGGCAGCTGCGGGGCGGGCAGCACGAGCTGGCCATCGCAGTCGTAGCGGGATTGGGGCGGTGTGTTGGAGTCCGAGAGAGAGCGACTGAGCGGATGGCTGTTGGCGTTTGTTGCGCCTGCGGATGCGCCTGCGGCTGCGCCTGCGCCTGCGGTACTGGCGGAAGCAGCTGCGCTGGGATCCTGAAACATGGGGAGGAAGCCAGGATTGGTGGAGAGGCCCATGGTTTGTGCGAGGGAAGCGGCAAACTTGGCCGAGATGGGCGTGTCGACGACGGGCGACTGGGAGATGGCGGCAAAGTTGCCGCTGATGGCCGAGTGGAGGCTAGGACCCATGCGGTAGAGGGGCGAGGGGACGACGGGTTCTGCGAGCCAGCCGGAGAGGTCGATGCCGTGCTGGAAGACGGCGGAGCGGATGGGAGAAGGGTTGGGCCAAGCGGTGCGATTGTTGAGATTCGCGGTGATGAGGGTGGGAGGTCTAGGCGGGGGCATCATAGCATTGTGTGCGGATGCTGGGTGGAGCTGCTGACGCGAAGCGGATGGGGATGCGTTGAATGCGTTGGAGGCGGGCGCCTGGGAGCGCTGGTGCCAGGGCTCGTCGTGCATGTTGGCGTCGTCTTGAGGCAAGTTGGTTTCGACGGCTTCGGGCAAGCTGGTGGTCCTGTGACGCGCGTGAGGCGCAGCGAGGAAGTGGTTGGCGTTGGCGTTTGTATGCAGTCGGGAGGCGTCGGTGGCGAGGTGGTTGTTGAGGCGGACGATGGGGGTTTCTTCGCCCTCTTCGTTTGCGTAGGCGACGTTGGCGCGGTCCATGTTGGTGACGATGGGGCCGGTATTGGTGCGCGAGAAGCCGCTCGACTTTCTTTGGGGCATTCTGGGAGGTGCTGGAGCTGCGTCCGAGTCGAGGTTGAGGTGGTGGAAGGAGTGGGGCGATTCTGTACGGATGGGAGGGGCGATGTTGGCGTAGGAAGGGGCTGGTGCGGCTGCCGAGATGCTAAAGTTGGCGAGGTTGGGTGGCGCCGAGTCTGGCTGGGAAGCGATGCTGCTGTGCTGCGATCGTGGCGAGCCCAAGGCGGAGCCGGAGGCGGAACCGGAGGCAGGGTCGTGCCAGGAGTGGTGTTCGCTGTCGCTCTGGCTGTCATAGTCGACGTCTGCGTCGCGGTTGGCGTAGTTTGGATTTGGCGTCATGAAGGCGGCCGAGGCCATGTTGAAGTCGGGCGTCTGCATCGGCCAGGTTGCGTTGTGCATGGGATGCGCGAGGGCCGGGGCTACAGCGGGCTGCAGGTGCGGCGTGACTGACTGGAGGTGTGGGTCTAGGCTGTGGTGGACGACGCCGGCGTTGCGAGCCTTTCTGACGTTGGGGTTGCCGGAGCGCGGTGCGTACTGGCACTGCTTTCCTCGAGCGCGACATCGGCCGCAGGTGGGGACTTCGAGGTCGCAGCGAGCCTTGGATCGCGCGCATTCGTAGCAGCTCTTTTGACGATCGAAGGAGGGCTGAGCGAGCGCCCTTGCTTCTCTGGCGAGGTGGCGACGGAGCAGATCATCGCGAGCGAAAGCCTTGCCGCAGTTGGGGCAGGGGAAGCCGTGGGAGGAGGAGGAAGGGCCCGGACCGGATCGACCGGTGGAGGAGGCTGCAGCGCCGAAGCTGCCTTCTGCGTGTGGTTCGAAGGAGGCGGAGTAGGAGGATTCGTGATCGCTGAGCTGATCGACGAGCGAGGAGGTGGAAGCGGACGCGTGCGAGGAGGCGTAAAAGTTGGTGGGATGCTGTTGTTGATGCTGGTGCATTTGTGGGAGCGGGTGATGGTGCATGGGGACGTTGGACATGGAGTCGAAAGCGTCTTGTTGCTGCTGTTGGGCAAAGCCAGAGTTGGCTGCGGTCATTTTGAGCGAGGTGTGGATGGTGATGGCATGCGAGAGGAGTGGCCGTGCAGGCGTGAGGAGAAGGTGGTGGTGGTGGAGCTGAGTAGCGGTGCGTGCGAGCAACTGTGAATGGCAAAGGCGGATCGAATCGGCCAAAAAAAAGAAAGAAAAGGTTCCGACGATGGGCGGCGCGACGGTCTCCGTTGGAGCGCTTTAAGCGGTTCGACAGGGCGATTTGGCGATTTCGAGGCTGGAATGTGTAGAAAAGCCGATTTCCAGCCCGAAACGACGCTTCCCTTTTTTTTTTGGAATTTGTGGCCAAAGGAGGAGCGAGCCGAAGAGGGGATCGGAGGTGGGCGGGTGCGACACGCACTCACGAACCAAGCAGTCGGGGCTGCTTTATCTGTTTCCGGTGAGCTAGGAGCGCCTATGCTGGTGACAAGAGGACGGACGGAAGGACGGGCGCGGTCGGACGACGGAAGGATCGGCATCGGCAATCTGGACGAGTGGTCGTCGAGGGGCTACCCATCCCTTGCAGTTCGCATTTTTCGCCGGCGTGGACCGACTGCACAGATGGTGGGTGGATGTCGGTTGAGCAACCGTCGGTGCCGTCCTCGTGTGCATGGCTAAGGCCAGTGTTGTTCGTGATGAGCGCCCATCATGGTCTGGGGGCGACGACAAGAGAGCGTTGCGCGGATTCGCCGTTCGTTCCAGCTGATCGCCGCTGACTTTGGACTGAGTTGAGTGGACGACGGCGGAAGCGCAGTCTGAATTTGACGTGCAGCGCCGATGCAGATGCGCTGCAGCCCACGCTCATCATCTCGTCCTGGCTGCAGCTGCTGCTGGTTTGGCGGCTGCTTTGGCGGCTGCTTCGGTGGAGGCGGATGTTCAAGATCGGATTCCCGGCGACGGCGTCTCCCACTCATCCGCTTCGCCACGAGTGGCACAAGTGGCGCAAGTGGTACAACTATTTTCTCGCCTCGCGACCGCCTCGCCTGAGGTTGGCGGAAATCCGAACCCGCCTCGACCCTGTCCCACACTAAATAAAACACTCGCTCACTGCACTCGCCTCTCGACGCTATCTATCATCTCACAGCGGGTGTGGCGATATCATATGATGGAATGCAATCCCACCCTCCTCGGCAATCCCACCGAAACAAACACTGCTGTCACCATGACGAAGCCCGAGACATCCGTCGAACCCCCCCCCCCCCCTCGGACGCCTCGGACCGATCCGCTCCGACCCTTCCAAAAAAGGTGTCGTACAGGATGGTCGTGTAGGATATACTGTAGCACGTGCCCGCCCATGCCCACACCCAAAGTGTGGGGATGGATTCGGTCGGCTTTGGCAACCGCTCGCTCGGCAATGCGTCCGGGAACCCGGCGACGCGCCATTTTTTCTTATGCTTTTTCCCCGGTCCACTCTCCACACCCTTCGTGCCATCACCGATCGGTTAATGCAAATCGCGATCCATCATTCTGCGCCTTAACATTGCTTGACCTTTTCGAAACGTGACCCGCTCGCGAAAAGCGCGTCGGCGTGGCTCACGCTCTGAGGCGAGCATGTGTTGGGAGCGTGTTGGTCTGCTGCGAACACGCTGCTGCACTGCTGATGTACTGCTGCTGCCCCCGCACGGCCAACACCAAAAGAAAAAAGAAGTGAAATGCACAGCAGACGGCATTATTCACCGCGATCCGGTGCGACGCTCGCTGCTCCTTTCCCATCCACCATCTCATCCATCCTCAAACACTCGCACGATGGATCTTCACTTTGGCACGCCAGCGCGCCTCGAGCGCCAGATCGCTCAGGATCTCATGCAGGAGCAGTCCGAATTCGACCTCTCCCTTCCCGGTGGCGAAACCCGCGACATCAGCGCTTCCATCTCAAGGACTCCCCTCGCGCCATCCAACAGGCACAACTCGTCCTTCTCCAGGCCATCCGACTCGTCCGATGTGTCCGTCACTTCGCCACCCGCAAAGCATACGCGCCTCGACACGCCACTCGCCGCCAAACAGCCCGTCACGCTCGCCGCCGCCGTTCACAACGCCGTCACCCAGCCATCCCAAGAGCACCACGCCATCTCGGCTTCCTCCTCCACATCCAGCGTCTCCGACTCGCCTCACTCGCCCCACTTCCCCGATCCCTACTCGCACGTCACGAGCACATCCCCTCCACTCACCTCCACTCCACACCGCACCGTCGGCGCTGCATCCACCGTCGGTTCCAGGTCGCGAACCATGACCGCACGTCCGCTGCCAGAGACCACAACCACACAGCGCTACGACGACACCACAAAGACATCCGCAGCCTCTCGTGCGGCTCGCTCCTCGCGCTCCGCTTCCGCACTCCTCGACGATCTCACCGAATCCTCCATCGCGCCCGAGGATGCCACCGATGCCCACACAGATCGCATCGACAACGACTCGAGCGCTCCTCAGCCTCATCCTCATCAACTCGACGGCCAAGATTTTGTCGTATACGACGCACCACCATCCTCCTCGAACCAACCCGACCAGTCTCCAGCGATCAGCGACGGCATCGACTGGAACCAGCGCCGCGCTCAGCGTAGACGCCTCGTCCAGCTCGACGAATCCGCCGTCGATGATGACGACACTCGCGCCGATCAGCACCGTCCAGATGGTCCCGCAGCGTCGTCATCGCAAGCTGCCGAAGCACAAGCAACGCCGGCTCCTTCAGCTCCTGAAACCGAGTACACCGCCACCACCTACTCCAGCCCCGCTGCAGCCAGATTCGCTCGTCAAGGTCTCGGTGCCGCTTCCAGGAATGCACCCGCCGACTCGGCTTCCAGCACACCAGTCCGACAAGCCACCTCCAACTTCGCTACCCCCAAGCAAGCGCCCGACTCGGAAGAGCGAGCGCGCATGAAGCAGTACCTCCTCAACAGCGTCAAGGCTACCGACCGCACGCGCTCTCGAACGGGCAGATCCTCCGACGCCCATCTCGAGGCGCTCGAACGCCTCAAAGCCCAAGCTCAGCTGCACCAGACACCCACGTCGCGTTCCGAAGGTGCCACCACCACCCCCGACTCGGCCGCACCCTCGTCCGCTGCACCACCGAGCCGCCGCATGGACCGTCTGGGTCGAGCAAACACCATCGCTGCAGGTCGAACGCCTCTCCCCAAAGGTGGCGCGGCCGCACTGCTTCGCCGTGGAGCGCTCATGGCTGACTCGAGCACCAGCTCGAGCGTAAGCCCCCTTCGCGCAGCCAGCGAGCCTGCGCCCGACGCCGACGATGCCAGTGCCGTCGGTTCGGCCACCTACTCGGAGGCATCGTCCAACGACCTTGCGCTTGCGCCGAATGCGTCCAAACACAGCGCCATGGGCTTGCGCGCTAACACCTCCTTCCCAGGCCTTGGAGCAGCCGAGGCGGGAACCGAAGCCAACTCGGTGGCGCGTCCGCGTGTCGACGCCGCCAAACTCGCACTCTACCAGAGCAAGCTCAATGCACGCCTCGATGCAGAAAACACGGAGCTCAAGAAAGAGCGCGATCAGCTCCTCTCCAAGCTAGCCGCACTCGAGCAGGGCTCCGGCCAGCAAGACGGTGCCATGCTCGAGCACGTACGCCAGCAGCTGCAAGAGCAAAAGCAGCGTGCAGATGCGCTCGACGAAGAAGCCCAACAGCTTGCCGACCTCGTCGATGACAAGGAAAGAGAGATCGAGGCGCTCAAAAGCTCGGCTGCGCAAGAGCAAGACTCGCCAGGCGACAAGGAGGAGCAACTGCGCGACGAGATCGACGACCTCAAGGCGGAGCTCAAAGAGAGACAGGAAGATGTAGAAGAGCTAGAGGCGAGGCTGGAGCGAGAGAGGACGCAGATGGAGGAACAAGTGCAGCAGGCCAAGGCCTTCTCCTTCCAGACACTCGACCGCATCGAGGCGGAGCGAGATCAGGCCCTGGAGCGCATCCAGTCGCTGGAAGCGCAGCTTAAGAACAACAACCCGGAACGCACCGACGCGACACCAAGCAAGGCTGAGACCGAGGCGCTCCACAAGCGCATCGCCGAGCTCGAGGCGGACAAGCAGCAGCTTGTCACCGAGATCGAAGCCAAGGACGACAGCGTGCGTCGCGTCGAGGCAGAGCTTGAGGCGCTGCGCGAGCAGGCGCGCGCCGATTCGGTGCGTGTGCGCGGCCTGGAGCGCAGGCTGAATGCGGCCAACGCGCAGCTGACCAAGGCGGCCGACGCGCACGCGAGCTCCGAACACGACGCCCTTCGTCAAGAGCTCGACCAAGCCCAGGCTCGCATCGCCGAGCTCGAAGAGCAGGCGGAACGAGCGTCGTCGCAAGACGAGCGTGTGGAGCTGCTGGAACGCCACAAGACGGAGCTCGAACAGCGCGTCCAGCAGTACCGCCAGATGATCAGTCGTGGCATCGGCACCAACCTCGCCAACATCAGCACCCAGCCCACCACGCCGGTCGGTTCGTCGCCGTTGCCCAAATCGGTGCAGAGCTTGCGCAACATCTCTGCAGTGCGCACGCCGCGCTCGCCGGGACCGCTCAGCGAGGCGTCGTGGCTGTACAACGAGTCGACGCTCGGAGCGGCGGGAGTGGTGGAGCGCATCGCGTACCTTGAAGGCGCACTCGACGAGGCCAATGCCTCGATCGACGCCAAGCTGCAGCAGCTCGACAGTGCGGGTGTGGCGCATCTGACGCTGGCGCAGAGGCTGCAGCAGGCACACCAACGCATCGCCGAGCTCGAGGCGGAGCTGGAGCGTCTGCGTGGTGCGGGCGACGTCTCCAAGAGTGTTGGCGAGAGGCAGCAGGTGTTTGCCGACGTGCATGCGCAGCTCGAAGCGCTCAAGAGCAGGTGGGCCTCGGACCACGGCAAGCTGCAGGAGCGCGAGCGCGAGTTGGAGCGACGCGAACGCGAGCTCGGAGACCGCAGCGCCGAGAGACGCCAGCATCGCGACGTGCTGGCCGAGTTGAGGCGCGCAAAGGAGGCGGCGAGGTCGTTGCAGCATGATCTGGAGAGCGAGCGCGCGAGGCAGACGGATATGCTGGCGCAGCAGAAACACGCCGGCTTGCAGAGGGATGCGGTCGAGGGAAATCTGGAGCGCACCCATGCCCAGCTGGACAGCGTCAAGCAGAGGCTCAAGGATAAACTCGACGGTCTCGATCGCGCCCAGAACGCAAGCGATGACCAAACCCAGGCCGAAGTGGAGGCGCTTCGACGCGAGCGCAACGAGCTGTTGGCGCAGCGAGCTGAACTGCACGCCGAGTTCGCTGGTGCGAACGAAAAGTATGCACGGGTGGTGGAGGAACTTCGCGTGTCTCGGGCGGCGCTTGCGGAGCACCAGACGCAACTGGACGAGCAGATTGAGCAGATGGAGGCGGCGCACACGGCGTTGCGCTCCAAAAAGGTGCTGTACGAGCAAGTCGTGGGCGACCGCGACCGACTGCGCGCCGAGAGGGATCTGATCGTGCGCGATGTGGGTACGTTTGAACGCGAGCTGCGCAGCCTGCGTCACGAGGCCGATCGACAAGGCCAGGACCTCGAACAGCTGCGCATGCAGCGCGACCAAGCACGCCGACAGAACCAAGACTCGGGTGCGGAACGCGCCCACTTCATCGCCCAAGTCAAGATGCTCGTTCAGCAGCTGCGCGACAAGACGGACGAGGTGGAGGGCATCAAGATGAAGCTCGATGCCCTCGAGGCGGCAAGTTTGCCGCCGCCGTACGTCGATTCGCGCCACGCGGAGGAATGCAAGGGCCTCCTGCTGCACATCCGCTACCTTAAACTCAAACTGGCGAGGGAATCGGACCGATGTGCGGATCTGGCGCATCAAAAGCAGTACATCTCCCAACTGCTCGCCGGCCTCGCCCAATCCGACGCCGCGCTCGGCAAGCTCCTCCTCGACTTGCACCTGCACTCGCCAGCGAAGCACAAGAGCGCAGTGCAGACGAGGTGGGCCAAGGCGTGTGGCGTCGCGCGCGCCGTGGCGAGGATGCAGCTGCTGGCAACCAAGACGCGCGAAGAAAGACGCATCAAGGATCAGATTGACACCGCCCATGCCGAGCTCAGAGCTCGCAGAGTCGCGCCCAAGATAAAGTAGAGCACAGTCTGGCGGCAGTTGGTCGTGCCCGCAAGCATGGGCATCGTCGGTCCCGCTGAGTTAGCCCGGCCAATGACGCACCGCAACGCCAAATGTACAACTCGATTACATGTGTGCGACTGTCCGTCTCCGTCGGTGATTCTATGAGAAGCGTGTGTGCGTGAGTCTGCGTGTGTATAGATGCGTGTCTATGTGTCTGGACGAGCAAGGGATGCTCAGCCGCATTCGCGCTTCCAGCGCTCGCGTGCCTCCGTCATTGTTCCTCCTCGCTTTCCTCGCTCCCTTGACTCTCGTCCTCCTCCTCGTCCTCCTCCTCCTCCTCCTCCTCCTCCT